>OY728140.1:1144663772-1145913772 GCA_963277665.1 Viscum album
AGAAGGTGGGCTTGGAGTAGTCATGACACGGACTCTGAGGGACAGGTCGTGAAATTTCTATATTAGCAAAGGCTCATTGCAAATACTATCATAGTGGAAACATTCCATTACTAAACCAGGTTTACTTTTCATTTCATCCCTGTATTACTGAACTATATTTTCTTGTCATTCCAGCCCTATATTACTCCACTTGATTTACTACCATTCCAATAATTTATATCTCAGGAGATATCTATCTTTACCTAATTCATTGGAGAGAGATATAGGTCCTACCCATCGCATAATGATGAAAATCGAACATATGTGTTCCAAAAAAACATAAATCATTCATCATAACATAACTGAAGGAATAAAATGGGTTTCTTAAACATCATTCCATCATAACACAATACATGTAAAACAAATAGATTTCATAAATATCATTCCATAAAAAACATAAACAACCCCAAGATTAATAGGGATACTATACATGAAAAATATCCTTAATTATAGATGGAAAATATTTTTTGTAAAACACTTGAAATTAATTCTTGAGGAAAAAGTCCTTTCTTCTTAACAAATGTTTTCTTTTCCTAAAACATTGTGAAATTTTAAAAGAGAAAATTTCTTTGAAAATAACCCTACAAACTAATAAGAGAAGCTTCATGGAAATAAGGTGTTATGAAAACATAAAAATCCATTTATGTCATATAAGTTAAAACAAATTCTTAGCCTTTTTCTGGAAATGAGAAAAAGTACGTCATATAGAAAATGAAAGAAATATTCCTTCCGAACAATGAAGTAAAAGTCTTAAATGGGTAAAAATTTCTTTAAACATATATACTTTAATATTAAACGTTTTGTGAATTTTTTTTTATCAAACATGGACATGGATAACAAATATATCCCACAAAATAATTATGTATAATCAATCTCAGATAATAATGAAATTCCAAAATTATCCCTTACCAATTAATAATTAGTTGAATCATATGCCTCTTAAAATAAATAAAATTATATTCATATTTAAATATCATAACATTAATAATAAAAATCATAAAAAAAATCATGAGAATCATAAACACTACACAAAATAAATAGGTGATGTATAAGGCATATGTCCTACATAAATAAAAGTGAGACAAAATAATCCCTTACCTTAGGTCTGGTATCCATTGTATATATCTGAATCTCTTGTATAATGATTTAAATAATTTCATTGATTTATTATAGAATCATATTAATTTCTTTGATATCATATTTGATCATATTATAACCCGTTAGTTAGTAACATTTCATTTTTACTTGTTATTTAGACATTAACTACTTTATGTTCTTATGAATGTTTTATCGAATAAGTTCCGGTTATCCTTCTTAGGTCATTGTTATATCATTAAAAAATTATATTAACAAAATATATACCATATTAATTAATTCTATACATTTATATAATCATGCTTTAATGGATATCTTGTAGAATGAATTGCATTATATTATTGAGACGGGTGGTCGTACGTATGCATGAGTGATGATATAATTTTGTAAATTGTGAAATGGTATTGAAGTGGATGGTATTTATGTTGTTAAAAAATTCACATAATGTTATAATAATTATATGTAGTTATTATTTCTTCCATTATATCCATCCAATTATCGTGGTGAAAACCCGCTTATACCACGATGTGGAGATGGTTAGTCGTACGTATGTGTGTGTGGTGATTTTATTTTTCATAAGATGGATATAAGGTGGAATATGGTTGGTAAATAACCATAATAACATCTCAAAATAAAATTTATACTATATTTATTACTTTATAATGGAAACAACTCATAAAGAATAAGTATAATAAGAAATAATTTGAAAGAAACGGTAGAGGATATTACCTCTTCTTCGACGTGCTCCCTCTAAATATTCTCTTAAAAGGAATTAGAGTTGGTATTTTAAGAACAAATAAATCTCTATAACGTCACAAGGGATGTTTAGAAAGGAAATATGAAGCATATAGCTGAGAAGGAAGGCTCAGAGTGATATGAAGAGGTGAGGGAGGAGGTTCCCTTTTTTAATTGAGGTGAGGGACACTTTTTGAATCTCTAGAAGTATTAATTTATAATAAAATAAAAACACATCCAAAAACCTAAAAATGTTCTAATTTAAAAGATGAGATGAGATAAGGTTGTAATCTCATCAAAAAATAAATTTTAGAAAATTGTTTTTTCCCATTTAAACCTTATCATTTTAATTTATCATATAGTTTTTATATTTCATTTTAACTATGGTAACTAATATTTCAATATTAAAGGGGATAAAATATTTTATTATTTAATGTCAATTAAATATTAAATAATTATTTTTTGATATTTTATAACATATAATATTATTTCTATATTTTTTTTAAAAATTATGATTTTTAAATAATTTAATAATACATTATTTTGACAAAACAACAATAGTGTCATTTTGGACAAAATTCAATTCTTGTATTTTAAAAAATATCAAGATAAGATGTTATCCTCAAAAAAAATATTTTATATAATCCCTATAGGGTAAAATTAATCTAGAAAATAGATTGGATATATTAATTATCATAAAATTATATTTATTTTAATATTTATAATGACATTAAATTGATATTTCCATTAATAAAATAATTGTAAAATCTGTTTTGTTCAATTATTTAATACACTTATTTTTTGAATAAAAATTTAAGAAAAATAATATGATGAATTTAAATCTACTATATTTCATAATAATACTTGTATTTGAATATATATTTTCAAAAATACATCATTAAAATGTTTTACTTATTAAAACATGAATGTGACATGTTTAACATCTCTTTAAATAACACAATATAAGTTTCATAATATCTTCTATGTTGACCTCACCTGGTCTGATAATCCCAATCGTGTATTTATATGTTTTGATAATCCCAATTATGTGTTCATATATTATGCTATTCTCAATTACTGTTGATCTACACTTTAATTCTTTCAAATCAGTTATCAAGTTAATAATAATGTTTAAATAATCTCTGATTTATGTTAATCTCGATTGTCCTTGTTTATATAAGCTTTGAAACAATTCTAAGTCAATTAGATGTGTTTTTCATAAGACAGATAGCTACCGATAGACAGATAACTACCGATAAACAGATAGCTACCGATAACAGATAGCTACCGATGTGCTTATATATGCAGACAGCTACCGACAGACACGACCAGAGCTATCGATAAACAGACAGCTACCGATAACAGATATCTACCGATGTGCTTATATATGCAGATAGCTACCGACAGACACGACCAGAGCTACCGATATAACTGAGCTACCGGTGTAAGTATAAACAGCTACCAATGGAGCCAGAGCTACCGATAAGAGCTACCGATGGACAGAGAGCTACCGATGCACAGAGCTACCGATAAGAGCTACCGATGCACAGAGCTACCGATAAGAGCTATCGATGCACAGAGCTACCGATAAGAGCTACCGATAAGAGCCACCGATTGAAGAGCTACCGATGGAAGATCCTACACCGAGTCAACCGTACACGTCTACAAACAAACGGCTACCTATAATGAACCGCAGAGTCAAATCCTATATCCTCGACACTATTTGTTTATTATACTAATGGTTACATTTGTTACTTTTGATGCATTTAATGTTATTAAATGATTTGTGTTTCCATTTCAGGAAACCGTACCAAGTAAGATCGAAAAGCATAATCATTCCTTCTTCTCAGAAAAACAAAAAAAAGGGGCATAAAAAGGACATCGTGTATGTATCAAAAGGTGGTGAGAGAGACACTAGACTAAAAGAGATCGAGCACACAGAACACACTTGCGATCAAGCTCAAAACGTGCCAAGAACAACTGGAGAACTCGCACTCACAAGACTACTACTACCAGCCTCCAGAACATAGAGCATACATCGAGCAATTTATGCTAAAGAAGAACTACACAAAACTCTTCATTCTTTGAGCCGATAAGCAAGCTGAACCTGGAAGTCAAGGGAACAGATGATACTCCGTTTTTCAGACAAATACCAGAAGAAGACTCAGAACGAATTCTAATCAACAAAAGGAGTCAAGAGCTGCACGAAGATCACTAGAGCCATTTCTAAACTCTAAATATTTATCTCTGTGATTTACTTTTTACATTGCGAGCAGTGTGTGTTATCTGTTGTATTTTACACACACACTCACACTGTCTCCTGAACCTTAACTGGAGGATTTGTAAATTCTCACTCACTATCTTTTCATTCATTTTCCCACTGAGGATAGTGGTAGAGGTCGTGTGTGACCTGGACAGCTGGTTTCTGTTGTTTTGTTTCCCATAAATAACAGTGGTAGAGGTCTTGGACCTGGACAATTGTAAACTGTTGAACCCCAATCCAGGGTGTGGATCATCATTATATAAACTTTTGAGAGGACTAAGTCTCGGCTTGAGACTGAACCTCTTGGTTAACTCCTCTGTGTTTTTAGTTAAACTTTATATCCATACTATACATATTTATTTCATATTCCGCTGCTATTACTTTGAAATATAATTTATTTTCAAAGCTACTTTGATAGTTAAACTCGCAAGTGTTTATATTTATTGTAAACCAGTAAGTTAGTTTCAAAAGTTAAATTAATCATAAAGATTAAGTTAACTGAGAACTAATCAATCTTTGAGAAACTAATTGAACCTTTATAATCTCTATAAATTCACTACAGTTTAATCTGTTTTTGAAATTGGGGGATTTTAATAGAAATTGTTTTTAACAGAAATTTTAATTGGAACTCAATTCACCCCCCTCTTGAGTGTCCACTCCGACCAACATTTGGTATCATAGGTTGGAAAATATTTTCTATATTACTCTGTTTTCAACTGTGATTTTAAGTGTATTTTAAAGTTCTTAAAATTTCTGTTATTTCTAAATTTTTATCTCTTTAAAATTATTTTTGTGATATCATGGATAATAGATTAGAGGGTGCTGCTACTAACCGGCCACCTTTTTTCAATGGAAACAACTATGCTCAGTGGAAGCTCAAAATGAGAATCCATTTGGAAAGCATGATTTTTGATATTTGGACTGCCATAGAATATGAATATAAAGTTCCCACTGCTGATAGATCTACTTGGGATGAACCTACAAAGGCTGCTTACAATAATAACTGTAAAGCTATGAATGCTCTCTACTGTGCTTTAGGAGATGAAGAATTTAATAGAATTTCTGCATGTAAAACTGCCTTCGAAATTTGGGATACCTTGGCTATTTCTCACGAAGGAACAACTAATGTTAAAGAAATGAGATTAAACACTTATACTATTAAATATGATAATTTCAAAATGAAGCCTGATAAACCTATTTCTGAGATGTATCTCAGGTTCAATGAGATAGTAAACACAATGAGCTCACTCGGAAAGATTGTTACTGCAAAAGAACAAATTATGAGAATACTGAGATGTTTGTCAGATAGATGGAGAGGTACATCCGTTTCAATTAGAGAATCCTGTGACATTGGAGCACTGCCTGTCAAGGAGTTAATTGGTAACCTGATGATGTATGAAGAAGAGCTTAAGGTAAATAAAAAATAAGATGAGGAACACAAAAGAAAATCTGTAGCGTTTAAAATCACTACCTTGAAGAGTAAAGACAAGGATAAACTACAAATGGAGACTGAGAGTTCAACGAGTGAAAATTCAGAATCTGACAGTGATGCCGAGATGGCTGAAATATCCAGGAGATTCAAGAAGTTTTATAGGAAAAAGAAATTCTTTAGGAAAACAAATTACAAAGGAAAGTATGATCAACAAGGCAAATGGAAAAAGGATTGGAAGAAGGCTGACAGGACTGATGAAGTTGTCTGCTACGAATGCAAGTGAAAAGGACATATCAAAGCAGACTTTCCAAAATTAAAATTCAAAAAGAGATATGATTACAAAGACAAGAGGTACAAGAAAGCCATGAAGGCTACCTGGAGTGCTTCAGAAGACAGCACTAGCGAAGTAGAATCTTCGGACTCTGAAAGGAATCGAGCTAACATGTGCTTCATGACAAATTCTGAGGTAACATCTGACACTCCTGTTTTAAATTCATATTATTCTGGAGATGATTATGATTCGGAAAACATGTCAAAATCTGAACTATTTGAGTACTGTGATATGTTGGAAGAAACCTGTAATGATCTTAAAGAAAAATACAAAGGTTTAAAGAAACAGTATGCTTTAAGTGTTAAGCATAAATCTAATCTTGATATAGAAAAGAAAAAGAATGCTCAACTACTAAAGGAAAATACAGAACTGAAACTGTCAAATGAGTAGCTCAGAAATGACTTAAAAAAATTTACAAATGGAATGGATTCTTTAACTCAAATGCTAGGAAAGCAAGTTGCACCTAGATATGCTACTGGTTTGGGATACCAACCTGGACAGAGACAGTTCACTAAAACCCGATTTATTCCTAAGTCTGAAAAAAATTCTGCTAGTTCCAGTTTTGGAAATCTGTATGCTTCAACTGGTTATTCACATGGTTATAGACCAAATAAAGTTTATCTTTCAAAATCTGTTGTTTCTGTTAATTTTATGGGACCCATAAAACAAATCTGGGTACCTAAAGCCTTGATTTCTAACCTATCTGGACCCAAGAAGATCTGGGTACCAAAGTCATTTCCTGTCTAAATCTGTTTTGTAGGAAATCTGCTTAAAGAGCGATCACAAAAAGATATGGTACTTAGACAGTGGATGCTCAAGACACATGTCTGGAGATTATTCTTGCTTCAAGAGCTTAATAAAGGTTGATGGAGGTTATGTCACCTTTGGTGACAACTCTAAGGGAAAAATCATCGGCCTAGGCCAAATTGGTAACACTAATTCAGTTTTGATTTCTAAAGTTCTATTTGTTGATGTGCTTAAATATAATTTGCTTAGTATATCTCAATTATGTGATGATGGTTTCAATTTCAAGTTTGAAAATGATTCTTGTAATGTTTTTAATTCTAAAAATGTTTTAGTATTTTCTGCTTTAAGAAATGAAAATGTTTATGCTGTTGATTTAAATTCTTTAGCTAAACAAAATATTACATGTTTGAATGCCTTTCATAAAGAATCTTGGCTATGGCACAGAAGATTAGGACACTGCAACATTCACTCACTTAGAAAACTAACTAAAAAAACTTAGTTAGAGACTTACCCAAATTATAATTTCCAGCAGACAAAGTTTGTAATCCCTGTCAAAAGGGAAAGCAACATAAAGTTTCTTTTAAATCAAAGAAAGAAGTGTCAACTTCTCAACCTCTCGAGTTGGTTCACATGGATTTGTTTGGACCATCAAGAGTTTCAAGTCTAAATGGGAAGCACTATGTTTATGTTCTAGTAGATGACTTTTCTAGATACACTTGGGTATATTTCTTAGCTCACAAAAGTGAAGCCTGCTCTTCCTTTGTTAAATACTCCAAGTCTGTAGAGAATCATAGTGGACTTAAAATTAAGACCCTGAGAAGTGATCATGGACGTGAGTTTGAAAATCATGAGTTTGAATCTTACTGCTCACACAATGGCTATAGTCACAATTTCTCTGCCCCTAGGACACCCCAACAAAATGGTGTAGTAGAAAGGAGAAACCGAACCCTTCAAGAAATAGCTAGAACTATGCTCAATGAATATGAACTTCCTATTTACTTTTGGGCTGAAGCTGTAAATACAGCTTGTTATGTCATAAATAGAGTCTTAATTAGACCTGTTCTTAAGAAAACCCCTTATGAGTTGTGGAACAATAGAAAGCCTAAGGTTAATTACTTCAGAGTTTTTGGTTGCAAAGTCTTTATACTTAATACTAAAGATAATCTGGATAAGTTTGCTCCCAAAAGAGATGAAGGAATTTTTCTGGGTTACTCTATTTCAAGTAAAGCTTATAGAGTTTTCAATAAGAAAACCAAATGTGTGGAAGAATCTGTTCACATCAAATTTGATGAAACTGATCCACATGAGCCTAAAACCTCTCTTGAGAATCTTGAAGAAGATTTGTCTATTCTGGACCTTAATGATAAATCTAAATAACCTGTTATAAAAACATCCAGTTCTGGACTTTTTCCAGAATCTGCTTCTGTTGAACCCGAACCTATAGATGAACCTGGAGTTTCTAGTCCAACCTTTACCAAATCGACTAAGATTCTAAAGAATCATCCTTTAGATGCTGTTGTTGGTAATCTTGACAGAGGAACACAAACTAGAGCTTCACTAAGGAACCAGGTTGAACATCAAGCTTTTCTGTCACAGCTAGAACCCAAAAATATCAATGATGCTATCAATGATGAATTCTAGGTAATAGCTATGAAAGAAGAGTTAAATCAATTTGAAAGAAACAAAGTCTGGGAATTAGTTGATAGACCCAAGGACACCCTGACAATAGGCACAAAATGGGTTTTTAGAAATAAAGTAGATGAATCAGGAAACATAATTAGAAAAAAAAGCTAGACTAGTTGCACAGGGATATAGTCAAGAAGAAGGTATAGACTATGGAGAAACTTTTGCACCTGTAGCTCGACTGGAAGCTATTAGGATATTACTTGCATATGCATCACATCTGAATTTCAAGTTATATAAAATGGATGTCAAAAGTTCATTTCTAAATGGTTTTATAATTGAAGATGTTTTGTGGAAAAACCACCTGGATTTACAAACCCTCATTTTCCAAATCAAGTTTTTAAACTTTCTAAAGCTTTATATGGTTTAAAACAAGCTCCAAGAGCTTGGTATGATAGACTTAGTAATTTTCTTATCACAAAAGGTTTTACTAAAGGGATTGCTGATCCAACTCTTTTTATTAAAAGAATTTCTAAAGATGTTTTAGTTGTACAAATCTATGTTGATGATATTATATTTGGATCTTCTAAACACTCTCTATGTACTGATTTTTCAAAAAGTATGCAAAATGAATTTGAAATGAGCTTAATGGGAGAGCTTAAGTATTTTCTTGGCTTTCAAATTTTTCAAACTAGATATGGAATTATTTTAAATCAAAGTAAATATACAAAAGATCTTTTAAAACGTTTTTGGATTGGATAGTATTAAGGAAAATGATACACCTATGAGTACTACCTGTAAGTTGGATACAGATGAAGCTGGGAAACCATTGGATCAAACCAATTACAGAGGTATGATTGGGAGCTTACTTTATCTTACTACTAGTCGACCAGACATTATGTTCAGTGTATGTATGTGTGATAGATTTCAAACTAATCCTAAAGAATCACACTTACTGGCTGTTAAAATGATTTTTAAATATCTTAGGTATACTGTAAATTTATGTTTGTTTTATCCAAAAGGACAATCATTTGACCTAACTAGCTATTCAGATGCTGACCTTACTGGGTGTAAGTTAGAAAGGAAGAGCACATCTGGAACATGTCATTTACTTGGAAGATCCCTAGTGTCATGGTGTAGTAAGAAACAGAACTCAGTTGCATTGTCTACTGCCGAAGCAGAGTATATAGATGCTGGTAGTTTCTGTGCACAAATTCTGTGGATGAAACACACTTTATTGGACTATGGATTTGAGTTTAAACATGTTTCAATTAACTGTGACAACACTAGTGCAATAAACATATCTAAGAACCCTGTATCTCACTCTAGAACCAAACACATAGATGTAAGACATCATTTTCTGAGAGATCATTATCAAAAAGGTGATATTACTCTTGAATTTATTGGCACTGAACATCAATTGGCCAATATTTTCACTAAACCTTTAAGTTCTGATAGATTAAGTTACATTAGGCATGAGCTGGGGATGTTCAATTCTCACCGATGATCAATTCTCACCGATGTTGAAATTCTCACCGATGATCAATTCTCACCGATGTTGAAATTCTCACCGTTGATCAATTCTCACCGATGTTGAAATTCTCACCGATGATCAATTCTCACCGATGTTGAAATTCTCACCAATTATCAATTCTCACTGATGTTGAAACTCTCACCGATGATCAATTCTCACCGATGTTGAAATTCTTCCCGATGATCAATTCTCACCGATGCAATGTTTTAAAACTTCTGTCTGCCGCCAAGAATATGAATCATTTTATTTATTTTATTTTATTTTATTTTACTTTATTCGTTTATTTATGATTCCTACATGATAAAACTAAGCCTAAGCCGCTTCTCACTCCACCGGACCCAAAAACTTTCACCTTCGAATCTTAGCTCCCTAATCGACTGAGAACCCTAAATCCGCGATGGCAAAAACCAAGATTCTTGCCATCAGAAATGACAATGTAGAGCCTAAAACAAAGAAGCAGAAAGTGCAGCAAGAAGCTTGTGGAAGCAATATCAAAACTAAGTCGGGAAAGCGACCAGTAAACCCTCATTTGCAGAATAGAGATATTGTGATTGAAAAGGAGATATGCGTAGATTGGCTGCTACCAAGCAAGTCGTTGGTGCTTGAAATTCTGGAAGATCAGAGATGGGTAGATTGTTTTTCAAATAACAATGGTCCCTACTACCCAAAGTTAGTAAAACAGTTCTACGAATTCGTAAGCTTCGAGAATTCTGAGAATGAGAATCAGTTAAGTTCCTTTTTAAATGGAAAAGAAATGTCATTTTCTTCAGTAGAGTGGGCTGAATGTTTAAAAGTCCCACATGAAGGTGTATTCGGGTATGTCTCAAGAGCAATTCCACCTACCAGTGACATCTTTGACTATGAGACCGCTTTAAAAGAACTAACGGGTAATGGAAGTCAAAGGCAAGTGGTTGCTGCTGAATTGGATGGAGAGAACAGATTGCTTTTCAAATTTGTTCAACATGTTTTGATACCGAGGAGAGGGGATTTTTATAATCTGAGATATCAAGATATTTACCTTCTACATCTGTTAAGACATGGTGTGAAAGTTAATCTGTACAGACTGCTGATGAGTCAAATGGAAGACATGATTAGGCTAAAATCAAAGACTAATGCTTTATTCTTTGCCAAAATGATCTCTGTGATGATAAAAGTGAAAGGGATAGCTGAGTCTCAAGATGAGACAGTTGTAGTTAAGAATAACTTCTGTATCACTACTACAGTTTGTTAGCACATGAAAATCAATTGGAACCCATGGAAAGGAGAATGGGTCAGTGATGACCAGAAGGTGTATGATAAATTTAATCCTGTGGATTATCCTTCAAGGCCAAAGGATAAAAGAGATCCAGGTTTAGGACCTGATGAAGAGGAACCCGAGTACAGTGATGAGTCAGAAGAAGAAGAAGAAGAAGAAGAAGAGGAAGAAACTCCTATGGATATTGGAGGAGATCCAGACTTTCCCCCAAGTCCTGTTACTGAATTTGTATACTCAAGAAAAGGAAAAGTAGAGGAAGTGTTATCTATTCATGAGGAAGACTATCCTGTTCCTCAGCAAGAAGGAGAAAAAGAGAATGTATCTGAATCGTCTGATTCTGCTAGGTTGAGTCTGAGTCCATTGATTGGAAACTCAGTTGTGCCTACTGCTGAAGTAGAAAAAGAAAGAGAAGAAGCTGTATCTTTTCCAGAAAATCTCCTCACTACTGCTGAGATGGAAGTTGTTGTGGAAGATTCTAATGAAGAAAGACCAGCAGAGAATGTAATTGTTATACATAAGAATGCACCCATTGAGGGGGAGCATTAGTCCAATCTTGGAAATGTTACAGTGGATGTTGAGGTTGAAGACTGGGTAGAAGAACCATGTTTTATAGTCTGTGGTTTGGATTATCCTGATTCGGATAATGAAGTATCTTTGAATAGACCAAAGATCAGCTATGACATCAATTCTGAGTTCTTACCTGATGATGTGGTCCGAGTACATGATTTAGATGTGCTGAAAGAAAATCTAAAAGTCAGTTTTGTAGAAGAAATAAAGACAATGGAATCTTTCTTAGTATCCTCGATCAAATCAGTCATGAATGATTCTGTAGTTAGTTTAGTTTCTACAAGAATCTCTACTACAGTTTCTCCTACTGATTTTGTTACAAAGTCTGATCTCGAATCCCTAAAGCATGAGCTGAAAGAATCCTTCAGTGCCTTAGTTGCTGAGATGAAGCACTATTTTAGTGAAGAAATGAAGATGTTAGAACAATCTTTTGAGCTTTCTCTTTGTTCCAATCTGTCAACTTTTATGGGTGAGCTAATGGTAGAAGTCAAAGAGTGCCAGACCCAATCTTCTAGAATAAAAGCAGATCTTGAAGCCTTAAAGAATTCTGTTATTGCTTTAGATTCTTACATGAGCTCAAATCCTCAAGCTGATAAGGATTTAGCCTATGTCAAAAGTGTTGTACGACAAATGGTGTCAGTATTTGAAGATTTCAAAACTTCTATAAAGGATCATGTTAAAAGTCAGGACTCTCAACTGGAAAATCTGATTAGTGGCTTGACCAAAGGTTTCAAGGAAATTGTATCTTTCTCAGTTGGTCCTCTAGCTTCAAAACCTGCATTTGATTTGAATCAATTTCGAGCTATGATGAAGGAGGATCTTGGTTCTATTTCAACCAGTGGCTCTGTGGACTCATCAGATCTAATCCAAGTAGTGCTCTCTACAAGAGATTCAGTCAGGGAAATAGTGAAAATCGTCCACGACCATATGAAAGAGGCCTCTGCCTCTCAGGAGGAAATAAAGAACAAGGTGGATTATTATTTCAAAAGGATTTTTACCAATCAACAACTCAACCATCATTTCAAGATGATGTTAGAAAACATGAAGTTACCCCCTATAACCCAAGCCTTCCGAGAACAAGTGAGCAAGCTAAGGTATTTGACTCCTGCCTTAGAAAAATTCATGGAGAACAAATATGATTTTATATCTGGTATGGAAAGAGGAGGAGGAATTATTATGGATTTCAGAAATCCGTTGCTGCCCTTTTTGCATGTTGATGCCAGACCAGTTATTGTTCCTCCTGCCTTGCCTGCCTCTGCCTCTACTGAGTCTCCAGTCCAGATGACTCCTGCTCAGGCCATCAGAAGCCTCACACCTATGATCACTCAATGAACTTCCCAATACAGGCCAGGCACTGTATCAGTGGCTCAGCCTCCTGTGATCATTTTCGGAATTCCAAAGCCCTCACCAACATCCTCCCCACCTGCATCCTCTTCTGATCCAAAAGGAAAATCTCATGTTGAAGATCATGACTGATAAAGTGGCCAGGCTGTTTGATAGGAATCATTTTCTTTTTTTTTCATTCTGTTTATGTAATTTTTTTTTTGTCTGGTTTAATACAAATGCTTTTCTTTACACTATCTCTGTTTATCAGTTTTCTATGTCTGCTTTCCCACTTTTTGATTATCACAAAGGGGGAGAAAATATAGAGGCGGAGAAATATAAAAGGGGAGAAATTTGAGCCTTTGACACTATTTCTTACATTTCCTTCTTTGATATCAATTCTTTAAAACCTTATCTTTGATACTATTGCATTTAATACTAACTATGATAATTTTTTATCTATATCATTCTATTACTATTTCCTCTATTTCCTCTGATACTGCTTTCTTTGAGAAATTAGAATATAAATGCTATATTCTCTTATACTATATTCTCACTATTTTTGTGGTCATATCATAAGTTGTGATTATCAAAAAGGGGGAGATTGTTGACCTCACCTGGTCTGATAATACCAATCGTGTATTTATATGTTTTGATAATCCCAATTATGTGTTCATATATTATGCTATTCTCAATTAATGTTGATCTACACTTTAATTCTTTCAAATCAGTTATCAAGTTAATAATAATGTTTAAATAATCTCTGATTTATGTTAATCTCGATTATCCTTGTTTATATAAGCATTGAAACAATTCTAAGTCAATTAGATGTGGTTTGAATAAGACAGATAGCTACCGATAGATAGATAGCTACCGATAAACAGATAGCTACCGATAACAGATAGATACCGATGTGCTTATATATGCAGACAACTACCGAAAGAAACGACCAGAGCTACCGATAAAAAAATAGCTACCGATAACAGATAGCTACCGATGTGATTATACATGCAGATAGCTACCGACAGACACGACCAGAGCTACCGATATAACTGAGCTGCTGGTGTAAGTATAAACAGCTACCGATGGATCCAGAGCTACCGATAAGAGCTACCGATGGACAGAGAGCTACCGATGCACAGAGCTACCGATAAGAGCTACCTACCGATAAGAGCTACTGATAAGAGCCACCGATTGAAGAGCTACTGATGGAAGATCCTACACCGAGTCAACTGTACACGTCTACAAACAAATGGCTACCTATAATGAACCGTGGAGTCAAATCCTATATACTCGACACTATTTTTTTAATATACTAACGGTTACATTTGTTACTTTTGATGCATTTAATGTTATTAAATGATTTGTGTTGCCATTTCAGGAAACCGTACCAAGTACGATCGAAAAGCATAATCATTCCTTCTTCTCAGAAAAACAAAAAAAAAGGGCATAAAAAGGACATCGTGTATGTATCAAAAGGTGGTGAGAGAGACACTAGACTAAAAGAGATCGAGCACACAGAACACACTTGCGATCAAGCTCAAAACGTGCCAAGAACAACTGGAGAACTCGCACTCACAAGACTACTACTACCAGCCTCCAGAACATAGAGCATACATCGAGAAATTTATGCTAAAGAAGAACTACACAAAACTCTTCATTCTTTGAGCCGATAAGCAAGCTGAACCTGGAAGTCAAGGGAACAGATGATACTCTGTTTTTCAGACAAATACCAGAAGAATACTCAGAACGAATTCTAATCAAAAAAAGGAGTCAAGAGCTGCACGAAGATCACTAGAGCCATTTCTAAACTCTAAATATTTATCTCTGTGATTTACTTTTTACATTATGAGCAGTGTGTGTTATCTGTTGTATTTTACACACACACTCACACTGTCTCCTGAACCTTAACTGGAGGATTTGTAAATTCTCACTCACTATCTTTTCATTCATTTTCCCACTGAGGATAGTGGTAGAGGTCGTGTGTGGCCTGGACAGCTGGTTGCTGTTGTTTTGTTTCCCACGAATAACAGTGGTAGAGCTCTTGGACCTGGACAGTTGTAAACTGTTGAACCCGATCCAGGGTGTGGATCATCGTTATATAAACTTTTGAGAGGACTAAGTCTCGGCTTGAGACTGAACCTCTTGGTTAACTCCTCTGTGTTTTTAGTTAAACTTTATATCCATACTATACATATTTATTTCATATTCCGCTGCTATTACTTTGAAATATAATTTATTTTCAAAGCTACTTTGATAGTTAAACTCGCAAGTGTTTATATTTATTGTAAACCAGTAAGTTAGTTTCAAAAGTTAAATTAATCATAAAGATTAAGTTAACTGAGAACTAATCAATCTTTGAGAAACTAATTGAACCTTTATAATCTGTATAAATTCACTACAGTTTAATCTGTTTTTGAAATTGGGGGATTTTAATAGAAATTGTTTTTAACAGAAATTTTAATTGGAACTCAATTCACCCCCCTCTTGAGTGTCCACTCCGACAAACATTCTATAAGGTTCCAAATGTTTAATAAATCGAAACTTGGATGATTATGGCTGAGATATACTCGATCAATAAGATTTTACCTATTTTTTTTTGTTTTAAAGGTAATTATCATTTTAATAAAAATTAGTTTATTGATTTTTTATTAATTAAATAATTTCTCCATCATCAATATATAAACACTTAAAGTAATTATTTGATTTTTTTTAATTACCATGATAATGAATTTTTTGGGGGATTTTAAATGAGTATAAATTATTGAATTTATCTTCTGTGTAATTTTATATTTAAAATTATTTAATTATTATAAATTGAGTAAGACATAAAATATATTAAATATCATAATCTCATCCAAGAGGCTTCCAAAGGGTATCATTTTGACCCAAGGATGTTTTAGGTCAAATATAACTCATCCCATAACATTACGACAAGTGTTAAGATATTTTTACAATATTATATTTACTCTTAATTACATGATTTTCGTTTCTAACATATTAATACAAATTATTGAAGTTACTGTTCATAATTCCAAAAAATATAAAATAATATTTAAATAAATTGGAAATGATTATTCCAAATATAGAATAAATTTTTATAAATTAAAAACATAAATTTTTCTGTAATTAATTTAAAATTAATCCCATTGTAGGAATGAAAAACTGGTTTTAAAAGTTAAAACATTGCAAAAGATTGAAATGTTTTTACATCAAATTTCAAAGTAAAATTGATGATAATGAAATAAATTATATTAAATTATAAAAATATATTTTATTAATACATTAAAACCATTAAATTAAATAATTTAACCATAAAAAATATTTCAAAAAAATAGTTGTTTTCAATTAGAATTTTATGTATTTTCACTATTCATAAAAACTTGAAAGTTATCAGAAAAATATAGAAAATTCATCCAAAGTAAATTTTTATATCTATATTGAGAATAGAATTTTTATATTTTTAAATACCATATATAAATGTGTTAAACACTATATTTGAACTAGGTGCAGCATTAAAAGGCTAGAAAATTGTATGTTTTTTTGAAAATTACTCCTTTTATTCGAAAATTTTAATTTGTTCTTATAACATGTCTAGAAAAAATATACGATGAATTTTAAATATTAAATTTAATATATTAAATTTCAATTACATTAATAAAATCCATCAAGAGTGATTTTATTATTTTATTAACTCACTTATTTTCATTTAAACTTTTTTTAGAAGAAAGTTCAAACTGTTCATACCTGCCTCTATAATGACTAGGTTATAAGGTAAAATTAAAATATTTAGTTGTTAACATAAACTTGGTATTTCATGAAATTAATTCTATCAAAATAACAAGAAATTGTGTGGAAAAAAATCCCAACACAGTGTTTTGTATGCCAGAAGCTAAGCTAGTGTTGCATATTGTGAAAGATTATCTTTGTGTAGCGTACAACACAAAATATCAATAAAATTAAAAAAATTATCTTTTAAAAATATTAGTGTACTACATAAATTATTGGGGGAAATCCATTCATTTCATAAATTTTAAAAATAAACATTCTTATCAAAAAATTGAAAAAGGGAGTCAAAAGTTACCTATTTAGAAAATGCTAAGAAATTTCCAGGTAAATTTTTTTTAAATGTAAAATATTAAGTAAAATGGTTTTATTAAATCATTAATTCTTATAAAATATTATATTTTAAAACTTTTACAAAATATTTATATGAAAGAGAAAGATACCCGATCACAAAGAAAATATAAGATCCATATCCCATATAAACAACTTTTTTGATATTTATATAATAAATAATAGATGAATTGGAAATAAACGAAGCTAAATAAATTCATAAAAAGTGGGGTATAAATATATGAGGTTTAATAAAATAATATCATGTGATTTCCTCTAAATGAAACTTGAATAGAAACAATCTCTAAAGGAAGGACATTATAACATAAAGTCATTGCCACTTTGACAAATCATCAATCGTAATCACAATGAAATAATTACATAAAAAGATACATTAAACATCATTAACATAAGGATTTTCATGATATTACATGTAAAATTCCATTAATTATACCTCATGAATGAATATAGGTTTATATCATAATCATTTGTCTCAGTGATAGATAATTTTAAACTAATAACCCCTCTAAAAATCACACCACTAAATTTGAAAATTAAAAAATGAATATTTTTTTTATCGCATCTTAATCCATATAAAAATAGTTTAATTATAACATTAGGTAACAAAAATTCAGTACACACATAATCAAATAATATTAAATATAACTAATAAGTAATATGACCCAATGAAAATAAATTGAGTTACAAAAATCTTTACCACTTAGTAACTTTCAAGTCAAATCCCCTAGGATGAAAAAATTAAAATTGAAAAATAAAATACCATTAATTATGAATTATTTTAGATATTATATGTGAATGGGGAAGTATATATACTATATAAATGAAATTATATGAGTAACTTTAAAATATGACTCAATGAAGGAAAATTAAGATGATGTACCATATTGATTAGGTGATCTCTTGATCAAAACCTTATGAAAGGGAGAAAATTAAATGGATTTTTAGGTGATAATAATTTTCAAGAAAATAATAAAAAAAATAAATTCATGGGTAGTATACAAACCGCATAACAAAAATAACTTTTGTATATTTCTTATGTATCACATAAGTAAAAGAGAGAGGATAAACCCTTACCCCGAGTCTATACATTCCTTGTATGTCCTTTAACTATTGTATAATAATATTATATCAACTAATTTTTTTCTCAAGAAAGTTTTATAGGTTTTATACCTTATATGTAAATAATTTATTTCATTTTTTCTAATGAAATATTAAAATTCATAATTACTTATTTCCATGTTGGGTGTTTTGAGGATGTTTAGCTAGTTTTTGAAAAATAGATTCAATGTATTGATTACGGTCAAAGAGGTCATTATTTAAAAATAAATAGAATAATTATTATGTAATATTCGACATATTTAAGGAAAAAATTTTAATTTTAAAACCAGACCTGAAATATGGTAATGAAATTGAACTATTTTATAATCATAGAGATGGTAGGTTATACGTACGCATTACTAGTGTTTCCATTTTTAAACGATCATTATGGAAATAAGGTAAGTAATATTTGATCAATATAGAACTATCAGAATATAATAAATGACATATAATTTTATTAAATACACACACACATGCACACACACACACAAACACATATATGTCATCCATGTTTTGTGGGGATGAAAAAATCATCACTTCACTTTTGTAAATTTACAGTCCACACAAGGGCACGAAAGATGATACCATTTTTTAGTGTAAGAAAAGAATGATATATTATCATTTAATAATGGTAAATACGTCTTTAATATAATAATTATTTCATTTATATCACATATATTCATTTAATTTATATTTATCTCCTTACATGTAAACCATTTGTGAAAACTAAATTGTATCGCTTCATGGGGTGGTAGTCTGCCATACACACATGTGGCATTATCCTATCATCCAATGAATGGAAAATAAGAAGGAATATTTGATAAAATAAATATATAAGTATACATTTTTGAAAAATATAATATATATAAATTAAGTTAATTATTATAAAATTCCATGAGGGGTGATGATGGAAAAATAATGAGATCGGTTCTTGGGTGGTAGTCCACTATACACATGAATGTTGATTCCATATATCATTTGATAGAAGTGGAAAATGTTTTAGGTTATAAAATTATAATAATAACATCTAAATATATTTTAAATACTATTTTTTACATATATTAATAATTGAAAATATATAAAGGTGGTGTATGATGAAATAAAATGAAAATTTAGTGTTAAAAGATATACATATTCTTCAGAAAAAATCCTTAGGTGTGATCCGAAATCCTTCTTAGGGTAGATTTCTTATCAAAATAAATAATATAGTTGATAGGGAGTAAAGATAGAAATATATTTTTCAATGGATTTTCTGAGAAAAATGGTTATGAATGTGTGATGTGGAGAAGAAATGGGGTGTACTTTTATAAGTGAGGGAACTAGTACACTTGTTTTTTTTTGAAAAGAAAAAGGTGTTCCAAGGATTCTTATAGTGACCCTGGCTCGAGAATCCCAACGATAGTGTCTACTTTTTTACACTAAAATAAAGTAAAAATAATCACATCTCTAACGAATAAATTTTTTATTATTCTTGGTAAACTATATATATAATTTATATTCACATTATAGTTTAATACATAAATGACACAAAGAATTTTATTTTAGAATTCCATCATCACCCTTACTATATCCTTAAATATAAATCACAAAAGATATCATTGTATCCTATTTAAAATAAAACATAAAAAAGGGGTGACCTCATTTTCTTGGTAATGGTAAGAATATAATAGGCACTATGAATAATTTTTTCTTAATTAATAAGTCATGGTAATTAACTAAGCTACATTACATTTAATCAATAAAATGAGAATAATATGGAGGGAATAAATGAGGATCAAATAATTTCATATAAATAATCACATGATCCTGAATACATAACCATGGATGGTCTAACTAATTTAATAATCACATTGAATATATTGTGACCTAGTATTATCGTATATATATATATATATATTAAATCATTATTATGGATATTTAGTATATTAAACAGAAACAAGCATGAGGATAGTAAAGGTACATTAACATTTAAAACATGGAAACACAAGCAACTAGTTCATAGGTATACTATATCATTTCCCACTATATTATCAATAAATAGAACCCTTCTTAGACATATCATATTTAATTCATTTCTTCATAACCTAGGGAAAGGAAACATAAGAAAGGGTGGGATTAGATTCTCTATAAGGGTAATCAAGGGACATGGATAAGCATAATGTGAACATAAGGGTTTGAGAACATAATTATAACATTTGAAAACCATACTATAAATATCAAAGATCTTAATATTTGGTCATGGAATAAACATTGAATGTTCATAAGACTTGAAGAATATAATAATAAAATTACATGATCCATGATAGCATAACATACTCATATGGCATAAATTTGTGACATACACATAATCCTAAAAAAATTCAAAATCTTCAAGGCTCACGACCACAGATATAAAAGTGGAATGGGTTTCATCCCCAAACCATTATAGTAGAAATGGTTCACTCCCAAGACCATAATAGTTCTCAAATACCCTAACTAAATTGTGTTCTCTCTCTAAAAAATTCATGTATATCTCATGAGATATAAGTATTTACCCAATGGAACAGAGGTATATATAGGTCCCACCCATGTCATAATGAAAACCAATTTATGTGTTCCACAATATAATAACAAATTAATTATATCTTAACCCATGAAATAAATTGTGTTCCATAACCATCTCATCATATCATAACCTATGGAAAAGATATAGGTTTCATATTCATTTCATCATAGCATACCCTGTTGAAAAAGAAGAAGGTTTCATAAGAATTTTATCATTGTATAACTAGTGGAAAAGAAACAAGACACATAAACATCATGTCGTATTAAACAACTTTTAGAAATATTAATAATTTTATAAATTTTTCATATCCCTAGTAAATAGAAGGTAACCTTAATGGATATCATCATAGATGAGAAATTATTTTCATTGATTATTTAAAACATTTCAAGAGGAAAATAAACATTATCTTTGAAAAAACCATTAATTTTTTTTTTGAAAGTCTTTATTTTTGAAAATAACCTTCAAAATATATAACAAAATATTAAATAAAAATAATATGCATGACGGCAAGAAGATTCCTTCTTTTTGTACACATTTAAACAAATATTCCCTTCACATTTTCGTTAAAAGCCTAATGAGAATTTTTTCAAAGCCCACATGAAGATTTCTTTCAATTTTTTTATATTAAATACATGGGATAAAATTTCATTAATAGATAATTTGAATATTGTTAAAAACATTTTTATTTTTTATAAATCATGGTTTTTGAAGAAAAACTATTTTTAGAACAAATAGTAAAATATTGATGATTTTTCTTAAAAAAATTATTGTGATCTCCTGATTACATAGAGTCTAAAATAAAGAAAAATTTTATTCTTAATAAATAACCATAGTATATGAAAATAAATGTGGTTATTGAGAGGTAGATCATAATATTTAATCTTTAGAAACATATTCATGAGTAATCTAGTTAAACAATGAGACTGTAACATAAAAACCTTACCACTTTGGTAACATTGAATTATAAACCCCATGAAAAAATAAAATAAAATTAAATAGATAATATAATTAGAATAAATAAATTGACGATATTACATTTATAATATACTATATATACACATTTTAAAATATGATAGGGGTGTGATAGAACATATATCTCAATGAAAGAAAATTGAGACAAAAATTCATTACCAAGTTGGTAACTTTTGAACAGTAAACCTCTTGAAATATTGATACCCAATTTTATATGTCAATAAAAATATTTTTCAGTATACGAATCATAAAATAAATTCATGGGAAGTATATACACCACATAAAATAAATTGTCTGGGAATATGGATTATGTCTCATGGAACTAAAAAGTGAGATCAAAATCCCTTAAAGCCTTAGTAATCGTTTGATTCACGATCCAAAATAAATGATAAAATAAAACGAAAATTATAATATCATGATAAGCATGAAATTTATGATATAAAATTTCAATTTCTTAGTATATAAACCACAAAAATGAAACTAGTGGTGGATTTCCATAAGTCCTCTAGAAATAAAAGAGAGTCTAGAAATACCTTACCTTTATATCAGATTCTCCATATTAATTAAAACCTCATATATAATAAATATATATTTATTATAAAATTTTTATAGAGCCATTATTATATATATCATATAATAAATTATTTACTTATGTCCTTTTATTACCGATTTATTAACTATTTCTTGTTAAAGTAACAATTCAGGTAATAATGGCTTCGTTTTTTGTAAATGTTTTGAAATTTTGTTTTTAGTCCTATTACATTGATCATGATTACATAATATCAATAATTTTGAACATGATATAAATCTAATATAGATTCATTATATATGTTTTCACAATGATACATACAAGATAAATATAGAAAACAAAATACACCATTTATGGAGACGATACATAGTACATACACATGAACATTGTTTCCATTTTCCCAATAGAAGTATTGAAATAAAGATGAAATATAAATTAAAATTAAAGAATAGTTTTTATTTCATATATATCACATAATTTCATTAAAACAAAACTTATTACCTTCCATGTAAAGCGTGAGGGAATCACATCACTTTACAAGGTAATAGTTTGCCATACACATGAACGACACTATCGTATTCCCATGGAATGGAAATTAAAAAATTTAAACATGATATTATGATCCCAAAGAAGAATAATATCATAAATATCATATATAAGTATATAATACATCATTATTACAATCCATTTATAAGGCTCCAGCCTTAAACATTACTTAATCTTGAGTTATTACAAGAATACACATTGAGGATCTTTTCAGGTTTAGATTTTTAGAGAATTAGATCATAAATCATGCATTACATTCCACATTTAAACAAGGTGGTTACATAAAAGAAAATATTCACTTTTCCAATTAAAGGAAACATATTTAAAATAAAACATGGATTCTTTCTTGACACTTCCTCGACACTATCATCACATCATGTACCTTTCCTTGACTTGTGAAAAACATTTCAAAAACTTGGGATGAGCATAAAAAGCTCAGTAAGGGATATAAAAATACAAAAAGAAAACCTTAGTCCATGTATATATAATAATCATTGAAAACATGCTTTAATCATAAACATAATCACTTTAACATACCTCATGAAATCATAAGTTTTATGAATAACTCATATAAATGATAAGACATAAAGGTAACTTGATGAATTTATAACATTCTTATGTAGGGAGTAACCCTCATGGTTATGTTTGGAATACCCATCACAATATATTCCCTAAATCTCTTCGGAGAAACCTTAGCATTTAACTCCATCGAGTTACCCAATGCATTGGAGAGCTATCATGGGCTCACCCACCCTTAGTTTATCACGGAATCACCCGTCTTCATAAACAATACCCAAGAACCATAACATAAACGTGTCACATAAGACATGAATAAAGGAAACATAACATTTCCACATTTTAATCACAAGATATAAAAAACACTTTTATATAATCAAAACATTATTAAAACCATTTTCAATACAAAAATAAAAGAAAAGTAAAACATGGTATTTATTTTTCATTTAAAAAAAAGTTATGGCTTGTAGAGGAAGCCACAACTCAAATAATGGTCACAGTGGCGGAGAAGTCGTTGTCGCCGCATACGTAAGACAAAAAAATTCCCTTTTGTCATTTAATAAAACACTTCGTATGAAAAGATTACTTTTGAATAAAATTAAAATTCAAAGGGGTTTATACACCATATAAAAGAAAGTTGTGTATAAAACAAAATTTTCCTCAATGAAAGGAGATTGAGACAAAGTCTCTTACCTCATGTCCAACTTGACTCGATCGTTCTTTAGTCTCTTGAATAATAAACTAGAGTTAATTTATAATTTCTTAAGAACCTTTTTCAAGTTCATTATTCCTTTTATATCACTTATTACCATGTT
Source organism: Viscum album (assembly GCA_963277665.1). NCBI lineage: Eukaryota > Viridiplantae > Streptophyta > Magnoliopsida > Santalales > Viscaceae > Viscum > Viscum album. The sequence goes on from OY728140.1 coordinate 1,144,687,875, forward strand.
ACTAACATTATGTAAATATTTAAGTTAATAATGGTCATTTTGTCGATCTTTGGTACTTGAGTCAAAAATAAACTTCTTATAATTACAAGTTGTTCATTTGGTAAAATATCCATTATATCCAGAATTATATTCATGATGTAGGTATAATATATATCATATATATCATTTTTATCTAGTATATACATGAATTTATTATATTACATAACATTTAGAGTTAATAAATTAAATGCACCGTTCATGGAGACGGTTAGCTGTACGTACACATGAACGCTACTTTCATTTCTATTTCGTATTTAATAGAATGAAATCATAATTATATAAAGGTATATTATAATTCCAGTATAATATAATATCTAATATCATTAATTCCATCCTTTATACATTCCACATATGGCATAAATGATTCAAATCACTTTGAGGGGGCGGTAGTCCGCACTTCCTAAAATGAAGATATCATGTTTACTGATAATGGAAACCATAATGTTATGCCATAAATGAAAAATAAATAAGAACAATGAAAAAATAAACATAATATATATCATATATAAATATAGTTACATCTTAATGTCCACCATGAAAGGTGTTAAAAGAAGATTGAACAATCATCGTTTTGTGAGGCAGTAATTCGCCACTCACAGAAATAATATGTTCTTTAACCATTAGACAGAAGTGTGTGTAAGTGTAAATAAAATCCTTCTCACAAAAACATTCTAGTATATTGAAGATACTGGTTTTGTTAAAAAAGTATGGAATAAAAAGATTCTAGGGGGTTTGAGAAGCAAAATAAAACAAAAGGACATAAGAGAAGACATTACCTTTAAATCGGGTAACTCCCCTTGGTTTGAACCAAAAGGGTTTCTTGAAGAGATTTCTGCCTAAGGTAAGGCTTCTAAGATGAAGAAAGGGATGTGGAGAGATAAAATGAGTAGATTTTGGCTAAGATAATGGCTTGAGAGGTGTGGGTAAGGGGGTAGAGGTGGGGGCCTTTTATAAGAGAGGGGAGGGCCACTCTTGGAAAGTCATGAAATGTTACTTTATCATAAAAAGAGTTTCGGATTTTAAAGGTCCCACAATGACATATTTGGAGGATAAGGTGATAAGGGTTCTAAATCCACTGATACAATAGGTTTTTGAAAAGTTTAAGTCTTATATTTTATATTATCTTTTTATTTTATTTAAATCGTTCATTAATGAGGTAATCACTACATCACCCTGGTGTCATAAATAAATTTATTTATTTAATGTATAAAAATTATAAAAAAATACCATGATGTAGGAAATATTTTTATCTTACCAATGACTATTTATATTCTAAGAGAACATTTATTTAGTCAAAATTAAATTTTTTTTACTTAGGTGTTACATACTTTTGTTATATTTAACTTTCTTTAAAAATAAAAAGATAAAATGTCACTGTCACACAAAAGTGATTCCATGGGGTCCCAAAGTTGGCACAAGGCATCCCATGGTCAGACATGACACAAAAAGTATAATTAGGATACATGTTGGGGTAATTATATATTATTATGATATTATTTTATTACACTTAACTACCAGATTACTAATTAATCATGACAATTAAAGATAATTACCATCATTACTATTCATAATGTCAAAAAAAAAGAGTCTTAATTACATAATTTGGACCTTCTGATTCAAAATATGGAAACCATTTTACCAAATTCCAAACACAGAAATTTTAGTAATTAATTTAAAAATAATTTCCGTTGTCAAAACAAATAGAGGGTTTTTTGGAAACAATATCTATCAAAATCATGACACTTGTTTATGCACAATTTCAAAGTGAAATTAATTACAATGAACAACATTGTAATAAATGGTAAAAATATATTCTAATTAAACTTTAAAACCAATTAAAAGGACAATCTATACATATAATTAAATTATATGAAAAAACGGTTTTGAAGTAAAATGCAGTATTTTTCACTATTAATTAAAAAATGAACATTGTTAGAAAAATACCAAAAATTTATCCCATGAAAATTTCAATGCCCCGATTCTAAAGAATAAGTTTATTTTGACAAATATAGATTTTAAAATTTTGAAAAGATAGATTTAAAAATGGTTTGCTATCAAAATGCGTTAAAACAGTCTTTTAAAAAATATTAGAGTATTCTATGCTTAAAATTGGATTTATTCTCATTTTAATCCTCTAAAACACTATCTAATTCATAAATAGACATAGATATGAAAATCCATAATTCTTTTCCTACTTGGTATGTTACATCCTTCCCCCTTTATAAAATTGTGTCCCCACAATTTATTTACTTATCGAATAAGTGGGGTATTTATCCCTCATTGCATGTTCATATTCCCATGTTGCCTCTTCAATCACGTGGTTTTTCCACAAAACCTTTACATGATGAATCACCTTATTCCACAACACTTTCTCCCTATGGTCAAGAATCTGGACTGGTTGTTCTTCATAAGATATATTCTCTTATAGCTGAACTACCTCTAGACTCAAAACATGAGATGGATCTGGCATGTACTTCCTTAACATTGAAACATGAAAAACCTTGTGTACCTGAGATAAATTCAGAGGTAAAGTCACTCGGTATGCAACTAATCCAACTCTATCCAGAATTTCATATAGTCCAATGAACCTTGGACTCAGCTTTTCTTTATTACCAAATCGAATCACACTTTTCTATGGTGAAACTTTGAGGAAGACATGATCACCTACCTCAAAAGAGAGATCCTTCCTACTGTTGTCTGCATAACTTTTTTGCCTGCTCTGAGCTGTTGTCATGTGTTTCTGTATCAGCTGAACTTTTTCTGCCAACTCTTCTACCAATTCTAGTCCCATCAACTTCCTTTCACCTACTTCATTCCAAAAATCTGGTGTTCGACACCACTTCCCATATAATTCCCAAATGGTGCCATCTGTATACTGGAATGAAAACTGTTATTATAAGAAAACTCAACCAAAGAAAGATTTTTTTCCCAACTTCCCTGATAATCTATCGAACAATCACGTAGAATATCCTTCAATGACGGAATTGTTTGTTCGGACTGCCCATCTGATTGAGGATGAAAAGTTGTACTAAAATTTAATTCAGTACCCAACGACTTCTGAAGGCCTTTCAAAAAGTTAAAAGTAAACCTGGGATCATGATCAGATAAAATAGAGAGAGGAAATCCATGTAACCTGACTATCTCTTTAAGATACAAACGAGAAAGTTGATCTAGGGAGAAAACATCTCTTATATCAAAGAAATGAGCAGATTTAGTCAAGCGATCAACAATAACCCAGATTGCATTATTACCTTGAGGTGTCTTCAGCAATCCCACAACGAAGTCCATGGATATATTATCCCATTTCAACTCTGGCACTGGTAAAGGCTGAAGCATCCCTTTCGGTAACTGCCACTTTGCTTTAACCTGTTGACAAGTCAAACACTTCAAAGTAAAATCAGCAATATCTCTTTTCATTCCATCCCACCAGTAATACTCCCGAAGATCTCTATACATCTTAGTACTGCCAGGATGAACAGAAAATAGAGAACTATGAGCTTTACATAACAAATCTCTTTTCAACTATGAATCACAAAGCACACATAATCTCTTCTCAAATCTCAAAACACAATCATTATCAATGTTGAAGTTAGGTAACATACCCTTCTGAACCAGCTCTACCTTTTTTGCAACTCACTATCTTGATTCTGAGCTTGCTTAATTCTGTCTGTTAGAGAAGATTTCACTGATACCTGAAACAAAACAGAAGAACATCCTGCACCAACAACTTCTATGCCAATTTTAATCAAATACTTAACCAAAGGATCATGTTCTAGACATAATATGGTTAATGAAGCATTACTTTTTTGACTCAAATCATCAACCACTTTATTTTTTTTCTCGGATGGTAATGAATTGTACAATCATCATCCTTGATTAATTCCAGCCATCTCCTCTGGCTCATGTTCAATTATTTCTGAGTGAATATGTACTTTAAACTTTTGTGATCAGTATATATTTTACACTTTACACCATACAAATGATGCCTCCAAATTTTTAAATCAAAAACCCCAATAGCTAATTCCAAATCACGTGTAGGGTAATTTACCTCATTAGTTTTCAACTGACATAAGCATAAGCAATTACCTGATCATTCTGCATTAGGATGCAACCATGTCCTTTAAATGAATCATCACTGTAGATAACAAACTCAATATTCCTGGAAGGTAGTGCCAAAACTGGTGCATTCACCAATATTCTTTTCAATTCCTGAAAACAATCATCACATTCTTTTGTCCAGATAAACATAACACGCGTCCAAGTTAGCTTAGTCATTGGACTAGATAACCTTGAAATTTTTTAACAAACCTTCGACAATAGCCTTCCAAACCAAGAATACTACGAATCTCAGTTACATTTGGGAGTCTTTTCCATTCTTCAACAACTTTTGTTTTTGCAGGATCAATAGTTATTCCATCTTTAGAAAGAATGTGACAAAGGAAAGAAATTTGTTGCAACCAAAACTCACATTTTCTGAATTTCCCATACAATTTATTTTCTTTTAAGGTTTGAAAAATAACCCTTAAATGACATTCATGCTCCTATTTACTTTTAGAGAATACCAAAATATCATCAATGAAAACAACCAAAAACTTATCCAAGAACTCAAGGAAAATTCTCTTCATAAGGTCCATGAATACAGCATGTGCATTGGTTAAACCAAAAGGCATTACTACAAATCCATAATGTCCATGTACGAAATGAAGTCTTCAGAATATTTGATTCCTTTACCTTCAACTGATGGTACCCCAATCTCAGGTTAATCTTTGAAAAATATGGAGCTCCCTAGAGCTGATCAAACAAATCATCGATATGATGCAAAGGATATTTGTTCTTAACAGTGATGTTATTCAAGGATCTATAATCAATGAAAAGTCTCATTGAACCATATTTCTTTTTAACAAATAAGACAGGAGCACCTCATGGTGAGGTGATAGGTCGAATGAAACCTTTCTCTTATAAATATTGCAATTACTCCTTCAACTCTAAAAGTTCAATTTGAGATATTCGATAATGGGGTTTTGAATTTGGATTAGCATCAGGAACTAAGTCAACAATAAATTCAACTTCCCGATCTGGTATTATTCTAGGTAACTCATCAGGAAAAACATCAGGATACTCATTTACCACTGGCACATCATTAATCTGAACGGTTCCTTTATTTTCAACAATATGTGCAAGGTAACATTCATTTCCATCTTTTAAAAGTTTCTCAGCCTCTTGATATGTTATCAACAGTAATGGTTCATTCTTGTACACAAACTGAAAGTCTTTCTAAAAAGAAATTTATTTAGCTCTACAATCAATCTTAGCATGGTAAAAAGAGAGCCAATCCAAACCCAGGATAACATCAAACTCTACTAGAGGTAAAACAATAAGGTTTTCAAGTAGGTTCTTTCCAAGGATAAGGATAGGAAGATTCTTATAAATTCTTTTTGCCTCAACATTTTCCCCGGGTGTTTTTACCACAAGTTCAGGAGTCATTTATTGAGATGGTATTCCCAATTTACTAGAAAAGTTTTTGGAGATAAAAGAATGTGTAGACCCTGAATCAAACAACATATTGGCATAATCTGAAAAAAAAACAAAGTACCTAATACAACTTCGTCTAATAGCCCAACATCTGCTGAAGTAGTTATAAAGGATTTCACCAGACCCTTATGCTTTTAGTCTAATTGCTTCCCATCATTTGAGCTCTTTGTCGGACACTCATTTGTATAAGGACCCATCTCATTCCACTTGAAACATTTCACTAACTGTAAATAAAATTTGGTCTTACCATCACCCTGATCTTTTCCAGTTCAATCACGAGCCTTATGTACCATCTTACCACATCGGTAGCACTTTCCAGAATTCAAAAGACATTCCCTATCATGATTTTTACCACATTTATCACAAACTGCAAACTTATTTTTCTTACCATAAAACCTTTTTGAAGGATTCTTCCCTTTCTCCTACCACCTCGGTCTCTTCTTTTGTTGGTTGTCATAAATCACTTGATCATCAGCAAACTACATTTCCACATTCTCAGAACATCGAACAATATTTTCATAACTTTTTAACTCACGAGAAGCTATTTAACTTCGATATTTTGGCTTTAATCCTGATTAAAAATGATTTATTTTACTATCAAGGTCTCAGATAAAATTTAGAGCATACTTTTCCAATCGAGTGAACTTTTCTTCATAAGCAGCCACTGATTCATCCTCTTGCCTCAATTCCAAGAATTTTTTTCCATCCTAAGTCAAACAGCCTTAGAAAAATATTTCTCAAGAAACATACCTTTGATTTCATCCCAGTCATGAGCATCAATCTCATCAGCGTCCCTGATATTTTTAACCATCGACCACCACTGATTTGTTTCACCCTCCAAACGGTAAACAACAAGACTAACCTTTTGATTATCTGAACACCCCATGACATCAAAAATCTTCTCTAGTGCTTTAATCCACCCTTCAGCTAGAACATGGTCAGATGATCCTCTGAATTATGGGGGATGTTGCCTCATGAAATGTTCCACCACTGACATGTTCCTCTGTGGTTGATCTGGCTGATCTCGTGCATGGATACCACCACCATTTATTGCTTGAGTCAACTATTCCATTACTGCAACAAACTGTTCAGTTCCAATTCCGACCATCTCAGGGTGCTGATTTGGAAGGTCATTTCCTTCTGTATGCCTTCCCATCACTGCCTCCCTGTTTCCTCTATGGAAAACCATTCTGAAAAAAAATGTCTTAGATGAAGCAACATGGTAATTTTCAAATCCTATATCATTTCAATTTGATCATAAAAAAATATTTTTGGATACTCATTTAATATAATTCTAACTCCTAAAGTTATCTAAACTGACCTCTGATACCAACTATAAGGCCCCAGTCTTAAACATTACTTAATCTTGAGTTATTACAAGAATACACATTGAGGAGATTTTTAGGTTTAGAGTTTTAGAGAATTAGATCATAAATCATGCATCACATTCCACATTTAAACAAGGTGGTTATATAAAAGACAATATTCAATTTTACCATCAAAGGAAACATATTTAAAATAAAAATGGATTCTTTCTTGACACTTCCTTGACACTATCATCACATCATGTACCTTTCCCTTGACCTGTGAAAAACATTTCAAAAACCTGGGATGAGAATAAAAAGCTCAGTAAGGTATATAAAAATACAGAAAGAAAACCTAAGTCCATGTATACATAAGAATCATTGAAAACGTACTTTACTCATAAACATAAGAACTTTAACATACATCATGAAATCATATGGTTTATGAATAACTCATAGAAAACATAAGACATAAAGGTAACTTGAGGCATTAATAACATTCTTATGTAGGGAGTAACCCTCATGGTTTCGTTTAGAATACCCATCACAGTATATTCCCTAAATATCTTCGGAGAAACCTTAGCGTTTAACTCCTTCACGTTACCCAATGCATTAGAGAGATATCATGGGCTCACCCACACTTAGTTTATCACGGAACAACCCGTCTTCATAAACAATTCCCAAGAACCATAACATAATTGTATCACATAAGACATGCATAAAGAAAACATAACATTTCCACATTTCAATCACAAGTTTTCAAAAACACATTGATATAGTAAAAAAATTATCAAAACCATTTTCAATACCAAAACAAAAGAAAAGTAAAACATGGTATTTATTTTTCATTTAAATAAAGTTATGGCTTGTAGAGGAATCCTAAACTCAAATAATGGTCAAAGCGGCGGAGAAGTCATTATCCCCGCATAGGTAAGACAAAAACATTCCCTTTTATTGTTTTGTAAAATGCTTCATATAAAAATATTCCTTTTGAAAAGAATTAAAAGTCAAAGGGGTTTATACATAGTATAAAAGAAAGTTGTGTATAAAATAGAATATGCCTCAATGAAAGTAGATTGAGACGAAGTCCCTTACCTCGTGTTCGACTTGACTCAATCGTTCTTTAATCTCTTGAATAATAAACTAGAGTTAATTTCTACTTGCTTAAGAAAAATTTTCAAGTTAATTATTCATTTTATATCACTTATTACCATTTTATGAAAATTATGTAAATATTTAAGTTAATAATGGTCATTTTGTCGATCTTTGGTACTTTAGTCAAAAATAAACTTCTTATAATTACAAGTTGTTCATGTGGTAAAATATCCATTACATAAAAAATTATATTAATTATGTAGGTATCATATATATCATATTTATACAGTATATAAAAACATTTATAATATTACATAACATTTTGAGGTAATAAATGAAATGCACCGTTCATGGAGACGGTAAGTTGTACGCACGCAAGAACGCTACTTTCATTTATATTTCGTATTTAATGGAATGAAATCATAATGATATAAATTTATATTATAATTCCAGTATAATATCATATATAATATCATTAATACCATCCTTTATATGTCTCACATATGCCATTAACGATTCAAATCACTTTGAGGGGGCGGTAGTCCGCACTTCCTAACATGAAGATATCGCTTTTACCCATAATGGAAACCATAAAGGTATTCCATAAAAGAAAAATAAAGAAGTATAAGGAAAACATAAAAATAATATATATCATATATAAATAGAGTGACATATTAATGGCCACCATGAAAGGTGTTATAAGAATATTGAACAATCATCGTTTCGTGAGGCAGTAATTCACCACTCACAGAAACAGTATGTTCTTTAACCATTAGACGAAAGTGTGTGTAAGTGTAAATAAAATACTTATCATAAAAACATCCTAGTATATTGAAGATACTTTTGTTTTTACAAAATTATGGAATAAAAAGAGTTTAGGGGGTTTGAGAAGCAAAATAAAACAAAAAGACATAATAGAAGACTTTACCTTTAAATTGGGTAATTGTCCTCGGTTTGAACCAAAAGGGTTTCTTGATGAGATTTATGCCTAAGGTAAGGATTCTAGGATGAAGAGAGGGATGTGGAGAGATAAAAGGAGCATATTTTGGCCAATTCAATGGCTTGAGAGGTGTGGGTAAGGGGGTAGAGGTGGTGGCCTTTTATAAGAGGGAGGAGGGGCACTCTTGGAAAGTCATGAAATGTTACTTTATCATAAAATTATTTTCTCATTTTAAAGGTCCCACGATGATATATTTCAGGGATAAGGTGATAAGGGTTCGAAATACACCCATAAAATAGGTTTTTGACTAATGTATGTCTTATATTTTACATTATATTTTTATTTTATTTAAATTGTTCATTAATGAGGTAATCACTACATCATCATGGTGCCATACATAAATTTATTTATTTAATGTCTAAAAATTATAAAAAATTATCATGATGTAGGAAATATTTTTATATTTACATAGACTATTTATATTCTAAGAGATAATTTATGTAGAAAAAATTAAAAAAAATTTACTTAGGTGTTACATACTTTTGTTATATTTAACTTTCTTTAAAAATAAAAAGATAAAATGTAACTATCACACAAAAGTGATTACATGGAGTCCCAAAGTTTGAAAAAGGCATCCCATGGTCGTCAATGACACAACCAGTAGCATAAAGACACATTTTGGGGTCATTTTATATTATTATGATATTATTTTATTACCCTTAACTACTCGATTACTAATTAATCACGATAATTAAAGATAATTACTGTCGTTACTATTTATAATGTCCAAAAACAAAAGAGTCTTAATTATATAATTTGGACCTTCTGATTCCAAATATGGAATAAATTTTACCAAATTTAAAATAAATAAACTTTTTTAATTAATTTAAAAATAATTCCTGTTGTCAAAAAAAAAATAGAGGGATTTTTAGAAACAATATCTATCAAAAGTTTGACACTTGTTTATGCACAATTCCAATGTGAAATTAATTACAATGACCAAAATTGGATTAAATGGTAAAAATATATTCTAATTAAACTTTAAAACCAATTAAAATGAAAATCTATCCATATAATTAAATTATATGAAAAAATATTTTTGAAGAAAAATGCAGTATTTTTCACTATTCATTAAAAAATGAACATTGTCAGAAAAATACCAAAAATTTATCCAAAGTAAATTTGAATGCACCGATTCTAAAGAATAAGTTTATTTTGAAAAATATATATTATAAAATTGTAAAAATATAGATTTAAAAATGGTTCACCATCAAAAAGGTGGTAGAACATTCTTTTAAAAAATATTAGAGTATTATATGCTTAAGATTGGATTTATTCTCATTTTAAGCCTCTAAAACACAATATAATTAATAAATATACATAGATATGAAAATCCATAATTATTTACTTACTTTGGATGTTACACCATGAGAGGCATTATGGGAAAGTTGAATAGAATCATTTCACGAGGCTGAAGTCCACCATACACACAAATAATGATTTTATAGCTCATTTAATGGAAGATGAGATAGTTATAAGTAATGAATTAAACATAAAAAATTATAAATATTTTTAATATATTGAGTTTTGTATATAAATATGTTTTAATAATACTTTTACTATTTTAAGTAATAAATAATATAAAAATGATTGCTAAAGAACATTACCTCTTCTTCGGGCATCCTCCATTGGTTTTCACCAAAAGCCTCTATGAATGGATTTATTAAAAGAATAATGATTCTAGAATGATAGGAGGTAAATTGGAAGATATATTTGGAGGTATTGTTGTAACAAATATTTTTTTAAGGTGTTAATATGATCAGAGAGTGGGTGGCCTTTTATAAGCATTAAGAGTGGCACACATGTAATGTTTTTAATAGAAATAATTGTACCGATGTTTTTCTCATACCACAAGGATAAAAAATGGAGTATTATAGATATTATGAAATTATAGGGTTAAAATATATCTATAAAATATCTCTTATAAAAGTATCTAGATCATTTTAGTGCTTATATTTTTAATTTAATAGTTGATAAACTAATTTAACCTTAACCACGGTAAATCATTTTTACAGTTTTTACTATTCATTTTGGTGAAAAAATAAGTTGAAATTATTAGATAATATAAATTATGATTATTGAAACATGGAATATATTTTTCCAAATTAAATTAAAATAATTAGAAAATTTTAATCAAAAATTAATCAACTAGATGTGACAAGAAAGTAGGTTTTGAAAGAGAAAATGTTTAAAAGTTTACAATGTTTTTATAGCAACTTTCAATATGAAAATTATTGTAATTAAATAAATTAGATTTATAGATATATAATATATATAATTTTATTTTAAATCCAATTTAAAATATAATTTAACTATATAAGTAATTATTATGAAAATCCTATTTTTAATTAAATTTTAGTATTTAAAACTATTAATAAAAAAAGCAATCCTTTAAGAAAAATCAAAAAAAAAATTCCTAAGGTAATTTTGATATGATTATTTAAAAAATTAATTTTGTTTTATCAAATAAATTTTCTATAATTTTCAAAGAATAAAAATATTATTGTCTACACAAATAAATAAAAAAGATATTTTTAGAAAATAGAATTTTCAAAACATATTAAGACTTATTCAAAATATTCAAAATATTATTATCGATTTGTTTTATTTATATAAAAGAATTATAATTAATATTTAATTTTTTATTACTATTCATACCATCATTTTTTATTGTTAGTTAATAATGGTCTTTTTTAAATAATAATATTTATAGTCTTTTTTTGGTTTGTTAATACCCAGTGTTGGTTGTAACACAAGCTATTAATGATAATTAATTTATTCACAAAAACATTTCTTATAAACATGGGTTGTTATATTCTAACTTCATGATTGTTTCATTATAAATTCGTCACTCTAAATAAAATTAGGATAATTTGGCCTCATCATATCCTCATGTTTCCATATAGCTTCTTCAAACTGGTGGTTTCAAAAAAAAACATTGAATAGGTGAGTTATGAAATACTTAATTTTTATTACATAACTTTAGATTACATAGTCCCAAAAAAAGAATATTTCCAGGATTATTTTATAAAAAATAAGGTACTATATATATGAAAACATAAAACATTCTTCTAAATCCACTTGAAATACATCCTCATGTCTTCATCCTAATTTATATTTATTTCATTTTATAACCAAGGGACATACCTCCAAGAAAATGGGTGAGCATGAACCCCAATAAGAAAAAAAACAAGAGAGACATATAACATGTTATCTTAAGACATATTAAGAAGAACATAAGGAATAATGATAAAGAATGAGAAAGAGTAATATCATAATAAAAATAACATGAATCATAACATTGAAATGTGGCTATAACATTGAAATGGGATATTAAAAAATTTATCCACAAGGTTTATCACCTTGGTATCATAAATGAAAATTACCAAGTTTATTCACCATGTTATTAGAAAACATGTCATCTCTAGAGATTTAATTCTTTACCCAATGGATTCGAGTGCTATTAGGGGGAACCCTTATTATTTCTAAATTTCATGTTAACCACAAAGATCATAATAATTAATTCATTAATAACCCATGGGGTATAAAGAACGTGTTTCTTATCAGAAATAAAGGCATACAAAATAGCTTAAAGACATGATCATTACATATTTTTTAACCAATGAAATGAAATGTGAGTTTAATATATTTAAATCCTTTAATAAAAAAGAAATTTTTAAATATATTTTAATAAAATTTGAAAATAAAAGAGGTTTCAATGTTAAAATAAAAAGGAAAAAATAATTTATCATTTAAAAGTGGAAAATTTGAGAGGAAAATTCACCAATATGACGGGTATAAAATATAGTTTTAGAAAAAGAGAAATTTGGATGGAAAAGGGACCATTATTAATAAAATATTATTCATATAGTAATGGGATAAAATAATGTTTACAATAGATCATTGATTTTAAATCGAAAGACATACCACATAAAAAAAGGGAACTTGAATGGAAAGAGAAGTTAAGATTTCCCTTACCTTGAAGAGTTGTTCCTAGAACACGAGGATGGAACCTTGGGGGATTGTGGAAACCATGGGGGGGACTCCATTGGATGGAAACCACCATAAATTAGTGTATTATGGATTGGGAGTGAATATAAATGGAGAAATGGGTGGGTATTTATAGGATACATGGATGAATTGGTTAAAAATATCAAAATATAGGTCTTGGAAAACTTGGTTACGAAAAATGAAAAAACATTGGATTACCCATGGTTTTAGTTCATGTTATTGGAAATTTGGGTCACATTTAGTGTCATTTTAATCTAACAGAACATAACAGAATTTTTAATTACATATATTGGCATGGAAAATTAAAGATTATAAAAGTAATGTTTTAAAGATCAAATTTTACTTTTTTAACAATTGAATGTATCTTATAGTTTCAAAAATTGAAGAAAATATATTAAAATACATAATATTAATAAACTAGAATATCTCATGTCATGAATTGTGTTTAATTAATTATTATGACATAAATATAATTTCATAAAATATAATGAAACCCTAAAACTATTTTTTTACAAGTAATAACCAAAATAATGTATTTTAATTAATAATCATAAATTCAACATAACCAAATTTTCAGATTTTAATTTCAAAAATGATGACAATTATATCAAATAAATTATATAATTTTTATAATTTTTACTTTTAAATATAAAAATCTATATTTATTTAAAAATAGAATTTTTAGGTCATAATTAAATTTCTGACACTTATAAAAAATTTCAAGGCCATCATGAAATTATTTTATCATTTATTACTTAAATACAATTGTTTTAAAATACTATTTATTTAATAAATACTATTCAAAATACATTGGTCATATATAAAATTTGTATGTATTTTCTAGAATAATAAAACTGTGCTGTATTTGTATCCAAAAATAAAACTATCAAACATATATTTTATTAGAAATAATTATTCAAATAATTTTATGGAATAATAATTTTATTTCTACAAAGTAAATAAAACTTCAAATAACTAAGGAATGAAAATGTAACTCCTTATTCCACCCCCATTCTCCCTAAGATTAAGGTGTGTGATGTTGGTGGTTTCATAGGGTTCCTTAGATAACATCAACTGAGTGGGGATCTCTACTAACCTAAACATCTCGCACAGGAAATTCTGTTCAAGTTTTACAAGAAAAATATCGACTTGGTCTTGGTTAACAGAAAATACCAATGGAGATACCTACATCCCATGTTCTGAAAAATTGGATTCAAATGACACGACTCTACTGGTTGAGGTAATTGATTCTCATTATTGTATCAATTATCTTATGCCATTACTAATTATAAACACTAATTATAATGTTAGAATTATAATCCAAGGTGTAATTTCTAACTATCATATTGACCAATGATCATATAACAGTTAAATTCTAGTGGTCACATTTTCCTTTATACCGTATAAATACAATTTCATTATCACTAAAAATTCAGTAAAATTTATCTTAAGGTTAGATTTTCATTATCATGAGATGTTTAATGGGTTAATATCATTTTTATTCATTTCTATATCATTTTTAGTGGAGGCGATGATTCAAGTAGATTGGGGAGATCCATACTTTTTTATTTTAGCTATTCTATTTTGTATTAATTTTTCAGTTGTAATGTCTAGAATTTTAATTGGATTCATTACTAACTAATGTAATGATAATTGTTAATGAGATATTTTTTTGGTTTATATTTATTTTTTTACAATATTATATAATACAAACATTTATTCAAGAAATAAATATTATTTTAAAAATTCTGGGTCATTACATTCTCCCCCCTTAATAAATTTCTTTCCCAAAATTTCAACTCATTATCTTTGTTGATAAAAGGTTAGGGTACTTATTCATTATTTACTCCTCTCGTTCCCACATCACTTCTTTATATTTATGGTTCCTCCACAACACTTTGACTAGGTGGGTAGCATTTTGTGTATAACCTTGTCTCAATAGTCCAAGATCTTTTTATGCTTCTACTCACAGGAGAGGTCATTTTCCAGTTGTAACACCTATGGATTGAGTACAAGTGAGGTTTCAAGCATGTATATCCTCAAGAGAGATATGTTGAATACATCATAAAATTGAGATATATCCTGTATAATTTTTAGATGATAGGCCACTGCTCCTAAGAAAATTAAGTATTTCATAGGGTTCAATGTACCTAGGGACAAGCTTTCCTTTCTTTCCAAATCGAATGAATCTCTTCTATGTTGATATCAGAAGGAATATTTTTTACAAAACATCAAATTACAAGTCCCTTCAAGGTTTTTCAGCATAGATATTATGTTAACTCTGAGAATACTTTATATTTTGTTGTATGGAATGAACCTTTTATGTCATATCTTGCACAAGATCAGGCCCAAGCAATTTCCTGCCACCAACTTCATCCCAAAAAGGAGTTCTACCTCAATTTCCATATAGATCATCATATGGTTATATATATATATATAATTGGGGAGAAGATTTTTTATTATGATAACTGAACTAATGGGAGGTGTTGATCCCATCCACCTTGAAATTACATTGATCATGTTCTCAGCATGTCCTCAAGTGTTTGAATAGTTCTTTTAGATTGGACATCAGTTTGGGGTTGATTGGATATACAAAATTTCAATTCTGTATTTAGAGCATGTTTAAGACTTCTCCAAAATTTAGATGTGAACCTTGGATCATGATCACAAAATATATAAATTGGAATCCCGTGAAACATCACCACTTCTTGCACGTATATAATTAAAATTTGGTCAAGAGAGAAATCATCACAAATAGTGATGAAATGGGCATTCATGGTGAGATGATCCACTATAAAACATATCATATTATTTTCCTTGGATGATCTTGGGAGACCTGTGATGTATTCCATAGTTATATTGTCCCACTTCTATGTTTTTATGGGTAGTGGTTTCAATGCCCCTTTAGGAAGCTGTTACTCAACCAACACTTACTAACATTCCATGAACCTTGCAGTGTTGTAAAAAATCTCCATTTTTATATTATCCCACTAATAATGATCATGAAGGTACCTATATATTTTAATGATTCTAGGATGTGTTTATAATATAGAGATATGAGCTTCATCCATAATCTCTTTTTTTATCTTTGGGTTATATGAAACACATAGCCCTGTATAAAATTATAATACACCTTCTTAATAAATATTGAACTCAAACAACATTACATTATTCACATCCTCTATATTCCTTTCTAAAATAGTATATTCTCTTTGAGATTTCTTGATCTTCTCTAGTAAGTATGGTTGATAAATCATTTGAAATAGGGTTGATGATGTCACTTTCTATACAATTTCCATGTCCAATATTACTAGGTCCTTGATCAGTGGATCTCCTTGATTCCTCATCATTACTAGCATAATAGGGTTATTCATACATAATGCCTCAATGAATCTATTTGAATTTATTGGGTGATAATAAAATAAACTGTCATAGTCTTTAAAAAGTTCTAACCATCAATTTTGTCCCTTGTTCAATTCCTTTTGTGTAAAAATATACATTAATCTATGTTTGTCTATGTATATATCAAATTTATTTACATAAATATAGTCATTCCATATTTTCAGAGAAAAAATAACTACATCTATCTCTGGGCCATGAATAGGATAATTCTTTTCATGAGTCTTCAACTGTTGAGATTCATAAGAAATCACCTTTTCATTTTCTATGAGGATTCACCTAATCCATTTCAGAGATATCATGTAATAAATAACTAATAATTCTCCAATAGAGGGTTGAGTTAACAAATGTGCAATAACCAATATCTTATTTAGTTTATTGAAACTTTCTTTACACTCGTTATTCTAGATGAACTTATCCTCATTTCAGGTTAATTTGGTTACTAGCTTATAAAGTCATGAGAATTTTTCCAAAATCACCTATAAAATCTATCTAAACCAATGAAACAATGATTGTTATTTACTTTTATTGTATAATGCCACCCCTCTATAACCTTTTTCTTTATATGGTCAACTAAGATTACTTCACAAGTTATAATGTTTTTTAAGAATGCATATTGTTTCAAATAGAGTCCACATTTTCATAATTTTTCAAAAATATTCTTCATCCATAGAGTTCCCAAAATAACCCTTATATGATCCTTATAATCCTCCTGAATTTTGGAGTATATCATATTGTCATGAAGAAAACTACAACTAATGTATCAATGTATTCATTAAAGACTATATTAATAAAATCCATAAATATATTAGAATCATTAGTTAATCCTAATGGAATAATAACAAACTCATAATTCCCATATCTTGTTCAGATGGAAGTCTTTGATATATCTTGTTTCTTCAACATCAATTCATGATAACCAGATCATAGGTCAATCTTGGGGAATAATTTATACCCATAAATCTTTTCATAAAATTAATCAATCCTTGAGAGAGGGTACTTGTTCTTCACTTGGATCCCTTTAAGTTATCTATAATTGATGCAAAGCATCATTGATCCATCGTTCTTCTTCACAAATAGAACAAGTTCTCCACAAGAAGGAACACTTGGTCAGATAAATCCCTTCTCCAGAAGATCACTAAGTTGTTCATTTACTTCTTATAACTCTATATTTTCCTTTCTATATGGGGTCTATGAAATCATATTGGATCCAAGTATGATCTCAATGGAGAAATCTACCTCTTTTTTTGGGGGGGTGTTTAGGAAAATATTCAAGAAATACATCAATATATTCCGGAATTATAGGGAAATTCTCAATCTTTATACATTCATTTTTTGTCCCTATCCACCGATCATCTATATAAATAAGGCTATGGTAAGTGATTCTTAAAAAATCTCAAGTCGGGACATCTCTCCTTTAAAAATGAATATAGGTTGTGCATTCAAGACTACTAATTTTTTTTCTTCTATATTTGATCTTATCATTTTACTTTGAGAGGAATTCCATCCCAAGTATAGTGCGAACTTAAAATATGGGAATGAATAATATATTTGAGATGATATTTTACTCTATGAAGTTAATACTAGACTTTCAATACACTATTATTTCTAGGATAATTCTTCCAAGAGTCTTTACTCATAATTATTCTTATAGTAGTTCAAGAAATGAATATATATTCTTTGGAAACAAGTATGAAATAAAAGAATTCATAGAATATAATAAATAAAATAATTTCTAGCTTTGGAGAACAATTATTGTACCTACCACCGCATCATTTGGACCCACCACTTAAGTTATCATGATAGAAAATTCCCAAACATTCCCAATTATCTAAATTTGAGGTTGATGGTGGTTCCACTTTATTATCATCTGATTTTGAAATTGATTTGAAAAGTTCTCAAGCTATCCACACATGAAGCATTGAACTTTAGGCTGGGCCAGCACCATCTTCTCTTTGTCGTTAGTTTTGAGAATTTGAGGATTCACCTCAACACGACAGTTCTGAACTATATGGCTATCTCTTCTGTACTTGTAGCACTTTAAACCACATGTAATAAGTTCCCTAAATTATTCTTCCAACATTGGTTTCATGTGGGAATGTTCACTTTCTTTCCTCCTCTTTTGTTATCAATGTTACTCCTAGTGTTTGGCTCTATATATATCTTCTTTTCATTCAATCTATGTGAGCACTTTGTCTTCCTGAAATCCCATTCAACCTTCATTTCACTCCACACTATCTCCACATATATTTTATAATATCAATTTTCTATATTCTTCTATAGATAGGGTCTCAGTACACTGTAGAATCTATTATCCTTTCCCATAGGATTCATAATAAAGATAGAGGTGTATTGGAAATTCCTTGTAAAGTTCATTTCATTGACTTCCACTGATTCATTTTCCTTTTTATTTGAATTTATGAATTTCTTATCCATTTTCATTCACATTTAACAAGGGAAATATTTTTTAAAATGGATTCCATTGAATTATTACCACTATATAGAATCAGTCCCCCTTTCTGGTTTCATGTTTTTAATCAGTTTCCACCACTAATCAACTTATATACCAAAGAAGTATACCACCAGGGTTACTTTCTCTTGCTCTGAAAAAAGGAGTACCTAAAAGATCTTTTCTATAGAGGGTATCCATTATTACAAAATCAATGGGTCAGTATATCCACAGAAAGAAGGTGACGACTATTTCATGAAGTATTCAATGGATAGTTTTCCCCTTTGAGATGAATACAATATCCTAACTTTATTCATGTTATTATTCATAACTCGTGTTAGTTGACACATTATCCTCATTATGTTTTCTTTTCCATCATCCATTAGAATGTCGTTTGGGAATCATCTTGTTCCCTCAACATTTATGTGGATCCTCCTGCTTTTCTCTATTTTCTAAAATAATATAAACATAGTGATAAGTATGTCACTTTTATGAATCTTTTAATTCTAAAGTGATTTTATGTCTCAAAACATCAGGCTTAATTATGTTATTAATCTACTATAAAAACAATTACATTTTCTATATAGCCTTTATAATTTTTTATAAAAAACATCTGATTGACCAAAAATATCCCCTAGTAGTGTCAAACTAATAGTGTCTCAAGGCCTATTACTGTGAAACAATTCCCATTATATTCTATCTCAAAGTAGTGTTTTTGGGGTTACCCCTAGACACATATGTTCTAGAGCCACATCAACTTGTTTTGTATCTAGAAATAGTGTTTTTTCTTAGAAACAACTTACATAATACTCACAAAAATTCCATTTTGTTTTCCTATATTTTAACTTATCCCTAAGGTTATTCATAATATTTTAAAATTCTAATTTCCACAAATAAATAAACCTTCCTTTGATACCAACAATGTAATACAACATATTTTTTACCCAAATTTTAATTATATAGTACAAAATAGACGATGTTTTCAAGTTTAGTTTCTAAAAAATAGGGTACTTAGTACATGAAAAAATAAGAAATTATTCCAAATCCAGTTGAGATAAATATATATGGTTTAAGCCTAATTTTAATGTATTGAATATCATAATCTATATAAATACATCAAAGGAAAGGGGTGGTCATAAATTCCAGTAAGGGAAAAAACAAGAGAGATGTATAACATGAGATCTTGAGATATATCAATAAGAACATAAGGCATAAATATGACGTATGATCAAGAGACATATCATAATAAAAAAATATGAATCATAACATGGAAATGTGGATACAACATTTAAATGAGATATTCATAAGAATATCACCAAGGTTTCCTAAATAAAAATTTCCAAGGGTATTCACCAAGATATCGTAAAACATGTCATCTCTAGAGATTAATTTATTTACCTAATGAATTGGTGTGATATCAAGACACACCATTCATATGTATTTATTTCATGTGGGATAAATAGATCATAAAAAATCATTTCATTAATAACTAGTGGTTAATAAAGAAGGATTTTCTTATTAATAATCATGACATAAAAAATTTGTTAAAGACATGATCATTACATCATTTTTATCCTGTGAAAGGAAATGTGAGTTTCAAATATGTAAATCCCAAAATTGAAACGTAATTTTTAAATGTAGATGAAATGAAATTTAAAATAGAAGATGTTTGGGTATTAAAATAAAAATAAAATGTAAATTTCTCATGTAAAAGATGAAAATTGGAGAAGATAATTTGGCAGCATGATGGGTATAAAACATGGCTTTAGAAAATAGAAAAATATGAGGGGAAAAGGGTTTCCCATTCATAAAATAATATTTTTACATTAATGGTATAAACTAATTTATACGAAAAAACATTTTTTGGAAGTTATAATACATACTACATAAAAAAGGGATCTTGAATGGAAGGAGAAGTAAATATTTCCGTTACATTGAAGAATTGTTCTCAAAACATTAGGATGGAACCTTGGGGAATTTATGACATGATAGGGGGTCTCATTGGGAATAAAATCACTAAAACATCATCGAGGATTGGTTGAGAGTGAATGGAAATGGATAAATGTTTGGGTATTTATAGGATAAGTGGAGGAATTTCTTAATAAATTTTAAACATAAATCATAGAAAAGCAGGTTGCGAAAAATGAAACACCATTGGATTAACCATAGTTTTTTCTTATGGTATTGGGAAACTCGGTCGAAATAATGTTATTTTAATCCAATAGAACCAAAATTCATTTTTCATACTTATTTTGGAATGGAAAAGTAAAGATTCCACAAAGTGATGTTTGAAAAATCAAATTGTTTTCAGACATTGGAAAGTTACATATAGTTTTAAAAATTGATGAAAATATATTAAAATAAATATTATTAATTAAATAAAATTTTTTAGGTTGGGTATTATGTTTAATTATTTATTATGACATAAATATGATGTTATAAATTATATTGAAACCCAAAAACTGTATTTTTCACAATTCATAACAAAATAAAGTATTTTTTGAAAATTCTCATAAATTCACCAAAACATAATTTCAATATTATAAATTCAAAAAAGATTTTTATTTTAACAAAAAAACATTCTAAAAAAGATAAATCTAACATTAAAAAATAAAAATAATTATTTATTTAAAAATAGAAATTTTCAAGGCATAGTAAAAATTTCTAACAATTATAAAAAAATTCCTAGGCCACACTAAAATTATTGTTATCATTTATTATTTCAATAAAAAATTCAAAATATTATTTCATTAAGAAATTACTATTCAAAATATCTAGGTTATATATAATTAAAAATGTATATATTTTATAGAGAAATACCCTTTCATTTTATTTGTGTACAAAAATCAAATTATCAAACAAATACATTATTAATAATAAATATTCATAAAAGGAATTTATAGAATAATAATTTTATTTAGAAAAAATAAATTAAACATAAAGTAACTAAGGACTAATCATGAAACCCCTTATTACACCCACATATGCCCTAGTAGTAAGGTGTGCGATGGTGGTAGTTTTGTGTGGTTTCTTTGATAACATAAACTGGGTGGTAATCTCTACTAACTTGAACTTTTCATTTAGAAGATTTCATTAAAACTTTACTTGATGAAGCTATGCTTGGGTTTAGTCATGGGAGAATCTTAGTGATCATACCTCCCTCCCATGTTCTGATGAACGGGCTTTAAATGACACAAATCTACTGATTGTGGCCATATATTCTCTTTTATTCATCCATTATATTATGTCATTAATACTTATAAAAAATAATTAAAATAGTAGAATTATCAACTAAGGTATAGTATCCAATATTCATATTTACCAATGATCATATAATGCATGAATAACAACAACCAAATTTCCTTTTATACCCAAAAAATACCACATCATTTTCCCTCAACATTCATTACAATTTCTCTTATGATTATACTTTCCTTTTCATAAGATTGTTATTGGTATACTATTATTTTGTATCATTTTGATATAATTTTAAGTGGGGTGATGATTTTAGTAGATTGGGGTGATCCATACATGTCACGAACCAGGCCGGGTCATCATCCGACCTGGCGCCCGACCCTGCCAGCTACATGGACCGAAGGGCGTTCTCGATCCCCACGGGCTGGAAACTAGTGTCGAGCACAATAATAAGGTAGTTGGGAACGATTTATCCCAGAAAATACATATAAACAAATAGAATAAACTATGAGAGGTATTTAAATACCATTAATTTAAAATAGAACAAGGATGGATAGTTATACATACCTCTAAATGACCTCATGGGTCACCACCAAACACAGAAACAAGCTTACTACAAGAGAGATCCAAAACTAGAACCTACAACTGAAAATATAAAGTAGGCGTGAACACCTAGATGCTCAGTAGGCAATCCAATATACAACACCAAAAACATGATAAAACAGAATTTTCAGCCCTTTCACGACATAATAAACTAGCATCAAAGTTTATAAAAAACTACAGAAAGCTCAACATGGGTTTTCACAAAATCAAAACATTCACATCAAATAAACATGCTACTAAACACATCGAAATCTTATTAAACCATAAGTAAAACCATATTCTCACCAAGAAAAATAATTAATAAGTATACTAAATTAATGAAATAAGAAAATTAATTCATTAAAAAATACATATATGCCAAAACACTTACCTTCGGCATCGAAACGTCGCAAATGCAGTGCGCAAACTCCATCGCATGACAACCACACCACAATCAAACACAACAAAACCCTAAAAACTAGAATTTGAACCAAAAACATCAAAATCATGCCAAATTTGACACTAAATACTAACTCGATATGCTACCAATAGATGAAACAGCCAACTGAAGTAAAACGCACTTACGGTGAGGGTTTGGAAACCTGACCAAGCACGACATATAGGTTTCGGAGGTGCGCCACACGCTAGGGAGGTTGTCGAAGGGTCTGGATATGAAGGTAGAGCGCAGAAAATACTATCTGGTGAGAAGGGAGGGTGCTGTCTGACCTAATTGGAAAGAGGTGTGACTATGGGAGCAGTGTCCAGGGAAAGGAGGAGGTGGTACGGGCCGCCGGTGGCGCATGAGGCAAGCTGGGGAGGTGGGGCGTCGGTCTGTGTGTGCATTGTTGGGGGGTGGCTTGAGAGGGGTGGTCCAGTGAGGGAGAGGGGGAAGACAATGGGAGGGGTAGTCCATGCTAAAGGAGGTCAGACGAGGTGTAGGGGAAATGGGGATGTTGTGATGGAAGAGAGGTGAGGCGAGGTGAGGTGGGTGCAAGGTGGCCCCGAGGTTGTCTTGCCGGAAGAGATAAGGGGAGGCGGCCAACCTAGGGTTAGTGGGGGGGGAGGTGTACTGCACAAAATCGGGGGGGGGGAGGGGGGGGGTCTGGCATGACGTGGAGAGAGGTGAGGAAGAGAGTAAAAAAAATAGAGATGAAAAAAAAGATAAAAATAAAAATAAAAAAATAAAACCAAAAGAAAAGACATAGCCCAACTTAAAAAGTATAAATAATAATAATATTATTAAAACTATTGGTTTTTAATAAAATACTCACTTAAAATATGAATAAAAATAATAATAATAATAACCTTATTAAAGGATATTACCTTTATTATTATTAAAACGACTTTTTTTATTCATTTAACTCATTTATCTTTTTATTTTGTGCTCAAAATATTATTCTACTTTGTTAATTAACTACCCACACTGGGCAGGCAACACGTTGACCCTATGATTCCACATAGCTTCGTCTGTGCCCTACCTGTGTGCTGGACTCTAGCAAACCAAACACAGATTTTTTAAAAAAAGCGCTAAACTCAAGTCGGGTTCGGATCGTACCTCAACAATATATATATATATATATATATATATATATATATATATATAAAGGTAGTTAAAATTATAAGATAAAACATAAAAATTAAATCATTACTAAATTGAAAAGTCGGGGTGTGGCAATTCTCCCCACCATGACACTTTCTGCCCCAAGAAAGACCCAAAAGGCTTGGTCAACCCCATATTCCAAGAAAGACCATGAAGATACCAAAGATAAAAATTCAATCACCCGAAGATCTAGCTTTTAGAACGCCCATGACCTGAAATTTCAAAAATATCAAAACCATAATCACTAAGAAGAATAACCAACGGTAAGGAATTCAACTCCAAACACAACCACAACATGGAACACCCCGAATCCTAACTCAGGGATCACTAATGTCGCTTGATATCTCCAAGAACACTTGTCAAGTGATCCACTACCCAAGATAACCAATTAGCATGGTCGAGGTCGGGCAAAGCAGAAGTAAGGAGTCGCCCCACCAAGTTCACTTTGACGATAGAGTTTTTCCACAAGTTCATCCTATAGTGGTCTCCCCACCATATTAGAATTCTTTCCAAACATTGGTTATTCAAACCAAAAAACCCAGAAACCCATAAAAACATCTAACACTGTCTTGACCATCCAAGCTCCCTAAGTTTAACCAATCAACATAGAAGGGGATGTCGATAAGACCCGAGGTGGGTCTCCCCACCATTTTAGAATTTCCCTAACACAATGATACTTATACAGGCATTCCCAGTTTACTTTGAGTGATACTGACTGGAATCTTCATCACAAACCCACCAAAACACTCTGAATTTCACGGAAAAATACCCACAGTGGACAACACTGAACCACATGAGATGGTTTTGATAGCAGAACCCCCTAAACTTAGCATCAAACTAGACAGGCACATTCCAATTCCACAAGACGAGAGCATCTCCAAAACGAGTACAATTTCGACTCCAAAAAAACCCACAAGAAGATTTATAGAGTCCGCCCACTAGCTTTTCAAGAATACGAATTCAAAAAACCTCTTTAAGTCCCATGAGTAACTCCTAAAAATAAAGACCACAACAAGGAGACAAGGCCTTTCGGCCATTCACAACATCATTAAGACTTTAGAGGCAATATAGAAATATAGAACTTAAGTCATCCCCCTTCTAACACTACAGACCTAGGTTGGACCAAACCCATCCCACATCTGACAAGTTCTTGACTGCACGCAGGCTTCACCCCGAGACCTATGGTTGGGGCCATGATATCTGAAGCATCTACTACCTCACAGTCATAATCTGACCACCTCTGACTAGAACTTTCTCCACTAGAAGAGCAACATGCATACTTCTCCTCATGCCCCAAGCAGGCACTTTGTCAACTAACAACTGAGAATTGCAGCGAACAACTTAGAGTGCCCAACTGACAACACTAGAGATATGGAATTGAGAAATCTGTCAAATGCGCGATGAAAACTGACATAAGGAGAACTCAAAGAACAAGTCCCTTTGGTCAAAACTCCTCATCGGATGAGGTACCTTCACCAATCACTATATGAAGAAAACCAACATCTACAAAAAGCTGACAAAACCAAGTAGAACCCAACTCTGCCACTCCACTGAGAGTATCAGCTAAGCCAAGAACTAAGAGACCTACTGGAAACCCATGGGAACTTTCTAGGGGGAATATCCCAAACAAGAAACACAAAACAACCTTCTAAAAATCCAAACAAATCACAAAACAAACATCCACACCCCAGACACAATTCCAGTTATTCCAATTTAAAATACCAACTTTTTTAAATAAAAAAACACCCACTTGAAAAACCAAACATTGCACAACAAAGCCTAAAATATATTTTGAAAAAGTTTTCTTCACTCTGAACTCGATGTCATTTTCCAATTTCCAATACTATTTATGAAAAAAACCCAATTTAGAGAAAACCACACTTTTTAGGAAACAAGAAGAATCTTTAAAAATCAATCACTTGTCACTGATATTCCTAGATGCCTCATATATATGAATTTTTGTGCCACTTACACACCCATCCACATGATCAACCAACTATCCATTAACCACTTCCACATGCACATGCGATCACCCATAGAAATACCACTGTATGAAATAAGGCTCTTTCACTTTCAAAACAAATCATTCCAAATATTCTGAAAATACCTTTTTCCAAACCATTTAAAAAATTCAATATATATTTTAAAAATGATTCCCATTTCAAAAGTAACTCACTTCAATTTCAAATAACCCAAGACATTATTTTATAAATTCATCTTTGAAAAATTAAACGCCAACTTCCAGAAATAAATTTCAAAAGAAACACACCCCAAGAATCATGCCAAACACTCACCAAAATAAAATAAGAGAAACTCCAAAGATTGTTTCCATTAAAAAAAATATTCGTGCCAACCCAAAAATAAATCATTATATCACAAACATTAAGGAACCTAGACATAGGACTAGTGGTCATGTCTAACCCGACTACATGGTTTAACAGACCATGCCCTAGGCTAAATCCAATCACTAAGAGTGTCGAACCGTATTCTAAAGCATCACATGGGCTGCTACACCATGTGAGGCCACATGCAGTAATAGTTTACTCCTATTTCCATGTTCCATCCATAGATAAAAAATCCAAAAATTAAATCCCGTACTACCCCTGGTTACTCAAGGATCGGAATGAGAAAGAGTTCGTGACACTCTTCTCACACCTACCCCTAGAGTACCGATAGTCCTATCCCCGATCTACCTAACATCCCAAATAACAAGAACAAAAACATCCTCTGATACCATTTTGTCATGAACCAGGCCAGGTCATCATCTAACCTGGTGCCCGACCCGGTCCGCGACATGGCCCGAAGGGCGTTACCGATCCCCACGGGCTAGCAACTAGTGCCAGGAACCACAATGAGGCCGTTGGGAATGATTTAGCCCAGAAAAGGCATATAAACAAACGAAATAAACTATGTGAGGTAGTTAAATACTTGAAATTGAAAATATAACAAGGATGGAAAGTTAAACATACCTCCAAGTGACCTCATGGGTCACCACCAAACACAGAAACTTGCTTACTCTAAGATAGATCCAAAACAAGAACCTGCAACTGAAAAGATAAAGTAGGTGTGATCACTGAGATGTTCAATAGGAAAGCCAATATACAACAATGATCTATGCCACTGCCTTTAATAAGAAATCCAAATCATGCTAGTTTGAAAATAAGGCATAATAAAATATTGTTTTTCACTCTTTAAATTCAAATAAAAATCTTTCATTTCCTAGAAAAGAAAAAATTTCTCTTTCCTTTTAAAAATTGGTTTAGAGCATGCATTAACATTTCAATATATATGGAGAAAAATTTGGATTAAAAATATGGTTTTCACAAAAGAGGGAACAAGAATGAAACAACTGGATTGAAAATCGTATCACAAGCACCATGGGAAGTCCCTAATTAGCTAGTGTTAGTTTGGGACCTACAAATCTTCGTGTCTTGGTGAAATGTGGATTAGAAACCACGACCCTCAGAAAAAATGGCTTAGAAGAGTAGGACCATCAAAAAATGTGGCTTAGATGACCATAACCCTCAGAAAGCGTGTCTTAGAAGACCATGACCATAAAAAACATGGCTTAGAAGACCACAATCCTCAGAAAACATGGCTTAGTAGTCCACAACCCTCAGTCATTTATATTTTTAGTTAGTGTTGCAATCATCAAACATGCAGTGATATTGGGTCAAGTCATCTCCGGAACACTAGCCCACAAGTCCTAGTCCCCCCACCTAGATACCTAGGTTTCCCATTGTGCTCTGTTTCAAGTGGTGGTGATTTTTTATCAAGCAAAAATATATATACCCAACACTTTCTTTATCCATCACACATACAACTTCTCACCATTGTTCTCCCTCCTTAAGCACATTCCCCCTCTTTCATGCCACACAAATCATATGTATCAACACTAGGAACATATCACAAATCACACTTTAACCCTTTAATTACATTTCTCAAACTAGGGGGGATGCCTCAAGAGGGGTTTTTTCCAATTTTGTAAACCATCTTCAAAGTTCTAAACGGGCCCAATTAATTTACAAATAACATTACCAATTAAAAAAAACAATGTTTCTCAACATATATAAGTTCCAAAAAATCCTATTAAAAATCCATTTTGTGCAACCGAGGCACAACACTTTAAAAACTTGCTTAAAATAAATCAAACCATTGAATAATGGAAAATTACCAATTAACCCTAGATTTATTCGAAAACTCATGCATTCTTACAAACTAACCAAAACTTGAACATACTTATTTTTAAAGTCTTCCATTAATCTATCTTTATTAAAAAATCAACCCTTCAAAACACACATGCTAGACACTTAGGAAAAACCACTTTAATGATTTGGCATTTCAAAACCAATTGAGCATAAAAAGGGTATTACATTTTCCAAGCATGGTCGGGACCATATATCAGCATGGAAAACACATGTTGGAAACTTTACAAATTACACATAGAGAATGAAGAACCATTTTTCAAAAACACTTCTAAGCATTCAGTATGTCAAGCTAGAAAACATATCTAAAAGAAAGACACACATTCAAAATCATAAAAGTGAACCATTAAATATCAAGGGATGTCCAATGCTAAGCATCGCTAACACTTTTCATATAATGTATATACTATTTAATTTTGAAAACACTTTTTAAAGCACTAAAGTATTTATGAAATCGAAATTGAAGGCATCAACATAGGGGACCTACCTCAAAACAGGAAGCTTTTGACAAGGGAAACCTAAGACCGCTTCACCTACATGTATATACATTTTCATGTATATGTTTATACATAGGTCCTCACTGCCAATGACTTGAACCCCCAAAGAAGGGACCACTCACTTTACATATAATTTAGTAAAGGAATTGAACACTTAAACAATTTATAAAACATTATAAATATCCCTTACGCAGCATAATAAACCAAAAAAAGTTTTATAGAACACTACAAAAAGCTCATCACAGGTTCTCACAAAATAAAAACATTCACATCAAATAAATACCCTACTAAACAGATGAAAATCATATTAAACATTATATAAAACTATATTTGCACCAAGAAAACTAATCACTGAGTATACAAAATTAATTAAATAAGAAAATTAAATCATAAAACAACACATATATACCGAAACACTTACCTTCAGCATTGAAACATCGCAAACATGGTGTGAAACCTCTGCCGCAAAACAACCGCACCACAATCAAACACAAAAATACTATAAAAACATGAATTTGAACTGAAAACATCAAAACCATGCCAAATTTAACATTAAACCATAACTTTATATACTACCAATAGAAGAAACAACCAAATAAAGTAAAAAGACACCTGTGGTGAGGGTTTAGGAAGATGATCAAGAACGACGGAAAGGTTTTGGAGGTGCACCACAGGCTTGGGAGGTCTCCAAAGGGTCCGGATATGAAGGTGGGGTGTGGCCAA
Organism: Viscum album; assembly: GCA_963277665.1. Lineage (NCBI taxonomy): Eukaryota > Viridiplantae > Streptophyta > Magnoliopsida > Santalales > Viscaceae > Viscum > Viscum album. Next base: position 1,144,717,506 of record OY728140.1, read on the forward strand.
GGCTATCTGGTGAGGAGGGAGGGTACCAGATAACCTAACCAGAAAGGTACATGGCCATGGGAGCATCGTCCCAGGAAAAGAGGAGGTGGTGCGGGTCGCCGGCGGTGCATGAGGAAAGCTGGGGAGGTGGGGACCGGTTTGAGTGCACATCGTCGGAGGGGGCTTGAGAGGGGCGGTCCAGCGAGGGAGAGGGGGAAGACAAAGGGAGGGGCAGTCCACAGCGAAGGAGGTCAGCCGGGGTGTAGGGGAAATGGGGCTTCCACGATGGAAGTGAGGCAAGGTGAGGTGAGGTGGGTGAGAGGTGGTGTTGTGGTCGTCTTTCCAGAAGAGTGGAGGGGAGGCGACAGACCTAGGGTTAGTGGGGGGGGAGGTGCAATGCGCAAAACTAAGCGGAAGGGGGGGTGTCTGGTGTGATGTGGAGAGAGGTGAGGAAGAGAGTAAAAAATAGAGAAGAAAAAAAAGAAAAGATAAAAAAGATAAAAGTAAAAATAAGAATAATAAAACCAAAAGAAAATACTTAGCCCAACTTAAATATTATAAATAATAATAATAATAAAACTATTGGTTTTTAATAAAAGGCTCACTTAAAATTTTAATAAAAATAATAATAATAACCGTATTAAATGATATTACCATTACTATTATTAAAATATCTTTTTTTATTCATTTAACTCCTTTATCTTTTTATTTTGAAATCAAAATATTATTCAAATTTGTTAATTAACTACTCACACTGGGCAAGCAACACGTTGACCCGATGATGCCACATAGCTTTATCTGTGCCCTGCCTGTGTGCCAGAATCAGGCAAGCCAAACACAGATTTATTAGAAAAAGTGCTAAACTTAAGTCGAGTCCAGCCCATACCTCAACAATATATATATGTATATATATATATATAAAGGCAGATAAAATTATAAGATAAAAAATTAAATTTAAATCATTACCAAATTGAAAATTCGGTGTGTGGCAATACATTCCAATTTTAGCTATTCTATTTTATATTCTTTACCTAGTTGTAATTTTTGGAATTTTAATTGGTTTTATAGATGACTAATGTACTGATAACTGTGAATAAGATACAATTTTTCTTTGTTTCTATTTATTTTGTATGTGTACAATATTATATTATTCACACATTTATTCCATAATCAAATATCATTTCAAAAATTATGGGTCGTTATATGAGTGGTCTTATTTCATAGAATATTCCTTATTTGATCCATAATCACCATAGGTTTTTCCTCATATGATGTATTTTCTCCATATATATGATGTATGAGTTTATAATATGTGAATTATCATGTATTTAAATCCTTAGGAGAGATACATGGAATAAATTATAAACATCATAGAGGTTTGGTTGATGCGCCAATCGATAGGATAACGTTCTAATATGATTATGGATTTCCATGGGATAGATATAAATATGGATTAGTTTTCCATTATTTTTTGAATCTCATACCTTCTTCTATGGAAACATTTATATAAATTCCTTGTCACAACCTTGAAATTCTGGATGACATTGTCGGTTGTTAGAAACAAAATTCTTCAAACTATAAGATGACTTGTTGTGTTACTGAATAGATCTAGCCTTCTATAAGATCTTTTCAACAATATCAATCCCTAATAGCTTTGTTTCTCCAAATTTATTCCATACAATTGTATCTCTACACTTATTTCCAAATTGGGAATTATAACAATCCATCTGAATTATTATGTTAATTTTATTCTTGAATGAAAGATTAACTAGTGGATGCTGTTGATACCAACCACATTTTAAATACAAAGAACAAGACATAAAAATATCCCATATGATTTGAATTATTCTATTAGAATTTCCATCTATCTAAGGATGATACAAAGTGGTGAAACTCTACTCCGTATCAAGAGTTTGCTATAGAATTTTCTAGAACATTGAGGTAAACTGAAGATCCTAATCAAACAAAATGGAATGTTTCACTCCATGCAACCTTAAAACATCCTTAATATAAATCCTAGAATTTAATATAAATAGAAGTATTCTATGATAGTAAAAAATATTGTTAAATTTTTAAGGAGATCCACTACATAAAAAATAGTATTATCCCCATTAAACCTTTTGGGGAGTCTAGTGACAAAATCCATGATAATACTTTCCCATTTCCATTATAGTAGGTAAAGTTTTGTAACACCCCATTGGAATTTTTTCCCTCAACCTTAACGTTATTACATAACAATATTTTTAGATACAAAATCTTTGATATCTCTCTTTATTCCATCCTAATATTATAACTCTTTAAAATATTTAAAATCATCATACTTACAGGATGAATAAAGAATTAAAAACTTTGGGCATACTTTAAAAAATTCTTCATAAAATACAGTATGGAAGGGGAGTATACCTCGATCCAAAACCTTATCAATACATAATGATCAAGGTTAAAATCAAAAAAATTCTAACCTTCATTTAATTCTCAACACCTTCCTTCTATACCTCTTTAATCTTCACAAAGATAGATATTTGAACATTTAATTGTGAAATATAGGAATTTTCCCCTTCATTCCAGATACACAGATTCGTCCTTTTAAAATACACAAATATTTGATCTTTTTTATCCCTATCTTGGATAATATAGTATGATCCATTTGTCTCAAATCGTTGAAAACATTGTTCAGTTTTCTATAGTGGTAATGTTTTGAGGATTCATAATCTTTAATCGACTCTAAACATCTTCTCAAATACATATTAATCTCCTTTTTGTGAATATATACATAAAAATTTTATGTTTTGGTACATATATCAAACTTTTTTCTATAAATATATCTCCACTATATATTTAATGAAAACTTTAATGTCCTGGATCCGGATGCCATAGAACTGGTGATCCATACCTGGTTGGTCACATGGCCTCAAGCGCCTTTACCCAAACGCCATAGGCTGTCGACTAGTAGTGATGGACTATGGTGTGATAGTGGGGAAACTATGCCCTCATTGGGAGATTGAAACACAATGGAACAATAATATACAATAGTGGGAGCTATAAATACCATACAACTAAAAAAGGGAAAACTGACAATAAAGTAAACTAGAAGTCATAGCACACAAAAGATGATGCTTCCTGTCACATGTTCTATAAAAGAATCCAAAATAGGATACACTACATTCAGATAAAAAATACAATACCAAGGTATAGAAATATAAAATAAAACTTAGAAGCATCGTAAGCCTCAACTAGGTCCCATGCTCTCCTACTCTTAACACCAAATCACGAACCTTTAGAAGGGCACTTTCTCTTATCGACACATGAAACAATATATTCTGTTTGGTGCCAAAAGCATGACCCAAATAGGGTGTGATAAATAAATCCTAGTAGGAAACCACCCAAGATATATTCCTATCTTTTAGTGATTATATGTAACATGTAGTGTACAAAAAGGAAAGTAGTAAACTAGGAAGTACTCAAAAGTAACCAATCCTACAAGTCCTATTTCCATTTATATTCAGTTCATGTTCATTAAACAAATCAATTACATTGAATTGTAAAATCTCTAAATATGGACTTATCCCAAGAATCCCCCATGTCATGTAATCACAATAGATTTCTCAAAATTACATCTAAATAGTTATAAGGGGTGACCAAATCCAATCTTGTTCATTGGATTGGTAGACACATCATAAGAATTTCCACAAGATATTTAGTTCAAAACCTCGCACACAAACATAAAAAACCAACCCATAGGCATAACACAATGTCTCCCGTAAGAATAACCAATCCTCACCCACCAGCATAACAAATCCTCCCCTGCTTGTATGACACAACATCACCTATAGGCATATCACAATCTTGTCCATAGGCATATCACAATCTTACCTGCATGCATTTTAAAATCTCACCTGCATGTGTATCACATAACAACCACACTTGTAAATTAAAATATTACATGGAAAACTTTGATCAAATAACATGGGCATCAATCATAACACAATCTTATCATTAATATAAACAATTACAAGGATTAAACAAAAAGATACTCACATGGGAAATTTATCTAACAAACACAAAATGTGAAATAAATAATCACAAGGCATAAAAGATCATTATCTCATGTGGAATCACATTCAATTAAAAGATTCCATTTTTAACAACCCATAATAGGGAATATAAGGCCTAACTCATAGGTAACCTAGGCCAAATGGATAAACATTGGTCATTCAAGGGAAACGCGCCCACGAGGTGGACCTTAATCAAATCAAGCAACATCAAACATCATTTATATCGACAAATATATTACATAATCAATGTTAGGAAATACCATTGGTTAATTATCAATGAAGAAACACCCTAAAAATGGGTACGTGGCACTTATACACACATAAACCACTCGACAATTAGTGAAAGGCACAAGACCACCTACCTTGTAGTTGTATGGCTCTCATCATCCAGTGTCAGCTTCTAATTCAAGATATAATGAAGTAGATCTACAAAAAAAGGTAAATGGTCAAGGTCTAATAACTTCATTAAGAGATAAAAATCATGAATTATAGATCAAGTGGAATAGAGAGCTCATTGAGGGTTCAAACACATCTGTCGGTGAAAGAATCGTGGTTCTGAAGAACAAACAAGATCCAAAACCCCTTTCGGCGATGTTGTCTCAAGAATCCAGTGCCTCCTCTGTCCAAAATGATAGAAAATGAGGCTACTTCCCATTTTACCAAAAATTATTAAATACAAAGCATGTAAGAGGAACTACACACCATGTAGGTTCTTTTACTTTTCATTTCACGGTTGACATCCCTTACATTTCATGCACCGACTAGTGGATATGATTACATGGTGTGTACCTAAGAATACATAGGGTGTAACCACCAAGTCTAGTCATGCAAGGTGTAGAGCCAATATTTAACCTATTTTATTTCTTTTCCTTAACTATAAACCAAAAATGAATGTTCCATACCGAAAAATAAGATTTAGGTTCTAAGAAACATCCCCCCATAAAGAAATTTATCCGCGAATTTTCCTTCCAAGGGTGATAAAAAAATATCTGAGAATAACTCCATCCCCTAAGGTAGTACATCATTCTCCCTCCCTAGGTCTCGTTTCACACTCATCTATGCTACCATATCACCTGTACTAAAAGAACACAATGACCACGAAGAAGATTCATGCTACAGTCCACAATTCAAACAGGATGCTTCTCAAAGAACATATCTACCTATAACTCTTCATCATAAGGATAAATATCAAGAGATGGGTCATAAATGTAATACCACAATTGAAAAACAAGGAAGACATCATGAATTTTCTGATACCTCTGAGGTAAATTCAACTGATAGGTAACCGGCCAAACCCTTTCCAGAATCTCAAATGGCCCGACGTATCTCGGTTAAATTTTACCTTATCTCCTGGTCCTATTATGTCCCAACCTCGGTGTGAAACACATGAAAACTCAATCCCCAACCTCGAACCCCCAAGTTCATCTATATAGATTGGAATAAGATTTATGATGTTACTACTCAATATCCACCCCCTTCCTAATCAACTAAACCTACTCATTGGATGGACAAGATGATGTCCCAGTAAAACTGCCTCTCCTACCTCCCACCAACATAAGGGTTATCAGAATGGTCTTCCATACAAATCCTCATAAGGCACCATCTGAATAGTATCATGAAATCTATTGTTATAGGTGAACTCAAACAAGGGTATGTGTCTCTACCCAGAACCCCTAAAATATAAGATGCATGCCTGAAGCATGTTCTCCAACACCTAAATCATGCGCTCTGATAGAACCTATGTCTGAGGGTGGTGTATTGTGCTTGGAAACACCTATGTACCCAGCACCCTCTAAAAAATCTACTAGAAATGACATGTAAATAGGGAATCCCTATCTGAAATGATAGAATGAGGGACCCCATGAAGCCGTATCACCTTACGAATACATACCTTCCCAAGCTCATAAAAACTGGAGGCCTCCTTGATTGGAACAAAGTGGGTGGCCTTCGTATGTCTATCAACCACCATCGACATAGAATCATTACCTATGGGTGACCTTGGTAACCTAGTCATGAAATCTATGGCAAAATCATCCCATTTTCACTCCAAAATAGGTAACCATTGTAAAAGAATTAATTTCCTCTAATGTTCCACCTTCACCTGCTGATAGGTGGAACACCTCGTAACTAAACCATCCACCTATCTCTTCATACCCGGCCACCAGTAATGATGGATCTAGTCATAGTAAACATTTGTAACATCAGGATGCAATGCCAAATCTAGAGCATGAAACTCCCACATCAACTCCTCTTGTATTTCCACTGGAACCTTGACATGTACATGGATATGCAAGATCTCATCATCACATACTATCCAAAAAGGAGGTGGATCCTCACCTGGTACACTCTCTTGTAGGACTAGGCCCTCATAATATGAGGTCTTCCTCATCCTTACTTTGTCCCAGAGGGTAGATTTCACAGCTAAAGAAGAAATGAATGTTTTTCCTTGACTATCATGAAACTCCAATTGAATCATAGAGAACAAGGACATAATCTTCCACTCACCCTAGCCTCTTGCATTTCCTCTATCTGATTCTTCATAATAAATGAATTGACCATTTCATTTCCTCTATTAGGTGTGTATTCAAGCTCAAAATCGAAAGGTTGAAGTTATTCCACCCACCTTCGCTATGTCAAATTCCGGTCATGCTGAGTAAAAATGTATTTGAGGCTTTTTTGGTCTATGTATACCACAAAATGGTCTCCAAGTAATTAGTGTCTCCAAAAATTCAATGTATTTACAAAAGAAGATAACTAAAAATCATGGGTAGGGAAATTCCTCTCATGAGGCCTTAGTAGCTGAGATCCACATGCCATTAATGGATCTACTTGCATCAGCACTACCCTGATCCCAATATCTAATGCGTCACATTAGAATTTATAACACTTTCCCTTCTCTAATAGTATCAGGACTGGTGCTGATATCAGTCCCCCCTTCATCTCTTGAATGGATGTCTCACAAGAATCTGACCACACAAACTTCACACCCATCATATTCAAGCTCGTCAACAGCATTGATAAGAATGAGAATTCTGGTAAGAAATTCTTGTAGTACCCATCTCACCCCAAAAAACTCCATATGTCAAACACGTTCTTAGGATATTCCTAGGAAACTACTTCCCTCACATTCTCTGGGTCCACTGATACTCTTTTGTCTGAGATAATGTGACCTAGGAAAGAAATCTAGTCTATCCAAAAGTGGAACTTTGTGAGCTTAGAATATAACTGATTCTATATCAGTGTATTCAAAGAGATCTCAAGATGGTTGGCATGGTTTTATTGATTTTGAGAATACAAAAAGATATCATCCATGAAAAACACAAAAAAAATAATCTGAGTAAGGATGGAACACTCGGTTTATCAGCACCACAAAAACAATTGGTGCATTCATGAGACCGAATGACATAATCATATACTCATATAGACCATACCTAGTACGAAACATTGTACTAGGTATGTCTACATGTCGAACATGTATATGGTGATACCCTGACCTAAAGTTTATTTTTGAAAACACATGGGCTCTTCAAAGCTAACCAAACAGGTCATCTATACGTGGAAAGGGATACTGGTTTTCAACCTTCAGTTGGTTCAGTTTTTGATAGTCCACACATAGCTTGAGGGAACCATCTAACTTTTTCACAAAAAGGACCAACAAACCCCATCAAGAAATACTAGATCAGATAAAACCCTTGGCCTCTAAATCCTCGAACTTCCTCTTGAACTCCTACAACCCCATCACAGCCATCCTGTAAGGAGGAATTGATAGTGGTGAAACTCCTGGCACTATCTCAATCGGTAACTCCACCTATCTCACCAGAGTTAACCCTGATATGTCTAGAAGACATCCCTAAAATTATCAACCACCAGAGGGAAATCTATATAAATTTTACCTTAGTCATCTAGATATAGACTCACAATCTGGGATTTCACTCCACCCAACCCATGATGCTGAGGTATAGCTCTACCCACCTGAACATCCCATTCACCTTTGTGTATAAATGATCCACCCTATGGTGATGTGAAACTCATCTTGCGGTGATAAAAGTCAACAAATTATTGAAAAGGAACCAACAAATCCATTTTGAAAATTAAATCAAACACTTTCATCTATAATAAATATAGGTCCCAAAAGAAGTGACACACACCAGCCATAGGGGGGACTACTTACACTAATGCACATATTCTGTTCTTATATTTAACGGAGTGTCTAGCATCAGAACATCATCAGAAAAGAATAAAAGAGACCAAATCTCTCTAAAATGATAATATATATATATATATATATATATATGAAAATCCTATTTATCAAAGAGTGGAGAAGATAAAACAGAGGTGGAAATAATCGTACCTCAGACAGAAGAGGATCTGGGATCCTACTCTTGTTGGTTCTATTGCACTGCATAGGTTTAACTGATACTACCACCTTACAACATTTCCTGGAAACCCTGAACTGATATACCCTCCTGTCACTGAAACCATGGGGCCTGGCTACCTTGGACATGTCCACCACCTCGACCTGAATGCCCTGACGCACCCCCACTACTAGTCTGATGGGAAGTAACTGACCTTGATCTTGAACATGGAGTCAGTGCAGAACCTCTCTCACTCAATGATGGTGGAAATACCCTACAGAAGAAATATAGATATTCCATATTGTTTCAATATATCACTCGATTGGGTCCATTAGACATTTCGGTCTCATATTCCCAGCTCTGCCACCCTAGTAGCACCTCTCATGGAAACTGGAAGAAACATTCTGACTAATCATATCACTCTGAGAAAGCTCTATGCGAAACTTCAAGCTCTCGATTGATATATTACTAGATCTTAGTATCGAACTGCCCAAGTTCGTACCTCCAACTTCCTGCAAATTATTCTTGGTAATCAGCACCTGATTCATGATGGCATATACAGAAGGCAACCTGAAAATGTTCACCTGCGATCAAATGTCGTACCTGAGACCATCCTCAAATCTCCTATCCCTCGATGTCTCTTCACCCATTATAAGAGATGTGAATATCTGAATATCAGTGAAATGAGCAGATTATTCCATCACTGAAATTATTCCTTACTCCAGATGTATGAACTCTCAGGCTCTATTGGGCCTCAGCATCTCGAGAAAATTATATTCATAGAAGACTGTATGAAAATCTTTCCATGCCATGTCTCGATGACACTCTGTCTGAGTGGTAACTCCCCACCACCTCCTGGAGAAATCATGAAGCATATATGTCAGAAGCTTGACCCACCTTTGGGGAGGTGTCTTCATATGCTCGAAGATAGAATTCATGGTTTCAAACCATGACTCTTCAGCCTGTTGTCCACCATCCCCTAAAAATATAAGAGGATTCTACTATTGGAATACTCGGGTCAGTTCTACCATAGACTGGGCGGGAAAATTTACTCCTTGGAAGGTCTACATAACCCTCATAAAGCAATCACGGAACTATGCATCCTAACCTATGTCTGGTATAACAATTGGTGCAACAATAGTCAAGTTTGGAGGATCCTCTGGTATCCCATGACCTTCCACCTATAGAGTATGATCAATGCCCCTTTTCCGGCATACAACTCAAGGTCGTCATGGTGGAAATACTCTTCAAGGTCAAGAACACACCTTAGTTTTAGATCATTTTTAAGGTTTTCCATTCAAGAGTGCCAAAAAAAATAGGAATGTACCTTCAAAGGATTCCAAAAGTGGAGTACATGGCTTTTAGAGACCATACACGGCGTGTACCCTTAAGTATTTACATGTTTGTGTATTCTTACCGGCCTGGGCATCTATCAACCCTAGGTACATGGCGTGTTAGACATGTAAACAGTGTGTACATAGGTCCCCCCTCTAGGTCATGTACTTTTACATGGCCAGGGACACACATGGTCAGCCTATGTAAAACTACATGGGGTGTAATTAAGGTACACAACATGTTTTGATCAAAACTCAACAACCCATGTTTTCTGTCACACATCCGGTCACACATTCAACTACCACATGACGTGTACATACGGTATACAGTGTGCTCTTAAGAAAATTTTTTCTTACTGAACAAAAGAACACATGGTGTGTGTTCATAGCATCACATGTTGTGTGGTATGGGTTTCCAAGGAGTAAACCTCTAAAACATCCCTAGACCAACCATTTTAGAAATGTAAACCAATGGTAAGATAAATTCAGATCTGTGGGGACCGATACTACCCACGAATCAAAGTTTTGCATCTATATATATCACATTATAACACAATTTAATTTAAAGTAACCACATGATCCGCCAAATTATTACTAATAGGGCCCATACACCTTAGGTACCAAAGTTTTGCATTCATCCAATTCAAACCATAGCACATAACAATAAAATTAGGACAATAGTAGGCATAACTGTAACGACCCAATGTTTTTCAATGGAAATTCCCTTCTTATAATTATGTTATAAAATCACATGAAAACACAACATAATGAACTATTATGTGCTAAGTGACCTTTAAACATAAGTTTTTCACTTATGTGTTTTGAATTTCAAAAATCCTACATACACGGTTGTGTTCAAGATGATTTTTGGAGTCTAATGAAACAAAAATAATTTTTAGTGAATAGTAACATACCCTTGTGAATAATAACATACCCTTATGAATAGTATTATGACCCTTAAGAATATTAAATCATCCAAAATAAGAGTTACCTTACCCATGAATAATTAAATAAAATTTATAAATCTTAAAAAGTGACAATTTGACCATAGTAAATGTTTTGGTATTTTATAAGTCATAAATAATGAATTATAATTAATTAAATAACTTAAAAGAAAATTTATTTTCCTAAAATGTGTTCATAAATTATATAATAAATTTCTTATAGTTTTTAGATAATTTTATAAGACCCTACGTAATTTTTGAAAGAACTATAAAATCAGTTTTAATTTTTAAAAACTGTTTTTTAAGTGAATTATGATTTTAATTAAATATTAAATTAATAATATTTAGAAAATTCTTTTTTAAAAATGGACTTCATTTTTGGATTTTACACATCAAAAAATGGTTGGGGTGCATTTTCGGTATTTTTCTGAAATACTGGAATCTTTGATGAATAGTGAAATACCATAATTTACAAAATAAGCTAAATAAGCTAATTATAGAGTCATGTGTTATGTTATGATGATGTAAGCCCACATGGTTATGGATAACATGATGAAATTACTATTCTTGGTCATGGAATACTCACTATTCCTTGTCTTAGGGGAAATTAATAAACTAATGAATTTTATATTAAGGAAACCCCTCTCCCCTCTACTATAGATACCACCCTTCACACCCTCATTTCCTCACACCTCTCAAGCTCCAAGAATTCTATAAACTCTGCCCAAACATCTTACCTAGCCTCTCTCCCACATCCAAGAGATTATGGTCTCATCAAAAGACCAATCCTAGCTTCCTTAAGGAGGATCTCAAGAGGATGATTTAAGAGGTAATTTCTCTCCTTCTTCTCCTTTAATTTCTTTTCAAGATCAAGTTCATTTCTTGATCTCTCCCAACCTATATTCATAAAAATGGTATTTTAACTCCAGTATTATACATTTACTGTAATTTTATGATGCTAATGGGATATTATATAATCAAACCCCCTTTCCCTCTTCCTTTTATTTTATTAAAGAGAACATTGTTCGTGAGGTGTTAATTTATCACCTTCTAGAACGACATGTTTTCTTCTTCCATTTCTACCTTCAGATCTGGTCATGAAACCATTTTTATGGTTGAACTGGAATTTTTTATATCTATTATTCCCTATTTAATGTTCTGGAACTAACTTATGACCATATTACTAGTGATAAAATAAAACAAGTTCATTATGATCGAAAAATTGCTCAAATTAACCTAAACAGTCATTAGTTAATTCTTATCTAATGATTCATCCACATGGATATAATGTAATTAATTATAAGATCATTAAAACTATTTTAATGTAATTAATAACATGTAATATCAGTTCTGGATGTTTACCAATGTTCTACCTAAACTTCTATTTAAGAATACAAGTGAACCACTCAAGAAAAAAATAAAAAACATTCCCGAAGAATGTTTTTTTAAACTGTATAACTTATCCAAAGGAACATAAAATCACTTAATAAAATCATAATGAACCATATTAATGTAAAAAAGGTTATTTATTTCTAATTAATGAATATAATTTCATTATAAAATACATTAATGAGAAGGAAGCATTCAGATACATTGTAAGGGGAAATTCTCAAACCCAACTTTCTTCCTTCGGGTTCTCCCTATTTCACTCCATTTTTTATACGGTTTGTAACATCCCAAGTAAGTAATAAATAATAGATATTTTTATCTATGTCTATTAATGAATTATATAGTGTTTTAGAGGCTTAAAATGAAAATAAATACAATCTTAAGCATGGAATACACTAATATTTTTAAAAGATTGTTTTACTGCCTTTTGATGGAAAACCATTTTTATATCAATCTTTTGACAATTTTGTAAGTTCTATCTGTAAAAATAAACTTATATTTTATTATTGGGACATTGAAATTTAATTTGGGTAAATTTTTGGTATTTTTCTGATAAAGTTCATTTTTTAATGAATAGTGAAAAATGTTGTATTTTAATTCAAAACCACTTTTTAGTCTAATTTATTTATATGATTATATTATCTTTTGAATTGGTTTTAAAGTGAAATTAGAATATATTTTTACCATTTAATATAATAGTGGTTGTGGAATTAATTTCACTTTGAAATCGGACTTAAACTAGTGTCAATCTTTTGATACTTTTTGTTTCATAAAAACACGCTATTTGTTTTGACAGTGGGAATTAATTATTAAATTAATTAATGAAACTTATATGTTTTGAATTTGGTAAAATAGACAAAATTTTTGAATTTGGAATATCAAATATATCTTAGGGTGAATTTTTGGTATTTTTCTGAAAAACTTCAATTTTTGATGAATAGTGAAACCACTAAGTGGTACTTAAAAAACTGATTTTTCGTTTAAATGAAATTTTACCACCTCTGTGTTTTGAATTTCAAAAATCTGACATACATGGTTTTCATTAAGAAGTAAAATGTGGTTCAATGGGATTAAAATAATTTTTTGGTGAATAGTAACTTTTATGTTTTTAATCGCGATTAGAGGTAATTAGTGTAATTTAAGGTAAGAATAATGTTTTACTAATATGAAATGAACTTTAAACATGCCCTACTCTTATTGGATGTGTCATGGCCGACCAAGACAATCCATGGGTCAACTTGGGGACCCCATGGAGCCACTTTGGAAGGAAAATGACACTAATATCTTTTTATTTAATGTTAAAGTAAAAATGTCACAAACATGAGTTGTTTTACTAAAACAATTTTTAAATGGGGTTATACAAGTCATATTTTTGACTATAAATATTCATTAGAAAGCTAAAAAGATTTAATACATCATGATATTTGTTTTATAGTTTTTATACAGTAAATAAATTAAATTATATATGACATCATGATGATGCAGCGATTACGTCATTATTTAACGATTTAAATAAAATGAAAAGATAATGTAAAATCTAAGACCTACACATGTAAAAAACCTATTGGATGAGTATATTTAGAACTCCTATCACTGTATCCTTGAAATATATAATTTTTGGACCTTTTAAATCCGAAAATCATTTTATGATAAAGTAACCTTTTATAACTTTCCAAGAGTGTCCCTCCTCTCTTCTTATAAAAGGCCCCCACCTCTACCACCTTACCCACACTTCCAAAGCCTTTGGCTCGGCCAAACCCTGCCCATTTTGCCTCTCCAAATCCCTATATAACTCTTAGAAGCCTCACTTTGGGTAGAAGTCTTCCCATGGAAGCCTTTGATCTCAAATCAAAAAGAGTTACCCGATTAAAAGGTAGTGTCTTCTCTTGTGTTCTCATGTTTTATTTTGCTACTCCAACCCCCTAAACTCTTTTTATTAATTTCTTTTGTAAAAAAACCAGTATCTTCCATATACTAGGATGTTTTTATAATAAGTATTTGAGCTACACTTACACACACCTATATCTAATGGTTAAAGAACATACTGTTTCCGTGGATGGCGAATTTCTGCCTCACAAAACGATGATTGTTCAATAATCTTTTAACACCTTCAAATGTGGAAATTAAGATAAGACTATATTTATATATGATATGTAATATGTTTATGTTTTACTTACACTTCTGTATTTTTCATTTATGGAATACCTTTATGGTTACCATTATGAGTAAACGTGATATCTTCATTTTAGGAAGTGCGAACTACCGCCCCCTCAAAGTGATTTGATTCATTAATGCCATATGTGGGACGTATAAAGGATTTAATTAATGATATCATATATGATATTATAATGGAATTATAATATACCTTTATATCATTATGATTCCATTCCATAAAATACGAAATGGAAATGAAAGTAGCGTTCATGCGTACGTATGGCTTACCGTCTCCATGAACGGTGCATTTCATTTCTTACCTCTAAACATTATGTAATATTATAAATGCATGTATATACTGGATATATATGATATATATGATATCTACATCATGAGTATAACTTTGGATATAATGGATACATAAAGAGTTTATTTTTGACTCAAGTACCAATGATCGTTAAAACGACCGTTATTAACTTATATAATTACATAGTGTTCATGACATTGTAATAAGTGATATAAAAGAAAGAATGACCCTGAAAAAGGTTCTTAAGAAAGTATAAATAATCTCAAGTTTATTATTCAGGAGATTAAAGAACGATCGAGTCAAGTCGAACCCGAGGTAAGGGATTTCGTCTCAATCTCCTTTCATTGAGGCATATTTTGTTTTATACACAACATTCTTTTATATGGTGTATAAACCCCTTTGACTTTTATGTTTATTCAAAAGGAATATTTTTATACAAATCCTTTAATAAACAACAAAATGGAATGTTTTTTTGTCGTACGTATGCGGCGACAACGACTTCTCCACTACCGTGACGATTATTTGAGTTTCGCCTTCCTCTACAAGCCATAACTTTTTTTGAATGAAAAATAAATATCATGTTTTAAGATTCTTTTATTTTGGTATTGAAAATGGTTTTAATAATGTTTTTATATCAATGTGTTGTATTGATATCTTGTGATTAAAAAGTGCAAATGTTATGTTTCCTTTATGCATGTTTTATGTGATACAATTATGTTATGGTTCTTGGGAATTGTTATGAAGACGGGTGGTTATATGATAAAATATGGGCGGTTGAGCCTGATATAGCTCTCCAATGCATTGGGTAATGTGAAGGAGTTAAACGTTAAGGTTTCTCTAAAGAGATTTAGGGAATATACTATGATGGGTATTCCAAACGTAACCAAGAGGGTTACTCCCTTCGTAAGAATGTTATGAATGCCTCAAGTTACCATTATGTCTTATGATTTCTATGATTTATTCATGAATTGATATGGTATGTGATTATGTTTTATGATTAAAGTATGATTTCATGCATGGACTAATGTTTTCAGTTCATATTTTTTTTATAACCCTTACTGAGCTTATTTTGCTCCTCCCAAGTTTTGGAAAAAAAAATTCACAGGTCAAGGGAATGGTACATGATATGATGATAGTATCAAGGAAGTGTCACGAAAGAATCCATGTTTTATTTTAAATATGTTTCCATTGATGGGAAAAATGAATACTATCTTTTATGTAACCACTTTGTTTAAATGTGGAATGTAATGCATGTTTTATGATCTAATTCTCTAAAACTCTAAACCTGAAAAGATTCTCAATGTGTAATCTTGTAATAACTGAAGATTAAGTAAGGTTTAAGGCTGGAGCCTTATAGTTGGTATCATAGGTCGGTTTAGATAACTTTAGGTGTTAGAATTTTATTAAATGATTATCCAAAAATATTTTTTTATGGTCAAATTAAAATGATATACCATTTGAAGATTACCATCTTGCTTCATCTAAGACATGTTTGTTCAGAATGGTTTTCCGCAGAGGAAACAGGGAAGCAGTGCTTGGAAGGAATACAAAAGGAAATAACCTTCCAAATCAGCATCCTGAGATGGTCAGAATTGGAACTGAACAGTTTGTTGTAGTAATGGCACAGTTGACTCAAGCGATAAATGGTGGCGGTATCCATGCACGAGATCGGCCAGATCAACTGCAGAGGAACATGTTAGTGGTGGAACATTTCATGAGGAAACATCCCCCATAATTCAGAGGATCATCTAACCCTATGCTAGCTGAAGGGTGGATTAACACACTGGAGAAGATTTTTGATGCCATGGGGTGTTCAGACAATCAAAAGGTTAGTCTTGATATTTACCGTTTGGAGGGTGAATCAGATCAGTGGTGGTCGATGGTTAAAAATATCAGGGACGCTGATGATATTGATGCTCTCGACTGGGATGAATTCAAAGGTATGTTTCTTGAGAACTATTTTCCTAAGTTTGTTCGACTTAGGATGGAAAAACAATTCCTGGAATTGAGGCAAGAGGAGGACTCAGTGGCTACCTATGAAGAAAGGTTCACTCGATTGGCAAGGTATACTCCAAATTTTATCCGAGACCTTGATAGTAAAATCAATCATTTTTACTTAGGATTAAAGACATAATATTGAAGGGATTTAGATTCTCGTGAGTTCAAAAGTTATGAAAATCTTGTTCTATGTGCTGAGAAGGTGGAAATGGAGTTTTCCGATGATCAAGTGTTCTATAACAACTAGCAGAAGAAGAGACCGTGGTGGCGGGAGAAAGGAAATAATTCTTCAAAAAGGTCTGACGGTAAGAAAACTAAGATTCCCGTTTGTGATAAATGAGGTAAAAGTCATGCAGGGGAATATCTTTTTAATTCTAGAAAGTGCTACTGATGCGGTAAGATGGGACATAAGGCTCGTGATTGCACTAAAAAAGATCAAGGTGATGGTAAGACCGAATTTGATTTACAGTTAGTGAAATGTTTTAAGTGCAATGAGATGGGTCACTATGAAAATGAGTTTCCAACAAAGAGCTCGAGTGATGGGAAGCATTTAGACTACAAGAAGAAATGGGTGGTTCAATCCTTTGTAACTACTTCAGCAGATGTCAGGCCATCAAATGAAGTTGTATCAGGTACTTTGTTTGTTTTTTCAGATTATGCCAGTGTGTTTTTTGATTTGGGGTCTACACATTCTTTCATCTCGGAAAACTTTTCTAGTAAAATGGGAATACCATCTCAAGAAATGACTCCTAAACTTGTGGTAAAGACACCTAGGGGAAATTTTGAGTCAAAAAGAATTTATAAGAATCTTCCCATCCTTATCTGTGGAAAGAACCTACTTGCGAACCATATTGTTTTACCTCTAGTAGAGTTTGATGTTATCCTGGGTATGGATTGGCTCTATATTTATCGTGCTAAGATTGATTGTAGAGCTAAGGACGTTTCTTTTCATAAATACTTTCATTTTGTGTACAATAATGAACCCTTACTGTTGATAACATATCAAGAGTCCAAGAAACTTGTAAAAGATGGAAATGAATGTTACCTTGCACACATCGTTGAAAACAAAGGAACTATTCAGATTAATGATGTGCCAGTGGTAAATGAGTATCCTGGTGTTTTTTCTGATGAGTTGCCTGGAATAATACCATATCAAGAAGTTGAATTTACTGTTGACTTTGTTCTTGATTCTAAGCTAATTTCAAAACCCCCTTATCTAATGGCTCAAACTGAACTTTTAGAGTTGAAGGAGCAATTGCAAGATTTATTAGAGAAAGGTTTCATTCGACCTAGCAAATCGCCATGGGGTTCTCCTGTTTTATTTATTAAAAAGAAATATGGTTTAATAAGACTTTGCATTGATTATAGAGCCTTGAATAACATCACTGTTAAGAACAAATATCATTTGCCTCATATCGATGATTTATTTGATCAGCTCTAGGGAGCTCAGTATTTTTCAAAGATTGACCTAAGATCGGGGTACCATCAGCTGAAGGTAAAGGAAGCAGATGTTCCAAAGACTGCGTTTCGTACAAGATATGGCCATTATGAATTTGTAGTAATGCCATTTGGGCTAACCAAAGCACCTGCTGTATTCATGGACTTAATGAATAGAATTTTCCATGAGTTCTTGGTTAAGTTTGTGGTGGTTTTCATTGATGATATTTTGGTGTTTTCTAAAAGTAAAGAGGAGCATGAGAGAAATTTAAGGGTTATTTTTCAAACCTTAAAAGAAAAGAAATTGTATGGGAAATTCAGCAAGTGTGAGTTTTGGTTGCAATAAATTTATTTCCTTGGTCATATTGTTTCTAAAGATGGGATAACTGTTGATCCTGCAAAAACAAAGGTTGTTGAAGAATGGCCAAGACCCACAAATGTAACTGAGATTCGTAGTTTCCTTGGTTTGGCAGGCTATTACTGAAGGTTTGTTAGAAATTTTTCACGGTTATCTAGTCCAATGACTAAGCTAACTCGGAAGGATGTTAAGTTTATCTGGACAAAAGAATGTGATGATTGTTTTCAGGAATTGAAAAGAAGATTGGTGAATGCTCCAGTTTTGGCACTACCTTCTAGGAATGGTGAGTTTGTTATCTACAGTGATGCTTCATTGAAAGGACTTGGTTGTGTCCTAATGCAGAATTATCAGGTAATTGGTTATGCTTCACGACAGTTGAAAACTCATGATGTAAATTACCCTACACATGATTTGGAATTAGCTGTTGTTGTTTTCGCTTTAAAAATTTGGAGGCATCATTTGTGTGGAGTAAAGTGTGAAATATATACCGATCACAAAAGTTTAAAGTATATATTCACTCAAAAGGAATTGAACATGAGATAGAGGATATGGCTAGAATTAATCAAGGATTATGATTGTACAATTCATTACCATCTGAGAAAAGCAAATAAAGTGGCTGATGATTTGAGTGGAAAAGGAAAGGCTTCATTAACAATGTTGCATTTGGAATGTGATCATTTGGTTAAGGATTTGATGAACTTTGGAATAGAAGTTTTTTGTGCATGATGTTCTTATGTTTTGTTTCAGGTATTAGTTAAATATTCTCTATCAGACAGAATCAAGAAAGCACAGAAGCTAGACAGTGGGTTGCAAAAAAAGGTAGAGCTGGTTCAGAAGGGTAAGTTGCCTGAATTCAACATTGATAATGATTGTGTTTTGAGATTTGGGAAGATATTGTGTGTGACTTTTGATTCAAAGTTGAAGAGAGATTTGTTATGTGAAGCTCATAGTTCTCCGTTTTCAGTTCATCCTAGTTGTACTAAGATGTACAGAGATCTACGGGAGTATTACTGGTGGGATGGAATGAAAAGAGATATTCCTGATTTTACAGTGAAGTGTTTGACTTGTCAACAGGTTAAAGTAGAGTGGCAGTTACCGAAAGGGATGCTTTATCCTTTACCAGTACCAGAATGGAAATGAGAGAATATATCCATGGACTTCGTTGTGGGATTGCCGAAGACACATCGAGGTAATAATGCAATCTGGGTTATTGTTGATCGCTTGACTAAATCTGCTCATTGCCTTGCTATATGAGATACTTTTTCCCTAGATCAACTTTCCTATATGTATCTTAAAGAGATAGTCAGGTTACATGGAGTTCCTATCTCCATTGTATCTGATCGTGATCCCAGGTTTACTTCTAACTTTTGGAAAGGCCTTCAGAAGTCGTTGGGTACTGAATTAAATTTTAGTACAACTTTTCATCCTCAATCAGATGGGCAGTCAAAACGAACAATTCAGACTTTGGAAGATATGATATGCTTGTTCGATGGATTATCAGGGAAGTTGGGATCAACATCTTTCTTTGGTTAAATATTTATATAATAACAGTTTTCATTCCAGTATACAGATGGCACCATTTGAGGTGTTATATGGGAAGCGTTGTCGAACTCCAGTTTTTGGGGATGAAGTGGGTGAAAGAAGATAATGGGACCAGAATTGGGAGAAGAGTTGGAAGAAAAAGTTCTAATGATACAGAAACACATGATAACAGCTCAGAGCAGGCAGAAGAGTTATGCGGATAACAGGAGGAAGGATCTATCTTTCG
Source organism: Viscum album (assembly GCA_963277665.1). Classification (NCBI taxonomy): domain Eukaryota; kingdom Viridiplantae; phylum Streptophyta; class Magnoliopsida; order Santalales; family Viscaceae; genus Viscum; species Viscum album. Next base: position 1,144,737,584 of record OY728140.1, read on the forward strand.
AGGTAGGTGATCATGTTTTTCTCAAAGTATCACCATGAAAAAGTGTGATGCGATTTGGTAAGAAAGGAAAGCTGAGTCCAAGGTTCATTGGACCATATGAAATTCTGGAGAGAGTTGGATCAGTTGCTTACCCAGTGGCTTTACCTCTGAGTTTATCTCAGGTACACAATGTTTTTCATGTTTCAATGTTAAGGAAGTACATGCCAGATCCATCTCATGTTTTGAGTCCAGAGGTAGTTCAGCTGGAAGAGAACCTATCTTATGGGGAACAACCAGTCCAGATTCTTGACCACAGGGAGCAGGTGTTATGGAATAAGGTGATTCATCAGGTAAAGGTTTTGAGGAAAAACCACATGATTGAATAGGTAACATGGGAATCTGAAAATGCAATGAGGGCTAAATACCCCCACTTTTTCGATAAGTAAATAAATTGCGGGGACACAATTTTCTAAAGGGGGAAGGATGTAACATCCCAAGTAAGTAATGAATAATAGATATTTTTATCTATGTCTATTAATTAATTAGATAGTGTTTTAGAGGCTTAAAATGAGAATAAAACCAATCTTAAGCATGGAATACACTAATATTTTTAAAAGATTGTTTTACTGCCTTTTGATGGCAACCCATTTTTAAATCAAACTTTTGAAAATTTTATAAGCTCTATTTTTCAAAATAAACTTATTCTTTATGATTGGGACATTGAAATTTACTTTGGGTAAATTTTTGGTATTTTTCCGATAAAGTTCATTTTTTAATGAATAGTGAAAAATGTTGTATTTTAATTCAAAACCTTTTTTTAGTCTAATTTATTTATATTATTATATTATCTTTTGAATTGGTTTTAAATTGAAATTAGAATATATTTCTACCATTTAATCTAATAGTGGTCGTGGAATTAATTTCACTTTGAAATCGGACTTAATCTACTGTCAATCTTTTGATACTTTTTGTTTCATAAAAACACGCTATTTGTTTTGACAGCGGGAATTAATTATTAAATTAATTAATGAAACTTATATGTTTTTAATTTGGTAAAATAGTCATCATTTTTGAATTCGGAATATCAAATATAGCTTAGGGTGAATTTTTGGCATTTTTCTGAAAAACTTCAATTTTTGATGAATAGTGAAACCACTAAGTTGTACTTAAAAAACTGATTTTTCGTTTAAATGAAATTTTACCACCTCTGTGTTTTGAATTTAAAAAATCCAACATACATGGTTTTCATTAAAAAGTAAAATGTGGTTCAATGGGATTAAAATAATTTTTTGGTGAATAGTGAATTTTAAGTTTTTAATCGCGATTAGAGGTAATTAGTGTAATTTAAGGTAAGAATAATGTTTTAATAATATGAAATGAACTTGAAACATGTCCTACCCTTATTGGATGTGTCGTGGCCGACCAAGAAAATCCATGGGTCAACTTTGGGACTCCATGGAGCCACTTTGGAAGGAAAATGACATTAATATCTTTTTATTTAATGTTAAATTAAAAATGTCACAAACATTAGTTATTTTACTAAAACAATTTTTAAATGGGGTTATACAAGTCATATTTTTGACTATAAATATTCATTAGAAATATAAAAAGATTTCCTACATCATGATATTTTTTTTATAGTTTTTAGACATTAAATAAATTAAATTATTTATGACATCATGATGATGTAGCGATTACCTCATTATTTAACGATTTAAATAAAATGAAAAGATAATGTAAAATCTAAGACCTACACAAGTCAAAAACCTATTGGATGAGTATATTTCGAAATCCAATCACCTTATCCTACAAATATATAATTTTGGGACCTTTTAAATCCGAAAAGCATTTTATGATAAAGTAACCTTTTATAACGTTCCAAGAGTGCTCGTCCTCTCCTCTTATAAAAGGCCCCCACCTCTACCACCTTAACCACACTTCCAAAGCCTTTTGGCTTGGCCAAACCCTACCAATTTCATCTCTCCACATCCCTCTATAACTATTAGAAGCCCCACTTTGGGCAGAAGTCTTCTCAAGGAAGCCTTTGAGCTCAAATCAAAAAGAGTTACCCGATTTAAAGGTAGTGTCTTCTCTTGTGTTCTTATGTTTTATTTTGCTTCTCCAACCCCCTAAACTCTTTTTATTCATTTCTTTTGTAAAAATGCCAGTATATTCCATATACTAGGATGTTGTTATAAGTAGGATTCTAGCTACACTTACACACACCTACATCTAATGGTTAAAGAACATACTGTTTCTATGGATGGCGAATTTCTGCCTCACGAAACGATGATTGTTCAATATTCTTTTAACACTTTCAATGGTGGCCATTAAGATGACACTATATTTATATATGATATATAATATGTTTATTTTTCACTTAATATTCTGTATTTTTCATTTATGGCATACCTTTATGGTTACCATTATGGGTAAACGCAATATCTTCATTTTAGGAAGTGCGGACTACCGCCCCCTCAAAGTGATTTGATTCGTTAATGCCATATGTGGGACATATAAAGGATTTAATTAATGATATTATATATTATATTATACAAGAATTATAATATACCTTTATATCATTATGATTCCATTCCATAAAATACGAAATAGAAATGAAAGTAGCGTTCATGCGTACGTACGGCTTACTGACTCCATGAACGGTGCATTTCATTTCTTACCTCAAAAAATTATGTAATATTATAAATGCATGTATATAATTGATATATATGATATATATGATATCTAAATCATTAGTATAACTCTGGATATAATGGATACATGAACAACTTGAATTATAAAGAGTTTATTTTTGACTCAAGTACCAATGACCGTTAAAACAACCGTTATTAACTTAAATAATTAAATAGTTGTCATGACATGGTAATAAGTGATATAAAAGGAATAATTAACTTGAAAAATGTTTTTAAGTAAGTATAAATTAACTCAAGTTTATTATTCAGGAGATTAAATAACGATCGAGTCAAGTCGGACCTGAGGTAAGGGATTTTGTCTCAATCTTCTTTCAATGTGGCATATTTTGTTTTATACACAACTTTCTTTTATACGGTGTATAAAAACCTTTGACTTTTATGTTCATTAAAAAGGAATATTTTTATTTGAATCCTTTAATAAACGACAAAAGGGAATGTTTTTTTGTCATACGTATGCGGCGACAACGACTTCTCTGCTGCCGTGACGATTATTTGAGTTTCGGCTTCCTCTACAAGCCACAACTTTTATTGAATGAAAAATAAATATCATGTTTTAATTTTATTTTATTTTGGTATTGAAAATGTTTTTCATAATGTTTTTATATCAATGTGTTGTATTGATATCTTGTGATTGAAAAGTGTAAATTTTATGTTTCCGTTATGCATGTTTTATGTGATACGATTATGCTATGGTTCTTGGGCATTGTTATGAAGACGGGTGGTTCCGTGATAAACTAAGGGAGGGTGAGCCCAATATAGCTCTCCAATGCATTGGGTAAGGTGAAGGAGTTAAATGTTAAGGTTTCTCCGAAGATATTTAGGGAATATACTGTGATGGGTATTCCAAACGTAACCAAGAGGGTTACTCCCTATGTAAGAATGTTATGAATTGCCTCAAGTTACCTTTATGTCTTATGATTTATATGATTTATTCATGACTTCATGAGGTATGTGATTATGTTTTATGATTAAAATATTATTTCATGCATGGAATAATATTTTCAGTTCATATTTTTTTTATAACCCTTACTGAGCTTATTATGCTCATCCCAAGATTTTGAAATGTTTTTTTCACAGGTCAAGGGAATGGTACATGATATGATGATAGTGTCAATGAAGTGTCAAGAAAGAATCCATGTTTTATTTTAAATATGTTTCCATTTATGGTAAAAATTAATACTATATTTTATGTAACCACTTTGTTTAAATGTGGAATGTAATGCATGTTTTATGTTCTAATTCTCTAAAACTCTAAACCTGAAAAGATCCTCACTGTGTAATCTTGTAATAAATCAAGATTAAGTAAGGTTTAAGGCTGGGGCCTTATACGGTTACTCATTAAAGATCATTTAATAATAATTTTCTTTCTTTTTATGGGATATAAATGTTTTTACCTGGTATTTATGTCAAAAAAATGTTTTCCAAAAGAAATCTTCTTTTAAGAACACACCTTTTACTTCTCACTCAAAGTGGATGATTCTTGTAACATGTATGTTATTCCCACCTTCTTTTGGGAACAAAAAGTTTATGAATGTGTTCTTATGAGATGTAACCAATTCCTTTCCATGGGTTAGTTATGGTCCCTTTTGATATATGTTCCATGTGTAAAGCATGATAATGATAATGTAATGATGTGACGGGTGCGCCCGGAATTATATAGAGCAATATGAATGTTTCAAAGTGACAGGTGCACCTAGAATTATAAATCACTCTAATGCATTGGGTAAAGTGATGAATCTCATGAGTAAATGTGAAATAATGTGTGAACAATATTCTACCTTGGTTCACAAGTATGTGAGGTAGTTAACTACTAATACATGATGTTTCATTTTTTATGAATAGCCACATTTCAAATATTATATTTATGATTCCTCTCAGGTTCATGATTTCTTTACCTATGTCATGATTATGTTCACCCTATGATATATTCTTCTTATCTATCCTATTATTGGGATTTTAGCTCACCCCTTTTGATGTATATCCTTATGTGGCTACATGTACTAAGGAGAGGACAAGTGCCAATTTGAAGCTAGAGAAGAAGAAATTAAATAAATGTTTATGCTTGATGTTGTAAAATTTATGAATGGTCCTAGTTTTACCAATAAACTAAACCTTTGTATCATCTATATGTAATACTATTATGTTATTTACATTTAAAATGATGTAATAGTAATGTAAGAAAAGGCAGGGTCGCTATAATAACAATCATGGTATCTATAACAACAGCATGCAATTAGCAATGATCGTTAAATGGCACGGGTCAAATGCATGGAATGTGATTTCTAAAAAATTCCTATATGATGAATATGATGTAATACTCTCATCTAATTGGGTTTAAACACAATAAAACCATTACAATATAAATAATAATAGTAAAAAACAAGTGGGTCTCCCAATGGTGAAATCGAATCAACTGTAACAACTCAAAATACTAGAATATCAATTCAATTAGGGGAAATTTTCCTTTTCACTTTACGTGGGGTAGCTCCTCCCGGTCATATATTAATACCAAATCCCATGTCCTTCTGATCCCTACCTAATGTCCCAAATATTATGGTATATTAGAAATGAAAATATTTAATACCACTTTGTAATGTCCCAGATATAGATGCCAGTAAACTAGTGCTCCATACCCGGTTGGACACATGGCCTCAAGTGCATGTCCACAAATGACAAAGATGCCGAATAGTAGCGAGGGCCGACAGTGTGATAGTAGGGAAACTATTACCTCGTGGGAATATTTTAACATAGAAGAACAATAATATAAAATAAATGAAGCAGTAGATACCATACAATTGAAACAAACAACAGAAGACTAATAATAAAGATAACCAGTAGTCATAACATACAAAAGATGATGGTTCAATCACATGTTCTAAGAAAGTATCCAAAATAGGATACAATACTGTCAGATATAAAATAATATACCAAGGTACATAGATACAAAATAAAACTCATAAGTATCACAAGCCTCAGTTTGGTCCCATGCTCTCATAATCCAAAAAAATCATGTACATGTAGAAGGGTGTTTTCCCTTATCGACACCTGCAACAATATAATCCCTTTGGGGAAAAAAGGATGACCAAAATAGGGAATGATAAATAAATACCAGTAGGAAAACACCCATGATATATTCCTATCTATCAATGAGTATATGAAATATGTAGTCTAAGAAAAGTGAAAGCAGTAAACTAGAATATACTCAAAAGTAAAAAATTCTTGAAGTCCTGTTTCAATTTATATTCAGTTAATGTTAATTAAACAATTATATTACATTGAATTGTAAACATATCATGATCTGGATGTATCTCTACAATCCTCTATATTATGTAATCACAACAGATGTCTCAAAAGACCATCTAAATAGTTTTAAGGGAAGACCAAATCCAAGCTTGTTCTTTGGCTTGGAAGACACATTATATGGCTTTCCACATGATATTTATTTCAAAACCTCCCCCGCATGCATAGAAAAAAAACCCCCATAGTAATAACATAACCCCACCCACAGGCATTACCAATCCTCACCCACAGGCATAACAAATCCTCGCTCACAGGCATGGCACAACATCTCCCATAGGCATATCACAATCTCACCTGCTGACATATCACAATCTCTCCCACAGGTATAGTACAATCTCACCCATAGTCATGTAAAAAAATAAGATCACATGTAAATTAAAATGTTACATGACAAACATTGATCAATTCATGTGGGAATCAATCATAACACAAGCCTATTAGTTAAATAAACAATTATTAGGCTTAAACAAACATATGATCACATAGGGTTTTTTTTCGTAAAAAATGATACATGTGAATTAAACTATCACAAGGCATAACCAATCATTATCTCATGTGGAATCACATTAAATTTACCAATTCCATTTTTAACAACCCATTATGGGGAATACATGGCCTGCCTCATAGGAAACCTAGGCTAAACGACTAAACATTGGTCATTCAAGGGAAACACTCCCATGAGGTGGACCTTAATCAAATCAAGAAACCTCAAACAAGATTTATATCATCAAAAAAATTACCTAATCAACATTAAGTAATAAAAAAAGTCAATTCTCAATAAAGAGACACACTAAAAATGGGTGTTCAACACTTCAGTACATATAAACTACTCGAAAATTAGCAAAAGGCGCAAGACCACCTACCTCATAGCCATATAGCTCTCCTCATCTAGAGTCAGCTTTTAATTTATGCTAGAATGAAGTAGATAAACAAAAATAGGTAAAAATATCAAGGTATGATAAAAATTTTTATATAAAAAATCATGAATAATGGCTTAATAGGAATCTAGAGCTTACCAATTGGGTTCCAATGCATCTGGCGGCGAAATAATCGGGGTTTAGATGGACATACAGGATCCAAATCACCTTCTAACACTACCATCTCATGAACCCAGTTTCTCTTATGTTCGAAATGATAGAAAATAATTCTACCTTCCATTTTAGAAAAAAAAAGAAAATTCATGGCATTTAAGTGGAACTACACACCGTGTAGGTTCTTTTAGCGTTCATTTCATGGCTGACTTCCATTACACATCACACACTGAGTTGTCGACTTTATTACAATGTGTTTACCTAAGAATACATAGTGAGTAACCACCAAGTCTAGCTATGTATGGTGTGGAGCTAGTATTTAACCTCTTTTATTCCTTTTCCTTAAGTATAAATAAAAAAATAAATGGTCCGAACCTAAAAATAAGAATCGTGTTCTTATAAACATCCCCCCTAAAATAAATCCATCGCTGAATTTCACTTATAAGGGTGATGAAGAAATATCTAAGAACAAATCCATCCACTGTGATCATAAATTAGTCTCCATCTCCCATGTCTTGTCCTGCACTTGGTTTTGATACCATAGCACCCATACTAAATGAACATACTGTACTCAAAGAACCATTGTGATATTATCCACAATTTGAATAGGATGCTCTTTAGAGGAAGCATCTACTTGTAACTCAACCTCCTTGGGTTGAAAATCATGAGACTGGTCTGAAAAGTAATGTTGTAACTGAGAAACATGGAAGATGTCATGCATATCCTGGTACCTCTTAGGTAACTTCAACTGATAGGTAGCCAGCTCAATCCTTTCAAGAATCTCAAATGTCCCAAAGTATCTTGGTGAAAGATTACTCTACTCTTGATTATATTATGTCTCAACCTCCCTGAAACATGCATGAAAACTTGATCCCCAACCTCTAACTCTAGAGGTTATCTATGACGATCGACATACGATTTATAATGAGACTGTGTAGTATACATCCACTTCTGAATCAATTGAACCTGATATGTGGTCTCATGGACTAGACAAGGTCCCAGCATAACTACCTCTCCTACCTCCATCCAACACAGGGGTGATCGACATGGTCTACCGTAAAAAGCCTCAAAAGTATCCATCTAAATAGTAACCGGAATGCTATTATTATAGGTGAACTCAACTGGTGGTATGTTTCTCTCCCAAGAACCCCTGAAATCTTGGATGCATTCCCAAATCATGTCCTCCAGCACCTGAATCGTGTGCTATGACTGGACATCTATCTGAGGGTGGTAAGTTGTGATCAGTATCACCTTTGTACCAAGTGCACTCTGAAAAATCTTCCATAAATGAGTTGTAATTCATGCATCCCTATGTGAAATGGTAGAACAAGGGACCCCATTAAGTCATACCACCTCAAGAATATACATCTTCCCCAGATCATCAAAACCAAAGGTGTCCTTTATCGGCATGAAGTGAGAAACCATCGTAAGCCTGTAAACTACCTAGAAATCATCGTTACCTCTTGGGGACCTTGGTAACCCAATCACGAAATCCATCACGACATCATCCCATTTCAACTTTAGAATAAGTAACTGTTATAAAATATAGGTTGTCTACTAATGTTCTTCCTTAACCTACTAATAGGTGGCACACATTATAACCAAACCAGCCACCTCCCTCTTCATGCCCAGCCCCCAGTACTGACAGCGCAAGTCACAGTACATTTTGGTATCTTTGGGATGCCCTTACCTAGATGAATCATGAAACTCCCAAGTCAACTCTTCATGTATGTCCACTGAAATTCAAACATGTCCATGTATACACAAGATCTCATCATCACCTACCATCCAACTAGGAGGTGGATCCTCACCTGCTGCACTTTCCTACAGGACTAGGCCCTCAGAATCTGATAACTGCCTCATCCTCACTCTATCCAAGAGGGTAGAATTCATAGATAAAGTAGAAAGTAATGTCTATCCTTGACCATCAGGGACCTCTAAATTCACCTCAGAGAACAAGGACATAAGCTGTCACTCACCACTGGCCTCCTGAAATACCTGTATCTGAGTCCTCCTACTCAATGCATCAGCCACTACATTTCCATTCCAAAGTGTGTGGGAAAACTCAAAATAAAAATATTTAAGGTATTATACCCACATATTCTATCTCAAATATTGTTATATTGAGTAAATATTTATTTGATTATTTTGTGTTCTGTGTACACCAAAACAATCTCTCTAAGTAAATAGTGTCTCTAATAGTGCAACATATGTACAATAGAAGTTAAATCCAAATCACACATAGGGTAATTCCTCTCTTGAGGCCTCAACTACTGAGACCCATAAAAAATGACTTGATCTCTTGACATTAGTGCTACCCCTTTCCCAATACATGAAACATCATATAAGACTATATAACTCATACCTTGCTCTGGTAGTATCAGGACAAGTGATGATGTCAGTCTTCCATTAATATTCTGAAAGGCTATCTCGAAAGTATCCCAACACACAAACATCACACCCTTCTTAGTCAATCCCATCAATGGTGATGATATGTGTGAGACGTCCTATATAAAATTCTTGTAGTACCCAACTATCCCCTGTAAACATTACATGTCAAACATGTTCTTGGAATATTCCCAGGAAACTACTACCCTCACATTCCGTAGGTCTAATGACACATCTATCTCCAAGATAATGTGACCCCAGAAGTGAATCTTGTCTATCCAAAAGTGGTAATATGTGAGCTTAGCAGATAACTGATGCTCTCTTAGTGTTTTCAAATCGATCTCATGATGTTTGGCATGGTTTTTTCAATTGTGAGACATGACCAAGATATCATCCATGAAAACCACCATAAAAGAATCCAAATAAGGATGTAACACCTAGTTAATTAGTACCATAAAAACTTATAGCACATTCGTGAGACCAATCAACATAACTGTATACTCATATAGACCATACCTACTATGAAATATTACATGGGGTATGTTTACAGGTCAGATACGTACATGGAGATATCTTGAAATCATTTCAATTTTTGAGAACATCTGATCTCCTTAAAGCTAATCAAATAGGTCATCTATCTATGGCAAGGGATATCCATATTTAACCATCAACTGGTTTAGTTTCCGATATTCAATTCATATCCTGAGGGTACCATATTACTTTTTCATAAAAAGGATAGGAGAACCCCACTAAGAAGTACCTGGTCAGATAAAATCATTGGCCTCTAAATCCTCAAGATACATCTTGAGCTCTTATAGATCTGTCATAGCCACCCTGTAAGGAGGAATTGATACTGGTGCGACTCTTAGAACTATCTCGATCATAAACTCCACCTCTCTCACTGGTGGTATCCCTGAAAAGTCATCCAAGAAATCATCCCTAAAACGATCAACCACTGGAGGGAAATATGTTTGACATGTCCCCTGGTCATCTAGATATAGACTCGCAATCTGGGATGTCACTCCACCCAACCCACGATGTTGGGGTCTAACTCTACCACCTAGACATTATATTCACATTTTTGTAGAAATGATCTACCATATGGGGATGTGAAACTCACCCTATGATGATAAAAATCAACAAAGGATCGAAAAGTAACCAACCAGTCCATTTCAAGAATGACATCAAAGCCGATCATTTCTCAGACACATTGATCCCATAAGAAGTGATGCCCACCAACCTCAAGGAAACACTCTTGCAATAACACACACCTATTGTTCTTATCCCTAATGGAGTATCTAGTGTCATAACATCATCAAGAAAGAAAACACATATCCCAAGGATCTCTTCAAAAAGAACAAATATAAAACTATGTTAATCCCCTATATCAAAGAGTGCAGAAGATGAAACTGAGGTGACTAGAATAGTACCTCTCATAGTAGAGGTTATGGGATCCCTCTCATGTTGGGTCTGTTTCACTGTATAGGTCTAAAAATACTACAGCCCTGTGACATCTCTTGGCTACCCTAAGCTGATCCAACCTCCTATCGTGGAAACCCTGGGGTATGGATACCTCAACCATGACCACCACCTCAAACTGAATGCCCTGAAACACCCCAACAACTAGTATGGTGAGAAGTCACTAACCCTGCTCCTGAATGTGGAGTTGGTTCATAACCTCTCTCCCTATATGTTGGTGGAAATTCCCTGTAAAATTGTTATATATTTCCCATTTTTTCATAAGCTTGGCACACGACTGGGTCCATTGGACACTATAGTCTCTTTTTCCCAAATATAAAACACTTGTATCACCTCACCTAACTATGAGATGAAACATTATGACTGCTCGTATCACCGCGTGAAACCTCTATACGACGCTTCATTCTCTCTATCGAGACAATACCAAATCTCAGTGTCTAACCACCCTTGTTCACACCTCCAACTTCCCACAAGTTACACTTGGTAATCAGTGCCTAATTCAAGATGGAATATATATAATCCAACCTGGAAACATTCACCTATGATCAGATGTCATACCTAATACCATCCTATAATCTACAAGCCCTTGATGTTTCATCACAAATCATAATAGGTGTGAATCTATGAAGCTCAGTGAAATGGGTAGAGTATTCCATCACTGAAATAACCCCCTATTCTAGATTCATGAACTCTCAGTCTCTATTGGCCCTCAGCATCTCAAGAAAATAGTATTCATAGAAGACCGTTTGAAAATCTCCCCATGCCATGTCCTGATGATGCCCTGTATGAGTGGTAACATCCCTCCACCTCTTTTATGAATCACACAATATATAAGTCATGATATTTACCCTCCTTTCAAGATGCATCTCAAGATGCTCAAAGATAGAAATAATGGATTCCAGCCTTGACTCTACAGCATGTGGTCCACTATCCCCTGAAAACCTAGGTTGATGTTGCTGTAGGAATACTTGCATCAGTTCTTCCATAGATTTGTCTGACTAAGGTACTCCTTGGAAGGTCTACATAACCCTCATAGAGCCTCCAAAAAACTATTCATCCACAACTGTGTCTCATATAATAGCTGGTTCCACAATAGGCAAATCTTGAAGATCCTCTGGTATCCTATGGCCCACCACCTTTGAGGTATGGCCATCGTTACTTTCTTGGAATACAACTTGAGGTATTCATGGTGGAATGAATCCGCATGATCAAGCACACACCTCAGTTCGAGATCATTATCAATGTTTTTTATTTAAGATTTCCAAAATTAAATAAGAAAAGACCCTCAATGGTTACCAGAATAAGAGTACACGGCGTGTAGAAACCATACATAGCCTGTACCCTTAAGTCTTTAAATGTTTATGTAGTCTTCCCAACTTGGGGGTGTATCAACCCTAGGTACACGGTGTGTTAGACGCATGTACAGTGTGTACACAGGTCTCCCATCTTAGCCATGTACTTTTACATGGCCAGAGCCACACATGACCAACCTATGTAAAACTAAACGTGGTGTACTTAAGGTACACGGCGTGTTTTGATCAAAACTAAACAACCCATATTTTCCATCACACTATTATCTACCACACAGAGTGTACACTTTAAAATTTTAAGAAACGTTTTTCTTACCAAATAATAGAACACATGGTGTGTGTTCATAACATCACACACTGTGTTGTCTGGGTTTTCGTGAAGTAAACCTATCAAACTTCCCCAGAACCCCCATTTTTGAAAATTAAACCTAAGGTGTGCCAAATTCTGATCTGTGGGGGGCCATAGTCCCCCACAGATCAAATATTAACATCCTTGTATAACAAATCATAACAAAATTAAATTTAAATTAACCACACGATCCACCGAATTCCGATCCAAGAGTGTCCATACACATTATGGGCCAAAGTTGGGCATTCATCCAATTTAAACTATATCACATAACAATAAACTTATCCCAAAAACAGGCACAACTACCATGGTATCTCTCACAACAACATGAAATGAGTAATGCTCTCTAAATGGCATAGAAATAATGCATGTAATATGATTTCTAATAAAATCAATTATGATGCATGAGATAGCATACCCTTATCTCATCAGGTTGAAACACAATCACCCCACAATAATATCAATAATAATAGTAAAAAAAAGTGTTTCACCCAATAGTGAAATTTAATCAACTGTAACAACTCAAAATATGATAATAATAATTAAATTTGAGGCAATTTAGATTTTCCCTATACATGGGGTAGCTACTCCCAAGAAAATATCAATACCAAATCCCATATAATTCCTAACCTTTTCTAATTTCACTAAATAGTAAGGAAAATCAAAAAATAAAATCTCTAATACCACTTTGTAACATCCCAGATCTGAATTCCACGTAACTGGTGCCACGTAGCCAGTTGGTCACATGGCCTCAAGCACATTTCCCCAAATTCCAGAGGTCACTGACTAATAGTGAGGCCCTAGTGTGTGATAGTGGGGAAATTGTGCCCTCATTGGTAGAGTGTATCATAATGGAATAAAAATATATAGTAGCAGAAGCAGTAAATACCATAAAAATGAAACAAAAATGGATGTCTGATAATAAATATTACCAGAAGGCATAGAATACAAAAAATTATGCTTCCAATCACATGTTCTAAGAAAGAAATGAAAACAGGATATTCTATAGTTAGTTAAAAAATAAAATACCAAGGTACAAAGATAAAAAATAAAACTCAAAAGCATCACAAGCCTCTTCTTGTTCCCATGCTCTCCTACTCCTAACAAAAAATCAAGTACCTATAGAAGGAAGCTTTCCCTTATCAACACCTACAATAATACAATCTGTTTGGGGCCAAAAGAATGACCCAAATAGGGTGTGAGAAATAAATCCCAGTAGGAAACCTCCCAAGATCTGTGTCAATCTATCAGTGAGTATATGAAACAGGTAGTGTACAAAAATGAAAACTAGTAAACTTAGAATTACTCAAAAGTAACCAATCATATAATTTCTATTTCCATTTATATGCAGTTTATCGTCATTAAACAATTTTATTTCCATGAATTGTAAACATCTTAAGATCTGGACTTTTCCCTAAAATCCCCCAAATCAAGTAATCACAATAGATGTATTAAAAGACCATCTAAACATATATAAAGGAATACCAAATAAAATATTGTTCTTTGGCTTAGAAGACATGTAATAAGTCTTTCCACAAGATATTTAGTTCAAAACCACACACATAGGCATAAAAAAAACCTTCCCATAGGCATAACACAACCCCACCTGCAGGAATAACCAATCCTTGCCTACAAACATAACAAATCCTTGTTTGTAGGTATGACACAACATCGCCCGCAGGCATATCACAATCTCACCCAGAGGCATATCGCATAAAAAGTTAACATGTATATTAAACTATTAAATGGAAAATAGTGATCAATTAATGTGGGCATCAATCATAACACAATCTTATCAATAAAATAAACTATTAAAATGCTTAAATAAACATATTCTCACATGGGAAATTTATTTAACAAATGCAACATGTGAATTAAACTATCGCAAGGCATAACCAATCATTATCTCACAAGTTATCAAATTCAATTGGAAAATTCCATTTTTAACCACCCATAACAGGTAATACAAGGCTTCCCTCCTAGGAAACATTGGAAAAATGGCTAAACATTGGTTATTCAAGTGAAACCCACCCACGGGGTGGCCCAAAATCAAAATAAGTAACCTCAAACATGCTTTATATCATCAAAAAAATTTACTAACCAACATTAGGGAATAACATGGGTCAATTATCAATAAAGAGACACTATAAAAATCATTGTGCAACACTCCAACACATATAAACCATTCAAAAATTAGTAAAAGGCACAAAACCACCTACCTCGTAGTTGTATGGCTCTCCTCGTCCAACTTCGGCTTCTTATTCAAGGTAGAATAAAGTAGATATACAAAACTAGGTAAAAACTAAAGGTATGATAACTTCTTCAAGAGTATAAAACAATAATAATGGCTCCAAAGAAATCGAGAGCTTACCGATTGGGTTCCAACGCATCCGACAATGATAGAATCGGGGTTCAGACAGACAAATGAGAGCCAAATCTCCTTCTAGTGCTGCTGTTTGGAGAACCTAGTGCCTCTTCTGTCTAGAATTACAGAAAACAAGGCTAATGAAAATATTAGAAAAAATTTAAAGAGACACAACATGTTAATGGAACAACATATCTTGTCGGTTCTTTTACTGTTTATTTGGCCACCAACTTTCATCACACATTATGCACTGACTTTCTAAATTGATTACACGATGTGTACTAAAGAATACATAGTGTGTAACCTTAATGTATAGACCTGTAAGGTGTAGAGGTAGTATTTAACCGATTTTATTCCTTTTCCACATGTATAAACCAAAAAGGGAAGGTCCGTACATAAAATGAAGAATCAGGTTCTTATAAACTTCCCCCCTTAAAGCAATTCATCCCTGGATTTCCCTTCCAAGGGTGATGAAAAAAATATCTAAGAACAACTCCAGCCACAATGATCGTACATTGGTCTCCTTCTCCCACATCTCATCCTACAATCAGTTGTTCTTCCAAATTACCCATAATAAAGGAACATACTAGCCAAGGAGAACCTTCGTGCTATGATCCAAAATTCAAATATGATGCTCATCAAAGGAGTCATGTACCTATAACTCAACCTCATCAGGTTAAAATGCATGAGACAGGTCTAAGAGTTAATGTTGTAACTGAGAAACATAGTAGACTTCATGCATAGACTGGTACCTATAAGGAAACTTCAACCGATAGGCAACCGGCTTGAGCCTTTCTAGAATATCAAACGACATGATATATCTCGATGAAAGCTTACCCCATCTCATGATCCTCTTGTATCCCAACCTCATTAAAAACCACAGGAAAACTATATCCCCTTCCTCAAACACTAGAGGTTGTCTGTGGTGATCGGCATAAGATTTTTTATGAGACTTCACAACATCCATCTTCTTTTGAATCGACTTAACCAGCTCAGTGGTCTCCTGGACAAGGATAGGTCTCAACATAGCTACCTTTCCTTCCTCCATCCAACACAGAGGTGATCAGTATGGTCTACACTACAAACCCTCAAAAGGTGTCCTTTTAATATTATCCTAAAATCTATTGTTAAATGCAAACTCAACCCAAGGTATGTGTCTCTCCCAAGAACCCCCCAAATCTAGAATGCATGCCCAAAGCATGACATCCACCACCTGTATTGTGTTCTTTGACTGGCCATCTATTTGAGGGTGGTATGTTGTGCCCAAAAACACCTTTCTACCCAACATCCTCTAATATAACTACTAGAAATGAGATGTAAAATGATCATCCCTACGTAAAATGAATGAACGAGGGACCCCATGATGTTGTACCACCTCACGGATATATATATTTACAAGCTCATCAACATTGAAGGTATCCTTGATCAACACGAAGTGAACGTCCTTCGTAAGTCTGTAAACCACCATCCACACAACATCATTACCTCTGGGTGACATCAGCAACCCAGCCACAAAATCCATCATGAAATTAACACATTTACATTCTGGAATAGGTAACTACAATAAAATCTAGGTCGGTTGTTGATGTTACGCCTTCACCTACTGACAGGTGGAACACCTCATAATAAAAACAGCCACCTCTCTCTTCATACTCGACCAACAGTACTGATGATGCAAGTCACGATACATTTTTGGAACTCTTGGATGCACTAACCAAGCTGAAGCATGAAACTCCCACATAAACTCCTCACATATATCCACTAAATCCTAGACACATCCCTAGATACGCTAGATCTCATCATCACCTACCATCCAACCAGGAGGTGAATCCTCACCTAATACACTCTCCCATAAGAAGAGGCCCTCAAAATCGGATAACTGCCTTATCCTCACTCTTTCCAGGAGGTTAGAAGTCCCAAATAAATAAGAAAGTAAAGTCCATCCTTGACTATCATGTTCCTCCAAACACATCTCATAAAAAAAGGACATAAGCTATCACTCACCACTAGCCTCCCTCACAGCCTGTATCTAAGTCCTCATTCTCAATTAATTGTTCACTATATTGTCTTTCCCAGGTCTATATGCAAGCTCAAAATCAAAAGACTAAATGTATTCCACCCAGTTTTTCTATCTCAAATTCAGGTCACGCTGAGTAAAGATGTGTTTGTGGATTTTGTGGTTTGTGTACACCCAAAAATGCTCTCCAAGTAAATAATGTCTCCAAAGGTGAAACATATGTACAAAAAAATCTAACTCCAAATCACGCATAGGGAAATTCATCTCAGGAGGCCTCAACCACTGGGACCCGTACGCCACGACCCGATCTCCATGCATCAGAATTATCCCCAGCCCAATACCTGAAGTGATATAGTATACTTTATAATTATTTCCATGCTCTGGAAGGATCATGATTGATGGTTATGTTAGTCTCCCCTTTATCTCTTGAAAGGCTGTCTCAAAACCATCTGACCACCCAAAATTCACAAACCTCTTTCTCAAGCATGTAAACAGAACTTCTAAGCATGATAAGTCATGTATAAAGTCATGTATTACACATCTAGACCCAAGAAACTCAATGTTTCAGACACATTATTGGTCTATTCCCAGGAAACTACTACCCTCACCTTCTATGGGTCCACTTACACTCATGTCTCTGAGATAATGTGACCCAAGAAGTGAATCTTATCCATCCAAAAATGACACTTTGTGATATTAACATATAAATGATGCTCTCTTAGTGTATTAAAAATGATCTCAATATGGTTGGAATGGTTTTTTTATTTTGAGAATACAACTATATATATTCCTTGAAAAACACCAAAAAAGAATCCAAGTAAGGTTGGAACAATTAGTTCATCAACTCCATGAAAACTGCAGGCACATTCGTGAGACCGAACAACATAACTAGATACTCATATAGAACATAAATACTATGAAACACGATATGAGGTATGAATACAGGTTGAACATATACTTAGTGATATCATGACCTCGAGTATACTTTCAAGAACACATAGGCTCCTCGAACCTCATCAAACAGGTCATATATCCATTGTAATGGATATCGGTTTTTAAATGTTAGCTGGTTTACTTTCCTATAGTCCATTCATAGGCTAAGGTTACCATCTACCTTTTTTTCAAAAAGTAACGGAGAACCCCATAGAGATGTTCTGAGTCAGATAAAACCCCTTTCTTATAAATCCTCTAGCTATCTCTTGATCTATTGTAGCTCTATTTTAACCATCTTATAAGGAAGAATGGATACTGGTACAACTCCTGGAACTAGCTCAATCAAGAAATACACCTCTCTCACTGGAGGTAACCTTGAAAATATATCTGGGAAAACATCTCTAAAATGATCAACCACTGGAGGGTAATTCTTTTGATATGTCCCCTGGTCATCTAGATATAGACTCACAATCAGGGCTATCACTCCACCCAACCCACGATACTGGGGTCCAGCTCTGCCCTCCTGGACATCCCATTCTCCTTGTTATCGAAATTATCCTCCCTCTGGTGACATTAAACTCACCCTCCATCGATAAAAATCTACAAATACTCGAAAAGGAACCAACTAGTCCATTCTAAGAATGAAATAAAGGTATCTCATCTCTAAGACATGTGACACCCTCCAACCTCAAGGGGGAAGTACTTAAAATGACACAAACCTACCATTATTATTCTTAACAGAGTGTCAATCATCATAACATCATCAAAAGATAACAAATATAAAGGCTCTAAATAATGGACCAAAATATAAAACTATGAGAATACCCTATATCAAAGAGTGCATAAGATAAAATAGAGGAGACTATAATAGTACCTATGATAGTAGAGGTTCCATGATCCTGCTCATGTTGGGACTGTTTCACTATATAGTTCAGACTGATACCACAACCCCATGACACCACATGACTAACCTGAGCTAATCCACCCCCATGTCACCGAAACACTGGGGTTTGGATACCATGGCCATGACCACCACATAAGCCCAAATACAATGATTCACTCCAGCTACTGGTCAGATGAGAATCCAATGTATAACAACCCGAGCCTTCTACATATAACATTTCATGATTTTAACCATAATTCATCATTAGAGTACAAGTCAAGGATCATTAAGTCTAGTGTCTTGGAAGACTAGGTACATTCAACACAAAACATGGGGCTAAAAAATTATTTATTTTATCTCCATAATGAGCTACTAACTTCCTTTGAGCATTTACATCTGCATAGGGTACCTTTGGGAACACATGAACAAAGAGATGATCTAAAAATCCTAACAAGAAAATGAACATAAGCATACATCTCAAGCACATGAGTTAGGAGACATGAAATAATGATATCAAAAGCATGTAACTTATAAAATCATTTAGTATAAGCACGAGGTCATATAAACATGGAATCATATAAATGTTTCAAAATCATAAAACATTTCTTTAGTACGGTTCAAGGCTAACTGCCAATCTCGTTTCCCATTTCAGTACGGGTCAAGGCTAACCGCCAATCATGTTTCACATCGCATCTCATGAGACTTAACCTTACCCAATGCATTGGAGCGCTATTTGGGTGCACCCATCTCATAATATTCATGAATATTCCTACCACATAAATAATCATACATAATCAACCATACATAAACATAAGGTTACCCATGGAAAGAATTGGGTACCACAATCATGACATAAAACATATCCAATGGGCGTATCACGAAAGTGTCTATGAAAGGAAGAGATTAGAACATACATGGACATTAATATGGAAAAATAGGCATATAAAATGGTAATTGGTTTCAAATATAAGTGACATAATATATAAAAAATGTATTTTATAAATATTAGCATTAAAACATTTTTGTGTGGTTTTAAGGAAAACACTCTAGAGATTTTCAAATAGACAAGAGGACATTATTTTATATAAAACCATAATTGAAACAAGAATGTTTTAATAATAAAAATACTGATTTTATAAATAAAATTGTGTTTCAAAACATAGGATATAGTTCTTTTGAAATTTGGGTAAAATTTTGGGAAGTCCCCTTAAAATAGGTTGGCTTATCAGAGAGTTCTAAGGAGGGAATCTTTCAAAATCATGTATATCCTCAAAAGACTGTGATGAAAGGGTATTGATATAATAATATTTTACAAATAACCATAAGTCATAATACTCACATAGATAGATAAGATAACACCATTTGGAAAGAAATATAAGGCAACCCGAAGGAACGAAGAAGGTTTGGGTAGAATTCGTTACGATTTTATCGGCATGGTGTCAGGTGTGACCAAGAGGGATTGATGAGAGAGAAATGGGATTTCTAATCAATTATAAATCTATAATTAAGTATGGGGGAGCTTCTTAAATATACCCCATAATTTTCTAGTACACATATAAAGGCATAGTATAGAAGATAATCTTGATTAAGAGAGAAAAGGAGAGGACCCCTTACCTTAAACCCAGTGGTGTTCTCCACTTGTTATTAATGACCTGAATAAACAAATTAGGATTATTAATTAATAATTAGAGAAAATATTCTATATTTAATTGATTTATTATAACCCTTTTTAGTTCATTAAAATCCTTTTTGATTAGTTATAAGGTTCAATTTCATTATTCGGACTCTTTTGTTTACTAGGCTTTAAAAGATCGGTTCACTTATATTCATGTTTGTATTATATGCAAGATGAAAGTGGTTGTCCAGAATTGAAGTTACATTATTTAGTTAATATACATGAGATTAAATGTTTTTAATTTTAATTAGGTTACTTAGAGTGATGTTTAATTATTATATATATAACCTTAGTGATAACCGTTTTTGTTAATCGGTGGATTTGATTACAAAGAATGTGTTTTTCATTATCACTTAATTCCATTTGTACAAAAAGATTAAAGAACCAAAAAGAGGATATATTACATATATAATAATCTGTTTTAACTATAACACAAATGGTTTCATGACCAGAATTAAAGATAATAACAAAAATTGATAAATCGTTGTCCTTGAATGTGCTAAATTAGCACATCTCAAACGGTGCTTTCATTTCTTTCAAATAAAAGGGTGTGGAAAAAAGATAATGAAATTTACCACTAGCATGAAGACATTACAGTACATGTATGCTACTAGATTTATCATACTATTATGGTGAAGGAAGGTGAGGAAAGAAATTTAAAAAAATAACTTAAAAGAAAAGAAGAAATTTGGGAAGAGGAATTTACCTCTTGAGACTTCCTCCTTTGAGAACCTCTTAAGGGGAAAGGTTTTGGTATTTTGAGGAGTCTTAGAGATTTTGGACGTGAGGGAGGTCCTTGGGGAGAGATTTGGACAGAATTTAGAGAAGTCTTGGATTTTTAGAGGAGTGGAGAGAAGAGGGAGTGAAGGGGGTTTTTATAGTGGAGGAGAGGAGGGTTTTAATGATATTATAATCCTTAATATATTATTTCTTCACAAGACAAAGAATAGTACATCTTCCATGACCAATAATATTAAATGAGTCTTGTGAATTTGATCCATGGGTGGTGACATCATCCATGATTCTAGGAATAGTTTATTTAGCTTATAATGTATATATACGGTAAATTACCATCTTTTACTATTCATAAAAATTTCAAGTATTTCAGAAAAATCACAAAAATTCACCCTAAATATTTTTTGACATGTAGAATCCAAAAATGAAGTCCATTTTTCAAAAATAATTTTCTAAATATGATTATTTTTATATTTTTTTAAAATCATAATTTATTATCAAAACTAGATTTAAAAACATGCATTAACTCATTATAAAACATATGTATATTGTACTTACAACTTGAATATTATTTTTATACTATCATAGGTGAGGTTACTATTCATTAGGGTATATAATTATTCATAAGGGTATGTTACTATTCATTAGGGTAGGTTACTATTCACCAAAAAATTATGTTTTTTTTATCAGACTCCAAAAAACATCTTAAACACAATCGTGTACGTCGGATTTTCCAAATTCCAACCACAAAAGTGACAAACATATGTTTAAAGGTCACTTATCACCTATTAGTTCATTATTATGTGATTTTATGTCATATTTATAAGAAGGGAATTTCCATTAAAAACATTGGGTCATTGCATTCTTCCCCCCTTAAGAAATTTCACCCTCAAAATTACATTTTACATTCTAGGCCAAAAACAGATGTGGGTACTTTTCCTTTATTGATTCCTCTAGTTCCCATGTTGCTTCCTCAAACTTATGGTTCCTCCACCACACTTTGACAAGATAGGTTGTCTTGTTGCGTAGAACCTTATCTCTCCGATCGAGAATCATTACTGGCTGCTCCTCATAGGAGAGATCATCTTCCAGATGCACCACTTCTGAGTATAGTACATGTGAGGGATTCAGTATGTAATTATTCAAGAGTGATACGTGGAAGAAATCATGAACTCGAGCCATATTTGGTGGAAGTGGAAGCCTATAGGCCCCGACTCCGATGAAGTCATGGATCTCAAAGGGGCCAATATACCTTGGCCTTAGCTTCCCTTTCTTCCTGAATCGCATGACTCTCTTCCATGGAGATATTTTAAGGAAGACTTTATCTCTAACGTCGAACTCCAAGTCCCTTCGACGATTTTCAGCATAGCTCTTTTTCTGAATTTGAGAAGCTTTGAGGTGTTTCTGGATGGCTTGAACCTTATCTGTCATTTCTTGAACAAGATCAGGTCCAAGTAGCTTTCTCTCTCCAACTTCATCCTAACATGTTGGAGTTCTACATCTCTTTTCATACAGAGCTTTATATGGAGGCATCTGAATACTATAGTGGAAGCTATTGTTGTATGAAAACACAACCAATGGTAGATGCTGATCCCAACCACCTTTGAATTCAAGAGAGCAGGATCTTAGCATATCTTCAAGCGTCTGAATAGTCCTTTCAGATTAGCCATCAGTTTGGGGGTGATAGGTCGTGCTGAAATTTAATTTAGTACTCAAAGCATGTTGAAGACTCCTCCAGAATTTAGATGTGAACCTTGGATCACAGTCAGAGGCAATTGAGAGTGGAACACCATGCAGTCTCACCACTTCCCTCACATATAACTTTGCAAGTTTTTCAAGAGGGAGATATTCCCGAATAGCGATGAAATGGGATGTCTTGGTGAGTCGGTTAACCACAACCCATATTGCATTATTTCCCTTCGATGTCTTCGGGAGACCTATGATAAAGTCCAAAGTAACATTTTCTCATTTCCACATGGGTATAGGCAATGGCTGCATCATACCTTTGGACTTTTGTCATTCAACTTTAACGTGCTGAGATACCAAGCACCTTGATATATATTCCGCAATCTCCTTCTTCATGTTACCCAACTAAAAGTGTTCTCGGAGATCACAGTACATTTTGGTACTCCTAGGATTAATAGAGATGGTCGAGCTATGTGCATCATTCAATATCTCCATCTTTATCTCTGGATCAGATGGTACATATAATCGTGTCCCAAATCTTAAAACTCCTTCCTCATCAATTTTGAAATCAGAGGATTTCCCATTTTTAACAGCATCCACCCTTTTCTGAATTTCCGCATCCTTTCTTTGAGAAACCTTTATTTTCTCCAAGAGGGATGGTTTAGAAATCATTTGAGAAAGGATTGATGATGTTCCTACCTTAATGATTCCCATATCCATACTTTGTAAATCTAATAATATCAGATCTTTTTCAATTCTCATCATTGATAAAGATGCAGGATCGTTTTTACATAGAGCATCTGGCACCTTGTTTGCTTTACTGGGTTGGTGGTGGATTGAGCTGTCATAATCCTTGATGACATCTATCCATATTCATTGGCGCATATTAAGCTCTTTCTGTGTAAATATATATTTGAGACTATTATGGTCAGTATATATCTCAAAATTTTCCCTATAGAGATAATTCCGCCAGATTTTCAACACGAAGATCACAGCTGCCAACTCTAGATCATGTGTGGGACAGTTTTTCTCATGGATCTTTAGCTGCCTTGTGGCATATGCTATCACATTATCATTTTGTATTAGTATGTAGCCTAAGTAATTTTTTTGAATCTATTTATGTTGTCTCTGTCTGGATAAAGTCAATACTTGCCTAGAATTGCATCAAATTCCACTAAAGGGAGACTTATATTATTTCAAAGATGATCAGTTTCAAAAACATCAACATATGATACATAATTATATAATTTCTCCCCAAATGATATAAAATCATTTTAAGTAGCGACTCAATGTTCCTAGAAAACATTTAATACATGCTCATAGGGCATGAACTCAAATACAGCATGACATACACAATTATTTCAAAGAGGTTACATATATTTCAGTCATCATGATCTATCTCAACATTGGACTTGCATTGTCCCCTTGTCCTTAGAGATTGTTGATGGTCATCACGCTTCTCATCCCTTCCAATGGAGCACTGTCCTCGATATTGTCCAACTTCGCCACATTCATGATAATGAACAGTGTAAGTTACATTAGATATAACCTTATTTCCATTCATCACATTATCCATTTTTTATAGCAATTGGATATTTTATGACCCACCTTCCCACAATTAAAACATCTCTTGGTTCCTTTGTGACATTCTCCTTGATGCCTCTTTCCACACTTTTTTCACAAAGTAAACTTGGTCTTCTTTCCTTTATCACCTTTATCAGATGAAATTCTTTGAGATGTCATCTTCCTCCTCCTTGATGAATTTGGGCATTCTAATATGTACCAATTGTTGATTGTGATTTTAAATAGCTAGTTTGGAAAGTTCCCAATATGTTCAACATGGGATCCCATAATCTTAGGCATATCATTAGGGTGGTTTTCCCATTTCCTATCACATTGATTGTTGCCACACGTTCTTCTATTTACCTCCATTAACTAAGAAATAAGAACATACAATTAGGGGGTTTGAATACTTATTTATTGAGCATAAAAGAAAAAATTAAACATAAAGAGTTAAACTTATAAGGAATAAGTACATCCTAACTTGTGATTCCTTAGGTTAAACCTAGGTTATCCTCAATCTATTTCTTAACATATATTCTTATGGGATTCTTTTTGTCCCATAATAATGTTTCGTACTAAGCTCATGAATCTACTGAAGCATATCCACCGAGAGTGTCATAACCAAGAGTGCAACAAGGCCTGCTATTGTGCACCAGTTCCCATTCGAGTCTACCTGAAAGTGATGTCTTTGGGTTTTACCCCAAGATACATCTGTGCGAGAGCCACCTCTACCTTCTTGTATCCAGACAGGGATGTATTTTCTTGATAAACCACTTAATCTATACTCACCAAAATTTAGGACTGTTTCCTTATACTTAGTCTCATCCTTAAGGTTCTCAATAAGGTGCTTTATTCCTAATATCCAAAAATAACTAGACCATCCTATGATACCAACTATAGAGACCTGAGCCTTTTACATATAACATTTCATGATTTTAACCATAATTCATCATCAGAGGACAAGTAAAGGATCGTTATGTCTAGTGTCTTGGAAGACTAAGTACATTCAAAAAACATGGGGCTAAAAAAACACTTCTTTATTTAATCTCCATAATGAGCTCCTAACTTCCTTTGAGCCCTTACATCTTCATAGGGTACCCTGGGGAACACATGAACAATGGGATGAGCTGAAAATCCCAGCAAGGCAATGAACATAAGGATACATCTCAAGCACATGAGTTAAGAGACATGATATAATGATATCAAAAGCATGTAACTTATAAAATCATTTAGTATAAGCATGAGATCATATAAACATGGAATCATATAAATGTTTCAGAATCATAAAACATTTTTTTAGTACGGTTCAAGGCTAACCACCAATCCTGTTTCCCATTTCAGTACGGGTCAAGGCTAACCGCCAATCTCGTTTCACATCACATCTCATGAAACTTAACCATACCCAATGCATTGGAGCACTATCTGGGTGCACCCATCTCAACATATTCATGAATACTCTTTCCACATATATAATCATACATAATCAACCATACATAAACATAAGGTTACCCATGGAAAGAATTGGGTACCACAATCATGACATAAAACATATCCAATGGGTGTATCACGATAGTGTCTATGAAACGAAGGGATTAGAACATACATGGAAATTCATATGGTTAAATAGTAATATAAAATGGTATGTGGTGTC
Organism: Viscum album; assembly: GCA_963277665.1. Classification (NCBI taxonomy): domain Eukaryota; kingdom Viridiplantae; phylum Streptophyta; class Magnoliopsida; order Santalales; family Viscaceae; genus Viscum; species Viscum album. The sequence goes on from OY728140.1 coordinate 1,144,763,642, forward strand.
AAATATAAGTGAAAAAAATATATAAAAAATGTATTTTAGAAACATTATCATTAAAACATTTTTGTGGGTTTTAAGGAAAACACTCTAGAGCTTTTCAAATAGACAAGAGGACATTATTTTATATAAAACCAGAATTTAACCAAGATGGTTTTCACAATAAAAATACTGATTTTATAAATACAATAGTTTTTTAAAACATAGGATAGAGTTCACTTGAAATTTGGGTAAAAATTTGGGAAGTCCCCTTAAAACAGGTTGGCTTATCGGAGAGTTTTAGGGAGGGAATATTTCAAAATCATGTATATCCCGGAAAGAATGGGATAAAAGGGTATTGATATAAAAATATTGTAAAAATAACCAGAAATTATAATACTCACATAGATAGATAATATAACACCATTTAGAAAGAAAGATAATGCAACCCGAAAGAACGTAGAAGGTTTGGGTAGAATTCGTTACGATTTTATTGGCATGGTGTCGGGTGTGACCACGAGGGATTAGTGAGAGATAAATGGGGTTTATCATCACTTATAAATATAGAAAGAAGTATGGGGGAGGTTTTTAAACATACCCCATAATTTTATAGTACACATATAAAGGCATAGTATAGAGGGAAATCTTCTTTAAGAGAGAAAAGGAGAGGATCCCTTACCTTAAACCCGGTGGTGTTATCCACTTGTTATTAATGACCTGAATAAACAAATTAGGATTATTAATTCATAATTAAAGAAACTATTCTATATGTAATTGATTTATTATAACCATTTTTAGTTCATTAAAATCCTTTTTAATTAGTTATAAGGTTCAATTTCATTTTTTGGACTCGTTTGTTTACTTGGCTTTAAAAGATTGGTTCGCTTATATTCATGTTTGGATTATATGCAAGATGAAAGTGGTTGCCCAGAATTGAAGTTACATTATTTAGTTAATATCAATGAGATTACATGGTTTTAATTTTAATTAGGTTACTTTTAGTGATGTCTAATTATTATATATAACCATAGTGATAACCGTTTTTGTTAATAGGTGGATTTGATTACAAAGAATGTGTTTTTCATTATAACTTAATTACATTTGTACCAGAAGACTACAGAACCTAAAATAGGACATATTACATATATAATAATCTGGTTCAAACATAACTCAAATGTTTTCATGACAAGAATTAAATATAATAACAAAAATAGATAAACTGTTGTCTTTGAATGTGCTAAATTAGCACATCTCAAACGGTGCTTTCATTTCTTTTAAATAAAAGGGTGGGGAAAGAAGATAATGAAATTTACCACTAGAATGGAGACATTCTAGTACATTTATTCTATGGGATTTATAATACAATTATGGTGAAGGGAGGTGAGGAAAGAAATTAAAAAGAAAATAACTTAAAAGAAAAGAAGAAATTTGGGAAGAGGAATTTACCTCTAGAGACTTCCTCATTTGAGAAACTCTTAAGGGGAGAGGTTTTGGTATTTTGAGGAGGCTGAGAGCTTTTGGACATGGGGGAGGACCTTGGAGAGATATTTAGGTAGAATTTATAGAATTCTTGGTGCTTGAGAGGAGTTGGGAGAAGAGGGAGTGAAGGGGGTTTTTATAGTGGAGGTGAGGAGGGTTTTAATGATATTATAATCCTTAATTTATTATTTCTTCACAATACAAAGAATAGTAAGTATTCACTGACCATGAATTGTAAATGGGTCATGTGAATTCGAACCATGGGTGGTGACATAATCCATTATCCTAGGAATAGTTTATTTAGCTTATAATGTATATATACGATAAATTACCGTATTTTACTATTCATAAAAATTCAAGTATTTCAGAAAAATCTCAAAAATTCACCCTAACCATTTTTCGACACGTAGAATCCAAAAATGAAGTCCATTTTTCAAAAATAATTTTCTAAATGTTATTATTTTAATATTTAATTAAAATCATAATTTATTATCAAAATCCAGATTTAAAAACATGTATTAACTCATTCTAAAACATAGGTATATTGTACTTCCAACTTGAATATATTTTTTATACTATCATAGGTGAGGTTACTATTAATTAGGGTATATCACTATTCATAAGGGTATGTTACTATTCATTATGTTAGGTTACTATTCACCAAAAAATTATGTTTTTCTTATCGGACTCCAAAAAACATCTTAAACACAACTGTGTAAGTCATATTTTCAAAATTACAACCACAAAAGTGACAAACTTATGTTTAAATTTCACTTATCACTTATTAGTTCATTATTATGTGATTTAATGGCATATTTAAAAGAAGGGAATTTCCATTAAAAACATTGGGTCATTACATTCTTCCCCCTTAAGAAATTTCACCCTCCAAATTTCATTTTACATTCTAGGCCAAAAATAGATGTGGGTACTTTTCCTTTATTTATTCCTCTAGTTCCCATGTCGCTTCCTCAAACTTATGGTTCCTCCACAACACTTTAACATGATGGGTTGCCTTGTTGCGTAGAACCTTATCTCTCCGATCCAGAATCTTTACTAGCTGCTCCTCATAGGAGAGATCATCTTCCAGCTGCACTACCTCTGAGTTTAGTACATGTTAGAGATCAGGTATGTACTTCCTCAAGAGGGATATGTGGAAAACATCATGAACTCGAGCCATATTTTGTGGAATTACAAACTGATAGGCCACGAATCTTATGCGGTCAAGGATCACAAGGGGCCAATATACCTTGGTCTTAGCTTCCCTTTCTTCCCAAATCACATGACTCTCTTCCATGGAGATATTCAAAGGAATATTTTATCTCCAACATTGAACTCCAAGTCCCTTCTACGGTTGTCAACATAGCTCTTTTGCTGACTTTGAGAAGCTTTGATGTGTTTCTGGATGACTTGAACCTTCTCTGTCATCTCTTGAACAAGATCAGGTCCAAGTAGCTTTCTCTCTCCAACTTTATCCCAACAGATTGGAGTTCTACATCGCTTTCCATACAGATCTTCATATGGAGCCATCTGAATACTCGAGTGGAAGATATTTTTTTATGAGAACTCAACCAATGGGAGATGCTGATCCCAACCACCTTTGAATTCAAGAGAGTAGGCTCTTCAAATATATTCAATCGTCTAAATAGACCTTTCAGATTGTCCATCAGTTTGGGGGTGATAGGCCGTGCTGAAATTTAATTCAGTACTTAAAGCATGTTGAAGACTCCTCCAGAATATAGATGTGAACCTTGGATCTTGGTTAGAGACAATTAAGAGTGGAACACCATGCAGTCTCACCACTTCCTTCACATATAACTTTGTAAGTTGTTCAAGCGAGAGAACTTCCTGAATAGCGATGAAATGGGATGTCTTGGTGAGTCGGTTAACCAAAACCCATATCGCATTATTTCCCTTCGACGTCTTCAGGAGACCCTTGACAAGGTCCATAGTAACATTTTCCCATTTTCACATGGGTATAGGCAATGGCTGCATCATACCTTTGGACTTTTTTCACTTAGCTTTAACTTGTTGACATACCAAGCACCTTGATATATATTCTGCAATTTCTTTCTTCATGTTATCCCACCATAAGTGTTCTCAGAGATCACAGTACATTTTGGTACTCCAAAGATGGATAGAGAAGGTCGAGCTATGTGCATCATTCAATAGATCCTTCTTTATCTCTTCATCAGATGGTACACATAATCGTGTCCCAAATCTTACAACTCATTCCTCATCAATTTTGAAATCAAAGGATTTACCATTTTAAACAGCTTCCACCATTTTCTGAATTTCCACATCCTTTCTTTGAGCAACCTTTATTTTCTCCAAGAGGGATGGTTTAACAATTATTTGAGAAAGGATTGATGATTTTCCTCCCTTAATGATTCCCATGTCCATCCTTTTCAAATATAAGAAGATCAGATCCTTTTCAATTATCATCATTGATAAAGATGTAGGATTCTTTCTACTTAGATCATCCTCCACCTTGTTTTCCTTACCGGGATGGTAGTGGATTGAGAAGTCATAATCCTTGATGAGCTCTATACATCTTCGCTGGAACATATTAATCTCTTTTTGTGTGAATATATATTTGAGACTCTTGTGGTCAGTATATATCTCCCATTTTTTCCCATAGAGATAGTGTCGCTAGATTTTCAACGCAAAGATCACAACCGCCAACTCCAGATCATGCGTGGGATAGTTTTTCTCATGGATTTTCAGCTGCCTTGAGGCATATGATATTACTTTATCATTTTTTATTAGTACGTAGCATAAGCATTTCTTTGAAGCTATTTATGTTGGCTCTATCTGGACAAAGTCAATCATTGCCCGCATCAAATTCCACTAAATAGAGACTTATATTATTTCAAAGATGAACAGTCTCACAAACATCAACATGTGATACATAATCATAGAAGTTTTACCCAAGTGATTTAAAATAATTTTAAGTAGTGACTCATGTTCCTAGAAAACATTTAATACATGCTCATAGGGAATGAACTAAAATACAACATGACATACACAATTATTGCAAAGAGGTTACATGTATTTTAGTTATCATGATCTATCTCAACAATGGACTTGCATTGTCCCCTTGTCATTAGAGATTGTTGATGCTCATCACGCTTCTCATCCCTTCCAATAGATCATCATCCTAGATAATGTCCAACTTCTCTACATTCATGACAATGAATAGTATAAGGTACATTATATATAACTTTATCTCCATTCAACACGTTATCCATTTTTTATAGCAATTGGCTATTTCATGACCGATCTTCCCACAATTAAAACATCTCTTAGTTCCTTTGTGACATTCTCCTTGATTCCTCTTTCCACACATTTTGCACAAAGGAAATTTGGTCTTCTTTCCTTTATCACCTTTATCAGATGAACTTTCTTGAGATGTCATATTCCTCCTCCTTTATGAATTTGGGCATTCAACTATGTACCAATTGTTGATTGTGATTTTCAATAGCTGGTTTGGCAAGTTCACAATATGTTTAACTTGGGATCCCATCATCTTAGGCATATCCTTAGGGTGGTTTTCACTTTGCCTGTCAAATTGATTATTGGAACACGTTATTCTATTTCTCACCATTAACTACGAAAGAATAACATACAATTAGGGGGATTTAATACTTATTTATTGAGCATAAAAGGAAACATTCAACATAATGGGATAAACTTATAAAGAATAAGTACATCATAACAAGTGATTCCTTAGGTTAAAACCTAGGTTATACTCGATCTATTTCTTAACTTATATTATTATGGGCTTCTTTTTGTCCCTTAATAATGGTTTTTACAAAGATCATTAATCTACTGAAGCATATCCCCCGGGAGTGTCGTAACCAAGAGTGCAGCAAAGCCCGTTATCATGAACCAGTTCTCGTTCGATTCTAGCTCAAAGCGGTGATTTTGGGTTTTACCTCTAGATACATCTGTTCCAAAGCCACCTCTACCTACTTGTATCCATACAGGGATTTATTTTATTGATAAACCACTTACTCTATACTCACCAAAATTTAGGACCGTTTCCTTATACTTAGTCTCATCCTTAAGGTTCTCACTAAGGTGCTCTATTCCTAATCTCTAAAAATAACTAGACCATCCTCTGATACCAACTATAGTGACCCAAGCCTTTTACATAAAAAATTTCATTATTTTAACAATAATTCATCATCAGAGTACAAGTCAAGGATCGTTAAGTCTATTTTCTTGGAAGACTAGGGACATTCAACACAAAACATGGGGCCAAAAAACACTTCTTTATTTAATCTCTATAATGAGATCCTAACTTCCTTTGAGCCCTTACATCTGCATAGGGTACCATGGGGAACACATGAACAATGAGATGAGCTAAAAATCCCAGCAAGGGAATGAACATAAGGATACATATCAAGCACATGAGTTAGGAGAAATGACATAATGATATCAAAAGCAAGTAACTTATAAAATCATTTAGTATAAGCATGGGATCATATAAACATGGAATCATATAAATGTTTCAGAATCATAAAACATTTATTTAGTATGGTTCAAGGCTAACCGCCAATCCCATTTCCCATTTTAGTATGGGTCAACGCTAACCGCCAATCCTATTTCCTATTTCAGTACGGGTCAAGGCTAACCGCCAATCCCGTTTCACATCACATCTCATGAGACTCAACCTTACCCAATGCATTGGAATGCTATCTGGGTGCACCCATCTCAATATATTCATGAATATTATTACCACATAAATAATCATACAAAATTAACCATACAAAAACATAAGGTTACCCATGGAATGAATTGGGTACCACAATCATGACATAAAACATATCCATTGGGCGTATCACGAAAGTGTCTATGAAAGGAAAGGATTAGAACATACATGGACATTATTAGGGTAAAATAGGAATATAAAATGGTAATTGGTGTCAAATATAAGTGACAACATATATAAAAAATGTATTTTAGAAATATGAGCATTAAAACATTTTTGTGCGGTTTTAAGGAAAACACTCTAGAGATTTTCAAATAGACAAGAGGACATTATTTTATATAAAACCAGAATTGAATCAAGAACGTTTTCATAAAAAAATACTGATTTTATAAACACAATGGTGTTTTAAAACATATTATAGAGTTCACTTGAAATTTGGGTGAAAATTTGGGAAGTCCCCTTAAAACAGGTTGGCTTATCGGAGAGTTCTAAAGAGGGAATCTTTCAAAATCATGTATATCCCCAAAAGACTATGATGAAAGGGTCTTGATATAAGAATCTTCTGAAAATAACCATAATTCATAAGACTCAGATAGATACATAAGATAACACTATTTTTAAAGAAATATAAGGCAACCCGAAATAACGAAGAAGGTTTGGGTAGAATTTGTTACGATTTTATTGGCATGGTGTCAGGTGTGACCAAGAGGGATTGATGAAAGAGAAATGGGGTTTCTCATCACTTATAAATCTAGAAGAAAGTATGGGGGAGGTTCTTAAACACTCTCCATCATTTTCTAGTACACATATAAAGGCATAATATAGAGGATAATCTTGATTAAGAGAGAAAAAGAGAGGATCTCTTACCTTAAACCCGGTGGTGCTATCCACTTGTTATTAATGAACAGATTAAACAAATTAGGATTATTAATTCATAATTATAAAACCTCTTATATATTTAATTGATTTATTATAACTTTTTTTAGTTCATTAAAATCCTTTTTGATTAGTTATAACTTTCAATTTCATTGTCCGGACTCGTTTGTTTACTTGGCTTTAAAAGATCGGTTCACTTATATTTAAGTTTGGATTATATGAAAGATGAAAGTGGTTGTCCAGAATTGAAGTTACATTCTTTAGTTAATATACAGGATATTACATGGTTTTAATTTTAATTAGTTTACTTAGAGTGATGTTGAATTATTATATATATAACCTTAGTGATAATTATTTTTATTAATCGGTGGATTTGATTCCAAAGAATGTGTTTTTCATTATAAATTAATTCTATTTGTACCAAAAGATTACAGAACCAAAAATAGGATACATTACATATATAATAATCTGGTTCAACCATAACACAGATGGTTTCATGGACAGAATTAAAGATAATAACAAAAATTGATAAACTATTGTCCTTGAATGTGCTAAATTAGCACATCTCAAACGGTGCTTTCATTTCTTTCAAATAAAAGGGTGGGGAAAGAAGATAATGAAATTTACCACTAGCATGAAGACATTCCAGAAGATTTATGCTACTGAATTTATCATACTATTATGGTGAAGGGAGGTGAGGAAATAAATTAAAAAGAAAATAACTTAAAAGAAAAGAAGAAATTTGGTAAGGGGAATTTACATCTTGAGACTTCCACCTTTGAGAACCTCTTAAGGGGAGAGGTTTTGGTATTTTCAGGAGGATGAGGGATTTTTTAAGTGGGGGAGGACCTTGGGGAGGGATGTTTCCAGAATCTAAAGAAGTATTAGAGCTTTAAAGGAGTGGAGAGAAGAGGGAGTGAAGGGGGTTTTTATAGCGGAGGAGAGGAGGGTTTTAATGATATTATAATCCTTAATTTATTATTTCTTCACAAGACAAAGAATAGTAAGTATTCCATGACCAAGAATAGTAAATGGGTCATGTGAATTCAAACCATGAGTTTTGACATCATCCATGATTCTAGGAATAGTTTATTTAGCTTATAATGTATATATACGGTAAATTACCGTATTTTACTATTCATAAAAAATTCAATTATTTTAGAAAAATCTAAAAAATTCACCCAAACCATTTTTTGACATGTAGAATCCAAAAATGAAGTCCATTTTTCAGAAAAAAATATTCTAAATATAAATATTTTAATATTTAATTAAAATCATAATTTATTATCAAAAACCATATTTAAAAACATGCATTAACTCATTCTAAAACATTGGTATATTGTACTTCCAACTTGAATATTATTATGATACTATCATAGGTGAGGTTACTATTCATTAGGATATATCACTATTCATAAGGGCATGCTACTATTCATTAGGGTAGGTTACTATTCACCAAAAAATTAAGATTTTCTTATCAGACTCCAAAAAACATCTTGAACACAACCGTGTACGTCAGATTTTCAAAATTCCAAACACAGAAGTGACAAAATTATGTTTAAAGGTAACTTATCACTTAGTAGTTAATTATTATGTGATTTTATGTCATATTTATAAGAAGGTAATTTCCATTAAAAACATTGGGTCATTACACACTGACCCTACTCTTTAATGTGGAGTCAGTGCAGAACGTCTCTCACTAGATGCTGGTGGAAACACCCTTCAAAATTGTTGTATATGGCCCATCTTACCACAAGATCAGCACTCAACTAGGTCCTTCAGAACCTACGATCTCAGATGATTTGCTCTAACACATTGTTAACACCTCACCTGGCTATCAGAAGAAACATTTGGACTACGTAGATCACCTAAAGAAATCTCCTTAGGATGCTTCTTGATCCCGATTGGGATAGTACTAGATCTCTGTGCGGAACTGCCCTGGTTATCACTTCCAGCTTCCCATAGGTTATGCTCGGTAATCAGCACCTAATTCAAGATTTCATATACAAAAGGAAACCTGAAAATATTTAGAAGTGATCAGATGTCATACCTCAAACCATCCTCAAATATCCAAACCCTCTCTATCTCATCACATATTAGAATATCTGTGAATATCTAAAGCACATTTAAATTGGTAGAGTAGTCCATCACTGACATAGTATCCTACTCAAGATTCCTAAACTCATGGGATTTTTCAGCACTCAATGTCTTGGAAAAATAGTAGTTATAGAAGACAATCTGAAAATCTCCCCACGCCATGTCCCGATAACGCTTCATCTGAGTGGTAACATCCCACCACCTCTTAGACAAATCATGGAGAATATAAGTTGGGATCTTGAACATCCACTCATGAGGCTTCTTCAGATTCTTGAAGATATAAAACATGGATTTCAACCATGACTCTGCAGTCTGTAGTCCACCATCCCATGAAAACATAGGCAGATGTTGCTGCTAGAATACTCACAACAGTTCTACCATAGACGTTGCGGGATGAGGTAAATCTCTATAAGTTCTATATAAGCCTCATGAATCCATCAAGAAACTATGCATCCACACATATGTCCAATATAAAAACTAGTTCCACAATATGCACATCTAGAGGATCCTCTGGTATCTTGTGGCCTACCACCTCTGGGGTTTGATCATCGTCACATTCCTGGCGTACAACTTGAGGTCATGATAGTGGTATGAATCATCATGGTCAAGCACACACCTTAGTTCGAGCTCATTGTCATTTTTTTCCATTCAAAAGTGGGAAAAATAGGAAAAGACCCTCATAGGTTACCAAAAGACAAGTACATAACCTGTAGAAACTATACACGGCGTGTACCCTTAATTCATTACATGTTCATGTAGTCTTACTGGTATGGGCTTGTATCAACCCTAGGTACAAGGCATGTTAGATATGTACATGGTGTGTAGATAGGTCTCCCATCCAAGCCATGTACTTTTACATGGCCAGATCTACACAGGGTCAACCCATGTAAAACTACACATGGTGTAGTTAAGGTACACAAATTGTTCTAATCAAAACTAAACAAACCATGTTTTCTCTCACATGGTCAGTTACATGGTCAGCTACCACATGACGTGTACATAGGGTACACAATGTGTTTTTATGAAACATTTTTCTTACCAAACAGAATAACACATGGCATGTGTTTGTAGCATCACATGCTGTGTTGTCTGGGTTTCTGAGCAGTAAACCTCTAAAACATCCCCAAAACCCCCATTATTGAAATTTAAAAAAAAGGTATGCCAAATTATGACCCACAGGGGATTATATTCCCTATTAATCATAGCTTGGCATTCATATATAGCACATTAAAACAAAATTTAATTTTAAGTAACCACATGATCCACAAAAATCCTATACAAGAGGGCCCATGTACTTCAGGGAAAAAAGACCAGAGTTCATCCAATTAGAACCATAACACATAATAATACACCTATCACAATAGTAGGCATAACATTCACGATATCTATCAATGCAACATGAAATCATTAATGCTCTCTAAGTGGCATGGAAAGATTTCATGGCATGTGATTTCCAAAAACTTCCTATATTATCTATCAGATGGAATAACATCATATCATCATGTTGAAACGCAATATAACAACAATGATATAAATAATAACAACACAAAAAATTGTGTCACCCAATAGTGAAATCGAATCAACTGTAACAACTTGAAATATGATAATAACAATTCAATTTGAGGCAATTTATATTTTCGTTGTACGCAAGGTAGCTACTCAAAAGTACAAATTAATACCAAATCCCATGTCCTTCCTATACCTATATAATGTAGCCAAATTTTAAAGGAAATTAGAAAATAAAATATCTAATACCACTTGGTAACATCCCGGATCCAGATTCCACGGAACTGGTGCTCCGTACCTGGTTGGTCACATGGCCTCAAGAAAATTTCCTTAAATGCAAGAGGCTGCTGACTAGCATCAAGGTCCTATGGTGTGATAGTGGGGAAAATATTCCATCATCGGTAGAGTGAAACACAAAGTAACAATAATATACAATAACATAAGTAGTAAATACCATACAACTAAAACAAACAACAGAAGACTGATAATAAAGATAACCAGAAGTTATAGAATATAGAAGATGATTCTTCTTGTCACATGTTCTAAGAAAGCATCCAAAATAGGATTCACTATAGTCAAATATAAACTAAAATACCAAGGTACATAAATACAAAAGAATACTCAAAAGCATCTCAAGCCTTGGCGTGGTCCCATGCTCTCCTACTCGTAACAAAAAATCAAGTACCTGTAGAAGGGCACTTTCCCTTATCGACACCTACTACAATATAATCAATTTCTGCCCAAAATAATGAACCAAATAGGCTGTGAGAAATAAATATCTATTGGAAACCACCAACGATCTATTCCTATCTATCAGTGAGTATATGCAATAGGTATTGTACAAAAAGGAAAAGTAGTAAACTTGGAAGTACTAAAAATTAAACAATAATACAAGTCCTGTTTCAATTTATATTCAGTTCTTGTTCATTTAACAATTTGATTACATTTAATTTTAAACATCTTGAGATCTGTCCCTATCCTGAAAATCCACCATATCAAGTATGCACAACATATGTCTTGAATGACCATCTAAACTGTTATAAGGTAAGACTAAATACAAGATTGTGCTTTGGCTTGGCAGACTCATCATAAGGCATTCCAGAAGATATTTAGTTCAAAAACTCTCTTGCAGGCATAAAAAAAATATTCACATAAGTATAACACAACCCCAACTACATATATAACCAATCCTTTCCCTTAGGCATAAAAAATCCTCACTCGCATGAATGACACAACATCCCATGCAGGCATATCACAATCTCACTATAATAACCCTTCTCTCTATTTCACACATAAACATAATTTATTACATAAAATCCTTCCATTGATACAACAAAGGAGATAAATTGGTCTAGTTTCTTTGGGGATTAGGAACATTACATAACAACTTAAAACATGAAATACACATATTTATTGAAAACATCTTTTAAATGACCACACACATTCCATCATACTTAACATTGCATGAGATAACCTAAGGACATGCATAAGAAAGGAGTGAGCTATAAAGTCTAGTAAGGGAGTAAACAAGGAATAACATGAAGAATATAGTACATGTTAGGAAATAGACATATTAATGGATCATAAGAGAAACCTGAACATAAAGGCATGATATAGCTTGATTATCATAACATGGATATATGGCATCAACATTTAACATTATATTAGCATGATCCAAGGATCATTGCACATGGAGACTGAGTAAAACCTAATTGAAATTGAATTATCCTGATTAAACCCTCATTGCACTTGACGTATAATAATATTATCTTTATCTAATGCATTGGAGCACTATCAGGGCACACCCTTCTTAATCATTTCATTTCATGCATAATTGCACCACATGGATCACATAACATGGATTCATCATCATTTATTCCATGATAAAGGAATGTGGTATTCATACATGAAAATTATATAATAAATAATTAAATGTGCATAAAGGTGAAAACCCTTGATAGATAAATGGTCATGGTATTCACTACACAATCACTTTGGCTTGGAAAATCACGATGCAATTTCGGCAACATAATGACGTGACATAAGAATTCATTAAAATTGTCGATGTGAGAGAAATGGGTGTATTATCATTTCTAAATTAAATGGAAAGTAATGGGGTCATATATATACATGTACCGACATATTTAATGTAATTTAGACACATAATTTAAAATAATTTCTTGAATGTAAATGATAATAGGGTAATTCCTTACAGAATTTCGGCATGGAAACGAGTGTGCATGGGAGAAATTAATGGGTGATGGAGAGTTCTATAATCATTAAAAAATAAGGATGGATGTATGGAGGAGTTGTGAAATCATACCCCAACATTTGAAATTGAAAACAAAAAGTTACAACAACATAAATAAATTTGGACAAAAATAAGAAAGGAAGAAATCCCTTACATAGAAATTTGATCCCAAAGGCTTGGGAGGGGCTTGAAAGAGGATTATTGGGAGATTAGGGAACATTTGAAGGATTATAGAGAGATTGTGGATGAGTTAGGTTGAGATCCAAAGGTTTTTGAGTGAAGAGGAAGTGGGAGGTTGGGTGGGTTTATATTGGAAAAGAGAGGGAATTGTTTATTATTTAGGTTTTGAACACCATACATTAAACTAATCAAACCACAAATCAAACCATGATTTTGGCCCATGGGTTTTTCCAAAGGGGATTACAAAAAATTATTTTATAAGTCCAATGGTCAAAATTTTTAAAATATTAGGATTTCTTATATGGAGGCGAGTCACACTCTCAAGGAAATCAATTTAAAAAGTTTAAATGATTTATATGTATTAGAGGGTCCACTAAAGCTTTGTAAAATAAATCATACAAACCTAAAATCAAATTATTTTAATGGTAAAACATATATTTTATGAACCTATCATTTATAATATCTTATTACATCACTATTGGGTCATTATGATGTCATAAAATACATTATATAATTAAACAATATTTAATTTTTACACAAGAATTGGACTGTCTCACAAAATTATGAAAAATTCACCATTGGATAATTTTGACATCCTGATTCCAAAAATGATTTTTATTTTATCTAAATAATTTTCTAAATATGTTATTTTTTTACTTTTAAAATGGAAACCAATATTTATAAAAAATTCTTGGGTTTTGATAAAAACGGCTTTGAAACCATAATAAAAATCATAATTGTATTAATGAAAATTATACGATAATTTATATTTAATAAAAAGTAATTTAGTAATAATATTTTATTAAAATATTATTATATTCAAAATCCATTAATTCATAAAAATAGATTTCTTAATTGAATATGAACTAAAAATACTATTTGTGCTTTAAAAAATGTTTACAAAGTAACAATAAAAAAATGAATGTATATTCTTTAATCTATAGAAAAATAATGAAAATATTCATACTAATAGGGTATTGTTACATAACCTCTTATAAAAACCACATATGACCTATGGGTAAGATGTACGATGGTGACAGACTCTTTGGGTGGCTCAGATAACATTGCTTAGGTTGTAATCTCTATCAACTCCCACTTCTACCATAGGCGGTTCCTTTCGAGTGTAACATGTTGAATCTAGGATTGGGCTTGGTCTGGAGTGAAGCCCAGTGATGCCACCTCATTTATGAGCTCCGAGAAATGGTTTTCATATGGATAAATTCTACTAGATGAGGCCATCACTTCCTTTTTCTGAGTAAATTGGATTGTTTAAAGCCCTGTATTTATAATAATCGTGTGATCACTATTAAATGGATATATTATAAACAGTCACAATTATTTATAGTATTTTGGAATCCAAAAATATAAAACCAATGAAGTGCATATAACCATTTCAAAAAACCGTTCATTTATTTTGATCAAGAATAATTTTCATTAATAAATGTTTGGGTCATTAAAATCTTCCACCCTTAAGAAAATTTTCCCTCAAAATTTCCTTTTCCCGCACTAAAATAGATGTGGTTAACTCTACTTCATCACTTCCTCCGATTCCCACATTACTTATTCAAACTTGTAGTTTTTCCACAACACCTTGATGAGGGGGATTGTCTTATTTCGTATAACTTTTCCCCTACGATATAAGATCCTCACCAGCTTCTCTTCATTGAAGAGGTCATTCTCCAATAGTACCACATCAGGATTGAGTACATGAAATGTTTCAGGTATATACTTTCTCTAGCGTGATACATGAAATACACTATGTACTTCAGATAGGTTCGGTGGGAGTTCTAGTCGATAGGACACTACTCCAATGAGATCAAGGATCTAAAAAGGGATGATGTACCTTGGAATAAGATTTCCCTTCTTCCAAAATCTCATAACTCTATTCCAGGGTGATATAAAGATGAATTCCAGGTCTCCAACATCAAAATATAGGTCTCATCAAGGATTATCATCATATCTCTTTTGTCGACTCTGAGTAGCTTTAATGTGCTGCTGGATGGTCTTAACCTTTTCCACCATTTCTGGACCTAGGAGTTTTCACTCACCAACTTCATCCCAACATGTCGTTGTTCTGCACCATTTCTCATAAAGGGCTTCATAAGGAGCAATTTTGATGCTTGAGAGGAAATTGTTATTGTAATAAAATTTAACCAGAGGAATATGTTGATCCCATACTCCTTTGAAGTCCATTGATCATGCTCTCAACATATCTTCAAGTGTTTGGATAGTCTGCTTAGATTTACCATCAGTTTGAGGATGATAAGCCGTACTGAAGTTCAACTCAGTATCCATATCATGATGAAGAGTCTTCCAAAACATATAGGTGAATATTTTATCTCGATTGGATACAATCGATAGTGGTACTTCATGAAACCTTACCAAATCTCTGATGTATATCCATGCTAGTTGATCCAATGAGAAATCTTCTTGAATTGCAATGAAGTGTGTAGTATTTGTAAGATGATCCACAACAACCCAGATAACATTGTTTCCTTTGGATGAATTTGAAAGTTTGGTGAAAAAGTCCATGGTGATGTTCTCTCATTTCCATGTTGGTATGGGTAATGGTTGCATCATCCCCAAAGACTTATACCTCTCATCCTTTACTTTCTAACATACCAGGAACTTTGATGCATATTCAGTGATATCCTTCATCATGTTATCCAACCAATAACCCTCTCATAGAACTCGATACATCTTTTTTTTTCTTAGGTGAAAGGAGAAATTCAAACTATGTGCATCATCCAAATTTTCTTTCTTTAACCCCAGACTTGATGGAAAACATTGTCTTGTCCCAAATCTCACAATTCCTTCTTCAATAACATTGAACTCTGAGGATTTCCCTTTTCTGATAGTTTCCACAATCTTTTGAATTCCCACATAATCCTTTTGAGCATCTTTTAACTGTTCCAAAAGAGATGTTTTAGAAATCATTTGTGAAAGGATTGATGATGTTCCATTTTTTACAATTCCCATATCCATCTTCATCAAATCTAAGAATATTGGATACTTTTCAATTCACATCAATGATAAAATTTATGCGTCCTTTCTATTTATAGAATCCACCAACTTGTTCACTTTCCTAGGGTGGTAATGGATTGAGCAGTCATAGTATTTGATCAACTCTAACTATCTTCGTTGGCCCATGTTCAACTCTTTCAGTGTGAATATATACTTGAGGATTTTGTGGTCCGTATATATTTCAAACTTCTCCCCAAAGAGGTAATGTTGCCAAATTTTCAAAGTGAAGATTACTTTAGCCAACTCTAGATCATGTTTTGGATAGTTTTTCTTATGAAATTTCAATTTCCTTGAAGCATAGACAATGACTTTGTCATTTTTCATCAACACACAACCCATTCCCTTCTTTGAAGCATCACTAAATACCACAAAAAGTTCTCCACTTGTGGGTAGTGTGAGAATGGGAACAGTGATAAGTCTCATTTTCATCTACTTGAATATCTCTTCACATTCATCACTCCAAGAAAACGTTACCCTCTTTTAAGTTATCTTGGTTAGAGGGTTGGAAAATCATGAGAAATTTTTCACAAATCAGCGATTATATATAGCTAACACCAGGAATCTACGGATATTCATTACCAATGTTGGCCTCGTCCATCCCTCAATTATAGTTGTGTTGGAGGTATCCAAAGATATCCCATTGCTTGGAATGATATGACTTAATAAGGAGACCTCCTTCAACCAGAACTCACATGTTCTATACTTTTCATAGAGCTTCTCCTTTCGCAAGGACTTTATTACAATTCTTAGATACTCCTCCTGCTCCTCCTTGGTTTTGAAGTATATTATAATATCATCAATAAATACTACCAAAAATATCTTGTGGTAATATCTAAATCATTTATTCATCAAGTATATGAATATTGATGGTGCATTAGTGAGTCCGGAAGGCATTACTATGAATTCATAGTGCCCGTACATTACACAAAAAGTAGTCTTGGGGATATCCTCTTTTTACCCTTACATGGTAATATTCCAAATATAAATCCACCATTGAGAAGTATTGTGATCCACGTAACTGATCAATCAATTCATCAATTTGGGGTAGAGGATACTTGTTATTTATCGTGATTTTGTTGAGCTCATGATAATCAATGAAAAGGTGCATTGACACATCCTTCTTCTTGTTTAAGAGGATTGGTTTACCCCATGGTGAACCACTTGGGTGTATAGACCCTTTATCCAGATTCTCCTATATTTGTTTCTTCAGCTCCTAGAGCTCCACAACAGCAATTCTATATAGAGTCTTGGATATTGGCAACACCCAAGGTATAAGATCGATTGAAAATTCAACATCTCTTCTAGGAGGAAGACCAGGAAATTCCTTGAGAAACCTTTTTGAAAATTCCCTCACAATAAGTATGTCCTCAAGGATGGTTCCTTACTTAGACTCAATCATCTGATCCAAATATGCATGCTCATAGGGAAGTAATATCCACACTTAAGATGATGGTGCTAATGGAGATTCATCTTCCTCCTTGAACTTGTAAAGAATCGGGGGTCGATTCTCCATTTGGAGAGTGATTTCCCTTGCACGAAAATGTATGTTGGATGTATATAAATAAATACAATACATGCTATGAATTGCATAAAATTCAACCAGAGGGTGTATAAAAAGGTTCACTGGGATATTCAGTCCACAAATTATGATAGGGGAGTAGTTATATTCATGGGATTAAATGATTGCGCCGTTTTCTATTCTCACTGAAATCTTTACTTCCATGATTTTGTGGTGGTGTTGGTATTGTTATACTAAAATTTTGAGATATCAAATAATGCGTAGAACTAGAATCAAAAAGTACATTCACTATTCTTGAGTGAATAACTAGCGTACCTTTCACCACTTCATTGTCGGGGTTCACTTCGGCAGTAGTGATGGAAAAAGATCTCCCTTGCTTCCTTGGAGGTTGTTGGTTGCCTCATAAAACCATTGTATTAGGGAAATGGTTTATAAAGTGCCCTGGTTCTTTGCAGTTGAATCAATTAACAATGCCATGAGGGTCGAACAGAGAGTTACTTTCCTCTGTCATAGCCGCAGATTTTTCTTTTCAGTAGTTAATGTCCAGGTGCCCTTCTCTTCCACACCTAAAGCATTTCTTTGTCCCCTTCAGGCAATTTCTAGGGTGCTTCTTTCCACACCTTTGAAAAGTGGGGTGTTGTATTTTCTTAGCACTATTGGATTTATCCATCAGACTGCCAGAATTAAAGTCTACCTTACGTTTCTTATCCCCATGATACCCCTGAGATTGTCTAATCTCTTTTTCGACCTTGAGGGAGCATCACACAATTTCCTCATAGCTCTCAAAGTCATGGATCTCTAGGGAATTATGTAGGCTAGGTTTTAGCCCACCAAAGAAGCAGTCAAACATGAATTCAGCGGTAACAACAAAGCCAAAGGTGTATCGTGCAAGACTTGTAAATTTGTCATTATACGCTTTGATGGATTTTTCGTCTTTTTTATTGAGGGAAAGAAGTCCATTTCTATCATTGGTTAGAGGGTGTGGGGAAAATACTTATCGAAAAACATTTTCTAGAAATCCTTTCATTCCAATGCCTTTCTCTCCACCTCAGGCTTCATATTTGTTTATCAATGTCGACCATTTATCAGCTTCACCATCCATATAATAAGCAGCCAAAAGTACCTTCTTTTGTTTAGAACATTAAAAGATTGATAATATATTCTCAATGGAGTTGATCTATTGTTTGTGCAATTTAGGGCACATATTACCCATTAAAAGTAGGAGGACTTTATCTCATAAGGCTCTCGATTGATACTTGTTCATTCTTGGGGGGTGGGGTTGGGGGTGGAATGTTCCTCTTGACCCATTTTTCTATTAAAACTTGAGTTAACTATGAGAGTATCGTGAAAAAGTTTAGGATTCCCACTCCCATCGGATTGAGAATCTCATTAGAACAGTCGTCACATTGATATTCACATCATTTTTTAGCCTAAGTCCTCCTATTAATGTAAATTGGCAAGAATAAAAGGAAATTTAGGGGTAACAAATAAAGGTTAATTCAAATACAAAAACAAGTGACTTATAAATTACTTTTATTTACTTAACTTATCTATGTTATCCATGATCTACATCCCAAAATATATTCTTAGAGGAATTTATTTATTCCCTTAACAATGGTTCATACTATGCTTGTAAATTTACTAATGCATATCCCCTGGGAGTTTCGTAACCAAGAGTGCAACAAGGCCCGTTGTCGTGCACCAGTTCCTGTTCGAGTCTAGCTTAAAGTGGTGTTTTCGGGTTTTACCCCTAGATACATTCATGACAGAGCCACCTCTACCTACTCGTATCTAGACAGGGATATATTTTCTTGATAAAATAGTTACTCAATAATCACCAAAATTTTGGGATGTTTTTATTATACTTAGTCTTATCCCTAAGGATTTCACTAGGGTTTTCTAATCCTAATCCCAAAAATAACTAAACAAATCCTCTGATACTAACTATAACAACACCCCTCTTTATTTCACACATAAGAATAATTTACTACATAAAATATTCACTTGATAAAACATAGAACATTGAGAGGTCTAGTGACTTTGGGGATTATGAACATTACATAACAACTTAAAACATGAAATATATATCTTTATTGAAAACTTCTTTTTATATGACCACACACATTCCTTTGTACTTAGCATTGGATGGGATAACCTAAGGACATGCATAAGAAAGGGGTGAGCTATAAATCCCAATAAGAAAGTAAAGAAGGCATAACATGAAGAATATAGTACATGTTAGGATATTGGCATATCAATGTATCAAAAGAGAAACCAGAACATAAAATCATGATATAACAAGATTATCATAACATAGAAATGTGGCATCAACATTTAACATGATATAAGCATGAGCCAAGGATTATTAAACATGGAGCATGAGTAAACCCTCATTATACTTGAATTATCATGAGTAAACCATCATTGTACTGGACGTATCATGATACTAATATTTACCCAATGCATTGGAGCACTATCAGGGCGCACCCTTTTTAATCATTTCATTTCACACATAAGTGTGCCACATGGATCACATAACATGGATTCATCATCATTTATTCCAAGATAAAGGAATGTTTAATTCATACATGAAAAATCTATAATCAATAAGTAAATGTTCATAAAGGTGAATAACCTTAACAAGAAAATGGGCATGGTATTCACTACACAATGACTTTTTCTTGGAAAATCGTGGTGCAATTTCAGCTGCATAATGACATGACATAAGAATGAAAAAAATGGTTAATGAGAGATAAATGTGAGTATCGTCATTTTTATATGAAATGGATAGTAAGGGGAATCATATAGATTCATGTCCCAATATATTTGATGAAATTTAGATGCATAATTTAAAATAATTTCTTGAATGTAAGTGAGAAGAGAGAAATTTCTTAAGGAATTTTGGCATGGTAACAAGTTTGCATGAGAGGAATATGAGAGAGAAAGAGGTCTCTTGTATTTCAAAAATAAGGAGGTAAATTTAGAGGAGGTACAAAATCATACCCAAAAAATTTTAATTGAAAATAAAAGGGTATAACAACATAAAGAAATTTGGACAAAAATAAGAAAGGGAGAAATCCCTTACTTGAAAGTGTTATCCCAAAGGCTTGGGAGGGGCCTAAAAGAGGATTCTAGGGAGCTTGGGGCACCTTGGGGGGATTATAGAGAGAGGATGGAAGAGTTTGGTCGAGCTAAAATGGTTTTGAGTTATGTAGAAGTGGGATCTTGGGTGGGTTTATATAGGAAAAGAGAGGGAATTATTTATTGTTTAGGTTTTGGACACCACACATTAAAGTAATCAAAACCACAAACATACCCATTTCCCCCCCCCCCTGGTTTTTTCTAATGGGGAGTGAAAAAATTATTTTATAATTCCAAAGGTTGAACATCTTAAAATATTAGTCTTGCTTATGTGGAGGTGAGTCCCACTCTCAAGGAAATCAATTTAAAAAGTTAAAATGTTGTATAAGCCTTGGAGGGTCCACTAAAGCTTTGTAAAACAATAAAAAAAAACCTAAAATAACACTATTTTAATGGGAAAAAATATATTGGCCAAAAATTGTATTTATAGTTTTTTATTACATCACTATTGGGTCATTATGACGTCATAAAACACATTATATAATTAAACGATATTTAATTTTTACCCAAAAAATCGACTATCTTAGAAAATTATGAAAAAACACTGTTGGAAAATTTCGATGTCCTAATTCAAAAATTAATAATAATTTTATCTAAATAAATTTCAAAATATGTGATTCTTTTACTTTTAAAATAAAAACTGACATTTATCGAAAATTCAAGGGTTTTGGTAAAAACATCTTTCAAACCATAATAAAAATAACAATTGTATTCATAAACATTATATGATCAATTATATTTAATAAAAATAAATGTATTAATAATATTTTATTAAAATATTATTTAATTAAAAAATCCATTAATTCGTTAAAATATTTTTCTTAATTGAATATTAACTGAAAATACTATTTGTTCTTTTAAAACTATTTACAAAGTAACAATAATAAAATGAATGTATATTCTTTATTCAATAAAAAAATAATACACATAATCCTAGTGCTAGGGTATTGTTACATAAACCCTTATAACACCTATATATGACCTAAGGGTAAGGTGTGCGATAGTGAAAGTCTCTTGGGGTAGCTCAGATAACATTGCTTGGGTGGTAATCTCTATCAACTTTCACTTCTCCCGTAGGTGGTTCCGTTTGAGCTTAACGCATTGAAGGTCAGCTTGGGCTTTGTCAAGAGTGAATTCCAGTGATTCCGCCTCCTTTTCAAGCTCTAAAAAATGGTATTCATATAGATCAATTGTACTGTATGAGTCCATCGCTTCCTTTGTCTCAGTAAATTGGATTTGTTAAAGCCCTATATTTATACTAATCATGTGATCACTATTAAACGACTATATTAGCAACAGTCAAAACTCTTAACGGTATTTTGAAATACAAAAACATAAAACCAAGGAATATCATATAACCATTTTATATAATAATACATTTAATTATATCAAGAGGAGTTTTCATTTAAAAAATATTGGGTCGTTACACTCGCTAACAGGCATATCACAATATCACCCACAGACATAGTACAATCTCACCCACAAACATATCACATAACAAGAACACATATAAATTAAATTATTACATGGAAAAAATTAATCAATAATGTGGGTATTAATCATATCATAAGACTATCAGTAATATAATCAATTACACAACATAAATTAACATATGCTCACATGTGCAATTTATGTAACAAACACAACATGTGTATTGAACTATCACAAGGTATAACCAATCATTATCTTACATGGCATCACATTAAATTGAACTATTAAATTTTTAACAACCCATAATAAGGAATAAATTGATTTAATCGTAGGTGACCTAGGCCAAATGGCTAAAAATTGATCATTCAAGGGAAACGCACCCACGGGGTGGCCATTAATCAAATATAGAAACCTCAAAAATGCTTTAAATCATCCAACCAATTACCTAATCAGAATTAGGAAATAAAACATGTCAATTATCATCAACATGACACCATAAAAATGGGAATGTGACACTCTAGCACATATAAACTTCCTGAAAATTAATGAAAGGGACATGACCACCTACCTCTTAGTCGTATGGCTCTCCTCGTCCAATGTCAGCTTCCAATTCAAGCTAGAATGAAGTGTATCTACAAAAGGAGGTAAGAAAATAAAGGTATTATAAATTCATCAAGATTTAAAATCATACAGAATGGATCAAGAGTAATTAAGAGCTTACCGATTCGGTTCCAACATATCTGACAACAAAAGAATCAGGGTTCAGATGGACAGACTAGAGCCAAATCCACTTTCGGTACTATTTTCAAGCGAAATATGTGCCTCCACCATCTAGAATGATAGAAAACTATGGTACATTCCAATTTAAAAAACTAGAAAATACATGGAATTTATTAGGAACTACATTATGCATAGGTTCTTTTACTATTCATCTCACGACTCACTTCCCTTAAACATCATGCACCCACTTGCTGATGTGATTACACAACATGTACTTGAGAATACACAGCATGTAGCCACCAAGTACAATCTTTTAAGGTGTAGAGATGGTATTTAACCTCTTTTACTCGTTTTACATAAGTATAAACCAAAAAAGAAAATTTTCTCACCTAAAAAGATGCACCAAGTTCTTACAAAAACATTAATGTTTCTTATTCCAAATATTGAGTTGGGTAAATTTTCTCATGAATCTTCCATTATCCCGAGTGATAACATATAACCATATCATTCTTCATAAGAAAAAATCACAATCCCATATTGGATGAATCACTATAGATTACAAACCAATTTCTACTATAGGTTAATTTATGAGTAGGTGACCTGACTAATCCTCTCTTTAGTTCCTTGAAATTTTACCCACATTCAACTATACAAAGGATCATGGATCCCTTCTGAGTTAACATGGTGAGTATATTAGGTAGTTGTGATAGTTTTTCTTCAAATTATTAATTATATCCTAATAAACCAAAAAAAAATTAAAACCCTAATATATTTTGAATTATAATTTTCAATTTAAATTAATTTTTTAGATATTTTTCATTTCACAAAACGCTGAATACAGCTTTGGTTATATGAGAGAACTAATTTGATACTTCATTATACACAACAACCACTAAATAATTTGATACAAGAAAAACATAGATTATCTTTAGTTATAGTTAACTCTATTTTTAGATTGTATTGCACACCATACTGAGTCCTTTCGATTGCTTGTGTTACACACAAGGTTGTGTTTCACAGAACTAGAAGATACTATTTCTATTTTTATCAAAATATTACTATAGATATCACCTAGCCATTGGAATGGATGTTATGAATAATATTAACTAAATTGTTTAAATATTATTTAAAAATCTATATAAAATGAATCCTTTGGTAAATAATTAGTATAATTTAATGTAATATCTATTTAAAAAAATAAATTACATTTCTATGAAAACTATTTTTGTATGTACAATCAAAATTTTACATCAATAAACTCAAATAAATGCTTTTGATTAATGATTTAAATGAAATTTATATATTATATATTAAATCATTATTTTTTATACTCATCCAATATATTTTAAAGGTATAATATAAGAAGAAATTTGATTTTGTGAATAAGAAGCTAAATTTTTCTAAAAGTTAATTTTACCATGTTTTAATGGAGAACCCATTTTAAAAATGATTTTGACAAATTTATAAATATTATATGGAAAAATAAAAATAAGTTATGGATTATTAAAATTAATATTTTCAATTGGTGAATTTTTGGTATTTTTATCATAATTTATATTTTTTGATGAATAATGAAAAACACTGAATTTAAATTCAAAAAAAATTTGTATATGTTTTTTATATAGTTAAATTATATTATAATTTGGTTTTATAGTTTATTAGATAAATTTTAAATATATTAATCCATTTTGTGTCACTTAAATCAGTATCACAATTAAATTGGATATTAAAACATTTGTAACGTTTGAATATTTTTACATTAAAACCCCGCATTGTCATCCCATCTGTGGGATTAGATTTTAATTAATTTCTACCAAATCTTTGATTAGAAGATATAAAATTGGAATATATATTATAAATATAAATAATTTTTAATTTTTAATAATTTCAACTAGGTTTTTTTCCAAAATAAATAGGGAACATGATTAAAATTATTTACAACGATTATGAGAAATATTTTCTTATCAAAGGACTAAACATTAAAATTGAGGGCCAAAATGAACTAAAAACATGCCAAAAAAATTAGATGGCCTTATTTGGACACTATTATGCGTTTTATTGAATTAGTACAATTATTTTATCCACATGACTTGTTCAAAACAAGGGTGGTATTCCCATTTCAAAAATTTACAAAATTTCCACTCCTCTCTGCTATAAAAAGACCATCACTCCTCCCACTTATTCAAACCACTCAAGGCCTTTTTATTTCCCAAAATATTCACAAAATGATCCCAAAATCCATCCATTAATATTATATTCATTCATAAATCCAACCAAGGAATCCTTTTGGTGCAATCCAAGATGAGTCACCCAAAGAAAAGGTAACATCCTTCCACAAGATCCTTTATATTATTTTCATTATCCACCTATGGAACTATTATTATTACATGATTATATAATATAATCAGTATCATAAATATTCAGTTTTTTTATTTTAGGGGTTATACCTACACTTACACACACATCCATCTAATGGGTATCAAACTTATCGTTGTTGTGTACAGTGAACTATAGCCTCGCAAAATGATATTATTCATTTTTACATTACCTCATATAATGGTTGGGAATTAAGATGGAAACACTATTTTTAAAGGATATATGTTATATTTATTATTTATTTAAAATTAAATAATTAATATATAAATAATACCTTCATTGTTTCCATTTTGTGTATGTATGATCACTTCATTTGTGGAAATATGGACTACCACCTCCTCAATGTGATTTGACTCATTCACACATTACATGAAACGTATTAAGGATGATTTTAGTAAATATATATGATATATATATGAAATATTAATGATATTTTAATGATAATATATATATATTTATTACATTAACTTTGTTTCATTCAAAAATATAATTAAACGGATACAACGTTCATGCCTACATATGGTCAATCGTCTCTATGAACGGTGTATTCCATTTCATATTTATATATTTTTTAGATTATTATAAATAAACAAATACTAAATATATATGATAATTATTTAATTATTTACATTATGTAAATATTTAAATCATGTTCTATGTTATATGATCTAGTATATCAAGCCAAAACATATATGAAAAACAAAGCATATATTACCCAAAATGAAACATTGTCATGGAGTTATTAATAAATGGGAAATATAAGGTAATAAAAAATAATATATGATCTTAGATATAATAATATGGTTTTGGTTGATTTATAATAAATTTATATTTATTATACATGAGTTTTGAATGTTCATGAATAAATTCAAGAATTAAGGTAAGGATTTTCTCATCTCACTATTATTTTTCGTGAGACACAAGCAATGTTCACCTCCTATTTTTCATATATGTGATATATAATACCAATTAATTTATTCTATGATTCATAAATTTAAATTTAATGGTATTTAACTATCTATTTTATGATCTTTATGTCATAGGTTTTAAGGCTCCAAAGTTATCAAATCGGTAAAGTAGTTTTGTCTCAATTTTCATTCGTTATGATACATTCCATGTTATGAACCTATATTTTTATATGGGGTATATATACAAACAATTGACATGTTATATTAGGAATATAATTATTTTCATAAAATTTTAATCTTCTTGTAATTTTATTCTTTCAGGAGGATTATGGCTCAAGGTTCCCAAAGTGGTAACAACTTATTGGTACAATCTATTCGTTTATCGGGATTGTTTATAATTATGCTTCCATTGATGAAATTTTATGTAAAAAAATAATTAATTATATTATTATGTTATTTTCCATTACATATTCATGTATTATTTACATTTACACTATTTTTTACTTAAGATAACTGAAATTTTTTTATGGAAATTCAACTTTGTTTCTCTATTCAGTCAAAAAATCTATGTTCTCAAGAAACCATGTTTTCTAAAATGTTTTCAAAAATAATTTCATTTTATCCTATGATGTTCAAAGAAATTTTTTCCCAATGTATTACATGTTTAAAAAATATTTTAAAATGAATCATATTGTCATTTTTTGATCAAGGCACTTTTCTAAACTTTTAAGGTGCAAACAGAAAGTTCGACATGTATGGACTTAACCACCAGCATGTCGGTCATTTCCTTTAATATTCCATTTTAATACTAAATGGGTATTTTTTAAAATATTTTTTTTCTAATTTTATCATTTTTGTAATTTTATGTGGTTTTTAATGAAAAATGTTTTCAAAAATATATTAAGTTTAAATAGTGTTTTAAATGATTTTCAAAGCATCCTTTACATGTTCTGAAAAGGTTAATTTAAAATAAAAGTATTTCGACTATTTGAAGATTATTTTATATGTTTTAAAATATATTTTAAAATATTTTATTAAAAAAAGTTCTTTATGTTTTAAAAATCATTTTTCATATTGGAAAAGAAATTCTCCACATAAAATTTCTTAAATTAAATTATATAGAATTCTATATATGATTTAGATTTTGAAATGGATGTATAAAAATAATTTTCAAAGAAAGGAAATTTTTAATTTAATAAATGTTTAATGTGATATTTAAAAACCCTTATACATCTAAGATGAATTACATTGTTATAGTTTATGATTTATAGGGGATATAATCCAAGAACACTTTTTCATATTATATCTATGAATGGTTTATGTTTTGATGGAAATGTTTTTATCAAACCTATTTCTCTTCTATGAGATTTCTTATTTTGACACCCACTTCTTTTCATGGGTAATTCTTTAATAAAATTATTATGAAACCTATATTTTTTCCATAGGTAATGATATGATTACATGTTTATGACACCAATTTCATTTCATGGGTTATGATATGATTGTTTATGATATAGTTGAAAATGTATATATATGATTTAATTGTGATATGGGTGGGACATATTTCTACCTACAATGAATTAGGTAATGATTTATATCTCGTGAGATATATTTGGATGAAATGGGGAGATAACTTGGTTCATTAATGGGATTTTCCGCTAAGATGGTCTTGGGAGTGAACCATGAATACTAATATGTTCATAAGAGTGACCCATGAATTCCAAGATAGTATAGGGAGTGAACCCATACTACTAAGATATAATTTTCCATGATTACTTGACTACTATGTAAGTCATTTTATATTTTTATGTGTCTGCCACAAATTCTATTCTTATTCCGATGTTATTGTCTCATATATTGTGCTCTTGATTCCCTTATGATTCATGTCTAATAAACTACCCATATTTATTACATGACTCATGTATAAGATCTTTTATATGTAGGGTATGATCTTAAAATTCAACTCTCATTTAATCATACCCTTATTCTCATGTTATGCTAATGTATCTCCTTTGTTTACCCTTACTAAGCTTCTGAGATCACCCTTATTTTATGTATTATTTCCAAAGGTTACGAAGTAATGTTTTACAAATAATTACTTAAGGGGTGATATTTGTTGGAAAAATTGAAGATATTTTATTGATTCTGAAGATTTTGTTCTAATTTTCCAACGACACTGAACTATTATAGTTGTCAGGCATTTATTTTTGTTTTTGGATGAATATTAATCTAAAATGATGTATTATCCATGTATATTAATCCCCTGTCACTATATTCGGTATCCAAGGAAACATGTAGTCAACCTTTGGAAACTAGAAAGATAAAACTTTAGTGAGATCCCTATGGATATTTTTAAAGATGTGTCTAGGGATGTCTCGAAGGATAATTTTAATGATGAGTCAATTTTTGAAAATAATTCCTAGAATTTTGGTAAAGGATAGAGTGAGTTATTTCCTTGAAATATATCCCTTACTATATACTACAATTGGATGTGGCTCTATAACATATATAAATAAGGTTAGAAAACCACAAAACACCATATTTGGCTAGACTAGATTTGGAACTAGTTCAAAAAATATGCCTTGAAACACACCTAGTTTTATACTCCTAGGGGGTGTAGGATTTGAAAATTTAGAAACTCTTTACAATTTATAATGGAGGATTTTATTAGATGATTAATATTAATAACCTATGATAAACCTAAGGTGGCATAGATTAAAAAAGTATGTGTCATGATTTAAAAATCATATAACTAATTTTTTCAAGATTATGAGGTAAGGCCACCTCAATACCCTCTAAACCAACAACATGTATACCCATGGGGGCTGGGTGAGTTGGTTCAAGGCGGTGGCGCCCTGTCGTTGAGGTTCCGAGTTCGAGTCCTTGCAAAGGAAATGTGTACCATATGCCAACGATCCTCTCGTCCCCTCGACTCTATGGGAACTGGCCCAAGCCCAAGGTTGGCCACCTTGGGCCTAGCTGGGGACATGTGATAGGGGGTGGGGTAAGGCCGCCCCAGTACCCTCTAAACCGACAACACTTATAATGCCCATGGGGGCTGGGTGAGTTGGTTCAAGGTGGTGGAGTACCGTCGTTGAGGTTCCAGGTTTGAGTCCTTGCAAAGGCAACGTGCACCATACTCCAGCGATCCTCTCGTCCCCTCGACTCCGTGGGAACTGGCACAAGCCCAAGGTTGGCCACCTTGGGCCTAGATGGGGATGTGTGATAGGGGGTGGGGTAAGGTCACCTCAATACCCTCTAAACCGAAAACACGTTTTCCCATGGGGGCTGGGTGAGTTGGTTCAAGGCGGTGGCATCCAGTCGTTGAGGTTTCGGGTTTGAGTCCTTGCAAAGGCAACATTCACTATACTACAGTGATCCTCTCATCCCCTCGACTCTATGGGAACTGGACCAAGCCCAAGGTTGTCCACCTTGGGCCTAGCTGGGGACATGCGACAGGGGGTGGGGTAAGGCCGCCTCAATACCCTCTAAACTAACAACACGTTTTCCCCACCGTTGGTGGTGGGGTGGTAAGGGCTGGGGGGGTGAGGGGCAGGTCGCAGGGTCAAGTCCCCAGGCTTGCGATTTACATGTAATTTTCTTTCTTGTGTGTGTGCCGCTTTCACGGTTGTACCCAATTTTTTTTAAATGTCTCTAAAACTGTGATTTCTAGTTTTAGTCAATGGCGTGAACCAAAAAAATGATAGGATAATGTTGAATCGAATGGATAATTTTATGATGAGTAGTCAAATGAGATGATCATTTGAGTGAAGGACATTGTGATCATGCCAAATCATTTTTCATAAAAAACGATTAAAAATATATGACTTAATCTACTCTCAGACTCACCAAGAAAGAGAACAAAACTGTTTACTGAGAATTCTGGTAAAGGAGACCTCAGAGGAAATGTGATTCAATTTCATACATTTCAATAATGTGAGAATAAATACCCAAGTGACTGTATCAAATTAATAGGAATATTTTTTGAATATGGAAAATAAGGACACAAAAGAAGTAACTATAAAGTAAAGATGAATACTTTGGTTAATATGATATATGGGAATATTATCCTATAAAATACATCATAAAATTTTAGATTCTTTAAGTGTGTAATTAATGTTCATTTTGAAAATCTATGTCGTTAGTGAAAAGATCACATCGAGAATCAGTAAATTTTTATGAGTAATGGTTATTTTTCTAATGATTATGAGACTATAGATTAAATTTTAAAGGAAAGAGTTATTAAGAAATGGGTTGTGGTATTCATGTTAATGGATTAAGGATAAATTTGAATAATCAATTTTTTATGTAATTAAATTCATGAATTATGAATTTTGAAATATATATAAGGATTCTTCTATTTATGTGTTTATATTAGGTTTTCAAAAAATATCATTAATGATTATGGTGGACTAGAAATGTGATTTCATATTAAGGTGACATTTCGACTAAGGGAAGAAAACCCTTAGTATGTTTTTAATGGTGAGATAATGATATTTGGATAATAATATGTGATATATGAATAAGTAAATTGGATGATAACGATTACCTTGTAAAAATTTATTAATTTTTTAAAAATGGGCTATGTTATCATTGATTATGTATGAAACCTTTTTTGGATTTAAGTAATATGTCTAATAAACTTTGGAATAAAGAAACGTGAATGTTTTCAATAAGGATTTGTGGTAATTTAAATTATTACCATGTTCCAAGAGAATATAGGATAATTGTATTTTCATGTTTGATATATGAAAGACAAGATATACTTTAAGATATATGTGGGATAGATTCTATATTTCATTAATAAATTTAGTGACCATATTTATAAAGTTTTGGATTTTCAACTTTTTGAAGGGTCATAAGGTTAACCATTTAAGGAATAGTTTATGTTAAACTTCAGATGAGTTTTTTTAGATTAATTTATTATCTACACATATTATTATTTATTCATATTGGTTAAACTATTATAACAATTTTTTTGGTAACAAAAGATAGATGGAATGACTTATCGTTATTTTTATGGATATATTGATCTGTTAGTTCTACAAGAATAAAGAATTCAACTACATTCACTGGAGTAAGAGATAAAGTAAAAATTGATCAAGTAACTGCCAAAGGGTGAGTTGTGCTTATGGAATGGAATGAAATCATGTAAGTATATCTATTTGTGAAACTTATCCAACATTAAGAAAAATACCCTGGACCAGAAATGTTATTCTACTAACTTCGTTTTCGATGAATCAAATGGACAATAAAATCATGGAGGATATATATATTTGCAATCATTAAATTTACCCTAATAATGTTCACCATCAATACCCAATAGAAATTTATAGATATATTTCTATTCTATATCCAAGTTTTCACTTCCCACCTATGTTATCTATGTGTGTTAATTTGGGCAACTGTTATGTTTCCAACATTCTCTTTTAAAATAATGTTTTAATATTCATTTTTACAGTGTGGATTTCTATGAAAGGAACTTTCAATTATAAAAAATTTAATAACCTAGAGAAATTTGGAGGGAATAATTCATTTTAAGGTGGGTAGAATGTTACAGCCTGGGATTTTTGAATTATTTTTTTTCTAATTAATTTAATCTTATTTATATATTTCATTTCACACAATAGTGAATACATCTTTTTTATATACAAAAGCACGATGTGTGGCTTGAATTATATCAAACACCAAGTCAATATTGTGCTAAAAAGACAACCTATATTATCTTGTTGTACACAAAAAACTATGTTTCCTTGTATTACACACAATATTGAGTCTTTTTGGTGGCTTGTGTTACACGTACGATTGAGTTTTTCTAAACTACATTATACTATAAATATTATTATAGATACAACCTAAAAATATGAATGGATCTTACAAATAATATTATTTAAATTGTTAAAATATGATTTATACATGTATATAAAATTAATACTTTTCTAATCAATTAGTATAAGTGAATTTAAAAACTATATGAAAATAAAGAAATAACTTTTCTAAGAAAACTATTTAATTATATACAAACAAAATTTTATCCCATTATATTAAAAAACAAATTTTTATTAATGTTTCAAATAAAATGAATTTATTATATATTTAATCATTATTTTTTATACTAATCCAATATATTTTATAAATTTAAGATTTTAATAAATCTAATTTTATGAAAAAAAGTTATTTTTATAATAGGAAATTTTATCTAATTTTAAAGAAGAAACCATTTTAAATATGATTTTTGATAATTTTGAATTTTTTATATGAAAAATAACTTCATTTATGCAATCAAACTATCAAAATATAATTTGGTTGTATTTTTTGTATTTTTCTGAGATGTTATATTTTTTGATGAATATTCTATAACACATAATTTTAAATCAAAACTATTTTTTCATCTAAATTTTTTATAGTAAAATTATATTTTAGTTTTATTTTAGAGTATAATTAGATAAATTTATGTTAATTAATCCAATTTGTTCTTTATAATCAATTTCACTTTGAAATTGGATATAAAAACATTTCAAACTTTAGAGTTATTTTTCATTAAAAACCAACTTTTTATCCCATATGTGGGATTAAATTTTAATTAATTTCCTACACTTCTATGATTAGAATTTTGGAAAATGGATTTCATTTTAGAATAATCATAATTTATAATGTTTAATTTTTTTAACATTGTTTTTTAACCAAAAAATTAATAATTCTTTTTAAAATAATTATCGCGATTAGGAGAAACATTAGAATAACAAAGGATGAAACCTTAAACAGAAAGGAAAAAATAACCTATAAACTAGTAAAAAATCCATTTTATGGACCTAATTTTACCCTATACTATATTTTAAATAATTTTTACCATTATTTTAGCTACCTAACTTGGGAAAAACGTGGGTGGAATTCGCTTTTCGAATATTTACAAGAATACCACTCCACCTCCTATATAAAAATGCAGTCAACCCTCCCACTTATTCACAAATATAAATCTCTTTATCCAGACCTAACTCTGCTCATATAATCTCAAAAAACCCCTAACATAATACTATTATAGTATATTTTGGAATCAATCCAACCAAGGAATCCTTTTAGAGCAAACCAAGAGGAGTTTTCCAAAGAAGTGGTAACATCCTTCATCAAACTCTTTTGTTTTATTTTCATTATTCACCCATTATACTATTATTATTACAGGATTATATAGTAAAATAAGTCTAATAAAAATTATTATATGTTTTAATTATAATGTTTAGACCTAAGCTTATACACACTTCCATCTATTGGGTACTAAACATACTGTTCCTGTGTACAACGAACTGCCTCCTCACAAAATGACGTTGTTCGTTTTTCCTTTACCACCAATCATGGTTGTAAATTATGAGGGAAACTATATTTTTATTGTTTATATATGATATATATGATTTATTTTTTCATTTTAAATTATTATATAAAAATAACTTCATTATTTCCATTTTTTGAAAATACGACAACTTTGATTGTGGACGTGTGGACTACTACCTCCTCAAAGTGATGTGATTCGTTCAAAATTTACAAGGAACATATTAAGGGTAGTTTTGGTGAATATATATGATATATATTAATGTATAATTATACCATAATGATTACATATATATATACATATATGTCATTTACTTTCTTTTATTTCTATTAAAAAGATTCTTAAAAGGAAAAAGCGTTAATACGTACGTACGACCTGTCGTCTCCATGAATGGTGTATTCCATTTCATATTTATATATTTTATATATTATTATAAATAAAAATATACTGAATATATATTATACTTATATAATTATTCACATTCTTGAAATAATTAAATCTTGATATATGTAATAATATCATGAATAATAATCCAAACCATATATGAAAAACAAAACAGATATTACACGAAACATGACATTAAAATGGAGTTGTTAATAGACGGGTAATATAAGATAATAAAAAATAGATGGTATTAGATATAATAATATGTTTATTTTGAAGATTTAAAATAAATAGATATTTATTTTATAGGTTTTTTGAATATGTATGAAGAAAGTCAATACTTAAGGTAAGGGTTTTCTCATCTCACTTTTATTTTCCATGAGACACTATTATTTTTGATCTCATATTTTCTTATATATGGTAAATAATTACATTTAATGTAGTATATGATTCATATAATTAACTTTAGTGTTTATTAAGTATACATTTTATGATCATTCTTTTATGGGTCTTATGGGTCTAAATTTACCGAATCAGTAAAGTAATTTTGTCACAATTTTCCTTCTTTGAGATATATGTCATGTTATAAACCTATATTTCTCTATTGGGTGTATATACTTCCTATTGACAAGTTATATCATGAATATACATCTTTAAATACTATTTTTATCTTCATGTAATTTTATTCTTTCATATGGATTACAATCCAATGTTACCAAAGTGGTAACAAGTTACTACTACAATATTATCATTTACTAGTATTATTTATGATTATGTATCCATTGATGAGATATTATTATTTATATCTTATTAAAACTCAAAAATTTTATTCTCCTATGGTTATCCATGATATATTTATGTGTTAGGAACATTTTTATCCTCTTTGGTAGTTAATATAATTAAGAAAATGTTTTTATGAATATCAAAATTTGTTTCTCATTTCAGTTGAAAAATCTATGTTCTTTCAAAATAGTGTTCTATAAATTGTTTAAAAAATGTTCTAATATTATCCTATTAGGTTTCAATGAAATTTTTACCCATGGTTTACCTTATTAAAAATGGTTTTAAAAGGTATATTCTTTCATTTTATAATCAATACACTTTTGTAAACTTTTAAGGTACGGAGGTAATGTTTGGAATATAAGGACATATCCACCAACATGATGGTCATTTAATTGAATATTAATTTTTATATTTAAAATTTTATTTTTTTCATTGAATGTTTTCCTGCTATTATGGAAATTTGTTAAATTGAAATTGGGTTTCAAATAAAAAGGTTTTTTAAAATGTGTAATGATTAAAAAATTCAATGATTTTAAAATCTTATTTTACATGTTTTAAAATGGTTATTTTCAAAGAAAATTATTTCAAAGATTTCAAGCTTCCATTATATTTTTTCAAATCCATTTTAAAAAAAAAATCATTTCAAAATTAATTATGTTTTAAAAATAGTTTTTCTTAGTGGAAAATATATTTTCCTAAAGAAATGTTGTAAATGAAATTGTAAATATTTCTTTATAAGAAAATGATTCAAAAATTATTTCATAAAAAGGATTTTAAAAGAATGTAAATTTTCTTGAAGAAATGTTTCATGTGATCTTGTAATTTTTTTTCCATATAATATGACATACTTTGTTATAGTTTATGATTTACAAGGGATATTATCCAATAATACAATTAATATTCGATCTTTTAATGGTTTATGTTTTGATTTCATGACTTTCATGAAACCCATTTCTCTTCAATGGTTTTTATTATTTTGATACCTACTTTTGTTCATGGGTTATTCTTAAATTAAATTAGAATGAAACTTGTCTATTTTCCATAGGTGATTATATGATTACATGTTTAAGGTACCCATTTCATTTCATTGGTTATGATATGATTGTTTATGATCTTATGGAACATTTATGTATGACTTAATTATGAGTTGGGTGGGACCTATTTCTCACATCAATGCATTGGGTAAAAATGTGTATATCATAAGGTAGACATGGATCAAACATGGAGTGAACTCATTTCTTTAAAGGACTTTTTTCTCTAAGTTGGTCTTGGGAGTGAACCTAGACTACTAAAATGATCATGGGAGTGAACCATGACTACCAAGAGGCTATGTGGAGTGAACCCATACAAACAAGATGGACTTTATAGTGATTCCTCGACTACAATATAAATCATTTTATATGATTTTATGTCTGCCACAAATTCTATATCAAATTATTATGTAATGGTTTCACAGATTTATCTCTTTATTCTCTTATCATTAATTTCATATGAACTACCAATATTTCTTTCATGGATCATTTAAATGATATTTGATATGTAGGGGATGATCTTCAAATGTCATTCTCATGTTATCATATCCTTATGTTCATGTTACTGTTATGTATATCCTTTGTTTACCCAAACTGAGAATATGACCTCACCCATTTATTATGTTTTCTCTCACTAGGTTATGAAGAAATGTTTTAGGTAGAAATAAAAAAGTGGATGATCTTTTTGGTAAACATAGAAGATATTTCACCTATTTAGAATATGTTGTTCCAAGTTTCCAAAGATACTTAACCATTCTGGTCTTTGAGAATTTTTTTTTGTAATATGATAAATATTTCTCTAAAATTACGTAATATACTTGTATGTTATGCCTTGGTCGCTATGAAAAAAATGTATGTTATTCACCGAAGTTGGTTTAGGCCAGCACTCAATAGCATATAAATTTGATGGATCTAATGATATATGCTTACTTGAGATTATATAATCAAAAAATGGAATCTTTAGAATCCAAAATTCACACTTTTTAAATGTTCCCCATAATTTCTCATCTTCAGTGTACTTAGTAAAATTATCAAGTTATATTCTTACTTATAATTTCCCTTTTAATATATATAAATTTCATTTATAAGGACAAAAAAATTGATCATGGTAATCTCTAGAAACTCTATTATTTAATTCCATGAAGATAAGGGTTATTAAGACCATATAGAATCACTATATATTCATAGTGTCCATAACATGTAAGGAATGTTGTCCTGGGTATTTCCTTCTTCTTAACCCTCAATTTATGGTATCTAGAATGAAATTTAATCATGTAAATGTATTGAGCACCACACAGTGGGCCAAATATGTAATCAATATAAGAAAGAGGTTACTTTTTTATTAATTTTGATCTTATTCATCTCCCAATAAACAATGTAGTGTCGCATCAATGAATATTTATTTTTAATGAAATGAATAAGTGCACCCCAAGGTGAATCAAATGGCCAATTATTCTATAATCAATATTCTTCTTGAGCTGCTTATTTAATTCATGCAACTCCATCCGAACCATTCTATAGGGATTATTTGAAATTGGTGTGGCTGCTAATATGAACTACATTGAGAACTAGATTTCTTATTTTGGTGGTAGTCTAGGAAACTCTTCTATAAAGGCATTAGAAAATTCTTTCAAAATAGGCATATCATTAATAACAAGTTTCTCCCTACCCAGTTGATATAGACACTTATTATAAATGGTTATTTAGACTCGTACAATGGATGTGATTTTCATCAAAGTTTGTACTTATCATCACATTGATGGACGATTATAGGATGATTTGGAATATCATATGTGAATTTCCTTCCCTGATAATTGTTTTTGTATTAATGTAAAGAAATAAAAATCATGAATAATATAACATTATATTAAACTAAATTAAGAATGGTAACTTTTAAAGAACCTCATTTCCAAAAACTTCAACCATAGAGGAATATTACACTTGAGATATTATAATAATACCATAAGTGGTTTTCACTACTAATTCTGTATCTAACGATTTGGGTGGAATATTAATATACTTATAGAATTCATTAAAAAATAATGAATGTGTAGATCCATAGTAAAATAAGACATTATAAGTTCTAGAGTGGATGGTAAGTGTACCTCTCACCACATCATTATCACACCCCTCTTAAGAAAGAATGATCACATGATATTTCCCTTCTTCTCTGGACTTAAGATGTTTCTAGTATCGATCAACATCATTAGCATTCTAATTTTGGCATTGGTTAGTATATTTTTCATAATCCTTATATTTGAAATAATTGAGTGTGGGTGGTGCATTCTATTCACCTTCTCTTTATTTACATTTTTTTCTAACATATTCCAATTTCACTGATAATCAATTTCATGATGACCATACCATACACACTTAAAACATTTACTAGTAAACTTATGGAAATTCCCTCCATTATTTTCAGACACTTTGAGAATAAAGTAAATATCATCTTCATCTCCCCAAAGTTCTTATATTTTCTATAGAATTATATTTTTATCTTCTTGTCAAAACTGTGAGACTAATACATAACTCTAAACTTCATTTTCTCATTGACAACACTTAAAAAACTTCTTTGTAGCTACTGATGTCTCTAATGGCTAATGAACTTTAGAAAAACAGTTTTATTGCACTAAAGAATAAATAAATCCTAATTTCAAGTTGGATAATAATACAATAATTTTACCTCAAAAGGCTGGTAAAATTTTCATCATAGGTACTAATGGATTCATAATCCTTTTACTTTAGCTCCAGGAACTCCACTATATTCATATGAATAATATGAGCAATATAATTATCGAAAAGAATATCATTAACTTCTCCCAATCTATTGAGGATAGTTCATCATGTTTCCTTGTATTCTTGATAAGATTCCACCACTAATTCATTTCACCATTCAAACATTAGACATCCAAAATGATTTTTTCATGTTCCAAACAATAGATAATTAAAAATATTTTTTGTGGTGCTGATACATTAATCTATAATTAGTGGACCAGAACTACCACTAAAAATTGGTATAAATTGTGTCATAAGGAAATAATAGAATATTCTTTCCTCCTTTGTGCGTTTGTAAGTTCATCATGATTTATATATTGGGAATTTTTTTGAGAATAGAAATGATGTTTTTTGTTAAAGATCCCATAAATTTTGGATTCTCAAGGGGATAATATTTTCATTGTCCATCACACTAAGCATTAATACGGTTCCTTTATCTTCAATCCATTGACTTGAACCAAAAATCAAAGTTTAATCAACAACAATCATAGTGGGGAACCACATAATCAAGAAAAATCATTTATATTATGTATAAATAATGACACATTCTTTTTAATCTACAAAACCTTAGGTTTATATGAGTTATTTCATAGTCATATTATATTTCAATACATCATAATGGTTCATAAAATGTTTTCTAATTTCCAAAGAATATCCCCTAGTGTTTCAAACCAGGTGTGTAGAAAGGCCCTTTGTCATGCAGCATGGGATGATAGAGTCTAAATTAATGAGACCATGTCATAGTTATTATCAAAGGGTGCATTTTTTATAGATCTATGTCAAATTTTAATAACTATAAAGGGATGTAATATCTTAGAAACCACCAGCTCTATCCACAACAAAAATTCAAGGGCCTTTTCATATACATTGACTTATCCTTAAAAATTAATTCTGGGATCTCACTAATGTTTTATCATTATAGTTTCAAAAGGTTGACTAAAAAGATCCTCTTATACCGATTATATTGACCCAATATTATCATACATAGATATTATATCATTTTATATGAGAATTTATTACATTACACAATCACATGCAAGAGGATCGTAAAGGTATTGTTCTCTATCTCTCTGATTGAAATTATCATAGTGATGTTTCCTACTCTCTAAATACTCACCTCATGGTCATATAGCATAAACCACTTATATTCCACTGAAAGCCTTTTTAAGGTTCCCCTTAGATATGAGATCATGATTCACCACTTTAGAAAACTTCTTCACCCAAAATATGTTCAACGGGGGTGTAATCTCCAAATTAATCCCATCTAAGAAATTATTCTATACAATAGCCTAATATCCTACCAACTCTATGATAAATCACTATAAATTAGTGAAGTGACCAGAATATTTCATCATTGGAATACTACCTTGGGTGACCTGAATAAAATCTACTACTTTCTCCTGGTTGAGCATATCTTGGGAAAAGTTTTTGAGAAATATCTCCTAAAAGCCTTTCCATTCCATATTATCTAGCTGATCATCCAGAGTATGAATATTCCACTAGTGTTTTTCTAATACTTACAATATATAAAAATCCAACGTAA
Organism: Viscum album; assembly: GCA_963277665.1. Lineage (NCBI taxonomy): Eukaryota > Viridiplantae > Streptophyta > Magnoliopsida > Santalales > Viscaceae > Viscum > Viscum album. The sequence continues at coordinate 1,144,803,677 of OY728140.1, forward strand.
CTCACATATCTATTGGAGTCTCTAAATGGATAAAGATCATCTGGATAGCCTCAATGCACAACTCAACTACCTCAAGTCCACCCTCTCTAGTTAATGTCTAATAGTGTTGTAATTGGAACTATTTCTTCAATCCAGACCTATTAAAAAAACCACCTTGGGACTCCTTCCATAAATTTCATAGAGTGAGAAAATATCTCATGGAATTGATCTCTAGATCCATTACCTAGAACTATTAGAGCCTTTGGTTCCAATACTTTAGGTGCATTTCCTGATAATTCATCATTTTGCCTTATCAATAAGTGTTATCATGGATTCATATATCTACAATTCCAAATAAAAATATTTGGACACATACACATAATTAAAGGCATTTAATGAGAGGGATTGACATAAATCCATTAGAAGTAATCCCTTATACCCCAAAAACACGGTAAAAAAGGCACTATCACCACTGTCAACCATCCCTTATCTCGATAATTACAAAAATAAGGTAAAATAATTCTATATTTCATATTTTCCAAATAGAAAACAATTTTATACATTTTAAAAATAACATTAGGAAAAGTTTTATTTAATTTACAGAAATAAGGAAAAATAATTTTCATTTAAACAACTCACACGAAAACTTCTTTTCTATGCGGTTTTAAATGATTAATTTCATAATAATTCCTAAGAACCTAGAATAATGCATGTATACACAACTCCTATGCCATAGAAAACAATATTAAAATCACAAAAAAAAACAACATCACACAAAAAGTGCATCACTCATGGTGAAATAACATTAAACTATAATAGAAAACATCATGAGCATCAATCCCACTCTGGGTACTTGGGTTTTTTCCCATACATAGTTTATCTACTCCCATACACGATTTTATGACCAAATCTTGACTCATATAAGTATTTTATCAATATTCACCAAACAGTAAGAAAAGGGAAAAGAATGAAAAATCATTCGATACCTCTTTGTAACATTCTGACCTGGGTGCAACATGACGGTGCTCTGAGATGGTTGGTAACATTACCTTAGGTGCGCCTCCACATATTCCAGATGATATTGAATAGGATTGAGAGTATACTATATATCATGGGAAGAATATAACCTCTTTATTAAAATATAAAAATAGAAGAAATCAATAAAATACATCCAAATGATAGTAATAATTAACCTTAATAATATCATAATCAATAATTACCGACATCACTTGATAATCCTAAAACATGAATAAATTACCATAATCCAAATAATAGGGATGAAATTATATAATAATTTCAGTCATGTAACATAGTGCTCTTTCCCTTATTTTGTCATGAAAACATGAAGTCTATTATAATACCCACCAGGAAGATCAAGTAATGTGTAATAACAACATAGTAGGCCACCACCAAAATATCTAAAACAAAATACAATCTATAACCGTTTATCCAGTTGTATAAATAATAATGTAAAAAAGTTAAAGTTAATATCTTTCACATTAAATTATTCTTTAATAGACCCCATAGGTCCATGGGTTCATGACGACACCTAAACCAAAAATACCCGCATTTTCTATTTGTATAGTCTGATCCATCCACCAATGTAATATCATATTTCATTCTATCATGGTTTTGTTTAATCATTTGATTCTAATTCCACATTCATACAAAGAGGGCCTAGAGCAGTAGAATAGAACCCTGTGGGTCCTTGGAACAACAATCCATGTCCTATAACTCAATGATCAAATTAAATAAACACACACACACACACACACATATATATATATATATATATATTGGGGATCTAGAGAGGAAGTATGAAACCTCATAGGAATTTGGAGCTACAATCATTATCCCAAAACTCATTCACAAATATCAAAACTCATGGTTCCATGTTCACAACCAATTTCTAAACCATTTTCCAAATTCTTTATTCATTAAATTTCATAAATTAATTTATTAACCATGATCAAAATTCCAAATTTTTCAACCATGCATAATTCATAATTCATCATTTAAATTAAATTTTCGCAACCCAAGGGATTCTATAAATTCCAGTACAAATATCATAAATGGGTCCAAGAGGACCCGTGAAGGGTTTCACAATCACCAGAGAATTCAATTAATTAATTCAATTTATAATGAAATTTACCAACATGGAAATTGAAATTTCAAAATTACATACACTAAATATTTATTAAGAATATGCGAATTAACAATTAGACCAAATACCTCAACATTGTTGAATAACATTCTCCAAACTGAAATACCTAAATTGATGTTGGACAGTCAACATCACAATGTCGTGGAATATCTAGGGCCAATTACTTATACCAGATTCCCATAGAATATGATCTATTAAAACCTATATCTAATCTTTCACCAATTGAGGAAAAATCATCTCTATTCATCAAGAAAGAGATACAAGATAGAGAGATAACAAAATAGAAAAGAAATCATAAACCAAAATGAGACAATCCTTCAATAAGGTTTTCAATTCATTAATAAAGGTATTTCAGGTGCCTTATAATCCTCCTGGGATCTTCCAAAATTAATGAAAATTGTTTAGAGATGAGACTAAGTGGTATGGGGTAAAACCTGGGTGGTCTAGAAATTTTAATGAAATTTTAGGGTGTTTCCAAACCCTCACTCAAGGTTTCTTGAGAAGAGGCTCAAGGTTTTCCAAAATGTGAACCAACCAAGAAAACCCCCTTGATCTGAAGGTTCACAGTTTGGAGAGGGATTCTGCAGAGTTTGACCAAACTGTGCACAAATAATGCATAACCTATCCTGTCTGCAAAATAGGTCACAGAATTTCCTAGGGAAAATTGCATGATTTTCTTTAACCATGCACCAACTGCCCATATCACCATGGGCTTCCTTGTTTCTCATATTTCACTTGAAATTACCCCAAATAAAAACACAACCAAGATATATCTAAATCAGAGGTGAAAGAGTAACAACAAAATAGCATGACTAATCTCTCAAATGGTCATGATCTTACAACCTTTTAGATAAATCTTAAGTATGGTATCAATATAACATATACTTAGTGGATTATAAGAAACAAAGTGGGTTGATGGCAAAGATGAATAGAAATACCATGATAATATCCATAATTGTTTTTGATAAACTAACGTTAAAATTTTCAAAATCACCATTTAAATCATAAAGTTCAAAAAATATTTTCCAAATAAATTTCACATAAAATAATCATTTAAAATTTTGAAATAAGAATTAAAATATTCATTATTCTTAATTTTATAAAGTTACATTCATGCCATACATGATAAAACAAATATTCCATTCACATTTTTGGTAAAATTCAAATGGACATTGTTTTGAAAATGAAATGTAAATTCTTTTTGAAATTTTTTTGAAATGTGAAAATAGGTAAACATTTTATTTAATAAATCATATACAAATTGTTAAAAAACTTTTTTGAACACATATTTATAAAATATGGGCTTTCATTGAAAATGGTTTCTAATAGAAGAGAGTAATAAATTCAGATTTTGTAAAACATTTTCTCAATAATTTTAAGTACCAAAGAGTAAAAAAATGGTAAAATTACATGAAAATTTCCATGGATCACCAATGGTTAATAATATAGTTTTATTTTAATGTAAAAATATAAAATTATTTCCCCAATGTATATGTAAACCAAAACAGTCTTGAATAATAATTAGATTGTGAAATAAACTCTTGCCAATATAATAACTTTTGAATCATAATTTACATGAATGAGATAACATTAAAAGAAACATTAAATACCATGATGATAAATTAACTCATTATATAATAAATAAAATGTTATGTATATACACCACTAAAAATAAATAAGTTGTTTATATGGTTTAGTCTTATAAAAGTAAAAGTGTGACAAGAAACTTTTACCTTGAGTGTGACTTGTAACGTATATTCTTCATCATCCTAAATAATAAAAATATGTAAATTATTTATATTATTAATTACCTATGTCAATATTATTATTAATTTTATTAAAAAATTAACATGTTATATATGACTATATAATCAATTAATCATATGTCATATGTTTCAATGACATTTGGCTCATGTGTCAAAAAAAACATTGGTAGGTTGACTATGGTCAAAGTGGTAATTATTTAAACGTATAAATAATAATTATCATGAAATAATTGTCAAATATAAATAGAAATTATACTTTTAAAACATATCATTAATTATGTTTATGAGAAATGATGTATGTTTCATTTACAGAGATAGTAGGTCCTACGTACGCATGAGTAACGTTTCCATTTCATAATGATCATTATGGAAAGAAGTTAACTGATATTATATAATTGTATAGTTATAATAATATCGCAAATACCATATTATTTATTTAAACATAGTCATATATATCATCCATTTGGTTATAAAAAGAGAGACCCAACACCTTATGAAGGCGGTAGTACATACATACATAAACAACGTTATCATCTTTCAGTCAGTAAAAAGGTAAAAAAAGAAAGTGATATATTATATTTTTAGAATGATAAATATGTAATTAGTGTCAAATTATATCATTTATATAACATATATGAATTAAAATTATCTTTAAAACCATCTTTATAAAGTGTTATTGAAAGACAAATCACATTGTTTTGTGAGGTTGTACTCTACCGTACACTCCAATGGTGTTATTGTATCCCCTAGGAGATGGAATATAAAAAGGTAAATACAATATAATAATTGAATAGGTATAATAATGTTATAAATATTATATATATATATATATTATATCCATCTTTATACCCAACCTTTATAAATGGTAATAGAGAAATGTATTATATCGGTTTGTGAGGCGGTAGTCCGTTGTACACAAGAAAGATGAATTCATTAACTGTTTTATGAAAGAAGGAATTATTTTATGTCATTATATAAACATAATAATAGGTAATTATATTTAAGATACTATGGTTATTATTTCATCATTTTTTAATAATAATTGAAGGCGTTTGAGGTAGAAGTAAAATAAAAATGCTCATTGAAGAATGTTAAATGTTCTTCAGGTTTCCTCCTTAAGGTTATACCAAAAGCATTATTTGGTTGGATTTATTCCAAAAATAAGGATAATAAGATGATAGAAGGGATTTTTAAGTGATTTTGGAAGGTATTTTATGAATGATGTTTGTTTATGTAGTAAATTAGGGGGATAGGGGTGTCGTTTTATAAGTGACTTTAGTGGCACACTTTTAATATTTGGAATGAAAAAGTAGTACCCATGTTTTGTTTCATAAAAAAGGTCCAAAAGGGAGTATGATCAATATTAAGACAGTATAGGGTCGAAATATGTCCATTAAATTTATATTATATAGGTTTTATGTCAATTTAACTTTTATATTTTTAATTTAAGCCTCAATAAATCCAATTTTACCGTAACCATGGTGACTAATTTTTATTGTTTTTAATACTCATTATAGTAAAAAATTAATTTTAACATATTATATAATATTTATTATTCTGATTCCAAATGTAAAATCTATTTTTGAAAATATCATTTACATAGGTGAAAAAAAATATAACCAAAATTTAATCCTGTAAATGTGATAAGAAAGATGTTTTTCAAGGAGAAAATGTTTTTAAAATAAAAATCAACATAATAATTATTTAAATGAAATTTTATAAATTGATATATAATTTAATTCATTTTACTTTTTTACCAATTAAAAATATAATTTATCTTTATAAATAATTTTAACGAAAAGGTAGTTGTCAATTAAAATTTAGTAATTTTTATTATTCATCCGAAAATGAAACGTTTTTAAAAAAATACAAAAAATTCCCTCTAAGATAAATTTTTTATGATTAATTAAAAAATGATGTTAAAATTTTAAAATAAATTTTATAAAAGTGATAAAAAATAAAATTAAATTATGTGTCAAAAGTATAACTAAACTACTTTTTGGAGAAATAACGTTTTTGAAAAAAACATTTCATTATCTTTCAAATAAATATTATATTGTTTATAATCAATATATATCTGTTGAATTTTTTATAAACATTTTTAAAAAATAAAATATTCACAATTTATTTATTAATATTAATACATTCCAATTTAATAACTAGTATATAATGGTAATCTTTAAATTATAATATTTTAATAGAGTGTTGTGTTTCATTCAAACCCACTTTTGTGTGCATTTAAATATATCAAATAAATTGAATATATTTAAAAATAAAAATATTTCAATATCTCAAGAAGTTATATTCCCTTTAATGTTTTATGTATTAAGTCTTACATGACCAATCCATTTTTTTATATTATTGAGAAACCACTTTGTGGGGAAGTGAGAACCTAACAAAAAAAAACAACCATACCTGCATAAAGTCACACAGACACATTACACTTTGACAGAAATCAAAATTCAAAAGGATTCAAAAGTAGCCAGCATCACCGCATAAAAACCATCAAAACACCGCCTGTTTCAGAATTCAATGGGTATCACAACATATCCCGCAAATCCCGCTATCCACTCGAGGAGAACTGTACTCATCCTGAAAACACGTCGTAGTGGAACGTGAGGCCAGAACAGTGGTTGAGCGGTCGAGAGCTCCAGAAGGCGGAAACACCGACAATGCCGAAAACCGAGGCCTTTCAAAAACTGGAGCAATCCAACCTAGATAGCACCTTGAGACCCATTGGCCACCAAGCCACAAGACTCAAAACCTCTTTGAACCACTACTCTATATCCGACTTGGAGAGTCGTAGTGGAACGTGAGGCCAGAGCTGTAGAGAAAGCATCTGACAGCTCCATCAGCAGACAAACCATCAGTAAAAGACCTCCATAAGAAGAAAAAGTCGATATTATAGAAGAAAAGACAAATCACCTAAATGAGGGTGATAATGAGGAGAAGTACCGAACAAGAAGAACACAGGAGTGGACAAGCTGTGAAAGAAGTGCTAGGGGAAAGAACACACGGATAATCCATGCTTAAAGAGAAAGAATAGGCTGGAGGAGCAAGAAGAGGCCAGAGGAGGAGAAAGGAGAAGTGTACAGGAGGAAACAGAGAGCCACAACCCCAAATCTAAGGATTTTAGAAGGAAACCCCAGGCCGAGACGGGAGTGAGAGGAGAGCCGGTAGAGAAGGGTTCCATCCTTGCTCCTCACTAAAATTTAATATTTAGTTAATGTTCATATTTATGAATATCAGGGTGTTACAATTTTGACAAGTAAAAATGATTAAAGTTGGACTAAAATCAAGCATTAGAAATTATTATTTCAAAATATTTCATCAAATTTATTTTTGACAACTTTTTAGGTCATTTTCATCTTTATCGTTTTTTTAATTCCAAGTAAATCTACATATAGCACAACCATGATAATTAATTTTTACTATTTTTACTATTCATTGTTTTCAAGAATGAATCTGATCTTATTATATAATATAAATTAAATTTTTTTCCTAATAAGGAAACCAATTTAAAAAATTCAATTCACAGAAGTGGAAATATTTAATTTGTAATAAAACTTGTAGACATGTCAAAAAAGTAGTGTTTGAAGAAGTATATTTTCAAGTAAAAGGCGATTTTATACTATGTACCTAATAATAATTTTTTATGTATATAAATTAAAATTTATAGATATATATTATATAAACTTCCATTTAAACATTCCTAATTATGCATTATTTTATTAAATTAAAATGGGGGAACATTATGCACTTGAAAATTGTTTTTTTAAAAATTAAATTTTGAAATCCAAAAATATATTTATAATAATATCCAATTTAAAGATTATTCAAATGTAGTTATGTTTATAAAATTTATCGAAAAAGTTATTATGTTACTTTAATCATAATTCAAAATATAATGGGAATTATAAAGAAATTAATTTTTTAAAAATAAATAGTTGTTTTACAAAAAAAATAATTTTCAACATTAACTAGTTTTTTTTTGAAAATTCCAAAATTTCAGATACTTTTAATTTATAATTATATATATATAAATTAATTGAATATATAAAAACATTTCTACATGTTCCAAAATTAATCATAATATTTTCTCATAAAATGAAATAAAACACATTTTTTGAAGAAAACAAATTCTTGAAGGGTATAATTACTTTACTAAATATTTATTGAATTTGTAATAAGAATTTTAAAATAATTTATATTGAGTTGTAAATTTATATATATATTTTTATAAATTTTTTAATACTATTCATACCCACCAATATAATGGCTTAGTTGTATCAGTTATATATTTCACTGGTCATTTAAACTCGGTGTTGCGTGTTGAATACACTATAAATCCAAATGATAGTTTTTTTAAATATGATGGTGATAATTCCTAGACCATTTAATAAATTGAATCCTTATACATATTTCTTGAACTAGGTAATAAACTGTATTTTATTTGAAATAAAATACTCATTTTTGAATCCGACTTCATAAAAAGGGTTAATAAAACATCCTCTTGATAAGTGAGAAAAGGAAGTATGAGGGACATATGGATTGAAACATACTATGTTTCCAAATAGGATAAAATCGGTGGGAAGGGATTATTTTTACATGGAAGAAAATATTATTCTTGAAATAATGATGTACAGTGAAATAGACAATTGAACATATGAAATTTAATGATCAATAATAAGTTAACAATCACAAAACAATAAAACAAGGTGGTGAAAAAATCTTTATTGATATCATCATAAATGTGTGTAACATGAAAACAATTTGTTTCAACATAATTTTACTACATTTGAGTAATTCCATAAAACACAAATTAAGGAAATAATTAATTATACTTACATGATAATTTTAAATTCATTCCTTTCATAAATTTTCACCATAGTCTTTTTCCCCAAATGATGAGCATTCAAGAGGATTTTTTCCTTCACAAATCAATAAAATAAACATTTATAGGACAAAATAATTATAAAATGAATAATCAAGATATTTCAAATTGATTTAAAAATTAAAAAAACAATGTTGTTAGAACAAGTTAATGTAATCCCAAAAATATATTAACCATCATAAGAGGAAATAATACATTAATCAATAAAATTAAAAAGTAATACCTTATGTTAAGACTAAATAATTAAATATATAAATGAACCTATATCTAAAATAAAATTAACAACCTCAAAATTAATTGTTGTTTTAACATAAATATTTATAGAATACATTTCATCTTAAATTCTTAAAAAATATGGTGATCTTTTTCTTAAACAACATTTTTCACTTAGTCACCAAATCACATTTCAATCCCATGGCCATCTATATGATAAAACATGTGTCCCCATCATTACCTCCATATCCAAGATAATAAAAAACCAAATGGATATAAATACCATAAAAAATATGTCCAAAAAATGTAAAGTATTACCTCACATTAAATTGAATAATTACATATACTTAAACCCCAAAAAACACATCATAAAGACTCATTAATCACTTTATATATCATCTCCTAAAACAACAAAAGGGGTGTGTAAGACTTTTAACTTTTTAAAAACCTTAATCTTATTGTACTATGATGGTATCAAAAAATATTAAGATACCCACTTATGAAAATATCCAAGTCTTTAATGTTATATAAAGCATCCTTTGATACCGACAATAACAACCCTGAAATCGTACTCTCAAATCCGTTGATGAAATCATAACCATTACATTTTCATATTTTATACTGATGAAGGTGACCTAATTTTCACCATCCCAAACATTAAATTTCAAAAGGAAATATTGGATCACTTATAATCTCATGTAACTTTTAGGTTTTTAGTTTTAGTGAATTAGGATACACTATTGCATATAAAATACCCTTGTCATTAAATGTTTCATTATACTGCATGAACTGGATTTTATTATTTCACACTAAGTCATCATCATCATACATATGAGTCCTTTATATACTAAATTCATTCCAAATCCTTCTTGGGAACCTAGGTGAAAATGAAACATAAGAGTGGCAAGAAAAATTCATTATAAGGTTAAACATATTCATTAATAATTGGATGTCATCAGTGAGCGTAAGGAGGCTATAAAGGCATGATTACATAATCAAAGTTCTTGAGAATAACATATGAATATTTAAACCCATCAATACCTAGATAATCAAACATGAAAACATAGAATAACCATTTAACAAACGAAAGGTTCATTATAATTTTCAACCACGATACATGTGATATCAATCTTGATCAAAGGAAACATATATAACCATGGAAATAATAATGAAAATGTATTTGTATGATGGAAAGTAATCATCAAATAACACTTACATATCCTTTAAAATTTGATTAATAATAAGGATTAATTCCAGTACACTTTTTTATAGAACATAATCATTACCTAATTCATTAGAGTTTTTTTGGGTGTACAAATCATATAATCTTAATCAAGCTCACCCAATTCTATCTCAACACCCACATTTTATATAATGTGAAATAACAATAACATGAATAAGGATCATAGAGCATACCTTTCATCATAAAACTCAGAAAAAATTGTTATTAGGTTTAGAACTTTATTAAACTATGGAAAATAAATGGTTTTCATAATAATCTCTTCGAAACATGATGATTATCACTAGAAAAGTAACATGTTCCTTAAAAATCTCTAAGAAAAGAGATTAACATGTAGAAAATAAATGGGTTCCATAAAAATCTCATGGAATCAATAATAATACTTATAGATAAATAAATATGATGGAATAATTATAAAATATCTCCATTAGAGAATATCTAAAAATAAGGTTTGTTGATGATGATGAATGGAAATACCAATAAAGTATCAATAAAAAAAATTGAGGAAAATTAAACTTTCAATTTGAAAATAACATTTAAAAATTCAAAATTTATAAAATATTATGAAAAAATTTCATTGAAAAAATCTTGGTAAAAATACAAAGGAAATATCATGGAAAACAATGGATATGATGGTAGGATAATAAATTCACATCATAAATGTTAAAAATAAATATTGTTTTTAAAACAATTATAAAAGGGATCAAAAAGTGACCTATTTGGAAAGCAATATGAGATTTCCTTTTTAAAAATATTAAAACCAGTAAAAGGGTATGTAAAAAGGAATCAATAAATAATTTTTTTATAGAAGAACAATTTTAAAAATATTTAAAAACATTTATTTTAAGAGAAAAATACATTATCTAAAAGAGAATACGAGATTAGTATCACTTACAAATAGATTTCATGATATTTATTCAATCAATAAGCGAGTAAATAAAAATAAACAATATGAACAACATTCCTAACCAGGGGAGAAAAAATACATGTGTAATGGCCCGGACCTCTCCAGTCCATTACTTTGTGGAATTTTGGTGTTGGAGGTGTTCCGGGAGGCCAAGGGGACTTATCCCCAACACTTTGCCAATTTTCCAGTTCTGTGAACAGTGTTTCCAGTTTTATGAACAGTTTCATAGATCAGTTTCACAGATCGGTGTGACAGATCAGTTTCACAGATCAGTTTCACAGATCGGTGTGACAGATCAGTTTCACAGATCGGTTTCACAGATCGGTGTGACAGATCAGTTTCACATATCTGTTTCACAGATCGGTGTGATAGATCAGTTTCACAGATCAGTTTCACAGATCGGTGTGACAGATCAGTTTCACAGATCGGTGTGACAGATCAGTTTCACAGATCGGTGTGACAGATCAGTTTCACAGATCAGTTTCATAGATTGGTGTGACAGATCAGTGTCACAGATCAGTTTCACAGATTGGTGTGACAGATCGGTTTCACAGACCGGTTTCACAGATCGGTGTGACAGATCCGTTTCACAGATCGGTTTCACAGATCGGTGTGACAGATCAGTTTCACAGATCAGTTTCACAGATCAGTTTCACAGATCGGTTTCACAGATCGGTGTGACAGATCCGTTTCACAGATCGGTTTCACAGATCGGTGTGACAGATCAGTTTCACAGATCGGTTTCACAGATCGGTGTGACAGATCAGTTTCACAGATCGGTTTCACAGATCGGTGTGACAGATCAGTTTCACAGATCAGTTTCACAGATCGGTGTGACAGATCAGTTTCACAGATCGGTTTCACAGATCGGTTTCATGTACAGTAACGGTGGGTGAACAGTGTTTCCAGACTCCTACAGTTTTGCCCCTTTTTACGTTTCCTTTGACGTAAAATACATTTAAAGCCTTATTTTAAGGGCTCTTAAGGCCGATTCAAATGCCATAAATCCTTTATTAATTATTCCTAAGGCTTGGAATGTTTTACTTGGTCAAACCGCGTGGGTTAATGCGATCCGTTTTTAATGGAGAATTAACCGGATCTTAAACCGTCGCCCCATTTAATCTTAAAAAGGGATGAGATATCATTCTCCCTTGTTCATTCTCTTTGTTCTCAATTAAGTGGCACTAGAACCTTTCAATCCTTTCCGTAGGAGTTCCACAATCAATCTTTACCCCGAGGATTGGTTCTGTTCTGTTTTGGATGCAACTGAGCCATGTCGATCAATCTTCGATATAAGGTATGTTGTATCGTCGTTCTTTTGGGGTTCATCTTCTCCTATCCTCCTTTAAATAATTATACCATGTATTCTCCAAGATTCTAATGGGTTTTCTTGGGGTTGGTTGGTACTGTCGTACCGCAGCATCCTCCGGTGGATGCAGTTGTCGCGAGGGGAGGATCGTGACCTGTTGTGTGGATAAAGAACGTGAGGAACTGTTTGAGGTAGGGGATTAATGACTTCTCTAAATTGTATATGTGCAATCGTAGAATTAGCATGATTTATCTCTTTGGATCACAATGAAATTGACCTAATTAAATACTTGAACCGGATTAAAAGAATTGGTTGATCGCATGCTGTTGCTTTATACCGTGATAACGGTTTGCCTCATGTTTTCCTAGATATAGTGATATCTATGTTTTCTTTGATTCATTGTTCGGTCATCATAGAAATTGATAACGAACGTAAAGCCGGAATTAATTGTTAATTAATCGGCTAAAGATAAAGAGGCATGTAAATTAATCTGGTTATTGTCGTTGTTGTAGTTGTTCTAATTTGAGGATAATCAAATTAGGGAAGTAAGCATGGTTATTTAATTGTGATAGCTTACTTATTAGGTATCCATGATTGGAACCTACGAATAACAAATCTGTTAATTCAATATGGATTAGAGAACAGATTATGTGGGAATTTCTAAAAGGGTTCTGAGTTACCCTCTTGTTCGTTAAAGGGCCGAGAGCCCATTTTGTGATGTTTGTTTTCCTGCTGCTTGTGCTGTGATGTGAGCCTGGATGGCTGTTGTGATATGTGGAGGCATGGAGACTTGTGGTTGTGGCAGCGGATGACGCCTAGTGTGGCGAGATGCATCGGTTTATGTATATGGGTGTCGGGGAGGACACCAAGGGTGATGGTATGAGATGAATGTGATGGTTTGATGTTGGTGGTTTGGTTTGGTTGTTTATCTGCTTTACTTTTCCCCACTGCTCAAGGCAGCTAGTATTTCTTACCCTCTTTCCGAAGGAGGCGAAGACACGCGGGGTATGCCACGTGCTTTTCGTGTTTTGCCTCTCGATGGAGGATGGGTCTATGCTCTTTCTATAGGATGCAAAGACTCGACGGGTAGTATATCTACTCACCGTGTTGAGCCTCCTTTGTGTTTAGAAGCATAGGATGTTTTTCTAGAATTCCTGGGAATGTGGAAAAGTAATTCTGTAATGAATGTTTGATTAAATGGTGAAAATCCACGGGGATGGAGATGCTGGAATTTAAAGGTGATGTGAATATTAAATAGGAGTAGTTGTTTTTGAAAGTGATGCTAATTCAGTTTAATGTGGAATTGTTCATTCTTAATTAATGTTTAAAGAATTAATTAACGTACAGTGGAACTGATAAAATGAGAATGGAGTAACCTAATAAAGCTCTTCAAATGGTTGTGTGCTTGTAGGATACCTAGTCTTTGAAGTAGCAGCCTGGAGTCTGAGAGACGTTAGCTGCAGTTGTATCTAAGACTAGGTAATGCCCATAGTGTGGATATGAGTTACCTATATATTCTGTACTTTTTTTGTTTCTATACGCTACTCCACCTTGTCGGTAAGGGCAACTGACACCCCGGGGATTCTGAGCCCTGGGGGGTGTTTTCCCCAACATTCTGATGGGAGGTTGAATGGCTGACTACCCCCTTTGGCCCCGCTCTCTTCTCTTGGTAGATACTTGTGCCATGAGGCACAGTGGTTAGTTACCCCATATATGTGTGTAGAGGGCTGTAATGGCTTGTGGTTATTCACACACATATATTCTGGATATAGTATCCTGTGGAATACTATAGGTGTAACGTGTATAGGCTTTGATGGCTTGAGGATGTTTACTCGGCGTATGGGCTGTGATGGCTTGAGGAATAATACTCGACGTATGATACACGTTATACGAGCTATGGTGGCTCCCGAAAATTACCTGGTTACTTTTGGTTGTGAGGACGGTGTGGTGCTTCGCCCAGGTGTCTGCGGGAAAGCCTTTGTGGTGCACGAGGTGCAGATTGTGGAGCTTAGCCCAGGTGTCTGCGGGCAAGCCTTTGGAGAGAGATGCACAGGACGTATGTCGTTGGGGAAAAGCGGAAAACCAGTGGGGAAGTAGTAGCGGGGTACCCTTGATATTCTTTACTATATGCTATATTCTTGTATGCGTTACTTGGTAAGAGTAGCCATGGTGAGATTGGGAACATAGTATACCTGTTTAGGTGACGAGTTAGTTTCACTTGTTGTTCACTGGGCTTTAGCATGCTTTCTTTACTTTTGCACGAGAGTCTTGGGGAGGATCCTACTGAGTATACTGTTATACTCATCCTATGTACATATAAACTGTTTTTCAGGTCACTTGGAGCAGGTTGGAGATCAAGCTGGTTACTACTAGCTTGCGGTTGGAGGAGGAGCTGTTCGGGCTTGTGGTCGCTGTCGTTTTACTTTCTTTTGGGTACTTTTAGTTTTCCCTTTCAGTTGTAGTACTTTTTCATGACATTTCATATATGTACTTGGGTTTCTTTTATATTTTTCGTTATGAGTTGGAGTTGGTTGGAGTCTATTCTATCTCTCTCTTTTGCATGTGTTCTCTTAGAGGGTAATGCCTCCCATTAGTGTGTGTATTATACCCTCGGTGCTAGTCGCCAACCCGGGGCCTACTGGAGGCGGGACTCGGGGGTCATTATCTCCCTTCTCACATTACCGGCCCTGGAGGGGTACACTTTGTGGGGAGGGGGTCGTGACAGAGTGGTATCAGAGGTCTGGTTGAGGGATAGGATGGAGTTTGGAGTTAGGCACAGGTGAGGATGCATGGGATGGTAGGGCAATGATGTCATTCATGTTTAAAAAGTGGGGTAAACACTGGAGACCGGCAGAGACATAGGCGTTCAGGGCCCCCTATGATATGTTGCACGGACCTTTAAGTTTACGATGGCTACTAAACAAAGTGATACTGATTTCAGGGTAGAGACCTAGGAAAGGATCATGCATCATTATTCTTTGCGCCTGTGTTTGAATGGGTAGACCTTGGGATAGGTAACCTAAAAAGTTAATAAAACAAAACAATTAATTAATTAATGTTGAGTCTTCCATATTCCTGGATTAGGAGCTCTAACAGTTGTTATTTTACAGGTATGGATCCAGGTCGACGTCCTCGTCAGGTTTGCGCAGAAGGTGCCCAGCAGGTTGTTCCAGCAGATCGCCGCCGGGTAGAGGTTGACGACGATGACACTTGGAGGAAGACACTCCGAGAGTTTCAACGCCAGAGTCTACAGAAGTACGAGGGCTCCGTTTCAGATGCAGTCACAGAAGACTGGTTGGAGGAGGTCGAGATAGGCTTCAGTTTGATTCGTGCTCGGAAGGAACACTGGGTGTCCTTGGTTGTGACGATGCTGCGTGGAGCAGCGAGGCAGTGGTGGTTCTTGTTCCTCGGTGATCGTGAGGAGTCAGCGATCTCCTGGGAGGAGTTTCGAGACAGGTTTAGATTCGAGTTTCTTTCATCGACTGCGAAGGCGTCCAGTCGCCAGGAGCTACTCACCCTTCGACAGGGGATCTCCAGTGTTCGAGAGTTTGGAATCCGTTTCAGGAACCTTCTACGATATGCTTCAGACCTGTTACCAGATGATGAGGCCAGGGTGAGGCATTTCGAGGAGGCTTTGCGTCCAGAGATCCAGCGCCAGGTCACCCCATTTATGCTGAAGACATATCTTGAGGTGCTGGCAAGGGTAGAGGTTGTTGAGAGGACTTTGACCAGGACCGGATCGTCACGAGAGGGAAATCGTCATGATTCCTCACGAAGCAGAGCTGTGGTCCGAGGTTCCCGGTTTTCAGGACAGAAGAGTTTCCGTTCACCTGGGGGTAGGTCCCAGCCCTTTCCATCTCGTTTCTCCGGAGGTAGCAACTCTCATACCTATTCCAAGGGATCAGGTGCTTGTTTTTATTGTGGTGGTCATGGTCATCAGTAGCGGGAGTGCCCAACTTTTCAGAGCAGTCATCGTGCACCAGGCGCTCCACTCCAGGTTCCTCCGTTGAGGCAGTTCCAGCCGAGGCAGCAGCAGCAGGTTGCACCAACTTTAGATCACCTGAGGGCAGATGGAGCAGGCAGAGGACAACCCCATGACGCTCCCCGTCCTCAGAGAGAAGAGTGCGGCCGTGGTGGTGGTCGTCATCAGGGTCAGAGAGGTCGTGGAGGTGGTCGTGGTCAGCTTCATGCTCTAGCGTTGCCAGCTCCAGGCGAGCCAGACGTCGTCCGAGGTACCCTTTGATTGTTTTCTACCTTGGTGTATGCCTTGTTTGATTCAGGAGCGACACACTCCTTTATATCCCCTACCCTTTTCCATGCTTTGGGACTTGAGGTAGAGATGCTTCTAGTGCCCTTGGCGTTGACTACGCCAGTTGGAGGTCGAGTTAGCTTGTTTGAAGTATGTAGAGACTGTGAGCTAGTGTTGGGGCAGCACCGCTCTTGGGGAGATTTCCTATGTTTACGAATACAACCATATGATGTCATCCTCGGCATGGATTGGTTGTATTCGGTGCAGGCTATTGTGGATTGCTACAGGAAGAAGGTCGTTTTCTTTGATGAAGATGGAGAGAAAGTGGTGTTTGTTGGTGAGAGAGATCCTCGGATGAGTCATAGACGAGTTTCATCCTTATCATCCATGATGGCTGAGATGATGCTGAGTTCTTCAGAGGTTCAACAGTTGGGGTTTCCTAGGGTCATAGAGGAGTACCCTGATGTCTTTCCAGAAGAGGTTGTATCCTTACCCCCTCGACGAGAGATCGAGTTTGGGATCGAGCTACAGCCAGGAGCGTCTCCTATCTCTATGTCTCCGTATAGGATGGCCCCTTCTGAGTTACGAGAGCTACGTATTCAGCTCGATGGTCTGTTGTAGTGTGGTTTTGTTCGGCCAAGTGTGTCACCTTGGGGTGCACCAGTTTTGTTTGTGAAAAAGGATGATGGAAGTTTGCGGTTGTGTGTCGATTATCGTCACTTAAACAAAGTGACAATAAAGAACCTATATCCTCTCCCACGGATTGATGACCTATTCGATCAACTGAAGGGTGCAAGTTGGTTTTCAAAAATAGACTTGCGGTCAGGATATCATCAGATGCGTGTAAAGGATGAGGATATCCCGAAGACTGCTTTCCGCTGTCGTCATGGGCATTATGAGTTTGTTGTAATGCCATTCGGCGTGACAAATGCTCCAGCTGTTTTCATGGGGTTGATGAATGATGTGTTCCGTGAATTCCTGGACAAGTTTGTTGTGGTTTTCATCGACGACATCCTTGTATACTCCACATCTGAAGAGGAGCATGCAGAGCATCTACGAGCCATTTTGGGAGTTCTTCGCCAACATCGGTTGTTTGGGAAGTTGTCCAAGTGTGAGTTCTGGGCTCGAGAAGTTCGTTTCTTGGGACATGTTGTGTCCCAACAGGGAGTAGCTGTGGATCCTTCGAAGATAGAAGCAGTGGTGTCTTGGCCAGCCCCCAAGACCGTGTCAGAGGTGCGAAGTTTCCTTGGTCTCACAGGCTATTACAGGAGATTTGTAGCCAATTTCTCCCGAGTTGCGACTCCTCTGACAGCTTTGACCAAGAAGGATCAAGCGTTCATATGGACTGATCAGTGTCAGGCAGCTTTCGAATATCTAAAGGAGAAGTTGGTAAGTGCACCAGTCCTTTGTCTTCCAGCGGAGGGAGTCCAGTTTGATGTTTTCTGTGATGCTTCACATCTGGGGCTAGGATGTGTTCTCATGCAGCAGAGGTCAGCTGTTTCTTATGGGTCTCGGTAGTTGCGTCCCCATGAACGCAACTATGCCACCCATGATCTTGAGTTGGCAGCCGTGGTGTTTGCGCTGAAGTTGTGGAGACATTACCTCATTGGCGAGCGCTTTGTGGTTTTCACCGATCATAAGAGTTTGAGGTATGTTTTCTCCCAACGTGACTTGAACTTGAGGCAGCGTCGGTGGATGCAGTTCTTACAGGAATACGACTTCGAAATATCGTATACACCTGGAAAAGGTAATGTTGTTGCTGATGCACTGAGCCGAAAGTCACGTAATGATGTTGTGCGTGAATCTGGTGATTCCTGGAGAGTGATGGAAGAGCTATCAGCTTTGCATCTTGATATGGGAGAAGTTGGGGGAAGAGGTTGTCTTTTCCAGATGACGGTGCAGTCATCCCTGATGCAGAAGGTGGAAGAGTCTCAGTTGGGTGATCTAGAGGTGGAAGTTTGGAGAGACAGAGTTGTATGTGGTGAGGCCCTTGATGGTTGTTCGGAGGATGAACAACACCGAGTGTTGTATCAAGGCCGGCTTTTTGTTCCCTTGGCGATGCGCGAGACCATTCTCCGAGAGTTCCATAGTTCACCCTTGGCCGTACATCCTGGTGTGACGAAGATGTACCGATCCTTAAGGAGTCAGTTCTGGTGGCCTGGGCTGAAACGTATGGTTGTAGAGTGTGTGTCTCGGTGTTTAGTCTGCCAGAAGGTGAAGGCCGAACACCGTGTTCCTGGTGGTCTTCTCCAGCACTTAGAGATTCCTCAGTGGAAGTGGGAGGACATCTCAATGGACTTTGTTACAGGTTTACCTTGAGCTCCGGGAGGACATGATGCTATATGGGTGGTAGTGGATCGTTTAACAAAATCATCCCACTTCATAGTGATCAAGGAGTCGAGCTCAGTGGAAGTTTTGTCGAGGCAGTATCTGGTGGAGGTGGTGAGGCTTCACGGAGTTCCTAAGACGATCATTTCTGATCGAGATCCTAGTTTTAACTCTAGGGTGTGGAGAGGTCTCCAGCACACTTTTGGCTCTCAACTGTGCCTTAGCACTGCTTTTCATCCTCAAACGGATGGTCAGACAGAGCGAACAATCCAGACTCTTGAAGACATGTTGCGCTCTTGTGTTCTTGATTTTGGAGGTTCATGGGTGAAGCACTTACCCTTGGTAGAGTTCGCTTACAATAATAGTTTTCACTCTACCATCGACATGGCGCCGTTTGAAGCCTTGTATGGCCGGCCATGCCGTTCTCCGTTGTGCTGGACTGGGGTCAGAGAGTCAGCAATCCTCGGACCAGAACTAGTGCAGAATACAACAGAGATGGTTCAGGTAATTCGTGAGAGGATGAAGACAGCACAGGATCATCAGAAATCATATGCTGATCAAAGAAGGAGACCGTTAGAGTTTAATGTTGGGGATCATGTGTTTTTAAAGGTGACTCCCCGTCGTGGGCAACGAAGGTTTGGTCGTGGAAGTAAGTTTTCTCCTCGGTTTTTTGGGCCTTTCAAGGTGTTAGCTCGTGTTGGATCTGTGGCGTATTGAGTATCACTTCCCCCTCAGATGAGTCGGATACATGATGTTTTCCATGTATCACAGCTCCGTCGTTATCTTCATGATGAATCTCATGTTATCAATTGGGGAGAGATCGATATTGATGATGATGCAACCTTCGAGGAGCGACCTGTGGAGATCCCAGACCACAAGGAGAAGGTGTTGCGTGGGCGTTCTATCCCCTTAGTTCGTGTCTTGTGGCGACACGGTGGCATGGAGGAGAGTACCTGGGAGCGTGATTCACAGATACGTGCTCAGTACCCAGAGTTGTTCAATGTTTAACTCCTTTCATTTAATGATGTTTTCTTTGTGTTTGGACCCTTCATGTTTTATTTATGTACCTTTGATGTGATGTTGTGAATGAATTGTTTGGGTATAGATTGTTTGTTCCCGAATGTCATAGTTTTGTTCCAGCTTTCGAACAACTCATGGTGGTTTTTCCCTGAGAGGTATCTTATGGGGTGGTTGTTCGGACCCCTCTTTTCTTCTGGGTTGGTTTTTAATTCTCGAGGACGAGAATGTTTTGAGAGGTATCTAATGTAATGGCCCGGACCTCTCTGGTCCATTACTTTGTGGAATTTTGGTGTTGGAGGTGTTCCGGGAGGCCAAGGGGACTTATCCCCAACACTTTGCCAATTTTCCAGTTCTGTGAACAGTGTTTCCAGTTTTATGAACAGTAACAGATCAGTTTCACAGATCAGTTTCACAGATCGGTGTGACAGATCAGTTTCACAGATCAGTTTCACAGATCGGTGTGACAGATCAGTTTCACAGATTGGTTTCACAGATCGGTGTGACAGATCAGTTTCACAGATCAGTTTCACAGATCGGTGTGACAGATCAGTTTCACAGATCAGTTTCACAGATCGGTGTGACAGATCAGTTTCAGAGATCAGTTTCACAGATCGGTGTGACAGACCAGTTTCACAGATCAGTTTCACAGATCGGTGTGACAGATCAGTGTCACAGATCAGTTTCACAGATCGGTGTGACAGATCGGTTTCACAGACCGGTTTCACAGATCGGTGTGACAGATCAGTTTCACAGATCGGTTTCACAGATCGGTGTAATAGATCAGTTTCACAGATCAGTTTCACAGATCGGTTTCACAGATCGGTTTCACAGATCGGTGTGATAGATCAGTTTCACAGATCGGTTTCACAGATCGGTGGGACAGATCAGTTTCACAGATCGGTTTCACAGATCGGTGTGACAGATCAGTTTCACAGATCGGTTTCACAGATCGGTGTGACAGATCAGTTTCACAGATTAGTTTCACAGATCGGTGTGACAGATCAGTTTCACAGATCAGTTTCACAGATAGGTTTCACAGATCGGTTTCATGTACAGTAACGGTGGGTGAACAGTGTTTCCAGACTCCTACAGTTTTGCCCCTTTTTACATTTCCTTTGACGTAAAATACATTTAAAGCCTTATTTTAAGGGCTCTTAAGGCCGATTCAAATTCCATAAATCCTTTATTAATTATTCCTAAGTCTTGGAATGTTTTACTTGGTCAAACCGCGTGGGTTAATGCGATCCATTTTTAATGGAGAATTAACCGGATCTTAAACCGTCGCCCCATTTAATCTTAAAAAGGGATGAGATATCATTCTCCCTTGTTCATTCTCTTTGTTCTCAATTAAGAGGCACTAGAACCTTTCAATCCTTTCCGTAGGAGTTCCACAATCAATCTTTACCCCGAGGATTGGTTCTGTTCTGTTTTGGATGCAACTGAGTCGTGTCGATCAATCTTCGATATAAGGTATGTTGTATCATCGTTCTTTTGGGGTTTATCTTCTCCTATCCTCCTTTCAATAATTATACCATGTATTCTCCAAGATTCTAATGGGCTTTCTTGGGGTTGGTTGGTACTGTCGTACCGCAGCATCCTCCGGTGGATGCAGTTGTCACGAGGGGAGGATCGTGACCTGTTGTGTGGATAAAGAACGTGAGGAACTGTTTGAGGTAGGGGATTCATGGCTTCTCTAAATTGTATATGTGCAATCGTAGAATTAGCATGATTTATCTCTTTGGATCACAATGAAATTGACCTAATTAAATACTTGAACCAGATTAAAAGAATTGGTTGATCGCATGCTGTTGCTTTATACCGTGATAACGATTTGCCTCATGTTTTCCTAGATATAGTGATATCTATGTTTTCTTTGATTCGTTGTTCGTTCATGATAGAAATTGATAACGAACGTAAAGCTGGAATTAATTGTTAATTAATCGGCTAAAGATAAAGAGGCATGTAAATTAATCTGGTTATTTTCATTGTTGTAGTTGTTCTAATTTGAGGATAATCAAATTAGGGAAGTAAGCATGGTTATTTAATTTTGATAGCTTACTTATTAGGTATCCATGATTGGAACCTACGAATAACAAATCTGTTAATTCAATATGGATTAGAGAACAGATTATGTGGGAATTTCTAAAAGGGTTCTGAGTTACCCTCTTGTTCGTTAAAGGGCCGAGAGCCCATTTTGTGATGTTTGTTTTCCTGCTGCTTGTGCTGTGATGTGAGCCTAGATGGCTGTTGTGATATGTGGAGGCATGGAGACTTGTGGTTGTGGCAGCGGATGACGCCTAGTGTGGCGAGATGCATCGGTTTATGCATATGGGTGTCGGGGAGGACACCAAGGGTGATGGTATGAGATGAATGTGATGGTTTGATGTTGGTGGTTTGGTTTGGTTGTTCATCTGCTTTACTTTTCCCCACTGCTCAAGGCAGCTAGTATTTCTTACCCTCTTTCCGAAGGATGCGAAGACACGCAGGGTATGCCACGTGATTTCCGTGTTTAGCCTCTCGATGGAGGATGGGTCTATGCTCTTTCTATAGGCGGAAAAGACTCGACGGGTAGTATATCTACTCACCGTGTTGAGCCTCCTTTGTGTTTAGAAGCATATGATGTTTTTCTAGAATGCCTGGGAATGTGGAAAAGTAATTCTGTAATGAATGTTTGATTAAATGGTGAAAATCCACGGGGATGGAGATGCTGGAATTTAAAGGTGATGTGAATATTAAATAGGAGCAGTTGTTTTTGAAAGTGATGCCAATTCAGTTTAATGTGGAATTGTTCATTCTTAATTAATGTTTAAAGAATTAATTAACGTACAGTGGAACTGATAAAATGAGAATGGAGTAATCTAATAAAGCTCTTCAAATGGTTGTGTGCTTGTAGGATACCTAGTCTTTGAAGTAGCAGCCTGGAGTCTGAGAGACGTTAGCTGCAGTTGTATCTAAGACTAGGTAATGCCCATAGTGTGGATATGAGTTACCTATATATTCTGTACTTTTTGTGTTTCTATACGCAACTCCACCCTGTCGGTAAGGGAAACTGACACCCCGGGGATTCTGAGCCCTGGGGGGTGTTTTCCCCAACATTCTGATGGGAGGTTGAATGGCTGACTACCCCCTTTGGCCCCGCTCTCTTCTCTTGGTAGATACTTGTGCCATGAGGCACAGTGGTTAGTTACCCCATATATGTGTGTAGAGGGCTGTAATGGCTTGTGGTTATTCACACACATATATTCTGGATATAGTATCCTGTGGAATACTATAGGTGCAACGTGTATAGGCTGTGATGGCTTGAGGATCCTTACTCGGCGTATGGGCTGTGATGGCTTGAGGAATAATACTCGACGTATGATACACGTTATACGAGCTATGGTGGCTCCCGGAAATTACCTGGTTACTTTTGGTTGTGAGGACGGTGTGGTGCTTCGCCCAGGTGTCTGCGGGAAAGCCTTTGTGGTGCACGAGGTGCAGATTGTGGAGCTTAGCCCAGGTGTCTGCGGGCAAGCCTTTGGAGAGAGATGCACAGGACGTATGTCGTTGGGGCAAAGCGGAAAACCATTGGGGAAGTAGTAGCGGGGTACCCTTGATATTCTTTTCTATATGCTATATTCTTGTATGCGTTACTTGGTGAGAGTAGCCATGGTGAGATTGGGAACATAGTATACCTGTTTAGGTGACGAGTTAGTTTCACTTGTTGTTCACTGGGCTTTAGCATGCTTTCTTTACTTTTACACGAGAGTCTTGGGGAGGATCCTACTGAGTATACTGTTATACTCATCCTATGTACATATATTCTATTTTTCAGGTCACTTGGAGAAGGTTGGAGATCAAGCTGGTTACTACTAGCTTGCGGTTGGAGGAGGAGCTGTTCGGGCTTGTGGTCGCTGCCGTTTTACTTTCTTTTGGGTACTTTTAGTTTTCCCTTTCAGTTGTAGTACTTTTGCATGACATTTCATATATGTACTTGGGTTTCTTTTATATTTTCAGCTATGAGTTGGAGTTGGTTGGAGTCTATTCTATCTCTCTCTTTTGCATGTGTTCTCTTAGAGGGTAATGCCTCCCATTAGTGTGTGTATTATACCCTCGGTGCTAGTCGCCAACCCGGGGCCTACTGGAGGCGGGACTCGGGGGTCATTATCTCCCTTATCACATTGCCGGCCCTGGAGGGGTACACTTTGTGGGGAGGGGGTCGTGACAACATGTGGTACCATAAAATAAGACTATATGATTTATTATAAAAGAATATTTAACGTAAAAAATATCAAAAGGAAAGAGATAATAACATAAATCCTTTTCTACTTTTTATAACTCTTCAATCATAATCCAATTAAAAAAATAAAATAAAATGATACATTAAATATCGATAATATAATTATATTTAGGTTTTAACATTTCCAAGGTCATTATTTCCACCTCAAAAATGAAAATAGTTACATATCATTATCATATGTCTCAATGAAATAGAATTTCAGCTGACAAACCCTTATAAAAATCATACCATTAAATTTGAGATTTATAAATGAATTTATTATGTATATAAATTCAAATCCATATAAATGAAGTGAAAATAAAACAAAATTTAGTCAAAATTCATTATTCACATAATCATAGAATTTAAAATAAAATGAATAACTAAAAAACCCTATGAAAAATTGGGTGACGAAATTATTTACCACTTGGTAACATTCAAGTATAATACCCTTAGATAAAATATTTAAAATTGAAACATAGAATACCATTATTCCTGAATAATTAATGGTATTTTATGTATAATTGTAAGTATATAAACTATATAAAATAAATTAGGTGCATAAAATTAAAATATTCCTTAATGAAGGAAAATTAATATGAAGTCGCTCACCACTTTGGCGATCTCTCGAACAAAAGATCATGAAAGGGAGAAACTATTATGGATTTTTAAATACCAATAATTTTCTAGAAAATAATCATAAAATACATTCATGGGTAGAACAAGAACCACAAAATAAGAATAAGTGGTTAATATGAAATATGTCTCACACAAGTGAAATCTAGATGCGAAAACCATACCTCATGTCCATACATTTCTTGTAAGTCATTTGAATCCTTTATAATCAGATGACATATATTATTTTGTATCTTAGGAACTTTTACAATTTTTATACCGTGTACATAAATAATTTCTTTTATGTATTTTAAATGAAATATTAAAAAACATAAGTAGTTAATCTCACATAAGGTGTTTTGTGGTTGTTCAGTTCATTGTTTAAAAAAACCATTGTTGTGTTGACTCTGGTCAAAATGTTCATTGTTTCAACATATATAGAATAATAATAATGAAATATTTATCATATTTATACATCAATTATACATTTAAAATATTTAATGAAATATGTTGAGGAAAATTTAACTACGATGCAATCATAGGGATGGTAGTCCATACGTACACATGAGTAACATTTCTATTTTTCAATAATAATTATTTAAAGATAATAAGTAATATTTTATCTACACATAAATATAAACATATTATAAATACCATATAATTCTATAAAAATAAGTGGAATTATCATATCCTCAAATGAGTAGAAAATAAAGAAGTTATATGTGAAATCACGTTTACATAAGTATAAATATGCTAATAATATATATATATATATATATATATTAAATAAATCATTATAACAAGATGTGATAGGTGATCATGGAAAATTAATTGTAACACCCCAGGTAAATAAAGAATATGACATTTTTATATTTATCCCTATTTGTGAATAAAATGTCAATATTAATTTAAAGGGAATGCTATGCTCGATGGCTTAACCAATACCCAACAACGAGTTCCTTTGAAATCATACGTTGCACTCTAATAATAAAGTAATATTATTTTAAATGGTAGTTAACACATAGTCGTTGTATTGTCAGTAATGAATATAAATAACTAAAATATGATTATATATGTTTGCTAAATGTTTTTACTTTTATCCAATAAATTTTAGAGGCTTAAAATACAAATGAATCCCATCTTAAGCATTGAATACACTAGTATTTTAAAAATATTGTTTTACTACCTTTTGATGGAAAACCGTTTTTTTAAAATCAAACTTTTGACAATTTTATAAGATCTATTTTTCAAAATAAATATATTATTTATGATTGGGACATTGAAATTTACCTTGGGTTAATTTTTGGTATTTTTCTGACAATATTCATTTTTCAATTAATAGTGAAAAATACTGCATTCTACATCAAAACTGATTTTTCATATAATTTAATTATATGGTTATATTATCTTTTTAATTTGTTTTAAAGTTTAATTAGAATATATTTTTACCATGTAATTCAATTATGGTAATTGGGATTAATTTCACTTTGGAATTATGCATAAACAAGTGCCAAAATTTTCATAAATATTGTTTCAAAAAAACCCACTATTTGTTTTGACAACGAGAAGTTTTTTTAAATTAATTATTTCAATTTATGTGTTTGGAATTTGGTAAAATGGATTAAATATTTGGAATCAGAAGTTCCAAATTATGTAATTAAGACTCTTTTTTTTTGGACATTATGAATAGTAACGACGGTAATTATCTTTAATTATCTTGATTAATGAGTAATCAGGTAGTTAAAGATAATAAAATAATATCATAATAATGAAAAATGAACACCAAATGTGTCCTAAGGCTACTGGTTGTCTCATGGACGACCATGGGATGCCTTGTGCCAAACTTGAGGGCCCCATGGAATCACTTTTGTGAGGAAGTGACTTTTTATCTTTTTATTTTTAAAGAATGTTAAATGTAACAAAGAAGGTATCACCTAAGTAAAATATTTTTAATTTTGTCTACATAAATGATATTTTGGACTATAAATATTCATTGTAAAGCTAAAAAGATTTCCTAAATCATAGTACTTTTTTTATAATTTTTAGACATTTAATAAATTAAATTATTTATGACATCATGATGATGCAGCGATGACCTCATTATTTAACGATTTAAATAAAATGGAAAGATAATGTAATATCTAAGACCTAAACGTGTCCAAAACCTATTGGATGAGTGGATTTATAACCCTTATCACCTTATCCTATAAATACATCAATGTGGGACCTTTAAAATCCGAAACTCTTTTGAAAATAAAGTAACATTTTGTAACTTTACAAGAGTGCCCCTCCTCTCCTCTTATAAAAGGCCCCACCTCTACCTCCTTACCCACACCTCTCAAGCCTTTGGCTCGGACAACATCTTCCCATTTCATCTCTCCACATACCTCTCTAACTCATTGAAGCCTCACTTTGGGAATAATCCTTTCCAAGGAAGCCTTTGAGCTCAAATCAAAGGAAGTTACCAGATTTAAAGGTAATGTCTTCACTTGTGTCCTTTTGTTTTATTTTGCTTCTCCAACCCCCTAAACTCTTTTTATTAATTTATTTTGTAACAAATACAGTATAATAAATATATTAGGATGTTTTTATAAGAATTATTCAAGCTACACTTACACACAACTACATCTAATGGTTAAAGAACATACTGTTTCTGTGGATGGTGAATTTCTGCCTCCCGAAACGATGATTGTTCAACATTTTTCTAACACCTTCAAAGGTGGCCATCAAGTTGACACTATATTTATATATGATATCTAATATGTTTATGTTTTACTTAAGCTTCTGTATTTTTCATTTATGACATACCTTTATGGTTTCCATTATGGGTAAACGCGATATCTTCATTTAAGGAAGTGCGGACTACCGCCCCCTCAAAGTGATTTGATTCATTAATACCATATGTGGTACGTATAAAGGATATATTTAATGATATTATATATGATAACATACTGTAATTAAAATACTATTATGTATAATTATGTTTTAATTCCATTAAATATGAAATAGAAATGGAAGTAGCGTTCATGCGTACATACGGCTTACCGTCTCCATGAACGGTGCATTTCATTTCTTAACTCTAAATGTTATGTAATATTATAAATTCATGAATATACTGGATATATATGACATATATGATATATACATCATGAATACAATTCTGGATATAATGAAACTTTGACCACATGAACAACATGTAATTGTAAGAAGTCCACTTTCGACTTAAGAACCAAATATCGACAAAACAAACATTATTAACTTAAATGATTACATAATGTTTATGACATGTTAATAAGTGATATAAAAGGAATAATGAACTTGAAAAAGGTTCTTAAGTAATTATAAATTAACTCAAGTTTATTATTCAAGAGTTTAAAGAACGATCGAGTCAAGTCGGACCCGAGGTAAGAGATCATACTCCTCTTTTTATTTTTAACTACACTCTTTTATGTCATTCCTTTTAAAGCTCATATTTCTTGTTATTGAGATGTTATTTTATATTAATCTTACTGTAATTTTTATGTTCATATGATTAGAGACCCTATTCTCTCTCATCAATCCATTTTGGATGTTTTGAGTGACGCCGTTAGGCTGCCGAATTTTTCGTAAGAGATCTAACCTCTCTCTTTCTTTTTAAGTACTCTCCTTTATGTCACTTCTTTTAAGCTCCTCTTTGTTATGTTGGGGGATGTTATTTTATATTCCTTTTTTTTAAACTTTATGTTAATATGATGAGAGACCCTATTTTATCTCATCAGTCCATTTTTGTAAGTTTTAAGTGGCGCCGTTAGGCTGCTGAGTTTTCGTAAGGGATTTTTCATCTCACTTTTTTTCCCATGGGATTTATGCTACATTTTCCACAATATCTTTTGAGTGGTGTATGTACTTCCCATTATTTTACTGATGGTGTAATATACTTTCATTTATGAGTATTTACATCAATGTTTTATTGTCCTTCTTTCACAGGGTGTATGTTTCGAAAGATACCCATGTCGGTAAGGGAACCTTTCAACCTCCTTTTTTTAAAAGACTTCTTTTGTTATGTCTTTTAATTCACATACTATTATGTTGGGATATGTTCTTATATATCCTTATTTATGTAAATTTTATATCCAAGTGATGAGATCCCCTTTATCTCTCTCATCAACCCTTTTTGTAAAATTTTATGCGACGCCGTTAGGCTGTCGAATTTTACCAAGGGAACTTCTTAACCCAATTTTGATTTCTTTGGGTTAAACATGTAGTTATTGAATATGTCATCCTTTGAATATGTGTGAATAAAATTTGATTTTTTTACACTTAATATCCACTTATATTTTATGTATTTATTTTTTTCACACATAATTATGAGATTGATTTATCCTTAATTTAAGGATACCTTCTTTATAATGGATTTCATCTCATTTTACATTTATTTTGAGACTTCATTGTTTTTATGCACCAATTCACTCTTATATGGTGTGTATACTGTCCTTTGACATATTATATCATGAATTACTTTATTCTCATGATATTATAAAGTTTGGATTAAATGTTATTCCACTATTATTTGTATTCAAGAGTCTCTCATTTTGTTAAAAAATCTTTAACAAAAATATTATTTTAAATGTTTTAATGATTTATTATTCTAAATCTTTATATTTAATTTCCATGTTTTAAAAAGTATTTTCAGTATTTATTTATATGGACATTAATGTTTTAAAATTATAATTCCATTAAAATCTTCAAAGTGGTATGGGACACTTTGATTCAAAAATCTCTTTTAAATGGGTTTTGAAAATGGATTGATTAATTCAATATCCGGGAATTACTTATTGTGATTGAAAATGAAATGTTGTTATTAAAATGTTTATATTTTCAATATTTTATGTGTAATGATGGTACTTGGACATTTTACGGGTGGTTACGTGATAAACCATATGACGGGTGGTGCCGTGAATACCAGGACGGGTGGTTACGTTATAACCTCCAATGCATTGGGTATAGAAGTCGGCCGTATGGCTATTCCATTAAGTATGTATAGAAGTCGACCGTATGGATATTCCATTAAGTATGTATGAAAGTTGTCCGTATGGCTATTCCATTAAGTATGTGTGGAAGTCGACCGTATGGTTATTCTACTTAAGTATGTTTATGTCCCAAGTTACCTTTATATGTTATGTGATCTTTATATGGGTTTTATGGTAATCTTTTGGTTACAGAAGGGTAAGTAATGAACTTTTATTCAGTGAAGAGTTTTTACTACTTCGAAAAGGTGAAAAGTATTACTTTGATAAAGTATACATGAATTACTTGTTGTTTTGAAAAACTAACAGTTTTCATTCTTTGTGTATCCCTTACTGAGCTTTTTATGCTCATCCCAAGTTTTTGAAATGTTTTTCACAGGACTTAACGTGGAATAGAGTCAAGGATGGGATCAAGGGGAAAGTCATGCTACCTAAAACATGGAACTAGACATGTTTCTTTTTATGAGTTTTTATTTTATGGAAACTTAGTAGAAGTTTCTACTTTGTAATCTTTAGAGTTGTAATAGTTATTTCCTAATTCTCTAAAACTCTAAACCTGGAAAGATCCTCGATGTGAATTAATCATTTAATTAAATATTAAGTAAGGTTTAAGGCTGGGGCCTTATAGTTGGTATCAAAGGTCGGTTTAGATAACTTTATAGGTTAGGGTATTCTTTCAGCATAAGTCACATTACCATAATGGTTAGGAATTCAGAAAGTGTACTAGTTTTAGCTAAAGTTCATGAGTAAGTATATCTTAGTGTTTATCTTCCTCATTAGTAAATGATGGTTTTGTTGATATACTCACACTGACCTTTTTGGTTTTAGTAAATGGCTGGATCTAGCAGGCACCAAAGTAATAATGGATATGAAGGAAACTGTGACAGTTTTTTGAGCAAGCAACTGAATGATATGGGAGATGCAATGAGAACTCTTGTGATTATCCTCAACCAACTATCTGGAGTCATGATTGACCACCTAAACCTTAGCGATTTCTCTAAGGAATCATATATGCGAGAAACAAATCCCTACGGAAGTACAGGTAATAATCATAAAGGTAATTGTGTTCAAAAACCTATGTGTCAAAGATGTGGAAAGAAACACCTAGGAAAATGTTTCAAAGGGACAGAAATATGCTATAAATGTGGAAATGAAGGTCATAAAGCAAGAACCTTCCATGGAAAAAGGAAGCATCCAGTTGACTCGAGGAAAGAGAAAGAAGTTCTTTCTGAGGGATCAATTGAATGTTTTAAATGTGGTGTGCATGGTCATTATGCAAACACATGTCCTATGAAGAAGTTTCGTGAATGGGATCACCAAGATCATACAAATGTTCGTTTACCAATACCTAATGCCATTCCGATTGAGGATGAAGAAACTGACAATGACCAATCAAAGGTATGGATTATTTCATAACTATTGTTTTCCTATTTTGGAATCTTAGGATATGATTCATGATTTTTTTTGTAGGAAAGAATTATTTCATAATAAGTTGTAAAGGAATGGTTAATGGATCATGAAGAATATTGAATAAGTAAGAAGTCAACATATAAGGGCTTTAAGAGTTATGGTGAAATTCTTAAGAGTATTAAGTCTCTTTTGATAATGGGGTTACATTAGAAGACTTTTTATAGTATGTGTAACCCTGATGTTTAATATATGAAAATTTTATTCAAGGAATAGTTATCTGTTCTTTTGTGGACATAGTTATAAAGAACCATTTGGGTTTATATGATCCTTACTTTTGAGGTAATTATGGGTTACTATATGTTATGATGGAAGTGAAAGGCATGAGATTAAATTTTGGTTAAATTATGTTATGGTTATTTTTTATGATTTTATCTCTTTTTGGGAATGATTTGAGAATTATATAGTTTTGGAAAAAGGACAACATGCAGACCGTGTGACAACTCGTCGCGTCGGACAAAGCTGCGGGAATTGAACCCACAACCAAAGTGCGGCTGGTATTTATCGCCTACCACTAGACTACGTGAAGTCCCTGGTTAGTTTGACTGATTATTTTTAGTTAGATGATTTTATGAATTAAGAGTAAGTTTATTTTGGGGTATCTATGGAAATTTATTAACCTATCATTGAGGATATGTGATTAGGTTAATTACTTTTCAATACGAGACATTAAGAGCAACTGATGTTGTTTGGAGATAAATGTTACGATTTAACTTGGAAGACTATGTGACTAAATCTTTCAAATATTTGGGTTTAAATCTTAGTTTGGTTTACTTTGAAGAATTTTAGGGAAAAATTGTTTATCGAATTGTCCTCGTTGAACATTGGGTTTTCTTGGACAAATTTTGGAGATTAAGAATAGATTTTCTTTTTATAAAGGGTTATCTTTTTCTGGATTATCTGATCTTGTACTAACCTTTTTGGTTTTGGTTTTGGTTAGTGTCTAAAGACATGGGAAGTATATAGTTCTCTATTTTGGATTAGGTGATTCTCTAGAAATTGATTATAGTACTCTTAATGTGAAAAAGTCTTCCTAAATACTCGTCTTTTGGAGAAAATATGAGTTTGTGTAAGGAATCTAATAAAAGTTGAAAGTCAACATGATAAGTGATTATGTTTCCTTATGAATAAATTCCTCAATAAAAAGTAACTTAAAACAAAAATGTTGTCTATTAACTTTTCCTACTGGGGAATCAAATACCGTTTAACCCATCACAAGTTTGTAATTTTCTTGTGGTTAACTTTCTCCTAAACATGTTTTCTATCACTCTCCATCAGAACATGACCTTTTGTTTTTTCCTCCATGTCCATATTTTCATACTTGGAATCCTAGTATGGGTTAACTCGGGTGACCTCTGTACTTATCTTCTTTTATTTTAAAGTGATTGTTTTACCGACTCTTGTTCCGATGTGGGACTTTCAAGGATGTTTCAAAGCTCAATTTTAAAATTGCGAGGACGCAATTCCCAAAAGGGGGGAAGGATGTAACACCCCAGGTAAATAAAGAATATGACATTTTTATATTTATCCCTATTTGTGAATAAAATTTCAATATTAATTTAAAGGGAACACTATGCTCTATGGCTTACCCAATACCCAACAACGAGTTCCTTCAAAATCATACGTTGCACTCTAATAATAAAGTAATATTATTTTAAATGGTAGTTAACACATAGCCGTTGTATTGTCAGTAATGAATAGAAATAACTAAAATATGATTATATATGTTTGCTAAATGTTTTTACTTTTATCCAATAAACTTTAGAGGCTTAAAATACAAATGAATCCCATCTTAAGCATTGAATACACTAGTATTTTAAAAAGATTGTTTTACTACCTTTTGATGACAAACCATTTTTTTAAATCAAAATTTTGACAATTTTATAAGATCTATTTTTCAAAATAAATATATTATTTATGATTGGGACATTGAAATTTACCTTGGGTTAATTTTTGGTATTTTTCTGACAATGTTCATTTTTCAATGAATAGTGAAAAATACTGCATTTTACATCAAAACTGCTTTTTCATATAATTTAATTATATGGTTATATTATCTTTTTAATTTATATTTAAAGTTTAATTAGATTATATTTTTACCATTTAATTCAATTATGGTCATTGGTATTAATTTCACTTTGGAATTATGCATAAACAAGTGCCAAACTTTTCATAAATATTGTTTCCAAAAAACCCGCTATTTGTTTTGACAACGGGAAGTTTTTTTAAATTAATTATTGAAATTTATGTTTTTGGAATTTTGTAAAATGGATTAAATATTTGGAATCAGAAGATACAAATTATTTAATTAAGACTCTTTTGTTTTTGGACATTATGAATAGTAATGACGGTAATTATCTTTAATTATCTTGATTAATGAGTAATCAGGTAGTTAAAGATAATAAAATAATATCATAATAATGAAAAATGACCACAACATGTGTCCTAAGGCTACTTTTTGTCTCATTACCGACCATGGGATGCCTTGTTCCAAACTTGGGGGCCCTATGGAATCACTTTTGTGAGGAAGTGACTTTTTATCTTTTTATTTTTAAAGAATGTTAAATGTAACAAAGAAGGTATTACCTAAGTAAAATATTTTTAATTTTGTCTACATAAATGATATTTTGGACTATAAATATTAATTTGAAAGCTAAAAATATTTCCTACATCATAGTACTTTTTTTATAATTTTTAGACGTTAAATAAATTAAATTATTTATGACATCATGATGATGCAGCGATGACCTCATTATTTAATGATTTAAATAAAATGGAACGATAATGTAATATCTAAGATCTAATCATGTCCAAAACCTATTGGATGAGTGTATTTAGAACCCTTATCACCTTATCCTCTAAATACATCAATGTGGGACCTTTAAAATCCGAAACTCTTTTGAAAATAAAGTAACATTTTGTAACTTTACAAGAGTGCCCCTCCTCTCCTCTTATAAAAGGCCCCCACCTCTACCTCCTTACCCACACCTATAAAGCCTTTGGATCGGCCAACCTCTTCCTATTTCATCTCTCCACATCCCTCTATAACTCCTTGAAGCCTCACTTTGGGAAGAATCCTTTCCAAGGAAGCCTTTGAGCTCAAATCAAAAGAAGTTACCCGATTTAAAGGTAATGTCTTCACTTGTGTCCTTCTGTTTTATTTTGCTTCTCCAACCCCATAAAATCTTTTTATTAATTTATTTTGTAACAAATACAGTATCATAAATATATTAGTATGTTGTTATAAGAAGGATTCGAGCTACACTTACACACAACTACATCTAATAGTTAAAGAACATACTGTTTCCGTGGATGGCGAATTTCTGCCTCCCGAAACGATTATTGGTCAACATTCTTCTAACACCTTCAAAGGTGGCCATCAAGATGACACTATATTTATATATGATATCTAATATGTTTATGTTTTACTTAATCTTCTGTGTTTTTCATTTATGGAATACCTTTATGGTTTCCATTATGGGTAAAGGCGATATCTTCATTTAAGGAAGTGCGGACTACCGCCCCCTCAAAGTGATTTGATTCGTTAATAACATATGTGGTACGTATAAAGGATATATTTAATGATATTATATATTATACCATACTGGAATTAAAATACTATTATGTATCATTATGTTTTAATTCCATTAAATATGAAATAGAAATGGAAGTAGCGTTCATGCGTACGTACGGCTTACCGTCTCCATGAACGGTGCATTTCATTTCTTAACTCTAAATGTTATGTAATATTATAAATGCATGAATATAATGGATATATATGATATATATGATATAAAAATCATGAATAAAATTCTGGATATAATGAAACTTTGACCACACGAACAACATGTAATTGTAAGAAGTCCACTTTCGACTTAAGAACCAAATATCGACAAAACAAACATTATTAACTTAAATGATTACATAATGTTTTTGACATGTTAATAAGTGATATAAAAGTAATAATGAACTTTAAAAAGGTTATTAAGGAAGTATAAATTAACTCAAGTTTATTATTCAGGAGTTTGAAGAATGATCGAGTCAATAAGGACCCGAGGTAAGGGATCCTACTCCTCTTTTTCTTTTTAAGTACACTCTTTTATGTCATTCCTTTTAAAGCTCATCTTTCTTGTTATTGGGATGTAATTTTATATTACTCTTACTGTAATTTTTATGTTAATATGATGAGAGACCCTATGCTTTCTCATCAATCCATTTTCGATGTTTTTGAGTGGTGCCGTTAGGCTGCCGAATTTTTCGTAAGAGATCTAACCTCTCTCTTTCTTTTTAAGTACTCTCCTTTATGTCACTTCTTTTAAGCTCCTCTTTGTTATGTTGGGGGATGTTATTTTATATTCCTATTTCTGTAAAATTTATGTTAATATTATGAGAGACCCTATTTTATCTCATCAGTCCATATTTGTATGTTTTAAGTGGCGCTGTTAGGCTGCCGAGTTTTCGTAAGGGATTTTTCATCTCACTTTTTTTCCCATGGGATTTATGCTACATTTGCCAAAATATCTTTTGAGTGGTGTATGTACTACCCATTATTTTACTTATGGTGTAATATACTTTAATTTATGAGTATTTACATCAATGTTGTATTGTCCTTCTTTCACAGGGTGTATGTTTCGAAAGATACCCATGTCGGTAAGGGAACCTTTCACCCTCCTTTTTTTTAAAAGACTTACTTTGTTATGTCTTTTAATTCACATACTATTATGTTGGGATATGTTCTTCTATATCCTTATTTATTTAAATTTTATATCCAAGTGATTAGATCCCCTTTATCTCTCTCATCAACCCTTTTTGTAAAATTTTATGCGACGCCATTAGGCTATCGAATTTTACCAAGGGAACTTCTTAACCCAATTTCGATTTCTTTGGGTTCAACATGTAGTTATTGAATATGTCATCCTTTGAATATGTGTGAATAACCTTTGATTGTTTTACATTTAATATCCACTTATATTGGATGTATTTATTTTTTCCACACATAATTATGAGATTGATTTATCCTTAATTTAAGGATAGCTTCTTTATAATGGATTTCATCTCATTTTACATTTCTTTTGAGACTTCATTGTTGTTATGCACCAATTAACTCTTATATGGTGTGTATAATGTACTTTGACATATTATATCATGAATTCCTTTATTCTCATGATATTATAAAGTTTGGATTAAATGTTATTCTGATATTATTTGTATTCAAGAGTCTCTCATTTTGTTAAAAACTCTTTAACAAAAATATCGTTTTAAATGTTTTAAAGATTTATTATTCTAAATCTTTATCTTTAATGTCCATGTTTTAAAAAGGGTTTTAATTATTTATTTATATAGACATTAATGTTTTAAAATTATAATTCCATTAAAAGCTTCAAAGTGGTATGGGACACTTTGATTCAAAAATTTCTTTTAAATGGTTTTTGAAAATGGATTGATTAATTCAATATCTGGGAATTACTTATTGTGATTGCAAATGAAATGTTGTTATTAAAATGTTTATATTTTCAATATTTTATGTGTAATGATGGTACTTGGACATTTTACGGGTGGTTACATGATAAACCATATGACGGGTGGTGCCGTGAATACCAGGACGGGTGGTTACGTTATAACCTCCAATGCATTGGGTATGGAAGTTGTCCGTATGGCTATTACATTAAGTATGTATGGAAGTCGGCCGTAGGGATATTCCATTAAGTATGTATGGAAGTTGGTCGTATGGCTATTTCATTAAGTATGTGTGGAAGTCGACCGTATGGTTATTCCACTTAAGTATGTTTATGTCCCAAGTTACCTTTATATGTTATGTGATCTTTATATGGGTTTTATGGTAATCTTTTGGTTACAGAAGGGTAAGTAATGAACTTTTATTTAGTGAAGAGTTTTTACTACTTCGAAAAGGTGAAAAGTATTAATTTGATAAAGTATACATGGATTACTTGTTGTTTTGAAAAACTAACAGTTTTCATTCTTTGTTTATCCCTTAATGAGCTTTTTATGCTCATCCCAAGTTTTTGAAATGTTTTTCACAGGACTTAACATGGAATAGTGTCAAGGATGGGATCAAGGGGAAAGTCATGCTACCTAAAACATGGAACTAGACATGTTTCTTTTTATGAGTTTTTATTTTATGGAAACTTAGTAGAAGTTTCTACTTTGTAATCTTTTGAGTTGTAATAGTTATTTCCTAATTCTCTAAAACTCTAAACTTGAAAAGATCCTCGATGTGAATTATTCATTTAATTCAATATTAAGTAAGGTTTAAGGCTGGGGCCTTATATTAATAACATCATTTTTCAAGGCAGTAGTCTGTTATAGTCATGAATGATGATTATGTATCTCATTTGATCGATGAAGATATGGATTTGGATAATTACATTAACATAATAACATATCATTATATGGTAGATATTGGTGTTTTATATATCATAATATTTGAGTAATATTTTATGGTGGTGGAAGAAATAATAATATAATAATGCATGGTTAAGCACAATATCTCTTCTTCAAACAACCACCTTAGGTAAGCACCAAACTCTTTCTAGGATTGGTATATGTTAAAATTAATGTCTCCAGGTCATGGTGAGTTATGTTAGGAAGGTATTTGGATAGTTTATGGATGATTAAATTGAATTTTATGGAGTGAATAAGTGAAAATAAGGGAATCCTTTTATAAGTAATGTGAGTGGAACACATGGGATTTTTGGAAGAGAAAAATGTGTACTGACATGTTTCACATGTCACAAGCATAAATAAATGACCATTGTTGCCCCTAAGACATAATAATGTCCAAATATGGCTATAAAATGGATTTTACACATGTTTAAGGTTATTTTTTCCATTTTATTTTTAGTTTAACTCCTAGTAAACTCATTCTTAGCTTAACCATGTAAATTAATTTTATTTATTTTCACTATTGATTGTGGTAAAAAAGTTAAGATTACATTATTAGATAATATTTAAAATCCTGATTGAAAATATGGAATATGTTTTAAAAATTTATATTCATATTATTGGAAAACTGTAATTTAAAATTTAACCTATAGACATGATGAAAAAGATAGTTTTTCAATATGTGTATTTTTTCAAATAAGTTGAGATTTTATATTAAATCTATGAAAAATAATAAACATTGTATTAATATCAAGTAATATATATTGATATATAATCAATAAATTTAATTTAAAATAGTTGTTTTTAGGGTTTTTTTAATTAACTAATATGGGGAAGCATTATCCATTATAAACAAGTATTTACGAAAATACCATTGTGAGACCCAAAAATAAACATATTCTGGAACACAATATAAATATTGATTAAAATGAAATTATACAGATTAAATATAAATATATAATAATTATTTAACATTAAATAATAATAAAAACCTAACAACACTTTTAAAATACTTAATTTCATGAAAATGAATAATAATTTTAAGAAAAACGGTCTTATTCAATGAAAAATCAATATTTTCTTAAATATCTAAATATTTCACCTCATATTAATTTTGATATATTTATTTAATTATTTTTAAGTTTTTCACATACATCTTCTAAATTTTTTCCCAAAAAATTATTATAATATTTACTCTAAAAATCAATAAAAATCATATTTAAAATTTTTAAGGATAAAATTACATTATTAAAAATTGATTTATTATTTTCTAATAATTTATAAATAATATTGGTTGAGTAATAAATAAATATATATATATATATATGTGCATGTGTTTGTGTATCCTAAATTATTCATACTATTAATTCCCACCAATTTAATGTCTAATTTATAATGGTAATATATTTCGATGGATGTTTAGGATCAGTGTTTCATGTCGAATATACTGTCGAACATAACTCTATTCATTTGATATCTCAAGGTGTCACATCATGAGTATAAATAGTTGTTCTGAAAATTTAACAGGAAATATTTTACATATCCTATTCTTATTTTAGATATCTATAATATTATTAAATAATTTTTGATGTGTGTGCATAGAATTTGAAGAGATATTCCACCGTGGTGTTGTTGGGTCTTGTGACAAGATGGTGGAAATGACCATACTATATAGGTGGTGGTCCCTAATCTACCAGTATTACCTCCTATAGTGGAACTAGTTTCATCGTATATTATTCCTATGTTGGGATCTAGTTCATTTTTTCATGATGGTTTTCTATGAGTCATGTAACATACATTGAGATCACTGATAGTGACCCATACTATAAAAGATTCGG
This sequence comes from Viscum album, assembly GCA_963277665.1. Classification (NCBI taxonomy): domain Eukaryota; kingdom Viridiplantae; phylum Streptophyta; class Magnoliopsida; order Santalales; family Viscaceae; genus Viscum; species Viscum album. Next base: position 1,144,843,332 of record OY728140.1, read on the forward strand.
CATAATAATTTCAAAAGAACCATAAACCTATGTTTTTAGGTTATGGAATTCCTCAAGTAGTTGATTCATTGAATGATTCTATGCCATATTTATTTGATCATCTATAGACAACTCTTAGGAGGAGCATTAATATTATTGTGTATATGTTTATTCATTCTTCCAAGATATGGTGTCCTTTTGTAACCTAGGATGAATTGCATCAGGTAATGTTCTAGATATATTTTCATATTTCCTTCTATGATTTTTTTGAGATTCTAAGAAATCACAGAGTTAGAGAGTTTAAGTATATTCTTAGTTTTTTTCATGTAATACTTTAGAGTTCTTATAGGAAAATTTATGAAGCTTGGTGCTGAGTCAACGTGGGATTCTGAGCCTCAGAGAGCCTCAATATAGAGATATTAAATATATTAAATATATTTTTTGACACACATATAGTTTTTTTATAATAGTGGAATAACTCCTGATCTGATTCTCATTTCTAAAATCCTAAACTGTGGTTGAGTTTAGAATATGTGTTTTAACTTAGACAAGACATAAATTTTGTCTGTGTCAGGTTCTCACTCGAGGGCAAGTTGGAGGGGTGTTAAAAATAGGATTATTAATTAAATAAAATAAAAATAATAATCTCTTCCCATATTTGGGTTCTCACATGAAACATAGGATAGGATCACCCACTCGAAAAATAGATGACCTAAGTCCAAACTAAGGTGAGGAGGTATCACTTATCTTTGTTTTTGACTTTGATCCTCACTAGATTAAGCTGTAATAGTTTTTGGGCATTGTTTTTTCCCATAATATTTAGTGTTTCTCCATAGGGTAAAAGGATTTAAGAGATTTAAATCATCAAAACCATTTATACATTGTATCAAGGTTTTATATCCCTCTTACCAAGGATGGAGATACCCTAAGGGTATATCTGTTTGTTTAAGGTGAAATCAGGGGGTTTTGGTTTTATCTAAGGGGATGACCATTTGAAATTATAGATCACATATAGTGTAGTGAGTATGAGAACATGACATATGTCCTACCCATTTAGGGAAGATGAAATTGGGGGACTACACACCATTTAGTGGGTGCAAATTCCATGTAGTGGTCCCAAGTCATCTTGCCGAGGGACATGGCTAGGGTAGATGTGTTGGGGGACATGATCATGTAGACGTACAGATCCAGGTAAATAGAAATGGTGTGATAGAAAAGGGAATAGTTTGGGGACACAACCAAGATGATGGGTTTCCAATACACATCTTGTAATGAGGGAACACACCATGTTGGGAGACATAGATAGATGTTTTTGTATAAGAGAGGACATTCCTATGATATCTAACTCAGTCACACGCTATGTGACATGATTATATTCCATGTATAATCAAAAAACAAATTAGCACTGAAAGGGGACATATTCTAGGGATGGTTTCTAGAGACACACCATGTAATCCCCTTATATCCATATAACTCACACATATCTATATTTGTGAATTGAATGGAGCCATGTGACTAACCTATCCTGATTGGATTTACACGCTTCATTTGTTGGTGGTCGTGATTTTTCTTGAAAGATGTTACATGATCTAAGTTTAATAGGTTGTTTGATAGATATGGATATACTAGTATCATTATAATATATTTCTTTGGACTATCATTGTGAGGGTAAAATGTTTCATTAGGTCCTCATCATATGATTGTGATCACCTCAATAGCACAATCTTTGGTAGAGTAGTTGTATCCCTCTGGGAGGTCGAGGATGGATCCTCAAGTGTATCGACATCCCTTGGTGAGGTTCATGGTATCATCATGACCTTCATACATGGTGGGTGATACCCTATACATACCATTTTTTTATATAATCTTCGTGTATATGATCCCCGACCTAGAGAGATTTTTTTATAGGGTTTGAGGAATTTTCACGAGAATGATCCCCTACCGAGTGGTTAGGTTCTGTGGGGTTTGGGGTATAATCATGTGTATAATCTCCTACTAGATGGTTGGCTCTAGATTTGGGGTTGAGATATATCCTAGTGGTTTATGAAAAGGTCCCATATCCATGTATCATGACTTGAGATTTGGTATGGTTATTCATGTCCTTCAGTGGTCCTAGACGTGATCCCATATCTATAACCATAGATCATTAGTATTTCTAGTAGTTTTTGATGAGGATCCTATAATGGATATGTGTGATCCCCTATCTGAATATTGAGATACACTACATGAAATATTGATGTTATTTTTAGGGAGACTTGATTAGAGTGTTCTCTCAGGTTTATTCCACCTAGGATGTAGGGGATATTTAATCAGTTTACTGACACCCAATAGAGTGTAACCTTTGGATGAGTTCCATCAAGGATTGAAGAGATATTCATGAAGGATTGATATCTCCAATGTGAACTTTCATTGATGGTAGTGGAGTTTCAAATTGTGTGATATCTCTTGAACTAGTACCATTTGTGATGGTAGGGGTTGTGGTGTGTGCTCTCTAGGATGAGTGTGACCATTGAACCTCGAGTATAATCTTGTGGCTAGCGGTGAGGTCGAGACCTCATGATACATGGAGTAAAATAAATTTATATATTTTTTTAGGATTCCTTGTCATATTTTCACATATATTGATTGAAATAAAAAGCGTAGATGAGATGACTAGTCATGTATAGTCAAGGATTGGTCAAGATGGAGTTTCTTATTCTCTCTCTCTTGGGTTCCCTCTAGATTTGTGTCGAATAGTCTGTTTCCTTTTAGATTCCCCCATTTATTTAGGGTTTTTGGGGAGGCTACTGGTTATTCTTATATTTACCTTTGCACGATATTTTCCCATGCATGTTGCATCCTTTGTAGATGAAAGGAATTTCGATTGAGTCCTAGGAGGACCCAGATCTAGAAGAGTTTAGAGATCTTGATAGGCCAAGGAGTATACTAGTTTTTAAGTGCATTGGGTATCAGTAGTTGTATTTGACATCAATTCCCTCTTTTTGAGTAGGTTGGAATCTTTTTTAATTTATTATGGGCACATATTTTTTTCCCTTTTATACTTACAGTGCTTTTACATACTCTGGTTGTGGAATAGATATATGTGGGAATTTTTTATCAGAATGTTTTATCTCTTTATTGTTTCATAGAGTTTTTTATGTGTGTGTGAACATGTTTCATAAGGTAATTCCTCATGTGTGTGTGATATTCCTACTCATCTATGGTTTCTAGCCCCTGGCCTATTGGAGTCTATCTAGGGGAAGTCATCGCTTGGGTCTTGTTGGGTATAGTCATGATAAAGTTGTATAGAAGGATGTCATGAATTACAGACGATGTAATATTGTAACTGTGAGATTGGCTTGGGTTATATGTTAGAAGTTTTGAACTATCTCAAGTTCAGTTTTTAGGCTGTGGAATCTAGTTTTGGTGTGTTGGCAAACATATATATTCACTAGGACTCTGATAACCTGCTTTTTGACTTGGTAAATATAGACCCTAGTTGTATAGAAATTGTTTTATATGTATCATATATCAATGGGTTTTGGATTCCATGACCTTATTGAGCCACTTCCTTATATATACTATCTGATTGTTGTATGTCTTGATTCTATTTTAGGATTCCACCCAGACGACATCTAGATAGGGTTCCATAGTGGAATTGTGTTAACGATCTATTGAGTGACGAGACTTCAGTGTAGGGAACTATGTAATATGTGGTTCCTTAAGGTGGTCTTCCAATCAAGACACCACCCATTGATCAGAAGGTTATTCTAGGATTTTAGTACGAGTATAAATGTAGGCTGAGGGAGCTGCATGATTGTTAGATGAAGATACCTCTGAGTTATCAGGGTGAGCTAGACACATAGCCAACAGATGATTGAATTGAGGCAGTAACACATGTTTTTTGCCTTTTGAGGTCACCTCCTAATCTGATGGTTTTATTAGCAATGAGTCTTCTTCTGGGATCATCTGTGATATGGTACAGTCTGGTGACACATACCCTAGATGAGATCATCTCACATGGATAGAGTTTGAGTGTCTCTTTAGGTAATTGTTATATCTAGGTTCATTGAGATCAATGTGTATCCTTGATATTCTGCAGGATAGAAAGGATTTCATGACTATGGAAGAGTATACAAAACGGTTCACAAACCATTCATAAAACACCATATATATGGTTTATGATTTGTTTTTTCAAGAATAGACATTCATGTATGGTTTTTTCAGGATATTTGAGCTTTAGTGATATCATTGTGCATTCCCACTTATGTGGGATTTCATTGGTGTGACATGGTGGAGGATACCATTATTTTCGGTAAGGATCTAACTATATGTATTGGGTATAAAAGATCTAAGACGTTGGTAGTCGCTAATGGTTTCAAGGATTTGAGAATATGAGACACTTAAAGAGATGGTCCATGGAAGGAGGGACTTTGTATTAGGGCTCCCATTACATATATCATTATCCTTGTGAGAGGTGTTGTTTATATTATGATGGATGGGTACATATTACAAGATATTTTTTAGCTCATTGTTCTATTGATAGGGAGACATTGGATGGACAACCCAGGTAGAGAAAGTGAAAAATGAATGGTGTATAAACTGATGAAGAACATGGTATAGGATATCAGAGAGCAATAGGGGTGGAAGATGGTTCGATATGTTGGCACCACCACACCAAGGGGGGTCCATTCTAGTCACAGGGAGCAAGAGGATACAGTAAAGGATAGTTATAGGCCATAGAGTTCTATGAACCATAGGAACAAAGAATTATTTGAGGTATTCTCTATGTACTTTCTACATTTGTGGTATTATTTATGTATAATCTTTTTAGGTACTATACAATTTTCACTTTATGGTTGAGGTTTATCCTTGGTGATGTGGGGTATCAGTAGAGCCTTATGATGGTGAGGTTTGATGTAGCCTCAAAATAATAGTAAAGAGGTAAATTTTCCACCACTGAGACAAATACTTATGACATGATAAAAAATTGTGTGGTTGAGTCAGTTCAACTCGAATATGATAGTGTTAGGATGTGGGCAATGAGTTCCTTTGACTTATGTGTTTAGGGATGGGTTTCCTAATAGAGTGTCGAAGAAGGCCCTTGAAATACAACTGGAGAATTTATTCTCAACCCTTATGATGGAGGGTCTTATAGAGAGGATCACTAACTACAACCTTCTATGAATAGTGTGACCTGACTTTCAGATGATGGTTCCTTGCAGAATATCTTTCCATAGTGGTAGAGAGACTATACAATGTTCTCCCTCAATGTGCATTGGTTTCCTTCAAGAAACTATTATATGGTTACCACCATTTTCTATGATGGTTTTCTAGATTGTGGGTTAGAGACTTAAACCTTTATAGAGGAGTTCTCTAGGATGAGCATGATGATCTCATGTGTGAGAAGATACTTCCGACTTTTACTAGATGTAAAGTATGACATTAGAGAAGTATTGCAGGGTGATTTCTATTTACTTCTATTTTAGAGAAGTTGAGGAAATATTCCTAAGGATGTTATGGGTTTTCCTCTCCCAATGACGGTAGAATTATACATCGAGAAAAACCGCTGGAATGCCGGATATTTGCAACAACATATTAGTTTTCTCACATGAAGGTTTTTGAGATGTGGTATAGTTGGAGGTTTGCAAACAGAGGGCCTGGTAAGACCTTGTGTTTCATCATGGGTAGCCCTATGTTTTTCATTAGTTCCCTAATTTTATCCTCTTTAGATTTTATTAAAATACACTTGAGGATGGTGTGACATTTTTCTAGATGTTTGTGTTCACCCCATTGTTTTTTAGTGATGAAGTATGGTATATCTAGTAAATTCTTCCTACAAGGTCTCATATGACCGAATATCCGCTAGATATGTTATTTATGGAATCTAAAAAGGTAAGGAGCTTGTCGAAATTACATGTATTAATTATTAACACAATCACAATGAGTATATGAGGTATTGAGGATGATTCCATCCCATATTAGTATGCCTAGAAGAGGGGTGGTTGTTCCTTGTAAAATAATCTGTTTGGGATCTGGGAAACATGATTCATGTTTTCATGTAACCATGGTTTATTTTAGGATCCAACATTCGTGTATCACAAGTTGAGGCGACATTTGTGAAGCCTCATAGGTCACCACTATACTGGTCAAAGCCTATGGGGGGACATCGTTGTGGGCCCTGAGTTGGTTCTCGTAATGGTTGTTTAGGGTATAGTTCATCTAGGGGCATATGAGGCTTGATAGGTCTGTCTAGATAGACATTGAGTTTGTGAGCTAGGGTACAAAAAAACTATCAAACAATAGTTAGACCAGTTTCCTGGTGTTTTCCACCCGTCGTAGATAGGGAGATGTGTTCATGCCTCATTATATGATTTCATCCTAGATTAACCTGGACATTGGGATTGGTTGGGATTTTTTGTTTCCCCTAGATGTGTATTGGTGGATAGTAAGGGATCCCTATTGTGAGCTCAATAGTTTGGTTTGGGAGACCCATTTCCAATCTCACTTTATTACTCCTTATACCTATACTTTCAATTTTTAAGGATAAACAGCCTTAATGTTGGTAGAATGAAGAGACTCTGTTATTTCGGTGTACTATTTTGGAGTATTTATTGGAATATTACTGAATCCATGCACTAAGTCAGCATAATATTCTAATATAGAGACCCAAGATTCTCATACATATTTATTACATCATTTTTTCAAAACATTTTATAAATTACTAAAACATTCACCCAAAGAATTTATTATTTTAGTGCCTTTGGAAACATGGAAACATAAACACTGTTCTATAAGTGATCTACATCATCTCTCACTATGTTATCCATTACTAGAACCCGTGTTAGATACATCATACATAATATATATCTCCATAACCTAGGTAAAGGAATAAAGGGTGAGCATAGATGCTCAGTAAGTTTAAACAAGGGAGATGGATTATCTTAATATGAACATTAGGGTATGAGAATAAACGAATAACATTTGAAGATCATACCCTGAAAATCAAATATCATAAACATGAGTCATGTCATACAAATTAGTAGTTCCAAGAAAATTAATATGAATGGAATCAAGAGACAATCCATGATAACATACCAAGGGAATAAGACATTTAATTTTAGTAGAAACATACATGTAAAAAGATTTCTATAGTAGTCAACACTCACTTCTAGGGATATCTTAGTGAAATTTGTTCATTATCCAAACCATATTAGTTTTCATGATTCAATCCCAAGACCATATTAACGAAAATGTAAATTATTAAACTGAGCTGACTCCCCTTTCTATCCATGTCTATATCATGAGATTTAAATAATTACCCAATTCATTGGAGCGAGATATAGGTCTGACACATTACATAATGAAATCATACATACACGTGCCACAAGATTATAAAAATTCAAAAAATCATAACTCTTGAGATTAAATGTGTATTGTAACATACATGACTTATTTTAAAGATATATTTCATTTGATTTCAATTATTTCATTATTTTGGGCGTTTCCCATTCATTTTTGGAGGAAAGGGCGAGTTTTTAGGATTTGGGCCAAACCATGAGCCCATTTCCATATTTAAAAACTAAGTTTGTTTATTTTAAAACTCTTTAATTTTTAAACAGTTTTTTAACTATTACACTTCCAAAATGTACTCCCCTAACTTATCAACACCACCATATCAATTTGGACCCTTTAAGAATCTATAATCATGGTGGATTTGGGTTTTTATTTAAGGAATTGGGCTAGTCCGGAAGCACATTTATAGTTTAAAAAAAATCATTTATTTAATATCTTATTCATGTTTTATGATATTTTAGTGATTCCAACTCTCACACGATCCCACCAACCCTCGGAAAACCCCCATTGTCTTTTATCCCTATTTGGAACTCATATTCATTGCAAATTATGGTAGAACTACTTAGACTTTATCAAATCATCCAGATTGGAAGTGATAACTTGTTTTCTTCATAAATCTTTCATTTTTACCCTTTTCCTTCATTTTAGATCTCACATGACCTTATCATCTTTATTAGAACCTCACATAATTTATTTTCTATTTTTAAATTCATCTACTCATGTATTTGGGGCGCTTTCTTCATGATACCTCAAGTAAGTGGGTCTCCATCATTTTTCCTCCCATTTTCTTAGAGTTTCTTCCATTTTTAGGGTTTAATCTATTTATTCTCGAAGTTACTAATGTCCATAAATTGGGGATTTGAAAATATGGTTTAATCTTGTGTTTCTAGGTCTATTCTTGTGTTTTTATCCTTGATCTAAGTCCCTTGTGGTGCGGTGGTGGTGTAGTTGATCTTTCAATCAAAGATTCAAGGGTTTTGATACTTGTGATAGGTTATTCCATGTGTAATAAATTATAGATGAGTTATATTTTCTTTATATATATTTTTATCACACTTATACTTCATTATCTTTACTGCGAAATTTGGTTTTGGTGACATTTTTTAGGAAAATGATTTTTAGGCACTAATTTTGTGTCAAATTGGTTGTTTTACATTTTTATTCTTTTTTAATCCAATTGGGGTTGTGTTTATAACACATTTAATGAATTTTTAAAAACATTTTAGTGCTGAAAATTATGTTTTGGTGAATATGGGTATGCACATAGTGTTCAAATTGGGTTTTTCATGGATTTTGTGTGCAAAACATTGTTAAATTTTGTGAAGTTATTCTATTGAAGATATAAATGTTTTTTGGACTGATGTAAGTGGTGAAAAACATGTGTAGATACTATTTTGAGTTTATTTTGACTATAACTGATGTGTTTATGTGATAATGACTTTTGGTAACATGTGAAATTGGTTTGAGCACAATGGGATAATCCCAAGTGTCTAGGAGGGTGGATATGTACTAGTACGCCAGTGATCCGGAGGGGTTTTATCCTCATTTCACTGAGAAACATGGATAATGACAACAGTAAAAAAATATATTGATGATTTTTTTGGACCACTAGGTTATGGGTATGTTCCCCACTATTGGTACAACCATGAGAACATATTTTTCTATGGTTACTTTACACAGGCGTATGGGGTACATGGGGCCTGAGACTAACTAGTTTCTAGGGGTATTCTCGAGATTAGTGCTCATTGAAACATATATAATTATATTTAGAATATGATTATCTTTTATATAAAATAGTGTATCTTACTTGTTTTATTGAAATGTTCTTAGTCCGAGAAAATTCCCTTTGAAAACTGTTTTCATTTAAAAGTTTTATTCTGTAGAAATTATATCCACCACATCTTAATTATCAAATCTGGAATTCTTTTTATCTTGTATAATTTTGGTATTAGGATCAAACCCTACTTACAAACCTTTGGTGTATGTAGACTTGATAATGTTGGACACATGTAAAGGCTAGGCCTTGGGTGATGGTGGTTCTGGTTGTTGGTTCGCATCCGTGGTGCGGTGATGTGGAGACGACTTGTGGGTGATGACCCCATGTCGCGTGGAGTCCTTGGGGATGTTTTGCTTATACTTTTATGTGTCTTATGAAATCTTGTTCTATGTTACAAACTATGTATCCATTTATGGATTTTGTTTAAATCTTGTTTCGAAAGAATTTTCAGATTATATTTGTCGACTGTTTTTGATGTTTTATGTATCCACACTTAGGTAAATCATTCCAAAACCAAAATATATGATACCCAAGCAGTTGTGCCAGCTCGTTTGGATAGGGAACACCCTTAAGGCCTCGTCACAGGCTAGTTTTGGTGCCAGTTTTGTGGGTGACCATATTCTGTTCGTGACAAAATGGTATGAAAGATGGTTAATGTTTTGGGCTATATTATTATTTTGGGATGAGTTGGGCCAGACAGGAGCTAGGACTGTCAGGACTCGGAGTTTTGGTCAGGAGTAGGGTGCTTAGCATGCACCCCTCCTGGTAGATCTCAAGTAACCAAGGGACATTGGAATTGTTTATTTGACTTCACTTCTAGTTGAGATGTGAAGGCTTCAGAATACACATGGACATCGGGTGGGGGTGGGGGAGTTGTTTCTTTTATCATTGTAATGTGTTTGGATTATTTATATTTGATGTTATTGGTGAAATTTTCAGAATTTTTATACTGATTTTTTTTCTTTTTATCATTGTCTTTTTAGCAACATTCCTCCTCAGAAAGCTCACATGCACCCACGGGGGAAAAATAAAGAGAGTTCTCCCTCACTGCTTGATTAAAGGATAGTGGAGGATATGGTTTAGGCTTTACATGTTCTAATATATGGACTGGATCGTATTAAAACACCTTTTAGGGAATATAATACTAGTCCTAATAAGGACAAGGCCCCGAAGATCCTGAAAAACCAGCCTCATACTTTTCGAGTTATCATAACACCCCCATGAAGTAGAGGAATGACTCTAAATGATCGAGCACATATTTGAGTTCTTGGACACACCTGAGGAAGTTAGGGTGAAGTGTGACTCTTTTTTATTGGAGGGTATCAGCCACATGTAGTGTGAATCAGTACATAAAACTAGAAAGAATGTGCAGATGTGCTGGGGAGATTTCAATGTTGTCTTCAATGAACAGTACTACCGTGAAGTATGGGCATATGCTAGATCCCGAGAGTTCATGGATATTGTTCAGGGGATCTTTCTATGATGGAGTACACCAACTGTTTCACTGAGTAGGTTTGGTATGCTCCTAAAATCGTCTCTAATGAACAAGTGAAGGCCCAGAGGTTTGAGAAACACTTACAACAGAGATATACTCCTAGGTTTTCTTGTATAAGTTAAGGACCTATGCTAAGGTGGTTGATCAGGCGTGTATGGTGGAGATTGATTGAAAAGGGAGGTCTGGGTTATCTGGGACAATATCAGTTATGGGTAGTGGCATATCTTTGGAGAAGAAAAGGAATAGAGAGGAGAAGGAGAAGAATGGAGGTGGTAGTTCAGGCTACTCTTCCAGCCAGTTTTCATCTGTGGCCTCTGATATAAGATTTTTTATGTGCCACTATTTTGTTAGGTCAGGGCACATCCCACCAGCATGCCTATTTCCTATGAATCCCTATTATCAATGTGGATGAATGGGTCACTTTCATCGCTTTTGCATGGTGGCACGTCCACTTTAGAGTGGGTCAAGATCAGTGGATTTAAGAAGATTACTAGATTAGTTAGAGCCGTTGAGGACATGGGGATCTTGATTTAGTGGTCATGGTGGTAGAAATGGGTCATCTTCATGGAAGATCCTATTTAGGGCACAACCATAGACTAGCGGTCATCCTCAAGTAGAGACCAGAAATCTATATGCTGTGGACCAGGAACCAACAGGATCAGAGGCGGGATCATCTATAGTTCGAGATACCATTTTGATTGCTTCTTCTATAGAAGCTATGATTTTTTATACTGGTTCCTCTATTTCATTCATTTCTGTCCATTTTGTGAACACACTGAAATTGACAACCGAGTTGTTATCTTTTACGATGGAGTTGGTGACACTACTAGAAAAGTAGAAGGAGTAGAGTCTCAGGTGCCCATCGTGTGTGCTTTCCGTGTCAGGGGTTGAGATGGAGTGGGACCTCTTGGTCTTATATATGGATTAATTTGATATAATAAATGGAATGGATTAGCATGTACACTTCATGGTGCACATAAATTGCTATATACAATGAGTGAGTTTCACGACACCAGATGGGAGTCGTCAGGTTAATCATGGGTAATGTGATCCTCATTTGACTCATACGGGACCTCCACTCCCAGAGTTGGGAGATATTTTTTTCCAGTTATCATTATTCGTGATAGAGGATGATGTTCATGATCTTGATGGTGGACTACCTCATGTATTGGACATTTTTTTAGAGGTATTTCTGGATTATTTTGCAGTTTTTCCCCTACAACAGAACGTGGAGTTCTCGATTGATCTGGAACGAGGAACACTACCGATATCTCTTCCATCATATCACATGGCCCCCACCGAGCTGAGGGAATTAAAGATAAAAATGGATGAATTAGAATCCAAAGGATTCATTCGCCTGAGTGTCTCTCCTTGGGATTCTCTTGTGTTGTTCGTGAAAAAGGATGATGGATCCCTCTAGTTGTGCATTGACTACCGGAAGCAGAATAAGGTAACTATTTCAGATCGATTCGAAATACCCAACGGTTCCATATCCGATGATACATGGACCTGTTTTTCAAAGGCAGGCGTTCACTGTACGATTTGGCTAGCGACACTTAAGAACACATATTGGTCGAGAGGATGAGAAGTCGGGCTCATCTCACCCTTTTGGGAGGAATTATTGCCTGTTTCGGGACTCTCTTATAGATTTAAGACGTATTCATATGTTCATGAATCTTTGGTTTATACCCAAGCATAGTATCCATAGATTATTCCTGGTTGGAAATGGTCAGCTAAACGCAGGGATTCAGAATCATTTAGGCCCAAGGTTTACCATCCCTCATTGGTTTAATAACCCCGAGGAGTCTGGACTCATTGAGGCTGTACTGGTTTAGATTCTCGTAACCAAGAACTCTGGAGTTTATTATCATCCAAGGGAGACAAATAACGACTTGAGTGTTTGGATCGAACCCGTGATATGGGCTTCCTACGTGTCCCCATGAGAGGAATCAGAACCTTCGTAGTTCGGAAATACAATATAACGTCATACGGGACGAAGGATGAACTGACGTGAAGGGGGTTAGAATGGACGATTTTTGTGCTTGAACCTCATGGAGGCTTCCTACATACAATTCCTTAACATGGATAAAATTCCTCGTAGTTCGAACTAGAGTGTTCGTGAACCGAAGTGAAGGTGGACCTGGTGGTCCGATGGTGATCAGGCTTGAACATCTTGGAGGCTTCCTAGGTACCTTGTCAAGGAGACATGGATCAAAGTCCACGTAGTTCGGATTGGATTGGGGAATACACTCTAAGAAGGACCATGGTGTAGATTGGGGCTTACTCACTGAGGAGGTCCATGGTGTGGATTGAGGCCTACACTTTGAGGAGGCCCATGGGAAGGATTTGGGATTACACTCTGAGGAATCCCATGGTGTGGATTGGGGCTTACACTTTGAGGAGGCCCATGGTGTGGATTGGGGATTACACTCTGAGGAGGCCCATGGTCTGGATTGGGGATTAAACTCTGAGGAGGCCCATAAGAGGATGTCATGGTCGATGCTTTTACTCTAAGACCACGTGAGTCATACTCGGTGTGAGAAACAAGAGGCAGTAGGGACCAAACAATCATGTCACGAAAGGTGCGTCCATGGAAAGTGGATTGGGGCTTACGCATTGAGCAGCCCAAAAAGTCAGGGCTTACTCCGAGATGGATTTCCATGGTGACAAAGAGCAGCGGGAGAGGGACTTGGCCCCAAAGAAGGACGGAGCAACACACTTTCCCACTATGCCCTTCCTTGGCTATGGCTGTGGGGAAGTACGAAGGTGCATGGGGGATTCCTTATGATAGGTAGTCTGCCATGCCCCGGAGAGGGGAGAAGTGCCCCAGTCCTAACAAGTGGCGGGGAAGAAAGGGGACTCCTGGGCTCGGACTCCGTATTACCGTGGGAATGTGGACCCAGGAATGCTTCGGGAATCCGCTCAAGGGCCGGAGCAACCCCTTCACCCTCACTTACCATATGTATGTGAACTCAAAACGGTGTGCTGATTCACCTAAAGGATACATCACATGGGTCCAGTGGCTTTGGTGGATGCCTCAGCCCGGGGCCGATGAATGGTCCAATGAGGGGGTTGCGTAGGAGCAGGCCAGATTGGAAGGATTTTATTTGGCTCGGGGAAATGGAACTCCGAAGGATCTGGAGGGTCACACATGTATATGAGTGGTGGCGCCCATTGCGTAGGGAGGTGCTACGCGGCTGGAGAGGCTGTCTGCGAACCAGGGTGGTCTGCAGACTGATGGGCATTCCGCGAACCGGTGTGGTTCATGGCTTGGTGGGAATCCTGCAAACTAGGGTGGTTCGCAGCTTCAGGTTTGGCCCATGTACTAGGTTGGTACATGAAGGGGTCCATACGAGCAGCGGTGGCCGAGGGCGATGCCGTTTGGGGGTTATTCGGTCGGGGCTTCGCCTGCGTAGGAGGGTGCAACATGGAGCGATAGATCAGAAAAGGGGCATAAACTCCCTGGTCCACGGGGAGTGCATCCACGGAGGGGCCATGGTTCACGGTCTTCTTTTCTTTTATATTTTAGGTTCGCGGTTCACCAAGTTTTTATGCATTTTTGGTTCCTTATTAATTCGCTTCTATCTTCATACCTGTTCTGGTTCGCGAACTAGAACTTCGCTTTTTGAGAAATCCTAAGCTCCTTCCTTCGAAATACTCCCACCTGAATCTGATTGATCCCCAATTGCCTCCCCCGCTCTTCCCCCTCGATCTCCTTTTATAGAGTGGGTAAAGAGATGTATCTATGGTCATGTGGCACCTTTTGCGGAGGCCCATGATCTGAAACCCGATTTATAGATGTCTTGGTCAATCCGCAACTCGCGGGGGGTATTGAACACACCTCCCTCGCGAACCAAACTAGCCCGGGGAGTGCTTCGCGGCCGCGCAGGGTTCCTCCTCCATTCTGAAAATGATAGAGGATGCAACCGGGGCTGGTCCATGTGGTCTGCAGCTAGGGCGGTTCGTGAAGGTGAACCGGGTTGGCGCCCTTCTTTCTTCGTGTCCGCAGAGGGCTTTCACCTCCATTCCACGAACAAGAATGGTCCGCAGAAGGGGGTGCTTCGCTGAACCGGCCATTCACCGTTATCATTGGACCGGTCTACAGACCGGTTCGGCTTGTGCAATCCTTTGAGCATTCTCTAAAAATTTCCCCAATTCTTTTGGGGAAAATTGGGTAGGATCTCCCTTAGATCAAAGGGGATTATCATTGTCCTTTTAGGATTTTTTAGGACCCTATAAATGCCCCCCATCGGAATGGGGTCCGATCAGAATGAAGAGGATTCCATTCTAATGTAGAGTGGTCCTAAAACATGGATGGTTTGCGGTAGGGGAGTGGACCTAGTAGGGGACCACGCCTATAAATATAGGGCCCTTCCTTTGTCCTTTACCAGAATATTCGTGAAACCAGAGCACTCTCTCTTTTTGTCTCCGCGTGCTCGTTCCTTTGTGAAACGCCTCGTCCGTGAACTTTCTGCCACTTTCACGAACCATTCCTCATTCACGGTCACCTTCTCCCGTGGACCAATCTCCAAGCCAAAAACTAACACTTTTAAATAATTAAAAACTAAGTCACTATGGGCCGCGTAGGAACTCGGTCTGCGGTTTTGATGGTC
This sequence comes from Viscum album, assembly GCA_963277665.1. Taxonomy (NCBI): domain Eukaryota; kingdom Viridiplantae; phylum Streptophyta; class Magnoliopsida; order Santalales; family Viscaceae; genus Viscum; species Viscum album. The sequence goes on from OY728140.1 coordinate 1,144,858,531, forward strand.
CACAGTCTGAAACCTTCCAGACTTTGAAAAAATTTCTTTAGTCTTCTGAAACTAATTATTTAAATTCGGGATTAAGATTCCATGGAGAAACTTGGTTTGCAGTATTCTGGACAATGATCCATGGGCTGGAGTACCGCATACCTCTTCTATGTAGGATTAGTTCGCGGGATGCACTCATCAAGAACCACATTTTGAGGCTTGCTTGCGAACCTCATCATGAAGGCTTCTTGACCCCTTTTCCATATTCTTGGTATTTTTTTCCGGACATTATTATTCCGGACTAACTATTTCTTGGGTTTCATAATGTATGGAGAAAATATGGTTCCCCCTCATCCTACACCCAGGCCTACTGTCGAGACTTTCCCAATTGGTTCTGGGAGACGTCTAGCTATGATTCAAAAAGCGGAAAGCATCAAAGAGGACCCTAGTCAGTCCATCAATCCTGATGACAGTGTCATGAAGGACTTTCTCTCTCTTGAGCTCATAGGTTATCCAATATCAAATCGGCTTCTTCTCTACGGCTTTGGTCTTCAAGACGATGCCCCTATCCCCCCTACCTTCTGAGGTCTTCCGCCACCGTGCTTGGAAGCATCGCCAGAGTACATTCAGGCGAACCTCACCCAATCGGGGGAGATAATCTCTGATCCTGATCCAACATACACTTTCATTTTGAGAGGCACTGTCTGGACCCAAAGAGACCAGTACGAACAATACTTCTCTCAAGAAGCTGTCCAAAAGAGATACCCCTCCATAATCAGCCTTTCTCAAGTGGACCCTGACGCGGGGTGGATTTCTAGGTGGGATCTGCGGTCTGGTGGGCCTTTCTCAAATGACTGGGCCTGGGCCTTCTGGGTCCATTATCATTGCTGGGAATCTCCCGAGTCACTGGAAGTAGTCAATTTGTACTCCACAGTGTGGGCCTCCCAGTTTTCTATTTATCCACCATATTTGATCCTACCTAACCTGATCAGTCGCTGGTGTTCAAGCACTAATACATTCCACCTTTCCCATGGTGAAGTTGGCATTAGCTTATGGGAAATCTACCAATTGAGAGGAATTCCGATCATTGGTGAGATGTATGATGAGTTTCTGCCGACTCCGGACGCATGGGACTACGTTGAACAAGTGCCTTCATTGAAGAGGGATCTGTTGGTTATAGAGGAGTGGTCACTAGGTCAGGTCTTTCGTTCCCACTCTCTTATTTCCTATAGCACCTGGATATGGTTATTTCTGAACACCACTAGTCCTGTGCCGAAGATCAAGCACCACAGGACTCATCTTTCTCAATAGTCACGAACCATCCCAGGTTCCTACTTGTAACGTCCCAGACCTGGCCAGCCACCCGAACAGTGCCGAACGGGTCAGGTGTTACTACCTTAGGCACACCTCCCCGAACGCCAAAGGCTGTCGACTAGCAGTGATGGTCTGTTAGGTAGTGGGGAGGCTATACCCTCTCGGAGGATCTTAATAAGGGTACTAGTCCAAGTATAATAGTAAAGATGCAGTGGAAAGAAAGACTCAGAAGACTCAAACTAGACCCGCAGAGCGGAAACATAATCAATATAGATAAACAACGAAAGTAGTAAATGAAACAACAGCAGCGGAAATAAACCCAACAGCATGCTAAGAACATGTAACTACAACTGAACAGTAAAACATGCATCCAGAGCAGGTCATACACAACTGAATATAAAAAGGGAACCAATGGCTAACCAATAGTAGCTACAACAAGCATGCCAATACAGAAAAATAAACAAAACAAAGTAAACCCAGCTAGGCATTACCTCAAGGTCCATACCATCTCCATTCCATAACTAACACAACCTAGCTCCTGAAGCTGGCCTTTTTCTTGCACGTAAATCCCTAAAGTCTATACGCGTCCCAAAGGGCCCGTGTAAAGTGTGAGACAAATCTCTATAGGATACCACCCAACGGTTCGTACCAAATATGTGTGTTTAAGAAGTCATGCATTTACAAGGAAAGTAGTAAACAATGCGATGCATAATTAAACACAAACTCCACTGGTGCTCAACAGCCACCATGGAGCGTCACCTGCTTCAGCCAATCCTGGAATCTCTGTCGTGTAACCCGGCACCACGTGCCACCTGACACCTCGTGTCTCAAGTACCGACGTCCCGAAGGCACGCCCAAAAATAGTAACCTGGGACCATGTGCCTCTTGACACCTCGTGTCTCACGTACTGACGTCCCGAAGGAACACCCAAAAATAGTAACCCGACACAATGTGCCTCCTGACACCTCGTGTCTCAAGTACCGACATCCCGAAGCCACGCCCAAAAATAGTAACACAACACCATGTGCCTCCTGACACCTCGTGTCTCAAGTACCGACATCCCGAAGGCACACCCATTTCCTGAAGGATCCTCACCTCCCACGTGGCTTTCTATGGCAATCACCCCCAACCAAAATACCTAACCGCAAATATGGAGGCCTCTACCCACACAAGTGGTCAAAACCACCTCATCACAGAGTATCTCTGTGTGTACACTACTCAAAGTCCAGGTGAGCGGTAATCACCCAAAATAGTCCTAAGCCACCAACACATCTGACACCTCGTGTCCCTACGACCATTTCGCTCAAGTCCGATGGCATTGCCACCCTAGTAACCCAGGCCATGCCCAACCGACAGTCATACCGCCTCAAGCCAACGTCCATGACGCCCAATCCCGTGGTCAAAACCACCCAAAGTATCCCGAGAAAAGCCCCAACCTGTGATCAACATCACTCAAGTGTAACTGGGCCAAGCCCAATACAACCCAAGGGGTCCAGCAGATGCAATTCAGCAATTGCATATATAACATATGTAAACAGAAAAAATAACCAGGAAAAAACACTAAACAGTTGAATTGAACCCTACCAGGTGTTGTCCCATACCAGCACTGAGGTCTTAAATGCCTCTAACAATTTATAACAGGCTTTAACAAATTAAACTAAACAATTTATAACAATCATATTTCAATTAAAACCATTTTGGCATTCCTCAGCCAAAATGTCCCGATGAGAAACGACCCCTCACCCGGCCCTGCTCACGCAAACTGGTAACCGAGCATACCCAAAAGCATCCCAGAGGTCCCATAAGCATTACAGTATGAAAAAGAAGATAAAACGGGTCCCGCTCAAAATAATTGAAAATGCACCAAAGGCCGCGTCACCCAAACAACTACAAAAACACAAAATGAGGTATGAACCACCTACCTGAGACTCACACGATGCTACTCCTCCAGTAACACCCGCCAATTCAGTCTAAAATGCGGTAAATCTACAAAAGATTCAAAACTGCTCAAAGGGATATAACTTGTTCTAGAACTAAAATCACACAAAACGGACAAAGAGGAATCGAGGCCTTACCGTGGGGGTTCAAACGAATCCAACTGAGATCGGATCGGAGTTCGGACAAAAAACTGGGAAGCAAATGAAGATTCGGCCGACTTGGTTCGTTAAACCGAGCTAAAATATTGAGGTTCTTCCTCAATACGAGGCTACTGCCTGTTTTAAGAAAAAAAAGAAAGTACACGGCGTGTACTTTGGGACTACACACCGTGTATGGTTCATTTAACTGTTCATAAGAGAGAATTATTCCGCCGACTTACTTTCCAAGCCTGCCGACATGAGTACACGGTGTGTACCTAGGGGTACACGGCGTGTACTTGGTTCCTCTTCCTTTCCTCACCGACATACTCACACGCCATGTGTATCCCTTATACACGGCTAGACTACACGGCGTGTCCAAGGGGAACACGACGTGTCCTCGGTTCTACCCGGCCAATAGGCCTACACGACATGTATGGCCTCACACGGTCGGGGGTATGCACGACGTGTTCAAAACTACATGCTGTGTAGTAAGAAAATTCTACACGGTCACTGCATGACATGTACTCGGCGAGCACACAGCCGGTCACTCACCTATACATACACGGTGTGTACTTAATATACATGGCGTGTAGTCTGGAAATTTCCAGAAACCTCCTGTTTACTCCAGTTTCCTTAGAAACTAGTCAAAAAATTCAAATAGGGTTGGGATTTTGACCCGTTCTGAAAACCCGGGTTCTTACAAACTCCCCACCTTAACGTAGCTCGTCCCCGAGCTACCAGAAGAAACCCGAAGATGGCACCGAACACGCCCATCCCTATTAAACAATCTGGACTACCCCGGTCCCACGGTTCTAGATAAATTCCTCAAGGGGCTCCACACCTTAGGAATTTCCTACTCGGTCTCAACCAACAAAATTTAAAGCAAACGGGGTTCACTAACCTATTTTCTGGACGCATAGTCCTCCTGTGACGCATCGTCACCCATGAACCTCGTGGTGCTCCTATGTCGCTTCCGACACCCAACATAACCCGCACCACAACGGTGTCCGCCTCCACGAGGTCCTGGTGCCGAACACCTCAAGTAACCCACATCCACGATGCCCCGATGCCCACAGCACCTCAAGTAACCTGTATCCACGATGCCCCAATGCCCACAACACGCTAAGTAACCCGCATCCACGATGCCCTGATGCCCACGAAACCTCATAAATACATACATACATATATATATATATATATATATATATATATATATATATATATATCATGCAACCGATATGGTGCCAACCCACTAACTAGCATTTAGTCAGTCCACAAAGATCCTGTGCACCTCATGCACTCAAAACAGACATACCTCTACAGGTCATGCCAAAAAGGAATCATGGAGATCACGGTCACACCGCGGTGTACCTCTAACTATCACCGGCTCACCGACTTGCTCAGCCTCTGACAGCTCCACGACGTGCACCTGGCCTGAAACACGACTGCCTGATTCCTGACCTCCCGATGCTGCTCCAGTCACCGGCCACTGACCCCTCAGCCGGGTCCCACCGTCTCTGTCATGACCTCCGGTCACAGCTGAACCTCGACTACCCTCTTCGGGTACTGAACCTAAACCAACTCCAGACACCACAGTCTGTCCTGGTCCCTACCTACCGGCTATCTGAGAAGGTTTCCTGCAAAACCTCTCCAGATGCCCGTCCTTTCCACATGCCAGGCACTCCTTCGGAGGCCTATCGCATTGTGCCCGAACATGTCCCAGTTATCCACACTGGAAGCAAATCACCAAAGAACTCCTATGTGGTGGTCTAGCTGAATCCCTGGACTGACTGCCCTGCGGAGACTCATCCCGTCCACGCATCCTGCGGTCTGAACCGTTACCCGAAGCTTCCATCTTGCCCAAGCGAGATTTCTCCCTTTCATTGCCCTCGGCTATGAGTGCCTGATTCACCACTTCGGAGAAAGAACCTAGCCTGAAGATGATCACCTGTACCCGAATGGCGTGCCATAATCCATCCTCGAAGTGCCTCAGCCTAGCTGCGTCATCGCTCACCATACCCGATGCAAAATGGGACAACTCTGTGAAGGTAGCTGAGTAGTACATGAAGGACATATCTCCCTGTTGAAGAATCAAGAACTCCCGAGCTCTCTCTGCCCTCAACGTCTCTGGGTAGAAGTGCTCAAAGAACCTGTCCTCGAAATCCTTCCAAGACAGTCCCTCATGCCTACGAGCCTGTACCTGTACATCCCACCAACGCTTCACCAGTCCTCTCAGCATGTACGTCTCCAGCTTGATCCTCCACCCTGGAGGTGTCTCGAGCTGCTCAAAAATCATTTGCATACTCTCTATCCAGTTCTCAGCCACTTGCAGACCACCCTCTCCATGAAAAAGCGGCGGGTACTGCGACTGGAACTCCCATGTCAGATACGCCATAGAAGGATCTGTACTCTGCGCGCCTCTGTTAATCCCCTGCAAGACACGTACTAGGCTAGCTCGAAGCTGCTCGTCAAGCCACGGCCCGAACGATACCAAACCCGGCTGATGTACTGCCTGCACTGGTTCCTGAACCTGTTCCTATCCCTGAGCTTGTACCTACAGCTCGTGCTCAGCCTGTATCAAAGTCTGACCCTGGTCCTGCAACACTGTATCATCTCCTGCCTGACGCTCCATCGAGCCGTGAAAGAGTAACCCGATGAATACCATAAATGGTCAGACAGCCCATATATATATAACAATATATTCTACACAGATAAGGAAAGCAGTAAAAGGCAGGGCATAACAACTACCCTTACTCCCCCTCACCGCAACCCATTCCCCATGGCATCCTGGCCTCACGACCTCCTTACCCGCCCTCAATAGAGCCAAGTATCACATGTACCTAGGGCCATGCCCATCCCGAAAACTCACGTTGCCTTAAACCGACGACCGAGTTTCCCAATCCCGACAGTTACACTGCCTCACCCATAGTACCTGCCTGCTCTCATAAGAGTCAGACCCAATTATCCTACAACATGAAATTCTACAAAATATAAAGCATGGCATACAAATTTTCACAACTAGCAGTTCAATCAGTAATTTCACGAATTCACATTTTAAAGCATATAATGCATGGAATTTGATATTTCATTCACATGGCATTATCAATTCACAAAGCATACGTGCAATTATGAAATTGAAATACCCTAAAAATGTGCCTATCAAAAGCCAACAACTAGCCTTGCCATACCGGGCCAAGGTCCAATTCTACTTTACCATACTGGGTCAAGGGTCACATATCAAAATCAAAAACATTACACATCAAGTGATCCACCAAGGTGGAAATCATATCAACTATAATATGAGAAAAATCAAACAATAATTCCTACCCGCGACAACTTGGTCCATCCCTCGTACCTGGGGCTGCAGGCACCCAAGCACAAGCTAGAAACACAGTCCCTGTAACAAACTATCTCAAGTCTACCATATCCCAAATAGTAAAACCAGTAGAAAGAAACGAGAATCCTCAAACTCATTAGTATCCAGTAAAAAACTACTACTAAATCCCTGTCACAAACTCCTCTGATACCACTTTGTAGCATCCCAGACCCGGCCAGCCACCCGAACAGTGCCGAACGGGTCGGGTGTTACTACCTTAGGCGCAACTCCCTGAACTCCAAAGGCTGCCGAATAGCAGCGAGAGTCTGTTATGTATAGTGGGGAGTCTATACCCTCTCAGAGGATCTTAATAAGGGTACTGGTCCAAGTATAACAGTAAAGATGCAGTGGAAAGAAAGACTCAGTAGACTCGAACCAGACCCACAGAGAGGAAGCATAATCAATGTAAATAAACAACGAAAGCAGTAAATGAAACAACATAAGCGGAAATAAACACAAAAACATGATAAGGACATGTAACTACAACTGAATAGTAAAACATGCATCCAGAGCATGTCATACACAACTGAATATAAAAAGGGCGCCAATGGATAACCAATAGTAGCTACAACAAGCATGCCAATTCAGAAAAATAAACAAAATAGAGTAAACCCAGCTAGGCATGATCTCAAGGTCCATACCATCTCCATGCCATAACTAACACAGCCCAGCTCGTGAAGCTGACCTTTTTCCTGCACGTAAATATATAATGTCTACACGCGTCCCGAAGGGCCCGTGTAGGGTGTGAGACAAATCTCAGTAGGATACCACCCAACGGTGCGTACCAAATATGTGTGTTTAAGTAGTCATGCATTTACAAGGAAAGGAGTAAAAAGTACGATGCATAATTAAACACAAACTCCACTGGTGCTCAACAGCCACCATGGAGCGTCACCTGCTTCGCCCAACACCGGAATCTCTGTCGTGTAACCCAGCACCACGTGCCACCTGACACCTCGTGTCTCAAGTACCGATGTTCCGAAGGCACGCCCAAAAATAGTAACCTGACACCATGTGCCTCCTGACACCTCGTGTCTCACATACCGACGTCTCAAAGGAATGCCCAAAAATAGTAACCCGACACCATGTGCCTCCTGACACATCATGTCTCAAGTACCGACGTCCCGAAGGCATGCCCAAAAATAGTAACCCAGCACCATGTGCCTCTTGAAATCTCGTGTCTCAAGTACCGACGTCCCGAAGGCACTCCCATTTCCTGAAGGCTCCTCACCTCCCACGTGGCTTTCTACGGCAAGCACCCCCAACCAATATACCTAACCGCAACTACGGGGGCCTCTACCCACACGAGTGGTCAAAACAACCTCATCACGGAGTATCTCTGCATGCACACTACTCAAAGTCCCGATGAGTGGTAATCACCCAAAATAGTCTTAAGCTACCATCACATCTCACACCTCGTGTCCCTATGACCATTTCGCTCAAGTCCGATGGCATCGCCACCCTAGTAACCTGGGCCATTCCCAACCAGACATTCGTACTGCCTCAAGCCAACATCCATGACGCCCAATCCCGTGGTCAAAACCACCCAAAGTATCCCGGGAAAAGCCCCAAACTATGATCAGCATCACTCAAGCGTAACCGGGCCAAGCCCAACACAACCCAAGGGGTCCAACGGATTCAATTCAACAATTTCATATATAACTTATGTAAACAGAAAACATAACCAGGAAAAACAAACTAAACAGTTGAATTGCACCCTAACAGGTGCTGTCCTATACCAGCACTGAGGTCTTAAATGCCTTTAACAATTTGTAAAAGGATTTACCAAATTGAACTAAATAGTTTATAACAATAATATTTCAATTAAAACCATTTTGGTGTTCCCCGACCAAAATTCCCCGATGAGCAACGGCCCCTCACCCGGCCCTGCTCACGAAAACTGGTAACCGGGCATACCCAAAAGCATCCCAGAGGTCCCATAAGCATTACAGTATGAAAAAGAAGATAAAACGGGTCCCGCTCAAAATACCCAAAAACGTGCCAAAGGCCGCGTCACCCAAACAACTACGAAAACACAAAATGAGGTATGCACCACCTACCTGAGACTCGCACGATGCTACTCCTCCAGTAACACCCACCAATTCGGTCTAAAACGTGGTAAATCTACAAAAGATTCAAAACTGCTCAAAGAGATATAACTCGTTCTAGAATGAAAATCAGACAAAACGACCAAAGAGGAATCGAGGCCTTACCGAGGGGGTTCCAACGCATCCAACCGGGATCAGGTCAGAGTTTGGACGAAGAACCGGGAACAAAATGAAGATCCGACCGACTTGGTTCGTTAAACCCGGCCAAAATATAGAGGTTCTGCCTCAATATGAGGCTACTGCCCATTTTAAGCAAAAAAAGAAATCACACGGCGTGTACTTTGGGACTACACGCCGTGTATGGTTCATTTAACTATTCATAAGAAAAAAAGATTCCCCCGACTTACTTTCCAAGCCTGCCGACATGAGTACACGGCGTGTACCTATGGGTACACGGTGTGTACTTGGTTCCTCTTCCTTTCCTCACTGATGTACTCACACGCCATGTGTATCCCTTATACATGGCTAGACTACGCGGCGTTTCCAAGGGGTACATGACGTGTCCTCGGTTCTACCCGGCCAACAGGCCTACACGACATGTATGGCCTCACACGATTGGGGGTATACACGGCGTGTTCAAAACTACACGGCGTGTAGTAAGAAAATTCTATACGGTCACTGCACGACATGTACTCAGCGAGCACACGGCCGGTCACTCGCCTACACATACACGGCATGTAGTCTAGAAATTTCCAAAAACCTCCCGTTTACTCCAGTTTCCTCAGAAACCAGTCAAAAAATTCAAACAGGGTCAGGATTTTGACCCGTTCTGAAAACCCAGGTTCTTACACTACTGGGCGGTTCTGGAAGCGGGCGACTACCTTTCATGGGGTTACGAGGTGCGCCCCGGTGTGCTGCCTATGCTCAAATTGGAAGGTCTGTTTTCTATGTTTTTGAGCGGGTGGCTATTCCCTTCTCGGGATATCAACCTAGGCGTTAGGGCTTGGACATTGATGATGGCAGTTGAATTGGCAGAGGGTCGCCCAGTGAATTTAGTCGTGCCCACTTTGGCTCATATTTACAAACTACTAAGCCAGATGCAGGAAGGCGGGTCACCCTACCATCTGAGTGGGCCATTTCAATTCTTATACGGATGGATATCGAATCATTGCCACTGTTATGAGGATTGTCATAACACAGTCATCCTGTTTCCTACCTTTCGGCCTACCTTGCTCGATATAGTCAGGGTTCACTTGAATTCCCTTAGTTCTGATGAAATCATCAATCTTCTGAGTGGCTTCTCTCAGTTTTATTTTTCTCCCTACCCGACCCATTCAGGCATCGTGGTTGACAATCGCAGGGGGAGCCTAGATGAGCGTTCTTACAAGATTTCACTACGAGATGGGTTTTGTCCACGCTGATTGACGGGGTTTATCTGTGCAAGTTGTATTCCCCCATTGTTTATCCTGCCAGTTTGGGTGTATGCAACTCCAAGTTTCTCTTCCCCCTCCACAGGCTCGAGGACTGCACCAGGACACTCTCCTTCAATGGTTGCTGATGCTGATGCGGGAGGGATCTGATACAAGCATTCCCTTGACTAGCATAGGAGCGGCTGCCAGCCTATCCTTGGAGTACGCAAGAATGTGGTTAAAACATTATCCCGATGGGATCCTGGGGAAGGTTGTCTAGAAGGTTCCCAAATCAGGAGTCATTGTGGCTACTACTCCTATCGCACCTTCCTCTTCGGCTCTGAGGGAGGACCAACTGATGGCTCGTCGGTCAAAGAGACTTAGCGGATTTTCCTCTCCCAGTCCCTCTGTGGCCGAAGTTCAGATGGACCCCACCCTCTTGGACGTGGATGAGGATGACCCCGTGGATTCGGGTCCCATCAAGAAAATTTCTAAAGTTCTTCCAGCTGATACCGGACTTAGCAACTTGATCTCCAAGCTCAAATCGGGGTTAGAAGCTTCATACCATCCAGCTTCAGTACCATCTTCTAGCATGCACATATCTACACTGATCGCAATTCCAGACTTCGTTCCAATGCTATCTAGCGAGTATACCAAAGATCCTCGTGTCATGGCGGACCAACAAGTAGTGCACAGGTGGGCCTGGCCCCAGATTTGTGAAATTTTTATCGAAACTCCTCTAGATGAGATGGAAACTAAAACTAAAGCTCTCCGACAACTCTTCCTGGGATTGGGGTCAGGTGGATTTGACTATCGGCAGTTTCAGTTTCTCACTTTCCATGTTGTCACGGCCCTTGAGGAAGTTTCCACTAATGAATGCAAACTTGTTCATTTCACTGCCTCTCATTATGGGACCCGAGCCTTGGAGGAAGCAATGGCAATGCTCCCTCAGCTGATAGCACAAGAGGTGTGCTCTCTGGATCAGGCAGCCACCCTATCTACTGAGTTACATTAATGTGAAGTATGGGAGCGATGATAATGGATCAGTTGTTAGCTCTGACTGGTAACCTTGAAGTCACCAGGAAAGGAATCAATGATCTCCAAACACCAGTTGAGCACACTCGTTCGGTGGTCGAGGTTGAGGCCAGGGAGAGGGCCGTGCTGGAGCAGGCTTGAAACAACATCCATCGCACGATTTTCGATCTGATGGGGAGAGTGAGCCAAGCTCCTTTTGACGACCAGAGTCATTTTTGTACACTCTGTTTGGCTTACCCCCCCTATTTTTTTGTTGTTGTGAGGGAGAGGCCCTAGCTTGTGGACGTCCCCCCTTTTTGTCAAATGGAATATAATCTTTTTCAATATTTACCTGCTATAAAATTGACTGTTACTAGAGAAATCGTTGTGTAAATAACAAATCAATGAATAAAAATTAATCATAATTCATGAAAATAAAAACAAACTCTAAATTTTTCCTGGATCATGGGATCCGGTGAGCATAGTTTGACTATTGCTAGGGTTTTATAGAAAAACACCACAAACTTTTTGTCTTTTCTTTTAATAACCTAATTTTTCCTGGGCCCATTTGGTGTTGACCTAGAGGGTGTGGCCCGAATTTTTCTTAGGTTTCCCTTTTCGAGTTTTCGGCCTAAGAGGCTTTGCATCTCTTTTTGTGATCGGTTTAAAGTCCCACAGACAAGACCATCATTACTGATGTTTTAGGTCGAACAGATTTGACCTGGTATGGTGGGGCGAGGGCCCCAATGAGGTTTTGTTGATTAACAGATGTCTCAATATCCTCCAGATGCATGTGGGTGGAACATTTATATATTTGAACCACATGCATGGCATGTATCAAGGCATGGGGGCCGTATTGGTGTACAGAGGTAGGAATAACATCGCCTAAGGAAATCTTGCCTTTGGTAGACGGGCTAGGGGTGATCAATATGCAGAGCCTCTAAGGGCATGGTATGCATAGTCGTGCAAAGGTGTCCTTATGTCAATGACTCTCCATTTCTGATGGCCTAAGGAATTTATGGAAGTCCGACTTATGGAAACCACTGTGGATGGCTTGGAGAATTATGAAAACCACCGAGGGAGGCTCAGAAAGGGTATGTGACGTCTGAAAAGGGTTTGAGGACATCTGTATTAATCAACAGTGTGAACCCAAGGTCCCTGTCCTATGCATTTAGTTAGAGCAGAGGATGATTGGTTCTTCATGTAGTTTAAAGTCATGAAGCTGGGACATTATTTAGAATGGAACAAATTCTCCTAGTTCTCGGTAATCTCGTCAGAGACATTCCACCATATTCAGGTAGGGTTGTGAAAGAGGCTGGTAAACTGTAGCTCAGAGGGTTTCTGAATCCCAGGATGGACATGGGGGCTCAAAGGCCAAGAGGCATACAGAGAGAAGCATTGCCTAAGGAAATCTTACCTTTGGTAGACGAGCCATGGGTGATCAATATACAGATCCACTGAGGGCATGGTATGCATAGTCATGAAAAGGTGTCCTTGGGTCAATGATTGCATCTCTCGATAGCTTATCAAATTAAAGGAAGTTTATGATTCGGGACCACCATGGGTGGTTTATGAGAGTTCAGATTTTTCTGAGTACAGAGTATGGTTTATGAGGACAGAGCTCCTAGATAAGGGAGAAACATCGAGGATAAATTTCCAAGAATGGGTGAAGTCATTCCTACTCACGCTAGTGTGAGATGGTGGTTTGTGAAGGTCTGACCCATGCACTGAGGGATAGAGGAAAGACTCCATTTCTTACTGAACCCATGCCAGGTTTGACCGTGCAATTTAACGTCATGCGGTAAGAAAGACTTCTGTGTAGTTTAACGTCATGCGGTAAAGACGACTTTCGTGCAGTTTAACGTCATTCGGTAAGGATGAGGTGCATTGTTAAAGGATGTTGTGCAGTTTGACGTCATGCAACGAGGACGGGGGGAATTTTTTCCGATGCTGTGCAGTTTTAATGTCGTGCTGCGAGGATAGGAAAAATTTTCCATGCAGTTTAACGTCATGTGTTAAAGACGTAGTTGCAAAGGCTGCTCTGGATTAGAATGTAACTGGGCTTGAACATCTCGGCATTCCCAAGACATGGAGAGTGGTTGATTGGTGTAAATCGTGGTTCCAGGGCTTCTTGGACCAGGAGAAATGATTTGGGGGCTCTGAGGTCGGTAAGCGTACGAAACTAGGAAGAGTATCGACTGAGGAAATACTACCTTTAGTAGACGGGCCAGGGGCTATCAATATGAAGAGATGCTGAGGTCATGGTATGCATAGTCATGAAAATGTGTCCACGGGTCAATAACTTTCCACTTCCGATGGCCATGAATGGTTATGAGGATCCATGATTGTTCGAGCCATGAAGTCTTTCATTTGGTAAGAAAATATCTGGACATGTCGGGAATATTCAGCCCTAGTTGCTGTTAAAGCTTAGAGAGCTCCCTGCACTGATTTATCTTACTTGCGGGGGTGTACCTTCACTCCATGTAGTTTAACGTCATGCGGTAAGGATGAATTATTCCTAGTTTAGCAGTCATAGGGCTCCGACCATTGGGTGACTATTGCTGCAGTCACTTGAAGGATAACTGAGTTACCATGCTCTGATATACTCTGAACAGGTTGGGGGATGAAGGTTGTAAACTATAACTCTGAGGTTTCTTGGATCAGGAGATGTGGTGTGGGGGATCCGAGGCTGGTAATCTTACGGAGCTAGGAAGAGTTCCACTCGGGGAAATCTTGCCTTTGGTAGATGGGCTAGGGGATATCAATATGCAGAGCCACTATAGGCATGGAATGCATAGTCATGCAAAGGTGTCTCCGGGTCGATGACCTTACACTTCTGATGTCCATGAATGATTATGAAAATCCGAGATTTCTCACAGAACAAAGTTTGGCATGCAAGGATAATGGTTTTCAATCATAAAGGAAACATCTTCAGTGCAATTGTCCATTGAGTCAAAGTAGACTAGCCCTGGTTTGATGTTCATAGATGCAGGTCGTGTTGTGAAACACGGGCGGATACATAAGCTAATAGGGTAGGGATACCCTGACAACATTTGTATGCGAAAAGGGGGGACAAACTTGTAAACCACTGCTCCATAAATTTCTGGATCAGGAGATATGATATGGGGGCTCTGAAGATGGTAAGCGTATGGATCTAGGAAGAGTATCGCCTGAGGAAATATTGCCTTTGGTAGATGGGCTAGGGGCTATCAATATGAAAAGATGCTTAGGGCATGGTATGAATAATCATGAAAAGGTGTCCCTGGGTCGATAACTTTCCACTTCCGATAGCCGTGAATGGTTATGAAGATCCATAATTATCCGTGTCGTGGAGTCTGATGTATGCAGGGGATGCATCCAAATACGCAAGGAGTATTTCCATCTCGTTTCTCCATATATCTTGGGTGGTTCATGACAAAGTTTGTGCAGTTTAAACATCGTGCAGTGAGGACGAAGTCTGTGTAGTTTAACGTCGTGCGGTAAGGACGAAGTCTATGCAGTTTAACATCATGCGGTGAGAACGAAGTCTGTGCAGTTTAACATCATGCACTAAGGATGAAGTCTGTGCAGTTTAACATCGTGCAGTGAGGAAGAAGTTCGTGCAGTTTAACGTCATGTGGTGAGGATGAAGTCCGTGGAGTTTAACATCGTGCAGTGAGGACAAAGTCCGTGCAGTTTAACATCGTGCGGTGAGGACAAAGTCGGTGCAGTTTAACATCGTGCGGTGAAGACGAAGTCCGTGTAGTTTAATGTCGTGCGGTGAGGACGAAGAATACACCCCGTGCAGATATGGTCCATACCTGGGGGAAAAGACATTTTTTTTGAATGGATGGGCCAAGATGGGGAACCCTGGAATCACTACATATCCCGCAAGGGCAGGAATCAAGCCTCACATTGTTCTTTTAAGGGAATATACCCCATGAATGTCTAGTACGAATGGAGGAAGGGGGTATTTTTTGGATTCATTTGAGGTGGCTGACCCAGGGTGTGGAACTCTGGTGTCTCTACGTATCCTGTGAGGGAAGGAATCAAGCTGTACATAGTTCTCTGAAAGACAGTACACCCCGTGCAGGTTTAGTCCGTTCACAGGGGGAAAAGGGGCATTTTTTTCTTTTACCCTTATCCGTGCAGTTTAACATCGTGCGGTAAGGATGAGGAAAACACCCCGTGCAGGGCTGGTCCATACACGGGGGGAGAGGGAATTTTTAACTTTTATTTGGGGATGGCTGAGCTAGGGTGAGGGACCCTGGCATCACTATGTATCATGTGAGGGAAAGAATCAAGCCTTATATAGTTTTCTGAAAGAAGTACACCCCGTGCAGGGCTGGTACGTACATGGGGGAAGGGGAGATTTTTAACCTTTATTTCATTTGGGAGTGGCTGGGCCAGGATAGGGGATCCCGACGTCGCTACATATCCTGCAAGGGTAGGAATCAAGTCTTAAGTAGTTTTCTTAAAGAAGTACACCCTGTACAGGTTTGGTCCATACATGGGGGAGAGGGGCATTTTTTTAAATCTTCTTATCTATGTAGTTTAATGTCATGTGGTAAGGATGAGAGATACGCCCCGTGTAGGTTTGGACCTGCACCAGGTAAAGTTCATTTTTAAATCTTCTTATCCGGGGGTGGCTAGGCCAGGATGGGGAACCCTGGCATCGCTACGTATCCTGTAAGGGTAGGAATCAAGACATACATAGTTCTCATAAATCTGTGCAGTTTAACGTCGCGCGGTGAGGATGAAATACTCTTAGTTTAAGGTCATAGATTTTGGACCATTGGGTGCTTGGAAGTTTAACATCCTACAACTCGGACGATAACTACTTTTAGTTATGTCGGTGAGGATGGAATACTCTTAGTTTAAGGTCAGAGAGTTTGGACCATTGGGTGCTCAGTAGTTTAACATCTTGCAACTTGGACGATAACTACTTTTAGTTATGCTGGTGAGGACGAAATACTCTTAGTTTAAGGTTATAGAGTTTGGACCATTGGGTGATCAGCAGTTTAACATCTTGCAGCTTGGACGATAAATGCTTTTAGTTATGCCGGTGAAGACGGAATACTCTTAGTTTAAGGTCATAGAGTTGGGACCATTGGGTGCTCGACAGTTTAACGTCTTGCAGCTTGGACGATAACTGCTTTTAGTTATACTGATGAGGAAGGAATACTCTTAGTTTAAGGTCATAGAGTTTGGACCATTGGGTGCTCGGTATTTTAACATCTTGCATCTTGGACGATAACTACTTTTAGTTTCTATGAGAAATACTTCTTCAGGAATCTCACATTTGTAGAAGTGGTGGTGAACTGTCCGTCCATGGAGATCAAGGCATATGCTCTGTTGGAATAGACCTTGTGTATAACATACGGTACCTCCCACTTGGGCTCCAGCTTTGGAGGTTTCTTTCCAGGTATCATTGGGGTCCAGAGGACCAACACCAATTATCCTTCCAAGAAAGACCGAATACAGACCTTTTTATTGAAGGATCGTGCAATCCGGTTTTGATAAACTTCCAGATGGTGCAAAGTGTTCAACCGCTTCTCGTCTAGCTGTTCCAATTCACTTAGCCGCTTTTCTGATTTCTCATAAATGGATAAATGATCACAAATAAGGACACAAAGTGAGGGAAATTGGAGCTCAATGGGTAGGACCACTTCTGTTCCATATACTAATGAGTACGGAGTAGCCCGAGTAGCGGTGTAGATTGTGGTTCGGTAAGCCCATAGTGCATGGAGGAATTTATCCGGCCATGCCTTCTTGTCTTTGTCAACCATTTTCAGGAGAATGTTGGACAATGTCTTGTTGAAGGCCTCTATCTGTCCATTGGCCGCTGCATGGTAGCGGGATGAGTGGTTAGCCTTGATACCATATTCTTGGTATAGTCTCTCCAATTCAACAGAGTAGAAGTTGGTTCTATTATCCATCAGTATGGTATGAGGGACACCAAATCTGGTGATAATATTGGTTTTCAAAAAGTTGACAATGATTCTTGCCCCAACTTCCTTAAGGGGTACCACTTCTATCCATTTGGAAAAGAAGTCAGTTGCTATGAGGATATACTTTAGTTGTTTGGATTTGGCAGGAGGATATGGTCCCATGACGTCCATTCCCCAGATGACAAATGGCCAGGAGTACTTAGCCTATTTAAGTAACTCTGGGGGTTGGTGTATGATGTTGGCATGAATTTGGAATGAGTGACATTTTTTGGTAAAATGCGCGCAATCTCATGCCACTGTGGGCCAATAGTTCCCAAGTCTTCGAACCTGATGGGAAAGCTTGGACCCCAGCTGATGTGCCCCACATACTCCAGCATGTACTTCAGTCATGACAACAGCAGTTTCTTCTCCATCAATGCATCTAAGGAGGATTCCGTTGAGGCCTCGTTTGTAGAGGACCACTTGCTGACTCGTGCCGCCATATATGACCAAATTTATTTCCCTTCTCCGTATTTGATCTCGTTCAACCCTGTCTGATGGAATTTCTCCCCATTGAAGGTAGTTTGAAATGGGGGCCATCCAGCTGGTGGCAGGAGAATATGGCTCTAGGATAGGACTGACGTCGTTGATTTCTTCTGTCTTGGCCGGAACAAATGGCAGGACCATTCAACGATGAGTAATACTGATAACTGTTTCATCCCGGTATGAGTCTTCCAAGGCTGTGGCCATGTTAGCTAATGCATTGGCCTGGGTATTCTGAGACTGGGGAATATAGGTCAGTGTCGGTTCTATGGAGAATTATTCCATTAACCCTCAGACATGGTCAAACAGGGGAATAAACTCCTCCTTTTTAATATCATAGTCACCATTGACTTGCTTTATGACCAGTTCCGAGTCGCCTTTTACCTTAAGGTGATGTACTTATTCTTGGAGTGCGAACTCCGGGCCTACAATGAGGGCTTGATACTCCACTTCATTGTTCATACATCCTTCTGACAGGAGGAAGGAATATGGCAAGACTGCCTTTTCTGGGGACATGAGTATTATCCCCAAACCAACATTGTTAAATTTGGGATCTTCCATCCTCTTCCCGGTTGGGCTTCGGGAGGCACCGTCAAAGTAAAATTCCCATGCTAGGGACTCCTCTTCAATAGATAAGACGTCTTCATCAGGTAGCTCATCATCCAGTGTGGTACTTCTTTTTGAAGGGTGCTCCACTAGAAAATATACTAATGCCTGGCCCTTAATGGATTTCTGAGGCACAAACCGGATGTCAAACTGTTGCAGGATGACTGCCCATCGGGATAGGTTCCCGGTCATCATTGGGCGGCTGAGAATGCACTTTAACGGGTTACTATGCGAGACCAAATAGACTTCATGATGCTGCAGATAATGTTGCAACTTTTGAACTGTGAATATCAAGGTCAAAAAACTCTTCTTGATGTTTGCGTATCGAGTCTCAGCATCAATCATGGTTCGACTTAGGTAAAACATACTTTTTTCACTGCCGGGGTAATTTTACTGTATAAGGAAGGCTCCCAGCGACCGTTCTAGGGCCGTCACATATAGGATGAGAGGTCCTACTTCAATAGGGGACATGAGCACTGGCGGGCTTAATAGGTACTTCTTTAAGCTGTCGAACGCCTCTTTGCAGTCATCTGTCCATTGGTAGGTAACCCCCTTTTTCATTAACCTACTGAAGGGAAAACATTTTCCTGCTTGGTTAGCTATGAACTGCCTGATATAGGCCAGGTGCCCTTGGAATCCCCTCAACTCAGTGAGATTGCGGGGAGGTGGTAGGATAAGGATATCCTTTGTCTTTTCAGGGTCAACATTGATGCCACGATGGCATACGACGAAGCCAAGGAGTTTCCCTAGACTAACCCCAAAGGCGCATTTCAAGGGATTCATCTTCAGACTATGCTGCCAAAGTTTGTTGAAGACAGCCTCAAGGTCCGATAGGTGATCTGAGCGCTACTTGGACTTTCCCACGAAGTCATCCATGTTTCATTCAACGAATCTCCCCAGGAATGGTTTAAAGATATGATGCATGTCACACTGATATGTGGCACTAGCATTCTTGAGACCAAAGGGCATAACCATATAAAAGAATATTCCTTGAGGGGATCTAAAGGCAGTGGATTCTTCGTCTTCTTGGGCCATCTGGATCTGATTATACCCAGAATAACTATCCCTGAAGGATAGAGCCTCATATCCGGCCTTTGCATCGATTAATAACTTGGTGATCAGGACCGAGAAATCATCTTTTATACAATTCCAATTGAGATCTCTGAAATCAATGAAAACGTGGATTTGTACGTTCTTTTTCTTGACAGGGACAATGTTGGCCAACTAGATGGGGTACTGGACCTCCCAAATAAAGCCTGATTTAATGAGATTATCGACTTTAGCCTCTATTTTGGCATCATGTGAGGGGTGTGTTCTTCTGGAGGCTTTTTTATAGCCCTGGTGGTCTTCTAGAAGACCTAAGTGGTGGGTCTCCACTTCAGGATCAAGAACCGACATTTCTGTGTAATTCCAGGAAAAGACATCCCAGTGTTTACTCAGGAAGGAGGTATATAACTTGTGCTCCTCGATGGTCATGGCTACACTAACAAGAGTGGGCCTCGGGTCTTCCTCAGTACCGAGGTTTATTTCCCTGAGCTCGTCCACCATGGTGGAGATACCTTCCTCAAATGTGGGAGGTGCATCCTTGAGATATTCCTTCTCCTCTTCTCCCAAATCCTCATCTACTTGATTCGACGGGGGGCGAGTGATTGACTCGGTCTCCTGGGAGTCTGGAGGCGAGGCATTGTGGGTTTCCTCGCTCAAGTATCCTCCCTTATATTGAGGGTTTGTGGACATTCCCACATTATCATGCTTGGCCGTTATGGATGAAGTCATGAGGACACCTTAGTGCATGTCCGTACTTGAACCCCTTTTCTCAATATGGTTGATGGGAAGTACGTAATCTCTGCCAAGATATCTGTGGGTGTCATCAAGAACCATTTACAGACCATTTGGAGTAAGGATCTATTCAACACCATCGACTGAGGTCTTCTTCTTCATTTGTTCCTAAAACCTGGTGTCAATGTAGTGTGACTCAGAGAGCTCGAAAGGGGCCTTGTTGGTGTGCAATGTCCCACATTTCCCATTGATGTAGTACTTAATAAACTGGTCATAGGATGAAGGAATGACCATGTGCTTATGGAGCTACAACCTTCCAAGTAGGGTATTTAATGTTGTGTTCTGCTGAACCACTAGGAATTCCGAATAGGCCATAAGGTCACCAAAATGGGTCTTTGGATTAATTTGTCCCATCGACTTCTGCTCACTCTTATCGTAACCTAGCAGAGTTTTGGTCGAGGGTATTAAATCAACCTCACTATATCCCAACTTGCAAAGTGTTCGTAGGGGAAGGAGGTTAAATCTAGATCCGTTGTCAATAAAGACTCTACGGATCTCAACATCATCTAGTGTGCCAGACACATATAGTGGTTTCATGTGTCCTTGCATGATGGAATCTTCATCCTGATCGGTGAAGGAAATCACCACATTGCATTTATCATATCCAGTATCTGTTCGATAAATCTTGGTGGTAGCTAATTTGGCTTGAAACTCCTGGGGGCTGATCAAGGCTTCTATAAGTGCCTCCCTGAGGTTTGCTGACAAACTCAGGGCATCCAAGATCAACAGTTTGGCTGGTACCAACGCGAGTTGCTTAAGGATGTTGTATTTCTGTTCCATCAACCGATGCTTCTCCGTTGGTGGGGGATTCTTAGCGGACAGCTTGAGTGTTGGGATATGGGACGAGGAGGGACTGTCCGTGAGGTCGGATGTCAATGGTGTCCACACATTTTGGGGATTCAGCTCGGCCGGTCTGTTTGTGCACACTAGGCAGCTAGACACTTTTTCCTCCTCTGATGGGTACCACAGAATGATAGGGCCAGAGTGGCTGCTTGTGGAGGTGGAGGGATATTCTTTCTCCTGTTGAGTCTGTTGAAGGGCTCTCCCATGGGTTTCCACGATATTTACGGTTTGGTCCAGGGTCCAACCGTAGGGTTGATTTCGGCCTCGAGTGCGCCTCCCCTGATATCCTCTACCTCTGCGATTCCCCCTCCCGAACCTTTACGTCGGGAACACGGGTTCATAACCATACCCTTTGTCAGGGAAAGATTCCATTATATTGATGACATTTATGGAACCAAATATTAGCTCCTCATCCTATGACAGGTCAACCTAGTCGGTTGTCCCTGATGGTGCCGTTTGGTGGGTCAGTGCTCGTGGTACCAAGTTTTAGGGCATAAAATCCTACAGTGTCAGGGATAACTTTAGCCTCGTTGCAGACTGATCCTCTTTCTCTTGTCTCCTCCCTTTTCTATTACGCCTGGATGACTGGCTCGAGGAGGGTTGTGAGGCCGATATTGTCAGCCGTGTGACATTAGGGGCTGTTGGCGGCAACACCAGCTACTGTAGTTGAGCTCAGAGTATGATCTGGGCTCGATTGATAGTCTTACGAGTCATCCAGCTATCAAATTTCTACCCCTTTTTGCTGGAGACTTCCTGCCACCCCTCCCCTTTGTCGAAGTCGGTGGTATAAATATATGTCATGTGTGCTGGTGGTGGTCCCAGATCGACCTTCCCAGAGTCTACCATCCTTTGCAGGAGGTCTTTGAAGATGAATCATTCCCTAATATTATTCCCCAACATTCAATAGTAGGGACAGTAATCTAGACTGTCATCGTGGACAAATTCTTTGGGTTTACTTGGATCTGGGAGGTGGAGAAAGTTGCAATTCATGGCAGCGATGAAGTATCCGCTAACTTGGTCCTCTTGGAATGAGTATACTTTTTGTCTTTGTTCCTTGAATTGGTTCCGCTTCGATCCTCTATGATCATCCCTCTTGGGCAGAAGCGGCCACTGATATACAGGGGGGCCTTGATGATTTGGTGAAGGCCTAGGTAGTAGAGTAGGCACAGGGGCTGGCTTGAGTGTGATAGAGGACGATTTAGCTCTGGCTGCTCTTTTGGATGGAGCCTGTGAGGCTATTCGTGACTTCAAATTGGTCCGCTGCAGGGAGTCCTCAATTCTCTGGGCAATGGACGAGAGATGGCGGAAGCCAATGGTGCACTCCACTGGTATGAGCGGTGTTTGCAGCTCATCTCAAAGATTGTCGACGCATATGCAAAGAAACTCGTCTTGAGGCATTGTTCTATTCATGGAGTAGGTTGGACCATTCCATCTAGCGATGAAATCCTAGACTCTCTCGTTCTTCCTCTGCTTGCAGTTCATGAGGTCGTTGACGGTTGTTTTAGGCAACGTCAAGATGAAGTGGAACAGAAAATGTTACCGAAGGTCTTCCCAGCTTTTTATTGACTAGGCTAGAAGGCTCATATACAAGATGAAGGCAGATCCTTGCAAGGTCTGTATGAATCATCTGAGTTTCACTGCTTCTTTTTGTTCCGGAGTTCCCATCATAGGGTCGCAATAAGACGCATAGTGCATCAAATGTCGTCCCGGGTCACCTGATCCATTGAAGAAAGGGAATACATGGCTCTCAAAATTGGGGGTAGGTGGTGTGTTGCTCACCCAATCCGGGTAAGGTTTCCACTCTGGCTGTATCGGAGCGCGTCAACCATCCATTACTTCCAATAGAGTTATCAGTGCCTCGATGGTGTTGGTGAGACCATGGTTTACATCCTGTTGGGCCCAGTCCTGGGTAATAATATCTCAAGGAATTACTTTAGGATCAAGCTCGGTTGGCACCAGGGGTGCATGTGCCGTTTGCGACACCTTCGGAGGGTTCAGACGTACTTGCTCCGGTTTCTTCCTGAGTGAAGGGAAGTCTTGGTATTCATTCGGATCCACGTTTAGGTAGTTGGACGGGTCGGGCTCCTCGTTGGGCGGGGGCCCTGACTGTGCTTTTTTTTCAGGGAAAACCTCAGTCTTTGAGGTGCACTTACTGAGAGTGCATGACGTGGATCCTCTTGGGATGCGCTTTCCATAAGACGGTTCCTCTAGAGTAGATCAACGTTAAGCCGCCTCAATTACTTCATTTCCTATTTCTGTCGAGCTAACCTCTCTTAGAGCATGAGCGGCTCGTTTTTATCGAGAGAAGGAGGCGAGTTAAGGGCAACCTGTCCTTTTTTCTTATCCTTATTGGATGCTCGTAGGGTCAGCAAAGGACGGTTAGCTGAAGGGGAGACCATATTTAGAGTGGCCCTCTGGTTCTCGGTGTGCACACATGGTGGTTCATTGTGAGTCACAGCTTGACCAAAACCATCATCTCCCGATCCATCTAGATTTGCATCATCATCGGTGTTACCCATGGGGTTAACATCTATGGCATTGATGAATGCATATCGCGGGGGTGGAGAAGATGTCATCTTCCAAGTAGGAAGAGGATCTCCCGTACCTTTTACTGGTCTTCCATCTCAGGTCTCGAGATCTCTTTCAGACTCCTTGATTAAGGGAGACACGAAGAGTTTTTTGATGCGACCTTATGGTATGCCTCCCTCTTAAAGGGGATGATGATTCAAAGCATGGGATAGGGCAGGAACCTCCTCTTTTAACTGTCCTCCCTAGACAAGAGAATACTGATTCTAATGGGGGAGGTTGTTGTTGAGGAGGTAAAAATTCCCCCATCCCTGAGGGATGGGGTTGGCTCCGTTCCTTGGATGTTGAGTCTCTTCCCATTTTTATTGGTCTTATGCGGGAATTTGTTGTAAAAAATTCCCCTAGCCCTATAGGCTGGGGTTGAACCCTGGATTGCGGAAATGGCTGCTGCTATCGCTACCTGCCTGATCTTGTGTGCCCCCATTTGGGGTTGAACTGGGTTTGGTGCTGAGTTATTCTGTGAATCAATCCTTTCTGGGGAGGTAGGCAATGACCGCTGATAGGCCTCTCTTAGGCGATAGTCTTGTTTTATGCTCTCGATGGGCTGATTCAGGATTTATTGAATGGATCTTTCCCATCGTGCCTAACGCTTCTGGGACTTACTCAAGGCCTGACTATGTTCGGTATGTTTCCTTTCCTGGGCAGGGTCTCCACTCGATTGCTGTCTTGACGTGATGACGTTGCAAGACACCATGCCAAACAGGTTCTTCTGGGTGGGGAGCAGAGTGAAATGTAGAGCTCCATGTTCCCCCCATCCCATGATATGGACTCCAATTAGAGAGTCATTGATGAGGCGATGCAGCTGGTGCAGCGTACAGAGGCAGGTTATCTCCAAGTTTTCTTTATGCCTCTCGAGTCGCTATTGCCACACCGAAGTAAGAGATTCCAGGTCGATGCGATGCAGGAGATCTCCTATTGTCTTGACATTGTCTACATACCCATCGTAGGGAAGGAAGCTTGATTTCATCCAGTGAAGGGTTGTCCATATATTGTAGCGGATGTCATGCACACATTCTTATAAAAACTTTCTGGGTATGTAGAATTGAGAGGTGGTCGTGGGCCAAAACATAACTAGGATATCATCCCAGGCCAGTCGTTTCCTCGGGCCCAACATGTCGGCATACTCCTCCGATAGTGATTCCTCTACCTGGTCTACCCAATTGAGATACTTAATGATAGCATGGTCGGAGGTCGTGGGACCTATAGGTATCTAATTATCATATGGGCGATTCTGAGGTGGTTCAAAAGATGAACTTGGCCCATGAACATCTCCTGATCGAAGAAGGGTGTCATTGGGGACTAGCTGGGAATATGACATGCTTGATCCCGTCCTTTTGAGTGCATTGACATATGAGGGATTTTCCGTTCTTGATTCAGCAGGGGGAGGACCTTCTTGTTGATATGATATATCATTGCGGGAGAACCTTTGCAATGGAGGCCGCAATGGCGAGGACTACCATTACTGCTTGACGCCTCACTGCATAGAGGTCTTTTGTAGTGTAGACCCTGGGGAGGACCTCCAAGGCATGTCTCAGTAAGGGGAGGACCTTTTGGCTGCGTAGCGTTGTTACAGGGAGGGCCTTCACAACAACTACCATCATGGTGAGGAAGACCATCATGGTTTTACGTTCGATGTGCATCCTGGGGAGGACCTTCAAGACACACTGCGACAAGGGGAGGACCTTTTTGTTTCTTGGGGCCACTACAAGGAGGACCTTCGCAATGGCAGTCGTGGTGGCAAGGACTACCATCACAGCTGCTGCAATGGAGAGGACTACCATTATAGCTGTCGTAGGGAGAATATCTACAGGGTACACCCTGGGGAGGGCCTTTAGAATGTACCACAATGAGGGGAGGGGCTTCTCATTGCTTCACGCCTCTACGGGGAGGACCTCCATTATCAGGGTGTCAAGGACTACCACCATGATCTAATTCCCAGCTGTGTGGATTTTCATTGCAATGTAACCCCTGGGGAGGACCTTCAGGGCATTCCACGATAAGGGGAGGTCCTTCTGGTCATGATGAGATGTCACTACGGGGAGGGCCTTCATAGTTTCTACTATAATAGCGAGGACTACTATCATAATCTATGTCCCCACTGCATGGAGAGTGATTATAGTGTATACCCCGGGGAGGACCTTCAGGGTGGACCGCAGAAAGTGGAGGGCCTTCTTGCTGCTTGATCTTCTAGTCATGTGGAGGGTTTCTGTGAATCGCATCAAACGAGGAGCTCTTATGATCGATCGTTACATGCCCATGGGGGAGGCCCCCATGAGTTCTCTGGGGAGGACCTTCAGAGCTGCTGGTAGTGACATTGCGGAGAGGAACTTCAAAACTGCTACTGCCACTCCCATAATATGGTAATGGGTGGGCATGGTTCTGAGCCTTTGATATGCGCATAGAAGCATCGAGAACTCCGTCTTCTAGAAGAGCAGAGTTATGAAACCACTCTTTATTTTTTGGCTGCCTTCGGCGTGTTTGGGGCACTTTCTTGTGGGCAGCGGGGACCGTCTGCTATTGACAAAGACCTTCACCTTTGGGTCCCAGTCTAATTGGGTCCCGTGATGTTGCCAAGACAAGCTGAAGAACATCTTGACTTTTAGTAGGGATATGTTCCTATCCTGGAGCTTCCACTGTGATGGACGGGTGTCCCCCAGTTGGAACAAGTGAATCTGATCGATCCGGGTGCCCTTGCGTCACAAAATATGGCTGGTGACGCTCCTAGGAGGAAGTAGGGATGCAGATCTGCTCCGAGGATGCTATCTCATCTCTTATTTGAGTCGCCTCAATTGGAGAGATGGGCTCACGGGCCTGAGTCCTTGCTACTGTCTCTGATGCAATTACATTCTGGAAAGTCTGCAAGATATGATCTGAGATCAATACCTTCTCCTCCATCATTTCTAGGATTTGGAGAGAGACATCTTTGGATGGAATAGGTATGAAGGCCCATTCTGGTATCAGAGTAGGAATATCATGCTCCGGTCCTCTGGTGGTCAGTGGATACTGACAATTCTTCTATGTTGGGGCAGGTGAACGAATCTACCACTAGGCCGGGATATGCCGGTTTATCTCTCCATTTTCTGCAGCATCGGGATGGCGGACTTTACTTGCATCTGCAGGGAGCTGGCCCTGCATATGTTGGTTTCCCACCGTATCAAGTCGGTGGCCTTTGCTGGCTGGGAGACATGCCCGCCTATTATTTTCCACCACATATGGATGACAGGCTTTGTTGATCGCCACCACATTGGGGTGTTAGTCGTCAATAGAATCTACTAGGAGTTGGTCTTGCAGGAGCTGGGCCGCCACCATGTCAGGTTGGTGGGCTTCACGACCCCGGGTAGGGAGAGGTGCCTACCGGGTAGGTGTCGTCCTGCGTGAGCGATGGGCTTGATGGAGCACTGTGGGGATGCACGCCTACTCATATGATTCTTCCATGTCTACATGGCGGGATTTGGATGAGAAGACAGGTGTATGTGCCTATTCGTGATACGTCTCCGTGACTGGGTAGTAGAGATCCTCCTCAGGGACAAGGGTAATGACTGGTCTCCGGTTGTACATTTTCCACCCTTGTCGGGTGGTACGAGGGGCAGGAGCATGGGGAGAATGGTCCTGGATCCTCCGGGCGAAATCCTCTTTATCGTGAGGATGTTGAGTCACGGCATGACCACGATGACGTCTTCCAACAGGGCCTTGGAACGGAACCCCCGTTCAGTGGGGATGAAGTCCTCAGTGTCGACCTTACCTTCCTCCCTAAGATAAGGGAGGTATGCATTGTCTCATTCCTGGGATAGACTCCTTAAATGGTTGGAGACAAAAACAGGGGCCATCCGGATCTGCCTTCGTAGCCGCTACAGGGTGGGCGACCAGTGGGTCTTGGCAGATTGGAGGGCATGCATAGCCACCTCCACCATCGGGAGAATACCATTCACATTGTACTCTCAGATCAACACATCTAAGACCCAGCGTTGAAGATGCTGGTTAGGTGACGAGGTCCTCCATTGGTGAGGATTTTCAGTCATTGCGTTGTTGGAAGCATGTGCCTGTGAGTTCCTTCGTGACACCATTGGATCTAAGGGAGTTCTGTGTGGTACCTATAAAATATTTTAACAAATACAAACAAAAAACCCATCAAAGTAGCATCTCATGACCCCATGAATAATTAATGAAATTTCTTGGCCCTACTTGTGAGTATAAAGGGGGAACATGGTGGGATTAGGATAAATTTGTCATTCTTGGTTAAAGATTCACGTCGGGTTCACCATTTTTTTTTTCAGATCGGTTCGAAATGCCCAACGGTTCCGTATCTGATGATACGTGGACCTGCTTTCCAAAGGCAGGCGTTCGCTGGACGATTTGGCCAGCGACACTTAAGAACTCACACTGGTTGAGTGTATGGGAAGTCGGGATCATCAAACCCTTTTGGGGAGAATTATTTCCTATTCTGGGAATCTCTTATAGATTTAATACGTATTCATATGTTCACGAATCTTTGGTTTATACCCAATCATAGTATCCATGGATTATTCCTGGTTGGAAATGGTCAGCTAAACGTAGGGATTCAGAATCATTTAGGGCTGAGGTTTACCATCCCTCGTTGGATTAATGACCCCGAGGAGTCTGGACTCATTGAGGTGGTACTGGTTTAGATCCTCGTAACCAGACACTCTGGAGTTTATTGTCATCCAGGGGAGACAAATAATGACTTGAGCATTTGGATTGAACTCGTGATACGAGCTTCCTACGTATCTCCATGAGAGGAATCAGAACCCTCATAGTTCAGAAATACAGTTTAACGTCATGCGGGATGAAGGATGAACCGAAGTGAAGGGGGTCAGAACGGCTGGTTGTTGGGCTTGAAACTTGTGAATTCTTCTTACATACCATGCCTTAACATGGATCAAAGTCTTCGTAGTTCGCACTGGAGTGTCGGTGAACCAATGTGAAGGTGGACCTGGGGGTCCGATGGTGATCGGCCTTGAACCTCTTTGAGGTTTCCTACGTACCCTACCTAGGAGACAGGGATCAAAGTCCACGTAGTTCGGATTGGATTGGGGCTTACTCTCTGAGGAGGCCCATGGTGTAGATTGGGTCTTACACTCTGAGGAGGCCCATGGTGTGGATTGGGGATTACACTCTGAGGAGGCCCATGGTGTGGATTGTGGATTACACTCTGAGGAGGCCCATGGTGTGTATTAGGGCTTACAGTCTGAGGAGACCCATGGTATGGATCGGGGCATACACTCTGAGGAGGCCCATAAGATGATGTCTTGGTCGATGCTTTTACTCTAAGCCCACATGAGTCATGCTCGGTGTGAGAAACAAGAGGCAGCAGGGACCAGAAAATCACGTCGCAAAAGGTGCGTCCGTGGAAAGTGGAGTGGGGCTTATGCATTGAGCAGCGCAAAAAGTCGGGGCTTACTCCGAGAAGGATGCCTATGGTGACAAAGTGCAGCGGGATAGGGACTTGGCCCCAAAGAAGGACGGAGCATCACCCTTCCCCACTACGCCCTTCCTTGGCTATGGCCATGGGGAATTACAGAGGTTCATGGGGGCTTCCTTCTGATGGGTAGTCCACCATGCCCCGGAGAGGGGAGAAGTGCCCCAGTCTAAACAAGTGGTGGGGTAGAAAGGGGACTCTCGGGCTCGGAATCCATATTACCGTGGGAATGTGGAACCTGGAATGCTTCAGGAATCCGCTCAAGGGCCAGATCAACCCCTTCGCCCTCGCTTACCATGGGTATGTGAACTCAAAAATGGCGCGCTGATGCGCCTGAATGTTACATCACATGGGTCCTATGGCTTTGGTGGAGGCCTCGTCTCAGGGATGATGAATGTGCCAATGAGGGGGTTGCGGAGGATCAGGCAAGATTGGAAGGATTTTATATGGCTTGGGGAATGGGAACTCTGAAGGATCTGGCAGGCCACATAGGTATATGAGTGGTGGCGCCCTTCGCGTAGGGAGGTGCTACACGGCTGGAGAGGCCGTTCGCGAACTAGGGTTGTCTGCGTACTGATGGTAATTCCACAAACCGGGGTGGTTCACGGCATGGTGGGCATCCCGCGAACCAGGCTGGTTTGCAGCTTCGGGTTTAGCCCGCGTACCAGGTTGGTACACAGAGGGGTCTATGCGAGCAATGTCAGCTGAGGGAGACGATGGTCGGGGGTTCTTTGGTGGGGTCTTTTCCCATGTAGGAGGGTTCTACGCGGTGATATTGATTGGAAAAGGGGCATAAACTCCCTGGTCCGCGAGGAGTGCATCCATGGAGGGGCCATGGTTCGCGGTATTCTTTTCTTTTATATTTTAGTTTTGCGGTTCACCAAGTAGTTATGCATTTTTGGTTCCTTAATAATTCACTTCCAGCTTCAACCTGTTCTGGTTAGCGAACTGGAACTTCACTTTTTGCAAAATTTTAAGCTCCTTCCTTCGAAATCCTCCCACCCAAATCTGATCGATCTCCAATTACCTCCCCCACTCTTCCCCCTCGATATCCTTTTATAGAGGGGGGAAAGATATGTATCTGTGGTGATGTGGCACCTTTTTGCAGAGGCCCATGATCAGAAACTCGGTTTACGGATGACTTGGTCAATCCACAACTCATGGGGGGCATTGAACACACCTCCCCTACAAACCAAACTAGCCCGGGGAGTGCTTCGCGGCCGTACAGGGTTCCGCCTCCATTCTGCGAACGACAACGGATCCGGCCAGGGCTGGTCGATGTGGTCCGTGGCTGGGGCAGTTCATGATGGTGAACCGGGTTGGCGCCCATCTTGCTTCACGCCCGCAGAGGGCTTCCGCCTCCATTCCGCGAATGACAGTGGTCCACAGAAGGGGGTGCTTCGTGGAACCGGCCGTGCACCGTTATCATTGGACTAGTCTATAGACTGCTTCGTCTTGTTCCATCCTTTGAGTATTCTCTACACTTTTCCCCAATTCTTTTGGGAGAAATTGTGTAGGATATCCCTTGGAACAAAGGGGATTATCATTGTCCTTTTCAGATTTTTCAGGACCCTATAGTTACAATAAAAAACAAATATCCTTTTTATTCGAATAGATGAATTTTTCAATGAGTTAAAAGGGGAAAGGTGGTTTTATAAAATAGGCACGTATTTGGGATATCATCAACTTAGGGTGAAAGAGGAAGATATCCCAAAGGTAGTCTTATAAAGCAGGTATGAACACTTCGAATATGTGGTCATTCCCTTTGGATTGACCAATAATCTCACGGTATTTATGGAAATCATGAACATGGTGTTCCATTATTATCTCAATTCTTTTGTCATGTTTTTTTGGATGAAATCCTAGTTTATTCAAGATCCGAGGAGGAACATGAGAAGCACATACATATTGTTCTGAGCACTTTGCGAGAGCATCTCCTTTATGAAAAGTTGTCCAAGTGCACTTTCTGGATAAGAGAGGTGAAATTTTGTGGGCATGTGATCTTAGAGCAGGAGGTTTCTGTAGACCCTTGAAAATAGTAGTGCCATTATTTCATGGGAGAAGTTGAAGAATGAGTTCGAGATCAAGAGTTTCCTCTGCCTTCTTGGTTATTATAGGTGGTTTGTTTGGGATTTATCTAGGATTTCTTCATCGATGACCGCACTCACCTGAAAAGGTGTGATGTCTGTATGGGCCCCCGAATGTCAGGCATCCTTTGAGGAGCTGATGAGGTGGTTGAATACCTAGGCCATTATAATTTTTCCAGAGGCTGGAAT
Source organism: Viscum album (assembly GCA_963277665.1). NCBI lineage: Eukaryota > Viridiplantae > Streptophyta > Magnoliopsida > Santalales > Viscaceae > Viscum > Viscum album. The sequence goes on from OY728140.1 coordinate 1,144,889,788, forward strand.
GGGGTATTTGTTATATTTTGATACTTCCGGTTTGGGTCTTGGGTGCATGATTATGTAGGATGATCCCGTTGTGGTGTATTTGTCTCACCAACTCCGACCACACTAAAAGAATTACCTGAAAAATGTCTTAGAGTTGGAATATGTGATTCATGATTTGAAGACTTTAAATCACTACCACTTTGGGGATATGTCTGTGGTCTAATCTTGTCACAAAATCTTGGACTATATTTTCTCACAGAAGGACCTCAACTTGAGGCAGCATAGTTGGATCGAGTACATATAGGGTTTTGACTTTGAAATTTTCTATACCCCAGGGAAGGGTAACGTGGTGGCCAAAGCCTTGAGTAGAAGAGTCCATGTGTAGGATTTGAGGAAGTCCAGTGATGAGTGGATCTGATGTCACTCTTTTCTCAGATGCATATAGAGACCAAGGAGAAAAATAGGGGTGCATTCTTGGAGAGATTTCACTTGAACCCTTCTATGGTGGAGCTAATTCAGTGGGAACAGACCATTGTTGAGATTTGTCAACAATCAAAGGAGTTTCTTCATGGTGGGGAGACATCTTCTAATTGGTCGTCGTCTCCTGAGGGAATCCTGTACTTCAAGGGTCATTCAGTAGTGTCGTTATCTCTACGGAAGGCGGTGATGCATGATAGGAACTAGTATTAGTTGGCTGTCCATACGGGTTCCACTGAGATGTATTATGATGTTCGTTGGTATTTTTGGTGGCCTAGTATGTGACGATACATCAAAAACATCATGTCGAGATGCTATACATGTCAGTAGGTGAAAGGAGAGCATCAAAGGCCCTCCTAATTTTTCCATACATTACCCATTCCTACCTAGAAGTGAGATGAATTCACCAGGGACTTCATTGTAGGATTTCGTTATACACCTCATGGTATGAATTCCATTTGGGTGGTGATTGATCATCTGACCAAATTAGCCCACTTCATTTTGATTAGAGATACAGCAAAAGTGGATGAGTTGGGCCGTTTGTATCTTCAAGAGGTGGTAAGGCTCCATGGTGTTCCATCAGTAGTTGTCTCAGATAGAGACCCCATTTCACTTCTCGGTTTTGGGAAGGCCTTCAGAAGTCATTGGGGTCTCAGATTAAGATGAGCATGACATACCATCCTCAAATGGATAGTTAGACAAAGTGGGCGAATCAGATTTTGGAGGAAATGTTCTGTACATGTGTTCTAAATTTTGGAGGTTCCTGGGATAGCCATTTGATATTGGTTGAGTTTTATTATAATAACATCTACCAGTCCTTGATTCTAATAGTTCCCTTCGAGGTGTTCTATGTTTGGGAATTTCTGTCCCCCTGTGTTGGGCTGATGTTGGTAAGACCTCACTACTGGGGCCGAGTCTGGTGTAGGAGACATCTAAGAAGGTTATGTTGATAAGGAATCAATTATTGATAGCTCAAAGTTTTCATAAATCATATGATGACATGAGGCATTGACACCTAGAGTTTTCTAAGGGTGATAGGGTATTCTTGAAAGTGGCCCCTCGTTTGGGCCATTATCAATTGGGAAAGCAAGGGAAGTTGACGCTACAGTATGTTAGATCTCTTGAGATCATTGAGTATATTGGAAAGGTGGAATAAAGGTTTCCATTACCTTCTCATCTGACATCCATCCATGATGTCTTCTATGTCTCCCAGTTGAATAAATACAACCCAGATCCATCCCATGTACTAAATTGGGAGGAGTTGGATATAGAGCCTGATTTGTCTGTTTTTGAGCAACTGATGTGAATAGTTGATTACCAAGGTAAGGTTCTTCGAGGAAAGTCTATTCCACTAGTTCATGTCCTTTGGAATCATGGGAATGATTTCCATGAAACTTGGGAGTGTAATTAGTTTGTTGAGAAGGAGTACCCATTCTTGTTTTCTTATTAAGCTTCCAGATGACTTCCTGGGGTGAAAAGTCATTCATGGTGGGAAATATTGTAACATAAATGACTTATTTTAAAGTTAAATTTCATTTAATTTCCATTATTTTTTTGTTTTAGGGGTATCCAATGCATATTTGGAGGAAAGGGTTAGTTTTCATGATTTGGGCCAAACCGTGAGCCCATTTCCAGATTTAAAAACAATGTTTTTTCTTTTATAAATCTTTAATTTTTCAACAATTAACACACATTACACTTTCAAAATGGCTTTAACTTACCTATTAAAACCAAAATATTTATTTGGAACCTTTAGAAATCCATAATATTGGTGGATTTGGGTTTTTATTTATTCAATTGGGCCATCCCAGAATCCCATTTCTAAAATTTTCAAAAAATATTTATTTTATATCATATTCAATTATTATGATTTTTCAGTGATTCTAACTCTCACCTGATACCACTATCCATTGGCATGCCACCATTCCCTCCCCCCCCCAATTTGGAGCCCATATTAATTTCTAATTAGGGTAGAACTTCGTAGGATTTCAAAAATTGTCCAGATTTGAAGTCGTAACTTGTTTCCTTCATAACTCCTTCAATTTTTACTCTCTTCCCCCATTTTTGTTCTCACTTGACCTTCTAAGCCTTATTCAAACCTAAATTTCATTTTTTGCTATTTGAAAATTCAGCTACTAGTGTATTTGGGTCGATTTCTTCAAGATACCTAAAGTAAGGGGGTCTCCATCCTTCTTCCTCCCATTTTCTTAGGGTTTCTTATATTTGTTCATGAATTTTCTAATTTCCAACAAGTGGGTATTCAAAAATATGGTTTTATATTGTATTTAATGGTCTATTATTATGGGTTTAGGCTTGATCTAAGTCTTTCATGGTGTGGTAGTGTTGCGGTTGAACTTTCGCACAAAGATAAAAGTTTTTTGACACTTGTGGTAGTTGATTCCATGTGTAAGAAATTCAAGAAGAGTTAGATTTTATTAGTTTCTATTTTTATCACACTTCTCCTTAATTATACTTTCTAGGAAATTTGGTTTTTGGGATGTTTGTTAAGAAAATTATTTTTAGGTACTATTTTTTTTTCAAATTGGGTGTTTTAAATGTTTATTCTAAGTTATGCCAATTTCGGTTGTTTTATAACTCATGTAATGGATTTATAAAAAAACTTAGTGCTGAAAATTCCATTTTTTTTGAATATTGGTATGCACATAGTGTTCAATGTGGGGTGTTTTCAAGGATTTTGTGTGCAAAACACTTTTAACTTTTGTAAAGTTATTTTATTGAAGTTCTAAAGGTTTTATGGACTGATGTAAGTGGTGAAAAACATGTGGAACTACTGTTTTGATTTGATTATGACATGAAATGATGTGTTTATGTGATAATGTATTTTGGAAACATGTGAAAATGGTTTGAGCACAAAGGGGGAAGACTGTGTATCTATGAGGTTGAATATGTACTAGTATGCTAGTGATACGGAGGGGTTTTATCCCTGTTTCACCAGGAAAAATTGATAACGACAACACTAAAAAACTATATTAATGATGGTTGGGGAATAATAGGTTATGGGTATAATCCCTAATATTGGATTGTGCATGAGAACAAAATTATATATATATATAAAATTTACACTGAGATACAAGGTACATGGGGCCCGATATTAACTAGTTCCTAGGGGTATTCCAGAGATTAGTGATCATTGAATCTTGTATATTTATCTCTTTCATAAAGTGGTTTTGGATAGAAAATGCAGTAGATTACATGTTTTTTTGAAATTTTATCACTCATGAAAAATTAAATTTGAAAACAGTCTTCATTTAAGAGTTTCATTCTTTAGAAATTATTTCCCCCACTTCGTGCTTATCAAAACTAGCATACATTTTATCTTGAATTGAATAATCTACGGAATATTTTGGTGGTATCCTTTTGGTATTAGGATCACACCCTACTTAAAACCCTTTGGTGTAAGTATACTTGATCATGTTTGAAACATGTAAAGTCAAGGCTTTAGGTGATGGAAGTTCGGGTTGTTAATTCCCATCCATGATGTGGTGTTTTGGAGATGGTTTGTGGGTGATGACCCTTTGTCATGTGGAGTCCTTAGAACTATTTTTATACTACTTTTATGTGTCTTTAGACCTCTTTTTCTATGTTTAAACCTATTTATTCAGTTCTGGATTTTTTTAAAGTTTGTTTGGCACGAATTTTCAGATTCTATTTATAGACTGGTTTTGATGTTTTATGTATCCATACTCAGGTAAATCTTCCCCAAAACAAAATCTATGATACAAAAGAAATAGTGCCAACTTGTGGGGAAAGGGAATTCCCTTCAGGTCTTATCACGGTCCGGGATTGTTGTCAATTTTTTGGAGACCAGATTCAATTCGTGACATGTATCATAATCATTCCACCATATCATAACATGCAGATAAATGGTAGGTTTCATAATCATTTCATCAAAACATAACTCATGAATATAAATGGGTTTCATAAGAATATTACCCATGAAATAGAAATATGTTTCTTAATCTCCATTACATCAAAATAAAAAACCATTCAGTGAAAGAATATGAATTGTACCAATAGATCAAATCATAAGTAAGGCATGAGTAACACCAAAAAATGTCACCTTAGAATAAACTTTTTTGAAATATATTTTAAAAACATTTATTGAGTAAAATATATTATTTTATTTAAAAGCCCATTTTAATACATAAAATATTTTGAAACAAATTATCTATGTAAATAATTTTGAAAACATATAAATGATGATTTGAAAACCTTATCAAACTATTTATCAAAAATAAAAGAATAAAACTATTTTCCTTAGAAAGGATCTTCAAATATAATTTAAAAAAATTTCAAAACATTTTTGTAGAATTCTTCATTTTTTAATAAAAAATATTTCTGCTCGAAGAGAAAAAAATGATTTTATTAAAAACATTTTATTAAATTTAATAAGTACCAAAGAGTGTAAAAATAGTACCATTACATGAATAAATCATTAATAACAAGATTATATGAAAATTAATTATATTTATTTAGATATAGTTCATAAAATTTCATCAATTGAAGTATACTCGTAAACAATCTTGATAAACGATTAGAATGTTGCAATAAATTCTTACCAGTTTGGTATATTTAAATCATAATCCCCACGAAATAATGAAATTAAATGACGTTTAAAATATCAATAAATTAAGTATATTGATGATATAACATGAAAAATTGAATCATATACTCCTTTTAATGGAATATTGGTGAATAACAATACATGTGTATCAAAGAACGAAAATTGAGACAACATTTATTTCCTGATTTGGTATATTTTAAATCATAAAACACATGAAAGAGAGATCAAAAAATGGATATGTAAATACCCTTAATTTAAGGATAATAATCATAGAATAAATTCCTGGGAATTATATACACCAACAATATAAACAAATGGTGAATATGGAATAAGTCTCTCAGAAATAAATGTGAGACTAGAAATACCCTTACCTTGTGTATTGAATCCCATCATACTAATTAAAAAATCATATATACTAAATATAATATTATTATACATATATAACAGAATCATATTAGTATATATAATGAAACATGTTATTTACTATTGACTTCATTTTACTCTATTATTAAAAATTTCTCATCAAGGTTATATTTTAGGTGATAACTTCTTTATTTTTCATTCATGTTTTTACTTTTTATCCTTGGTCCTCTTACATAGATAATTATTTACTTATTTAAGTAATTTAATAAATGATATAAATATCATTTATAATAATTATATATGTATTTATAATAATTGATAAAATATATAAATAGAAAATGAAATGTATCGTTCATGGAAACGGTAGGTCGTACGTAAGCAATAACACATTTTTAATTTCATTTCATATTGAAATAAGGAAAAGTAAATGGAAAATAAAAATATATTATAATTCCAATAGAATCTGTTTTTATATATAAAAAATATTTTTATTAAACTCTTCCTTAATAAATTTCATGTAAAGTATGAAAAAATCACATCCCTTTGAGGAGGCGGAAGCCCAGATGTCCACAAACGATGTTGTCGTATTCCCACAAAATGGGAAAAAAATTAATGGGTTATATACTAATTTAAAAAGAATATATACATCATTAATTTTATTTATATCATATGAAAAAGATATTCCATCATTATACCCAATTTTGAGAGGTGGAAATGGAAAACGAATGACATCAGTTTGTGAGGTCATAGTCCGCCATACACAAAAACGATTCTTGTGTATCCCATTTTATGGAAGTGCATGAAGTTATAGATCCAAACATTAAAATAAAAACATATAAGTATATTTATGATACTGATTTTATTATATATAAATGTAATAAGTATAATTTCATGTGTGGAGAAAGAAATAAACAAATGTTTTCATTGAAGAACATTACCTCTTATCCGGGTAACTCATTTTGGTTGTCACCAAAGGACATCATTGGTTTTATTTATAAAATAATTAAGGCTCATAAGATTAATTTGTGGAATTAAGTAAGATTTTTTTACTGGTTTGGGATTGGTCAATGTTATTTTTTGGTGTGAATATGTGAGGGGGCGAGTGGCATTTTATAGTGGAGGAGGAGTGGCATTATTGAAAATACAAAAAGGTAAACAATATTGAGAGGTCCCCCTTATATTATATGCCTAAAATAATGGTAAGTATTCGATAAAAGATTTTATATAGTAGAAATATATCCTCAAATTTTATATTCAAAAAGTATGTAAATCATTGATCCTTTTACGATTAATGTTTAACCACTAAGTAAACCATTTTTAAAAAAATCACTATAATTAATTTTAACTACCTTTAAGAACATTTTATTCTCAAAACTATGTTAATTGTATTATAAATTTTAAATTATTATGAATCCAAATATTTAATTCATTTTTACCAATTCTAGACATGAAACTAGAATAAATTGATTTAAAATTAATCCTAAATAAGGGACAAGACAACATACTTTTAGAGTGAAAATGTTCAAAATATTGAAATGTTTTTATATCCAATTTCATTTTGAAATTGGTCCCAATGACAAAAATTTTATTAATTTATTAATAATTTAAATAATTATTCTTTATAACTATTTTAAAATTTAATTTATCTATATAAATAAATTATATGAAAATGCAGTTTTCAATTAACATTTTATATTTTTTACTAATCATCAAAAACTGAAATATTACATAAAAAACCCAAAATGTATCCCTAAGATAATTTTGAGAATATTAATTCAAATATTAAATTTATTTTACCAGATTATATTTTTGAAAGTGTTAAAAATTAATTTTATTATTTTCCCTAGAAATGCATAAAAAGAAATGTTTTCGAGAAAATAATATTTTTAAAACACATAAATACTTTTCCAAAAATTATTTATTTTATAATAATTATATTTTATTTATATAAAAAAATTATAATTAAAATTTAAAATTCAGTTATTACTATTAATATTAGTAATTTTAATAGATATGTAATAACTTTCATGTCTAAATTATTAAAATAGTAAAATTTTTTATTGTAAAAACACTGTGTTTTATGTTGTGCAATCTTAACATGGTTTAGACTATAACCCAATATTAAATTTGTGAAGTATATAATGTAATACATCAAAGAAATTAAATTTATTTTGGAAAAAATATTTATAAAAACTTGAGGTGTTACATTCTACCCCCTTAAAATGAACATGACCATCATAATAAAAAAATGATTACACTTATACGTCATCATATCCTAAAGTTCCTATGTAGATTCCTCTATCAGGTGGTTTCTCTAAAAATAATTGACCATATCAGTGTTTTTTTCATAAAATGTTCTCTATATGATATAGAATTTTAATCAGTTATTCCTCATAGAAAACATCTTTCTCATTTTATAAGTCCCATGAGTTCACTAAAGGTGATGAATCAAGTATGTACTTCCTCAGGAGAGATTCATTGAACACATTAGGGACTAGAGATAGATTTGGTGGAAGTGCAATGTGAGAGGCTATGATCTTCATGTAATCAATAATTCAAATGGAAAAAATATAAATAAGTGTCAGTTTCACTTTCTTCTCGAAACTCAAAACCTTTTTCCAGGGAGGTATTAATAGAAACACATTCTCAATAGCTTTTAATTACAGATCACCCTGGTTATTATCAGCATAACATATCTATTGACTTTGATCTAACTTGATATAATAATGAATTTATATAACCTTCTCTTCCATTTCTTCATATATCTTAGGTCCCAATAGTTTTATTTCTCTGAATTCATTCCATCATGTTGTATCTTTAAATTTATTCCCAGAGAGGTATTTATAAGGATCCATATAAATGCTTGAGTTTTTGTAATAATTCCCAACTAGAAGAATGTGTTGATCCCAACTATCTTAAAAATATAAATAATTAGATCTCAACATATCCTCTATGAGTTTAATTTTTATTTCTTTCTAAACATATGTATAAAGATGATAAGCAATTCAGAAACTCAATTCCATATCAAGGGCCTACTGAGTCTTTTCCGGATCATTGAGGTAAACTTTAGATCTTGATCATATACAATGGAATGTGGTACTCCATAAAACCCTACCACTTAATTAATATCTATCTAAGATATTTAATCCATAGATATGTCTTATCTAATATTGATGAATATTTCAGACATAGTAATACGATCATTGACCACCCATATATTTTTTTTCCCTTTAGACATTTAGGGGGTCCAGTGATAAAATACATGGCGATGTTCTCCCATTTCCATTATGGAATTAGTAGTGGATGAAAAATTTCCTTAGGATTCTGTCTTTCAACCATAGCATTATCTCATACCATGTTCCGAAATACAAAATCTATGAAATCTCTCTTAATGTGATTCCACAGGAAATATGGTTTCATGTCCTTATACATCTTTGTACATTTAGTGCGAATAGGTAATGAAGAACTATGAGCTTATTATAACTAATCCTTCTTCAAATTTTGTATGGAAGGAATACATGCAAGATTAACAAAACATATCATTACATTATGATTAAGGATAAACTATAAAATATCTCTAACCTTATTTTTTAGTTCTATATCTTCCTTCCATGCCTATTTAGTCATCCCTTGGAATGATTGCTGGACATTCAATTTAGAATGATAATATTTTTCTGCTTCCTTCAAGATTTTAATATTAATCATTTTAAAATATATAAATATTGATTATTATGTTATCCATAACCTTTATAATATAGAAATATCCATTAGAATAAAATCATTAGACACTCTGTTCTCTTTTTCAGGGTGGTAATGTGTTGAGAAGTCATAATCTTTTATCAAATCTAACCATATTCTTTGGAACATGTTCAAATATTTCTATGTGAATATATAATTCAAACATTTTTTATCAGTATACATATTAAAATTTTATCCATCAATATAATACCACCATATTTTTAAAGAAAAATTACTATAGCTAACTCTAAATCGTTAGTTGGGTAATTTTGATCCCGAATCTTTAGCTGTTGTGAGGAATAATCTAATGCCATATTATTCTATATAAAAAAACATCCTAATCCCTTCTTGTATGAATCACTATAGATTAAAAACCCATCTCCAGTATAGTGTAAAGTTATCATAGGTTCAATGAATAACCTTCTATTTATTCTCATTGAAATTTCCTCACATTCATATCTACAAAAGAACTTGGAACTCTTCCGAGTTAACTTGGTCAAAAGATCATATAGTCATGAGAAATTATACACATACTGTCGATAATATAAAGATAAACCAAGAATTATATGGATCTCAATCACCATATTTGGTCTATCCCAATATTCAATAGCCATCATATTTGATGTCTCTACTATTATACCCTATCTCGAGATTATATAACCCAAAAATAAAACCATTCCATCCAAAATTATCAATATGTAAAATTTTCATCCTTTTCATCCTTCCCTATGATCTTTAGTATAATTCTCAAGTGGTATGTGTGATCTTCAGTGTATATTGAGTAGATAAGAGTGTAATATATAAATATAACCACAAAATGATCAAGGTAATATCCAAAGACTATATTCATCAATTCCATAAAGATAATTGTGGAATTAGTAAGACCGAAAGGTTTCACTATATATTCTTAGGGTCCATACCATGTATGGAATTCCATATTGGGTACATCCTCATTATTTAACCTTAATGTATTATATCAATAATAATTTTCAAACATGGATAAATATTTGGATCCACAATGTTAATCAAACAAGTCATCAATATGGAGAAGAGGACACTTGTTCTTGATTGTGATCTTGTTCAAATACCAAAAATATATATAGATTCGCATTGATCTGTATTTCTATTTCCAAAATAGTATAGGTTCTCCTCAAGGTGACACACTTTTCAGAAGGAATCCCATGCCAATGTTTTCTTGGAGTATCTTCTTGAATTCCTACATCTAAATCAAGACTATTATATAGGGAGTCATTAAAATTGTTGTGGCATCACTAATAAGTTCTATTGAGAAACAAACTTCATGTTTTCACAGAATATGTGTAAATTCATCAAAAAAAAAATACATCAAAAAATTTCTGAACCATATGTATATCACTAATTTCATGTTTCTCCCTAACCATTTGGAATGAAAATTCTTTATAAATATGAATTAAGACCCATACACTAGATTTAATATTCATAATAATTTTATAATTATCACCACATTGATAGGTGATCAAAGGTTGGATTGAAATATTAAACATAACACCCCTTCCTAATTAATTTATATGGGAATTATATTGGTAAATCCAATCCACTCCTAAGATGAAAAATTAAACTATAGTAATAAGGACCTGATTTTTTGGAATAAAATTCCCACCAATGTCAACCAAAGCGGAATCATAGACATGAGATGAAATAACCACACCATTAGAAGTTTTCACTTCTAATTCTACATATAATCAATTGGATGTAGTATTAATACCCATATAAAATTATTTATATATGAAGGAGTGGGTAGAACTAGAGTCAAATACTATATTATTAGTTCTAGAGTGAATGTAATATGTACCTTCCACAACATCATTATGACACCCATCATCAGAAATAGTGATCACATGAGATTTCCATTTTCACTTTGACAAAAGTGGTTACATACATTGATCATAATCATTAAGCATTTGGTTTGGGCATTAATTAGAATAATTCCAATCATCCTTACACTTGAAACCCTAATATTATGGAGGTATATTCTATGTAACTATCTCTCAATTTACATTATTAGCTAACTTCTTTCTATCACCAAGGAAACCAATTTCCTGATGAAATTTCATTCTAAACATTAAATATTTATTATAACACTTAAGGAAATTTACCCCATATTAATCCCACACTTTGAGTATAAATGAAATATCATATTTTTCTCTTCATGGTTTATAGATTTTCCTTTGAACCCCATCTTCCATTTATTTTCAAAAACATTATATTGATACTTAACTCAAAAATCCAATAACATTTTGAAATAAAAACACACCATCTATTAATTTCTACTTAATTCTCTTATCAATAACTCCCTTAAAAGACAAGGTTTTATGACACTATATAATTTATCCACCATATGTTCAAGTTGGAGGAAAATACCACAAGCGTACCTCACATGTCTTGTAAAATTATCATTATATGTACCAACAGGTTCATAATCCATTTTATTTGACCCAAGTAAAATCTTCTCCAAACTAATATGAATGAAATGGGGAATTTAATTATTGAATAATATGTTCTCAATCTTTTCCGAATCCATGGATTCAATTTCATATCGTATCCTCGTATTCTTGATTAGAGTTCAACACTAGTCCCCTTCTCCTTCTAAAAGATAAATATCCAAAATGTATTTTTTATGTTCCAAAAACTGAATAATATAAAATATATTCTCAATATTACTGATCCATTACACAATGAATAGTGTATAAGAAGACCAACTGAAAGACGGTGGACTTATCCCCATGAAAAATTCAATTGTTCCCTCCTTTTCTTGTTTGGAAGTTTCGCATCATTCATAGCGTGAGAAAGCTGTGTGACCATAGTAATGATGGTTTTAATTCCACCCCCCATAAAATTGTTATTCTCATGAGGCAAACCATTGAATTATTCATCACACTAATTATTAAAATTGTTAATTTGGATTACAACCATTGAATAAAAAACACTGTGTAAGAAACAATAATCAAACTGGGGAAACTACATAATCATGGAAATCCATTATAAGATTCCTATGTTACGACACATTCTTTAAACTATGATTCCTTATGTTTATCCAAGTTTATTAACATGAAAATTTTATTTAAATCCTTTATGATGGTTCGTAAAGAGTTTGTGAATTCCTAAATAATATCCCCCAAGAGTGTCAAACCAAGTGTGCAGTAAGGATCATTTTCATCCACTAGTTTTCAATTAAGTCTATATCTATAAGGTGTTTTCAGAGTTGTTACCCCTATGCATATCTGTTCCGAAGACACATCCTCTTATAATATCCAAATAAAGATTTATTTCTCGGAAACCACTCACTTTATCCTTTACCAATTTTATATTACATTTTACTATACCTATAGACACCATTAGTCTTATCTATAGACATTACCTTAGGGTTCTAAATATTTTTTGTCATTCTATTTTCCAAATTTTAACAAAACATTTTCCTATAATACAAACTATAGTGAATGAGGATTCTTATACATAGAAATTATATCATTTTTGTAGAATATTTAAAATATTACACAAACACATTCCCAATGACTATAATAATTTAGTTCCTTTGGATATATTGAAACATAAACACTAGTCTATATGTAAGATACATAATCTCCCACTATGTTTTCCATGACTAGATCCCTTCTTGAAAACCTCATAAATAATAAATATTTTAACAACCTATCTAAAGAAAAAATAATAAAGGGTGATCTCATATAATGAATAATGGTAAAAAAATTGCGATACATAAGAACAACATGAACATAAGGGTATGTGAACATGATAATAATATTTGAAGATCATACCCAACAAATCAATGATCATATACAAGAGTCATGGCACAAATATTGTAATGTCATAAGATATTAACCACAATTGAATCATGCTAATAAGATATTAATTCATTACATAAGAATAAGACATTGAATTTTGGTAGAAACATAAAAATGTAAAATGATTTCCATAGAAGTCAAGGCTCACTCACAAAGCTATTTTAGTGGAAGGGGTTTACTCTCTAATTCATATTACTAGTGAAGGTGTACTCCTAAGACCATATCAGCAGAAAAATTATTTTACTGAACCAAGTTATATCCACATTCATTTTATTTCTATCTATGGAGATATAAATAATTATCGAATGCATTGGAGGGAGTTTTATGTCCAAAACTTCACATATTAAACTTATACACATGTGTGCCACCAGATCATAAACATTAAACATATAATAAAAATTAAAATAAAATTAGTATTATATGAATTTAATATTATCATAAAATATAGAAAAGAGACAGGTTTTATAATCATTAAATATAATCTTAACCCATTAAAATATTTGGTTTTTATATGAATATAACTCATGAAAGAGAAATAGGTTTCATAAGAACAATTCCATCCAAACACAAACCATTATGAGAAAGAATATGAATGTTACTCATTGATCATATCCCCAGTAAAAAATTAGTAACACCAATTTATGTAATCATAGATGGAAAATAATTTTAAAATATATTTTAGAAACATATATTGAGTAAATATATATTTTTATTTGAAAAAAAAATTTTTACTCCTAAAACATTTTGAAAACCATTTTATTTTATAACAAATTTAAAATATTGTAAGGTAAGATTTGATAAAAATTTAAACAAAATTTTAAAACATAATATATATTTTAAATCCTTTTCCATTATGATTAGAATAAAATATCATTAAAAATATTAAAATTATTTTTTAGAAAATATTATTTTTGAATAAAAAATGTTTGCGACCGAAGAGAGAAAAAAAAAGTCAGATTTTCATAAATTTATTTTATTACTTATCTTAAGTACCAACAAGTGGGAAAATAATACCATTACCTGAATAAATATTGAATAAACATATTATAAGAAAATTCATGTGTGTTATTTAGTGAATGATCATAGTATTTCATCAATGGAAGCATAATTGTAAACAATCAAGACAAATGATGAGATTATTGCAAGAAACTCTTACCACATTGGTAAATTTAAATCATAATCAATATGAAAGAATGAAATTAAATTATGTTTAAAATATAATAAAAATAATAATATTCATGACATATCATGTCTAAGGTTAGTATATAAAACTCATATATAATATATGTTCATAACATAAGATCTGCCTCAAAGAATGAAAATTGAGACAAAATTAATTTACCGATATGGTAAAAATTGAACCGTAAACCCCAATAAAGAGAGATTTTCAAATTGATATGTGTAACACCCCAAGATTTCATAGTACATTATTTCTTCAAAGTAATTCAATAACTTTCACTACACGCAACACCGAGTTCAAGCGCACCATGACATAACAAACTAGTAGTTCAAAAGAGGTTATGAATTTTATTAACTAAATTTTGAACATTATATAATCCTTATAATATTAGAATCCATATTATGAGTTTCTTATACATAATAAAAAAACCAATTTTTTCGATAAAAGAAGTATTTTTAAAAAAATGCAATTTTACCACCTTTTAATGGAGAACCCTTTTTAAATCCAATATTTCAAAATTTTATATATTCAATATGAAAAAATAAACTTATTATTTAGAATCAAGACATAAGGATTTAGTTTCAATAAATTTTTGGTGTTTTTCTAATGACTTTCATATATGGGTGAATAGTGAAAAATACTATATTTTTACTGAAAACAAATATTTTAATCAAAATAAATTATAATGTTAAATTATAAATTTTAATTGGTTGGAAGTATAAATAGATTATATTTTTACCATTTAATCCAATTTTATTTATTATAAATAATTTCACATTGAAATTTAACATAAACATGTATCAATCTTTTGCTAGTTATTATTTCTTAAAAACACGTTTTTTGGTTTTGACAATGGGAAATAATTTTAAATTAAGAAATGAAACATATGTGTTTTGAATTTGGTAAAATAGAAATAATTTTTAGAATTCATAATATCAAAATTATCTTAGTGTAAAATTTTGGTATTTTTCTGAAAACATTCAATTTTTGATGAATAGTGAAAAACACAGAGTTATTGGTTAAAATTAACTTTTTATTTAAATAATTATTTATTTTATTTAAATTTATTTTAGTTCAGAATAGATACATAATACCTATATAATTTCAATATAATTAATTGGAGTCATTTTATAATAAGTTTAGATATATGAAAATTTTATTGAATTTTTTAACGTCTTTTAACCACCTCCGAAGAGAATTTACAAATTCACATAAAACATAATTTTACCATTTCTGTGAGTTGAATTTCAAAAATCTTAGAGACACAGTTATCCTTAGTAAGTTAAATGTGGTTCGATAAGATGAAAATAATTGTTTGGTGAATAGTAACTTTTGACTTTTATTTACCGCTGTTAAAAGTAAATAGGGTAATTCAAGGTAAAAAGAATATTATAATAATACAAAATTACCTTAAAAATTGTACTAAACTTTTTGGATGAGTCATGGCTGACCATGGGAATCCTTGGGTCTATTTTGGAACCACATGGAGCCACTTATGAATGATAATGACTCTTTATGATAATTAAGATAAAGTAAAGGCAAAAATGACATAAACAAATATCTTTTAGTAAACCAAATTTTACATGGGGTTATATAAGTATTCTTTTAGAATATAAATATTCATTAGAAATATAAAAATATTTCCTACATTATGGTATTTTTTTATAATTTTGATACATCAAATAAATTAAATTATTTATGACACAATAATGATATAATATTTACCTCATTAATAAATGATTTAAATAAATAAGATTATTAATATTAAATATATATCTAACACCAGTGAAATTATTGTTGGATTACTTTATTTATACCATGATTCATCTTATCTTATACTATAATTAGTTTTTGATCTTTAGAAACCAAATATCACTATATAATAAAATAATATATTCACAGTTTCCTAATGAGCCCCTCCCCCCCCCCTTATAAAAGGACACCACTTCTAACCCATTCCAAACACCTATCAAGCCCCTTGGATCATCAAACCCCTGCCCAAATAAGCTCTCAATATCCCTATCTTACTCCTAGAAGCCTTACCTTAGGTATAAGTATCTTAAAAAACTCATTTTAGTTCAAACATAAGGAAGTTACCCAAATTAAAGGTAACATTTTCTATTAAATTGTTTTATTTTTATTTTGTTTTATTTTTCTTCTCTAACCAAATAAACTATTTTTATTCATTTATTTTATGATATAACTAGTATCCTAAATATACTAGTATGTTAGTATGATAAGGATTCGAACTACAGTTACACACACATCCATCTAATTGGTGAAGAACACACTCTTTCTGTGGTTGGCAAACTAACGCCTCGTGAAACGATGATTATTCGATTATCTCCTACCGCCTCTAATGGTGGCCATTAATATGACACTGAATTTATCTATGATATATATATTATGTTTATGACTTATTTTTTCTTTTGTATTTTCCATTTATATCATACCTTTATGGTTTCCATTACGGGTAAAACACGATAATTTAATTTGAGGAAGTGAAGACTACCGCCCCCTCAAAGTGATATGACTCGTTAATGACTTATGTGGGAAATATAAAGTATATATTTAGTGATATTATATATGATATTATACTGGAATTATAATATTAATATGTATCATTATTTTTTAATTCCATTAAAATAAAAAATATAAATGAAAGTAGCGTTCATATGTTCGTACTGCTTACCGTCTCCATGAACGGTGCATTTAATTTCTTATCTCCAAATGTTATGTACTGTTATAAATAAATATATGTACTGGAAATATATTATATATATGAAATATAAATGAGTAATATAATTCTATAGATAATGGATGTTTTACCACATAGATAATTTATAATTATAACAAGTTCATTTTTGACTCAAGTTACGAACATCTGCAAAATGTCCGATATGAACTCAAATAATTAACTAATTGTTATAGCCAGGTAATAAGTGATATAAAAGGAATAATAAACTTGAAAATATGTTTAATGAAGTAGAAATTAACTTATGTTTATTATTCATGAATAACAAGGAACATACGAGCGAGCCAAGTCGTACACGTGGTAGGGGGTTTTTTATCTCACTTTTAATTCCGTGAGATTTCCATTGTTCACAACTTATTTATTGAATGTGGTGCATTTTTTACTGCCATTTGATATATATTATAATTATTCACTTTATATGCATTATATTCTATGATTCAATTGGTGGTTATTGACTATTTTTTATACGACTCGATTGATTACAACGAGGTAAGGGTTATTTCCACAATCTCATTATTATCTAAGATTGTTAATGAGTAAGTATTTTACAGGACATACTTATCATAGATACCAATATTTTTTAAAAAAGATTTCAAAAATAATATTTTAATGTTTTATGGGAGGCTCTATTTAACAAGATCATCATTTTAAATGTTTTAAAGATTTATATTTCTAAACCCTTTTAATTAATGTCCATGTTTTCAAAATGATTTTAAGGATTTATTTATATGGACATGAATGTTTTGAAATGATAATTTTTTTTAAAAAAATTCACAGTGGTATGGGACACTTTGATAAAAATATCCCTTTTAAATGACTACCTTTATAAATTGTGATAATTTCAAACGATTTCAAGAAAAATGGGTATTTCTCTTAGAACATTTTTCTGATCATTTACATCTATGTCAACATTCTTTAATGAATTTTAAACTTGTTTTATGTTGATTTATTATAATAAAATTCATTCATATTATATTGAATGTTTTGTGATATGTTTGAATATAGATGTGTTATTTTTATACCATTCATGGTTTATGGATAAAGCATTGACATTTTCTTTGATAGTTTTAAGAAGAATGTTTATGTTATATTTAAATCTCTTCTTAAGATGAATGTGTTGGACTAGTATGTTCTGGGTTGGGGACCGATAAAAGTAATCCCACCTGGTTAGGGTTCAGTTATAGGAGACTCTCTAGGTTGGAGTCCGGTTACAAAGGCTCTCTGTGTTGGAGTCCGGTTACAAAGGCTCTCCGGGATGGAGTCCGGTTAAAGAGGCCCTCCGGGTTTGGGTCTGGTTACAATTAGCCCATAGGTCTTGGCATAAGGCCTTGACTCAGAAATTAAAGTCTGGTACTGTACATTCCCTCATTATGAAATTAGTTATTACATGTGATTATTTGATTAGTTTAATATCCATGTCCATGTTTATATGGTAATGTTTGATTTATTTTTTCCATATTATGTTTATGTTTATGTTTAAAAGGCTGTTGTTTTATTACACATCTTACCTTAAAAGTTTATAGCTTCCGCTAAATTATTTACCCTTACTAAACATCTGATATCACCCTTTCTTATGTTTTATTTTCCCAGGATCCCAAGAAGTGTGTTTTATGTTTGAGATGCAGGGTTAATCTAAGGGAACAATGTCATTATCAAAGGATTATTTTTTTGTTGTATTTTAGAAATTTTAATGTAACATTCATATATGTAATATATTTTCCAAGACTGCTAAATTGATCGGTCTTTTAGGACTTAATTCCTTGTAATCATGCCAATGTCTTAAAATAATGCACCGACTCTTGGATTTTAGGGTCATGGCATTACAGTTGGTATTATAGGATGTTTAACAATAACCTTGGAAACTAGATTTAGATAAACTCTGATTAGAGAACATTACCCTAAGATAGACTTTTAGGATTAGTATAGAGGAACTTCCTAGAATTTTGGTAATGTAGATATTTTGTGAGTTTTTTAAGAAAATACATTCCTCTCTGGATATGAGCAGGTAGAGGCATCTCTCGCACATATGTACCTCAGGGTAAAACCTGAAAACACCACATTGATCTAGACTCAAACGGGAAATGGTTCATGACAACGAACCTTGCTGCACTCTTGGTTACGCCACTCCTGGGGGATATGCTTAGGATAATTCTCATTTTCTTTACAAATCATTATGAAGGATTTACGAGTATATACCTCCTCAAAGAAAATATTTTTATAATTATGGATTATATCCATAAAATATTCTATTTAAGTTAGATATTTCACAAGTTTGGAATTATTCATTGTAATTCATAAACTAAGGTAGTGTATGCCATTTTATAGAAATGGCACCCAGTAGAAGGATTGTGAACTCCAGCAATAAGTATGATCCAAAGAGTAAGAAGGATCATATCTTTCACGGTGTTAATCCAACATTTAGAAGGGAAATAATCTCCCATTTATTCTCAACATATGAAGAAATAGTATCATGTATTAATAAGATAATTAAAGAATTATCTGAGTCCTATGGCTTTGAAGGGAAGAAGGAGAAGAAAAGGAAGGAAGATAGAAAGATGGATAAAGGGAAGAGGGAAAAGAAGGATTTTCCCATATGTGATAATTGTGGAAAGAATGACCTTGGTAAATGCTTAAAGGGAATGATATTTTTTTATAAGTGTGGAGAAAAATGACACCAAGTACATGATTTCAAGGGTAAGAAAAAAGTTTCAAATATAAAATGGTTCATTTGCAAGGAGTGGGGACACTACATGAATCAATGTCTAAATCATCATAATATACCCCAAATGTAGCTATTGGATAATAATAAAGTTATGATATTATCGAAGATAAATAGGAATGATTAGATTCCTTACATTGTTATTAAAGTATTGTGTCATTTGAGTATTGTATTAATGATGTACATGTTATAAGAATTATTGAGTATATAAGTATTGTACTACAGTATTATTTCATTAAGGATTTGAGATTGTGTGGAACAAAGAAAAGTGACTCAATAGAAGGTTAAATTTTTGGAAAATATATGGTTGAGAGAAAGATAAACCATAATATGATTTTGATAATGAGGTAGTGATTTTGGAATAATACATGATTGATTTGGATAAATTATATTGGATATTCTTGACTACCTTGAAACTGATTAATGATTTTTATATTACATTATTGTTGGAGTTTACAACATTTTTGGATAGAATGAGTATATTCAGTATTATATAAGGAATAAGGGAGCATGAGTGTAATCAATAAGTTTTTATGGAAATTCCGGATGTTGTAGTGTTTTAAAAGAATACATGATGAAGGTTTTCACATGTTATTACGTGGAAAAAAGAATCTTCATTGTGTTTACCTTCCTTATAAATTTTGGATTGTGAGTTTGGATAGAAGTATTTTGGATAAGTATAGTTTGATATTTTTTTGGATTTCCCTAAAAAGGACAACCCAGAGATTGGGCAGAAACCCGTCGCGTCCAGCAAGGTCGCAAGACTTGAACCTGCAATCAAAGGGCGACAAGGGTATATCAACTCCCAATAGCCCGCGTGATGTCCTGGATTGAATAATGTAGTTTTTTTTAAAGTTCTCGTAGATGAACTATAAATTCATTTTTTTGGAACCCTATATGAATTGGATAAATAGAATTTTTTTATGTTTTATTATCTTTTAGAGTGAAAAATGAGTTTGTGGTAGAAATTAGTTAAAGGATGAAACTCTACTTGTCAAGTATATTTTTTTTCTTCTCTTATTCTATGAAGAAATTAATTCTCAAACTTTATGTAAGGGATCTTAAAACTAAAAATGTGTTATACTAATACCTTATGTTTTTTTGAACATATGATATTTTAAATCATCATAGATTGATGGTTTTGAGGACCCCAATTCTATAATTTTTTGTGATGATGACCTCAATCACTCCCTATAAATATTTATGTTTTTCCTCCAATTATATGTATCAAATTTCCATCAATGTTCTCTTAATCGAGATCATAATGTGGTGGTGACTTTTTCATTCCCCTTTTCCTCTTATTAATACTAAATTTTATTAACCCAATTTCCGATGTGGGTTTTCCCACAAAGGTATTTTCTATTTTCAACCTTTTATTTTTGAAGAACAATTTCATATTGCGAGGATGAAATTTATTGAAGGAGTTAAGAATGTAACACCCCCAAGATTTCATAGTACATTATTTCTTTAAAGTAATTCAATATCTTGCACTACACGCAACACCAAGATCAAGTGTACCACGACATACCAAATTAGGCATTCAAAAGAGGTTATGAATAGTATTAACTATATTTTGTACTTTATATAATAATTATAATTTTAGAATCCATATTATGAGTTTCTTATACATAATTAAAAAAATAAATTCATTTTTTTCAGATAAAAGAAGTATTTTTTTAAAAATGCAATTTTACCGCATTTTAATGGAGAACCATTTTTAAATAAAATATTTGAATCTTTTATATATTCAATTTGAAAAAGTAAACATATTCATTAGAATTTGGACATAATTATTTAGTTTCAATAAATTTTTGGTGTTTTTCTGATAACATTCATATTTGGGGGAATAGTGAAAAATACTATACTTTAACTAAAAACAAATTTATTAATAAAAATAATTTGTAGTGTTAAATTATTCATTTTAATGGTTTGGAAGTATAAATAGATTTTATTTTTACCATTTAATATAATGTTATTCATTAGAAATAATTTCACTTTGAAATTGAATGTAAACAAGAATCAATCTTTTTTAGTTATTATTTATTAAAAACACGCTTTTTGGTTTTGACAATGGAAAATAATTTTAAATTAATAAATGAAACATCTATGTTTTGAATTTGGTAAAATAGACTTAATTTTTTAATCCATAATATCAAAATTATTTTTGGGTGAAAACTTTGTATTTTTCTGAAAACATTCAATTTTTGATGAATAGTGAAAAACACTGAGTTCTTGGTTAAAACCGACTTTTTATTTAAATAATTATTTATTTTATTTAAATTTATTTTAGGTAAAAATATATACATAATACCTATATATGTTCAATATAATTCATTGGAGTCATTTTATAATAAGTTTAGATATATAAATTTTTTATTGAACTTTTTACCATCTTTTACCCACCTTTTTGGAGAATTTTCAAATTTGGATAAAACATAATATTACCACATATGTGAGTTGAATTTAAAAAAATACGAGAGACAAGGTTAACCTCATTAATTAAAATGTTGTTCAGTAAGATGAAAATAATTTTTTGGTGAATAGTAACTTTTGACTTTTTTACTACGGTTAATGGTAAATAGGGTAATTCAAGGTAAAAAGAATATTATAATATACAATTACCTTAACACTTGTCCTAAACTTATTGGATGAGTCATGTATGACCATTGGCATCCTTGGGTTGATTTTGGGACCCCATGGATCCACTTATGAATGATAATGACACTTTATTTTAATTAACTTAATGTAAAGGCAAAAATGACATAAACAAATATTTTTTAGTAAATCAATTTTTACATTGGGTTATATAAGTCATATTTTAGACTATAAATATTTATTGGAAATATCAAAATATTTCCCACATTATGATATTTTTTTATAATTTTTATACATTAAACAGATTAAATTAGTTATGACACAATAATGATGTAGTATTTTCCTCATTAATAAATGATTTAAATAAATAAAATTATTAATATTAAAACTATATCAAAAACCTATTAAATTCTTATTGGATGATTTTATTTTGACCGTGAGGCATCTTATCTTCTACTTTAATTAGTTTTGGACATTTAGAAACCAAATATCACTATATAATAAAAAAATATTTTCACACTTTTCTAAAGAGCCCCTCCTCCCCCTTGTAAGAGGACACCACTTCTAACCCATTCTACACACCACTCAAGCCCCTTGGCTTGCCTAAACCCTACCCAAATAATCTCCCAATATCCCTATATTACTCATAGAATCCTTACCTTAGGTATAAGTCACTTTAAAAAGTTCTTTTGGTTCAAACCAAAGGAAGTTACCCAAATTAAAGGTAACGATTTCTCTTAAATTATTTTCTTTTTATTTTGTTTTATTTTACTTCCCCAAACCCCCTAAACTCTTTTTATTCATTTATTTTATGGAAAAAAATATCCTGAATATACTAGGATGTTTTTATGGGAAGGATTCGAACTAAACTTACACAAACCTCCATATAATTGGTGAAGAACATACTATTTCTGTGGTTGGAAAACTAACGCCACACAAAACGATGATTATTCGATTATCTCCTACTACCTCTCATGGTGGCCATTAATAAGGCACTGTATTTATATATGATATATATATTATGTTTATGTTTTATTTCTGCTTCAGTATTTTCCATTTATATCATACCTTTATGGTTTCCATTATGGGTAAAACGTGATAATTTCATTTGAGGAAGTGCAGACTACCGCCCTCTCAAAGTGATATGACCCGTTAATGACTTATGTGAGATGTATAAAGTATAGAGTTAAAGATATTATATATTATATTATACTGTAATTATAATATACCAATGTATCATAATGTTTTAATTCTATTAAAATACAAAATAGAAATGAAAGTAGCGTTCATGCGTACGTACGGCTTACCGTCTCCATGAATGGTGCATTTCATTTCTTATCTCCAAATGTTTTGTACTGTTAAAAATACATTTATATAATGGACATATATGATATATATGAAATTTAAATGAGTAATATAATTCTATAGATAATGGTATTTTTACCACATGGACAATTTATAATTATAACAAGTTCAATTTTGACCCAAGTTCAGGACATCGACCAAATGTCCAATATGAACTCAAATAATTAACTAATTGTTATAGAAAGGTAATAATTGATATAAAAGGAATAATAAACATGAAAATATTATTAATAAAGTATAAATTAACTTAAGTTTATTATTCAGGAATAACAAGGAACATATGAGCGAGTCATGTCTGACATGTGGTAAGGGGTTTCTTATCTCACTTTTAATTCCGTGAGATTTCTATTGTTCACCACATATTTATTGCAGGTGGTGTATTGTGTACTTAAAATTGATATATATTATCATGATTCACTTTATATTCATGATACATTGTGATCCATTTGGTGGTTTTTTACTATTGTTCATACAACTCAATTCATTAAAATGAGGTAAGAGTTATTTCCTCAATCTCATTATTATCTGAGATTGGTCATGTGTAAGTATTTTCTGGGACATACTTATCACATATTCCAATATTTTATAAAAATTATTTTAAAAGGAATATTTTATTGTTTTATTATAGGGTATATTTAACTAGATCATCATTTTAAATGTTTTAAATATTTATCTTTCTAAACCATTTTAATTAATATCCATGTTTTCAAAATGATTTTAAGGATTTTTTATATGAACATGAATGTTTTGAAATGATAATTCTTTTAAAAATTTTCAAAGTGGTATGGGACACTTGGATTCAAAATTCCCTTTAAAATTAATTCCTTTATAAATTTTGAGTATTTTAAATGCTTTCATGAAAAAGGTGTATTTCTCTCAAAACATTTTACTGACCATTTTCATCCATGTCAACATCCTTTAATAGATTTTAAACATGTTTGAAGTTGATTTGTTATGATACTAATCTTACATATTGTATTGAATGTTTTTTGATATGTTTGACTATGGATGGGTTATTTTTATACCATTCATGGTTTATGGATAAATTATTGAGATTTCATATACTAGTTTTAGTATGAATGTTTATGTCATATTTCAACCTCTTATTAAGATAAATGTGTTGGACTAGTATGTTCCGGGTTGGGGATCGGTAAAAGTAAGCTATCTGGGGTGGGGTCTGGTTAAAATAGACACTCTAGGGTGGAGTCTAGTTATTGGGGCTTTCCAGGTTTGATTCCAGTTACAAAGTCTCTCTTGGATGGAGTCTAGTTACAATGGATCTCCAGGTATGGGTTCAGTTACAGTTAGCCCATAGATCCTGGCATGAGGCCTTGAAACAAAAATTAAAGTTCGGTACTATACATTACCTCATTATGAAATTAGTTATTACATGTGATTATTAGACTAGTATAATATCCATGTCCATGTTTATATAGTAATGTTTGATTTATTTTTTCCATATTGTGTTCAAGTTTATGTTTAAAAGGGTGCTGTTTTATAACACATATTGCCTTAAAAGTTTATATCTTCTGCTAAATTATTTACCCTTACTGGGCATCTGAGCTCACCCCTTTCTTATGTTTTATTTTCCAAGGATCCTAAGAAGTGTTTTATGTTTGAGATTCAGGGTTAGGCTAAGGAAAAAATGACATTCTAAAAGGATTTTTTTTATGATGGAATGTTTAATGTAATGTTCATATATGTAATCTATTTCCCAAGACTGCTAAACCGATCGGTCTTTTAGGACATGATTCCTTGTAATCATGCCAATGTATTAAAATAATGCACCAACTCTGGGAATCTATGATCTAGGAGTTAAAATATGTAAATACAAATAAATTGATGTTTAAGAATAATATAATATATTCATGGTAATTATATAAACCACAAAAAATAAATGAGTTGTGAATCTGGCATAAGTATTTTAGAAATATAAGTGAGGTAAGAAATACCCATAAATTATGTCTGGAATCTCATCTTACATGTTAATAACTCCTATATAAAAGATATCAGTTTATTAAAATTATATAAAATAATCATATTCATATAAATAATATCATATATGATTTAATTATGACTTTATGTTACTCATTTATTAATAATTCAATGTAAAATTTACATTTTGGGTGATAACTGCTTTGTTTGTCACGCATATTTGAAAGGTTATTCTTGTTCCTATTAATTAGTTAATTATTTTATTATTTAAATAATTTAAACCATGATATAAATATTATAGATAATCCCTATATATTTATATATAAAAATATAAAAAATATATAACTATAAAATGAAATACATTGTTCATGGAGACAATGATTCATGTATACGCATAAACAGGATTTCCATTTCTTATTGTATTAAAATAAAGAAAAGTAAATGATATATATATATATATATATATATTAGTAGAATTTATATTTCATATAAATCACACATTTTTATTAAAAACATCCTTAATAAATCCCACATAAATCATGAATGAATCACATCACTTTAAGGTGGTGGTATTCCACATGTCTACAAATGATGATATCATACTCCGAAAAAATGGATAGAATAAAGAAATGTTTTATATTAAAGTTATATTAGAATAAATTAATCATAAATATCATAAAAATACTATAAAAAAGTTAATCCCATCATTATTTTCAACCTTGATAGGTGTTCATAGAAGAACAAACCACATCAGTTCGTGAGGTAGTAGCCCACCGTTCTTACTAACGATGATTATGTATCCCATTTGATGGAAGTGTGTGAATTTTTAGGTGACAAAATCAACATAACAACATATCTGAATATTTAGGATACTTATTTAATTATGTTAAAATTTAATACGAATAAGTTAATGAGTGTATAAATAAATAAAACAAAAGTTCTCATGGAATAACGTTACCTATTCTTCGGGTAACTCCTTTTGGGTTTCACTAAAAGACTCACATGGTTTGATTTATACAAAAAGAGTCTTCTATTATGAATTTTTATAATTTATTAAGAGATATTGATAGTGTTTGGCTAACCCAAAATTCTTTAAAGTTGTGAATATGTGAGGGGTGTGAGTGTCCTTTTATTTGAGGAGGAGTAACATTTTTGTAAATACAAAAAGGTAAAAATTATGGAGGGTCTACCTTTCATAATATTCCTCTAATAATTGTCCAAATTATATCTAAGAGGTTATATGGTAGAAATATATCCATATAATTTTTTTGGGAATTTTTTGGGTCATTTACCCTTTTATGATTAAAGTTTAACCACTAAGTATACTCGTTTTTACCTTAATCATTGAAATTAATTTTAATTTTTTTCGCTAATATTTTTGATGAAAAAATAATTTGAACTTATTAAAAATTAAAAATTATTTTTTATTCCTAACATTGAATCCATTTTAATAAATTCATAACATATAAGTGGAAAATTTTAATTTAATATTATTCTATCATATTGGATGAAACAACGCATTTTTAAAGCAAAAATGTTCAAAAAAATTGAAATGTGTTTATATCAAATTTTAATGTGAACCTGATACTGATGACCTACATTAGATTTATTTAGGTATTATAGAACTAATTATACTTTAATACCAATTTAATGTATTAGTTAACAATATAAATAAATTAGATGAAAAAGTAGTTTTCAATTAAAATTCAATATTTTCACCATTAATCCAATAATGAAATATTTCAAAAAGCATCCCAAAAATTTACTCTAATATATTTTTGACACTCTGAATTCAAAAATTAATTTTATTTATTAAATTAATTTTCTAAAAGGATCATAAATTAATTTCATTATTTTTATGGGAAATACATAAAAAAATCTTTTTCAACCTAATAGTATTTTCAAAACATATAACATATTTATTAAAAAATATGTGTTTTATTAATAATATATTTTTTATAAAATAATTATTATTAATGTTTAAAAATTATTTATTAATATTCATATATAAAAATTTAACTTCTAGGATATAATTGTATTTTTTAAATAATTATATTAATTAACTGTTGTATCATTGAATATCATTGTTACATGTAGTGAAAGCTAATACATTGTTCCATTTAGAACAAGATTAAATTTCTGTAGATTGTATTGAAATATTAACTTAGAGTATAATATAAGGTAATCCATAAATGAAAATTAATTTATTTAGGAAAAAAATTCATAAAAACTCAAGGTGTTATGTTTTATTCCCAGATACCTTAGGTAGATATATTAAATATATTAAATTTATTTAGTCACACATGTTAAAATTTAAATAAATGTGTAATAACTTATGATCATATTTTGAGATCACAAATCTTGGATTGTATTTGTGTTCCAAATGTGGTGTTCACCCTCAATGCGATATAAAGTGTGTCTACATCGAGTGCTCAGTTGAGGGTGTATTGGTGGCATATTAAATGGAGGGTTATTCATTTTATAAAATAAAATTAATAAACACTACTCCACCATTTGGGTTCCCACACATATAGAGGATAAGAGGAGACCCCTTGAGAAACAAATGACCTAGGGAAAAACCAATATAATGAGGTGTTACCTATATCTGTTTTTTATGATGATCATCTTCAGATCGAGGTGCACTAGGTTCCATTCATCCTATTGGATTTTAAGCTTCAATGTTTTCCATTGAGGTAGGGTAATTTATGAGATTTATATATCGAACCACATTTATGCATTTTTTTGGTATTATATCCCTATTACAACTACTCTAGATTCCTTATGAGTATATTTATGGGTTTTAGGTGTAATTGGTGAGTTATGAGTGCCTTGGAGGAGATTCAGATTCGTAATTCCTGATTGGAAAACATGTAGACTATAGGAGCATACTCTGTGTTATCTTCCTATTTGTAGAAGATGATCTTTTGGGATAACACTCCATGTACTGTGGGGTACCCACCATGAATTGAACCTATGTTTTCTATCTATAATACATGGATAGGGGTTTAACTATTTTCCCTCCCGATCTATTATTTTCAAGTTTTTGTTGTCAAATGTGTTTTAGGGTGGTTTTACGAGTTTTAAGTGGAAGCTGGAGGTGCATAATAGTTACTGTAGGAAATACACATCGTGTAAGTGTATTACATGATGTGTAATGGTGGTTCACAGCTTGTGTAAGGGTAGTTCATGACATGTGTATTTTTTATGTTAAATAATAAAAATGGAAATGATTTTTTCAATGAAATAAAATTATTAGGATTAAATGGTGTGAAAAGGGATTACACGTCATTTAAATCCCTGATACTGTGTAGTTTTAAAAGTTCTTTCCCAATGAATTTTCATTCATTCGTCCATGGATTCTTATTTCTCTCATTTCTGGTGAACCCTTGGTTCCCCTAGGAGTTCCCCAAGACCTCTTCATACCTCTTTGATCCATTGGTCCTGATGGTTGTTCGCTGAAAATTTATACTATTTTTTACATTATTCTATGTAGGTTTAATTCTATTATTCTCTTTGGGATTTTTGGTATCAATGTTGTTATGGTTTGGGGTGTGTGTTGGGTTTAATTTTGTGGTCTTTGGGTGAATTGCAGGTTGATTCTCAGTTCTCAAAGTGCGGTTGTGGTTTTCCAGAATTATTCTTCTCCTTGCAGTACCCAATGAGTCGGTAAAGATTATTTGAGGTTGGGAGTCCCTCATTTCTATTTATTGTGTATCATGCAGGAGGGGTTTTCTTTTTCCTAACTTTGTATTATGGTTGTGTTGGATTTATTAAATATACAAAATTGGTTAAATTTAAATTGAAGGGTAAAAGGGGGAATTAATCGCATGTTTTTATAGCTTTATTGTTATTTTTATATTGTTTCTTGTATAGGATTGTGGTCCTAATAAATTTTTTCCATTGGGTATTTTTATTCTAGATGATATGTAATTTTACATTTGTGCCTTTTGTGATTACTATAATATCACCCTAAAATTGAAATTGATTGATCACTTATATTTGGATAATGAAATGGTTTCCCAAGGATTATGACTTTTGTAATAACACCCCAAACAATAATGTGGAATGTGATAAAATCACCTTTGTAAACCTATAAAATGACCTTCATATGTTGTGATGTTTGACCAAGATTTTGGGATGGCGATGTGTGTTTGGAAAATTTGGGGTTGATGGTTTGTGGGTCATGATTTTGGGTTGGCCAGATGGTCTATGGGCCGTGCTTTTGGGGCTGTGAGGTGGTTTGGGGGCCATGATTTTCCTATGGTCTGGTTCTTTTTAGGATATTATTTTGGGGAAATGAGGTGGTTTTGGGAAATGATTTTGGGTTTTATGGGTGGGTTTTTTACATGATTTAGAGGTAAGTAGGTGGGGTTTCTTTTTTCTAGATGCCCGAGTGGTGATGGAATAAACAAATAATGATTTAATAGTGGTTTTAATTTCATGGGTTGGTTAGTTTATGGGAATGGGAATGGTAAATGGATAAATAATTTAAGGGTTATGTGGTTAAAGGTGGTTGATCCTAAATAATTAAATTAATGGGGTGATTAAATTATATTGGTTGGAAATGTGAAATGGGGGTTTCTTCTTGATGTGTAGTGTTATGCATTTTTGGGTGGAAGAAAAAGTGGCTTTGTTTTGTATTGGTGGGATTGTTTTTGAACCCATAGGATGAGATTTTGTTATATGATATTATATATATATACTTTTATATTCTCATAATTTCTATATACACACGACCCATACTGATCACTACATGCCGACCCCCACATAGTCTTGCATGGGGTGTATTTTATGACATCTGGTGAGGTGTACAGATGGATGGTTACCTACTATTTCATACTCTCTATTCAATGCGAGGAAGGTGTTATACATGAAATGTTGGCCGATTGTCTTTTAGTTCATTATATGGTGGTGGTGATAGTCTAGGTGTCTGTAGGCGAGATGTGACAACATAGGATTTTTCAGCCAAGACATGACTATTCTTATGGGGAGGATTCTAGTAGGGGTTATTAATGATAGAATGAGGGCATGAGGCTGAAGTCCTATATGTTCGTGATACCCTACTAATTTTGTTTTGGGAGTGGCTGTGTTAAGGCCCAGTTTTTTTTGGGCGCGATGTGATTTGGTCGTGCTGGTGGGGTGGAAACCCAAGGTGTCAGTAAGAAATGTATGTTGTGACTGTGCTTGGAGGTGGCCTGGTATACGAAAGAGATAGGATAACTAGTATATATGATATGGGGTGTGATAACAACTTATTATTGGGAAGTTAGAGTAGGGTTCCCTTATCTATATGATTTCAATTTATATTATAAAGTGTAATGGAAATCATATAATGCTATTTTTATACCCTCAGTGCTTGTCCACAACCTGGGGACTATTAGAGGTGAGACTCAGTATTCATTATCTCTCTCTCCTCAATGTTGTATCATTGGAGGGCGGGTGTCATGATATAGTGGAATCAAATGATTGGTTTATAGATATGATGAAGTTTGGATTTAGGCACAGTGAGGATTTCATGGGGTGGTATGGAAACAGTTTCATTTGACATTGGTGTGTGACATAGGCTTAGTATACCATCTAGGAAATCAAATTTTAGGGCCCCCTAATCCAATTCATTGTCTCTAAGATTATTTAATGACCAAGTGATGTCGACATATTTGTATTGGATAGATTTTGGAGAGGTGCATGAATCATGATGAATTTTGTTCTTGTTTAAATTGGGTTGTTTTGTGAATTTTTTAAATGGATTGAAAATTTATCTTTTTTAAAATTAAACACTCTCAAGATTATAAATTTCTTTGTTTTCCTTTGAATTATATATTGTGTTCATCCTCTACGTGAGGCTCAAGAAGTTGAGGTTCAACATGATGATCCAGTTGATTTTCATATGGATGATCTGGTTGAGGAGGATGATCATTGTAAGATGACATTGCTTTATTTCTAGTAGAAATAATTGGGAATGTACATGGGTAATTTTCCAGACATGGAGGTCGAGAGATGGATGGAGGAGATCGAGGTCACTTTTAGCTTGATCTGGGCCCCGAGGGAGTACGAGTTCCCTTTCGTAGTCAATTAGATGTGGGGAGCTTTGTGTCTATAGTGGAAATTGTATCTTAGTGAGAGGAAGGAGGAAGATGTTTTGATGAATGACTCTCTAGAAGGAGTTCTAAGAAGAGTTCCTTTCCTCGAGCATGAAGGTAGTAAAGATGAAGGATCTTCTTTCTCTTTTGTAGAGGAGCATGTTTGTGTATTATTTGGGAATCATGTTCCAAAAATTTATTCATTTTTACCTAGATCATTTTCTAGATGAGGATTTTTATGCAATATGTCTTTAGGAGGCACTCTATCCTTCTATCTCGCATGAAATTACTCATTTTTCATTGCTGACATAACTAGAAGTTCAGAAGGAGATATGATTGAGAGGATTCACTCCCAAGGATGTTTTTCATGGGAGTGGAACCAGTAGGGTTCTTTAGAGAGAAGAGTTTTTAGTGGAAGGTATCACACACCACGACCTTTATGGATTCTACCAAGAGGGAGTCAACCATATAAGTTTCCTTTTCATCCTTCGGGGGCTAGTGGTTTCAATGATTTTTTTGAGAGTTTTTGTGACAATGTGTTTTTTATATAGTTCGTGGACATTTACAGAACAAGTACCCATTGGTTCCCTAATCTTAGTTTGGTGGAGGAGGAAAAGTTCAATTATATCTTTAAAAGCAGTTTCTAGTGAGACAATTTCAGCAGTATGGGAAGTAGGTTTTTCTCCTTCGACGGGATATGGAGAAGGTAGATGCTAACCTAAAGAAATTCCACATGTTCAAGAACCATGGCCCGATCATGGCCATGGAGGTGGTTGCCAGCAGAGAGGTAGAGGATCTTAGCCTGATCCGTTTCACATAGAGGAGGACACAGTTCTAGAGGGTCTAGAGATCATATTAGTATGATCATCTTGTTTAGTACCCTTGTATGTTCCTTGTCTAATTCTGGATATTTTCACTCCTTTGTTGCACCCACTCTAGACCATGTTCTTGTACTAGATGTAGATAGGGTTCTTGTGAACCTTGTGTTATCTATGCTAGTATGAGGATAGAATAACTCATTTCTTATGTGTCAGGGGTGTATACTGATGATGGGGCCACATCTAAATTATAGGGATATTTTCATGCAACATATTTATTAATTCAATGTCATTATCATCATAAACTAGTTGTATTCTGCATGTTCTATTACTGACTGTTTCTAGAGGAGAATCGTGTTTTTGAATGTGATTGGCCAATGTGTTGTTTTCATTGGTGATCAAGGTTGTCAGGTTGGAAGTTGGCTTGTGTATCCCCTTTTTCCTTTTGGATAATATTTATGTGAATTTGTGGTCACTGAGATGGTTGAGATTCCCATGGTCATTGGGGTGTTTATGGATGGATTCCCGATGATCTTGTGATGCTACCCACTCAATTTGATGTTGAGTTTGGGACAAATTTGTAGCCCGATACTTCTCTGATTTTGATAGATCCTTATTAAATGACACCTTATTTCTTTTGGTGGTTTATGATTTAGATAGATGATATGATATAGAAGGGTTTTATCTATCATAGTGTGTCACCATGAGGTGCTATAGTATTGTTGGCAAAGAAGATAGAATTATTTCAAAGGTTATGTATAGACTACTAGAGGTTGAATCAGTTGACGGTCCAAAATTATTACTCTCTTATGTGGATAGATGATATCTTAGACCAGATGATAGGGGAGAGTTGTTATTATATGATCAATATATGGTTTGGATATCACCAGTTGGGGGTGAAATAGGGTGATATCTGTAAGAATTATTTCATATAAGGTATGATAACTTCGAGTTTGTAGTCATGTTGTTCAGTGTTATGAATGTGATATTTATGCTCATGGGGATTATGATATCACTATTCCATGATTTCTGAGACTGGTTCATCATTGTATTAATTTTTAATATTACGATCTAATCAATGTTAGAGGAGGATCATGCTAAGTGTCTCAAAAAAATATTGTGGGTTCTTGAATGCCACTAGCTCTATGGAATGTTGTCCATGTGTAAGTTATAGACTTGAGAAGTTCATTTCCTTGGGCAAGTGTTGTCTCGAAAGGGTGTGTTAGTATACCCGTCAAATTTTGAAATAGTTTTTTCATTAGAAATACCAAATAATGAGATAGAGGTTCATATTTTTTTAGTATTTCAGGATATTTTCGGAGGTTTTCAATAGATTTATCTCATTTTTCAACTATGTAGACATATTTTACTTGGATATAACAAGATTTTTTTGGAGTGATCAAATCCAAGAATCATTCTATTACCTAAATGTGAAGTTAGTTTATTTCTCCAATGCTTTTATTTCTTAAGGTGGGGTTGATGTTTGAGGTATATTGTGAGGATTCTCATCTGGGATTGGGATTATTTTTGATACAGCAGCAGGTGATGATCATCTATGGGTCTTTGATTGTATGTCCTATGAGGGGAACTATTACACCTATGATATGGAGCTATCATTGGCTATGTTCACGCAAATGTTGTGGTGGAATTACCTCATTAGTGACCACTTTGTGGTCATCACAGATTTTATGAGTTTGAGGTATATATTTTCTAGAAGGATTTGAATTTTCACTAGTGGAGGTGGATAGTGTTTTTTAGGATTATGATTTTGATATCTCATATACCAAAACAATGGTAATTTTTTGGCCAATGTGTTGAGAAGTAAGTCATTGAAGGGTGTTGTTCGGGAGTTTGGGGATTCTTGGAGATAAATGGGTGAGTTGACATCCTTATAGTTAGATGTATGGGTGGTGGTGGTAGAGGATTTGTTTTTGAAATGATGGTGCAATCTACTCTAATGCAGTAGGTGGAGGAGTCTCAGTGGAGATAATTAGAGGAAGAGGTCATGTGAGATCATTTTGGCCATGCTGATGCTTTAGAGGGATGGTTGAAGGATTTTTGGAATAGAGTTTTGTTCAATGGGATAAATTTTATTCTGATAGTAATGCAATATTGAGTCCTTCATGTGTTTCATAACTTTCCTTTGGAGGTACACCTAGTAGTTTCCAAGACATACCGTGACTTGGGGATACAGTTTTGGTAGCCCAAGATTATATTGGATGTGATATAGTTTGTGTCTTAGTGTCTAGTTTTCTAATATGTAAAGGTCAATCATCACATTGTGGGAGGGTGTTTATAGCTCATCAATGTTCCCAAGGGAAAATGTGTTGACATATTAATTGATTTCATCATAGGGATACCTAGAAATCAATGATTTTATGTTGCTATCTGGGTGTTTGTGGATCAGTTGATGAAACCGTCCCACTTCTTAGTGATCTTGGAGTCGCGTGTAGTGGATTATTCAACTAAAATGTACATGTAAGAAGTGATGTAGTTGCATGGAGTTATGATGTCCATTTTCTCTGATTGGGACATATGTTTACCTCACAATTCTGGATTGGATTACATAATTCTATTGGAACTTAGTTATTCCTCATCACTATTTTCCACTCTCAGACAGATGGGAAGACAAAGAGGACTATCCATACATTGGATGATATGTTTAGGGTGAGTGTCATATACTTTGGTGGATCCTGGGTAAGAATCCAACCCCTATTTTAGTTTTATTAAAATAATGTATATCACTCTTAAATTGGCATGGACCCATTTGATTATTTTTATGGGATCCCATGTCATTCTTCATTGTGCTAGAAAGTGGTTAGAGAGACATCCGTTCTTAGTCCTGATGAGGTGCAGCACATGAAAGAGATTGTTCAGTATGTTCATGAAAGGATGAAAGCAGCACATGAAAATAAGAAGCCTTATGTTGATCCTAGAAGGAGGCCCTTGGAATTTGATTTTGGGGACCACAGGTTCTTGAATGTTTCCCCTCAACATGGGAAGTAATGGTTTGGTAGAGGGACTAAGCTTTCTCCCATGTCTTCTGATCTCTTTGAGGTATTTGGGAAAGTTATCAAGGTGTCATATCAACTATAAGTTCCACCATAGATGGAGGGGGTCCTTGATGTTTTCAATATTTCTTAGATTAAATGTTATCTTCATGAATACTCCCAGGTAATTTACTGTGGAGAGTTGGATATTGATGATGATGTGATGTTTTTTGAATGACCAATATAGATCCTAGATCATCAGCAGAAGGAACTGCAAGGATGGACCATTTCATTGGTTTGTGTGTTGTGGAGGCATTATGGCATACAACTACATACTTGGGAGAGAGAGGCGTATATATTCTCCTAGTTCCACTAGTTTTTTGAGTTTTTATTTTCTCTATTTTTTTGTGATGTGATTTTTGGATATTTTTTTATGAGATGAGTTATTTTCCATTCTTTGTGATGTGTGTGGTGTGATATGTGATAATTTACTTACATATAAAAAGGGGAGGAAATGATTCCCAATATATATCTATTAATTGATATGCGATTAAAACCATGTGGGTGGGTTAGTGCTTCCCAAAGCAGATAATATATTGACATGGAAGACAGAATACCCCAATTCATGTGCTCAAGACGGTATGGTTTGTTGGTTGTAGTGGTGGTTAGTTTAGGATGCATGGAGGTTGAGATGGTTGTGTGTAATTATGGTTATGTTAGAGTAGGTGGATTGTGGTTGTGGATAATACTAGGATTTTATCATGCTCTCTTCCTCTCTCTTTGATCTTTTGGTCCCGGTGGTTGTTTGTTTCCAATCCTTATTAAGACCTTCCTTATTCTTGGTAGGTTTTCATATGTTATTCTCGTATATATTTCCTACGATGATGTTGTTATGGTTTGGTTTGTTTTTTGGGGTTTTTTATTGTCTCTAGGTGAGGTTTAGTTTCATCCATGGTTCTGATGTTGTTGTTGTGGTTTGCGAGCGTTATCCTTCTCCCTATGGTGGCTAGTGAGTTGGAAAAGCTTTATTGATTTTTCTTACTTATAAGTTATGGTAGTTCTCGATTAATTAAAAATGAATAATTGGTTAAATTGAAATTGAAGGGTAAAAAGGTGTTTGAATTAAATTTTTTACAGATTTATTATTATTTTGATATTGTGGATTGTACGATCCTGTGGTCCCACTACAAATTGTAGTAGTTTAGGGATTTGTTTGTGTTGGATGATATGTGTTGTGACTATTGTCATTATGGTAATTTTTGTGATATAAAAAACAAAAATGGAACCTGATTTACCATTTATATTTATATAATGAAATGGCTTCCCTAGGACTATGACTTCTATGATAACACAACTGAAAATAAAGTAGAACATGATAAAAATATTTTTTAAAAATGTAAAATGAAATTTCAGTGTCGTGATAGTTGGTCATTCTTTTGGGATGGCGATGTGGGGTTGGGGAATGTTGGTCAGTTGGTTTTGGGCCTTGCTTTTGGGGCAGCGAGGTGGTTGGTGGGCCGTGATTTTGGGGTTGTGAGGTGGTTCGTGGGACATGATTCTGGGGATATGATGTAGTTTCTGGGCTATTATTTTAGGGAAACATGCTGTTTTGTTGGCCATAATTTTCCAGAGGCAAGTTGGTGGGTTCTTTGTGCCACATACCTGAGTAGTGATTGAATAAATAAATAATTGTTTTTATAATGTTTGGAATGGCTTCAGATGGTTTGGTTAGTGGAATGGAAATGGATAATGGATAAATAAATGATGGGATTTATGGTTAAATTTGGTTGATGCTAAATAACAAAATGAATGGTGTGATTAAATGAAATTGGTTGGAAATGTGAAAAGGATATTGTGGCTTGATGTGTTCTTTTATGCATTTAGAGGGTGTAGTAAAAGTGGCAGTGTTGTGAGTTCTTTGTCTTGTTTTTTAACCCATAGAATGGGATTGTTGATTTAATATATATATATATATATACATGTATATTGTTGTTAGTTCTATATGCACCCCACCCACATGAAACACTACGTGCCGACCTCCTAATTGTTATCCATGGAGTGTTTTCCCCGACATCCGATGAGGTATACGAATGGTTAGTTACATGCTATTTCCCTCTCTATCTCTCTTTTATGAGAGGTAGGTATTTCAATGTATGTGATGTCCATAGGTATTTTTTTGAATTAGATGTCGATTGTGATTTCATAGGTGTTTGAGGGTGAGATGTGATAGCTCAGGTGTATTTGGGAAAGATATAACCATGCTTATGGGGCGTCTTATGGTAGAGGTCGTGTATTATCGAAGGGGGGCATGAGTTTGATGTACTAAATTTTTATGATACCCTATTACTTGGGTTTTGGTAGTGGTTGTGTTTTCAACCAGGTGTTTATGGGTTATATTTGATGTGGCGTTTCTTATGGGGTGGTGAGCCTAGGTGTCTTAGGGAGAGTTGTGTTGTTACCATGATTATGCGGCAGTGTGGTATATAGAACTGATGGGAGAACCATGATACAAAAAATCATGTACGATAGTGGAATACCAGTGGGAATGTGGTGCTGGATACTCTTATAAATTTGATTCAAATTTATATTATAGAGGGTAATGCCTCCCATATCATGATATTTTTATACCCTCAGTGCTAGTCACCATCCCGGGGTATACTAGCATCTAGAATTAGGGGTGATTATCTCTCTCCCCTCATTGTGGTATATTAGGAGGGAGGGGGTTCTTATTAGGTTCTCCTTGTAGAAGGAAATGTCCAAGTGGACATAAATTACCAAGTACATAGACATAGGGTTCCAAACACAAGAATGCGTTGAAGACACAACCAAGATTTTAGGTAGCCAATACATGCAATGTATTGGGGGTACAGACCATGTGGGGTTCATAGCCAGTTGGCCGTGTATGGTATTGTAATCTCTCAACAAATTGGATAGGGTAACACACCATGTGACATGGTAACATGCTGGATATAATCGAAGATAAACGTTGAGTACCCCTAGAGGACACAACTAGGGGCCGGTTTGCAGAGACATGAAATATAATCACCTTGGACACTTTTCCACGTATCTTTATCTTCAAAACAAGGATGGAGGACTGTGATTATCCCTCCCTAATTAGTTTTCTATGTTAGATGCATTGGTGACCACATTTTTGAAGTGCAAGATGTGAAGTTGGGTAGGATAGATGGTCACTTGAGAGATGAATAGTCCATTATCATATGAGTGGATTCAATTGGCCTATCATAGTGAGGGTATAGTGTGGTATTGAATAATTAGCACAATAGTGTGATCCCCTCGACAAGATGATCTCAGATAGAGTTTTTTATCCCATTGGGATGATGGATTGGGATCCTCTATGGTATCAAATTCACTATTTGGGGTTCATGTTATTATCATGACCTTTATACAAGGGAGGTGGTCCCCTATCTAACCTTGTAGGATGTGTTAAAGTTCTATTTATATTATCCCCAATATAGTGATACGTTTACATATAGTCTGGTGTATCATATTGAGCATGATCCCCAGCATAATGGTTGGGTCTAGTGGGATTTACAGTATTGTTAAGAGTACATTCACCTACTTGAAAGTTTGATCCATGTTTGTGTTTTTGTTATCTATGAGTGGTCTTGGGTATTATCCGCTATATTTATATCATGGAATGAGACTTGTTAGAGTTTTTGGAATTTCTCAATGGTCCTGGTTGTTATCCCATATCTAATAGATATGATATCAGGAGTACTATATTAGGATTTATGGGGTCCCCCAACTGTCATGGGTGTGATACCCTGTCTTGAGCTGAGATCATTAATGTTTTTAGTAGGGTCCATGGAGCCCCATATATGCTATGGGTGAGACCCATATATTAATATCAAGATTCATTGATTGATATCATGATTTTATTTGTGGACAGACCCAATGACCATGCTTTATCTAGTGTATTTCATATTGGATGGTGAGGATATGTCATCGTTTTAGTGGTACCTGATGGACTGTGATCTCTCAGATGACTTCCATTAGGGTGGGAATACATGTTCTGGATGGAGTTAGATTTCTATGATGTGCCATCTGGGATATAATTGGAGTTTCCTATTGAGTTATATCACTCAGATGAGTACCATATGGGATGGTAGGGCTTCTGGAGTGAGTTTTCTAAGATGAGTGTTACCTTTGAGACTCAAGTATAATACTATGACTAAAAATACATATTCGACCTCATGAGACCCAGAGCATGATACAAGTATATCGGGGTTATTTTAGGATTCCTTGTATTGATGTCACCTATCTTGATGGACACAACATGTGCGGAAGGGAATAATAGTCATGTATAACTGATGAGTGGTCGAAATGGAGTTTTTTATTCTCTCTTTAACTTGGATTACCTAATGAATTGGGTCTATAATATTATTTCCTATCAGTTTCTCCCTTTTATTTTAGGTTTTTGGGTGACTATAGTATAATATTATACTCTCTGCTTCATGGTATTTACCAACACATTTCATGTTTTATGAAGTTGATAGAAAGTTTTATGGAGTCCAAGGTGGACCCAGAGATGGAGAAGCTTGGAGAGCTAGAAAGATCAAGGATTAAACTAGTTCATGGATGAGGGGTGTACCAATGGTTTCATATGATAGAATTACCCTCATTATGATTAAGTTGGATAGTTTTGTTTTTGTTTTTGTTGGGCTTATATTTTTTTTCCATTTATTCTTTGGTACATTTTCAAAATCTTATTTTCATTTAGTTTATGCATGAATTTATTATTATTAGTTTTATAATATATACACAATTATGTGGAGATGTTTATGTGTGTCTTATTATAGATACCATAGGACAAGGTCTTCTAATGTGTGATATTCCTACTTGTCACTAGTATCTAGCTCAAAACCTATTGAAGGTGGCATTGGGGTAGTCACGGTTTAGGCCCTAGTGGGATGGGTTATGATAATTTATACACCTCAAGTAGGGAAATTTATATATTTATGATTATTTAGCTTATTCATGGAGAATAATTTTATTTCTTGTTCTCCCTGGTGATGTTCTATCTATAGGTAGATGTTTTGCTGATGGGAATATATAATCCATCTAGTGTCATTGGAATGTGTTTCAGTTTACTACCATCACAAAGACTGTAAATCAAGCCCTCAACCCTAATCACAACCTTAGATAAGTTTTCTGAGTGGTTTGAGGTGGTCTAGTACATCATCATAGAACTGGTTCATAAAGTAGAAGAAAGAATCATTTGAATATTTCATTAGGAGGAATTAGTATCAAGAGTGTTTACCTAGTTATCCATGTAGTCTATCTTTAGTGTGGCAAGTAGGATATTATGATTACCCAATGTAA
Source organism: Viscum album (assembly GCA_963277665.1). Taxonomy (NCBI): domain Eukaryota; kingdom Viridiplantae; phylum Streptophyta; class Magnoliopsida; order Santalales; family Viscaceae; genus Viscum; species Viscum album. Next base: position 1,144,930,549 of record OY728140.1, read on the forward strand.
TATAGCCCTTATTCAGTATAGATCATATTTTAGTATGGGGAATATGTAGATGTTTTTCAAAAACAATCATTAGTTCCAAATGAGAGGGGGTCGACATGAAATCCAAGTTTATGAGTAGGGATTATAGCTCTTTGTCAAGAAGGGAGATGTAGAACAACCAAATGTTCCTCATGAGGAGGTATTTTTGGTCTAGGGAGATGAACACAAGATTTATATAACCAAAATTATAGATACCCAGGAATTTCATTCATTATATCACAATTTTTAGATTAATATTAAATAAATTACACAAAGACATGTATTAGGATTATAGTAGTTCAGTTTCATTGGAGACTAGATAAAAAAATATTCTAAATTAGTGAAAGATCTTCAAAATTTACAATAAAGATCTCCTCCTCCGACACTATTCATAAAAATACCTAATGTAAAACTTTTACTCATAACCTAGGGAAAGGAAACACATGTAAGGGTCGGATACGATGATAGGTAAGGGTAAACATGGGAGATACAAAATAATATCATGAAGAAAAAGGACTGAGAACATGATCACAATAGATTAAAATCATACCCTTGATATAAAATATCAAAATCATGATTCAGGGAATAAATATCTGTAGTTCATTAGACATGAATCAAAAGGAGATTCCAGAATATGTGCCATAAAAGAAAAACATTAGCATAAGGAAAGGAATATTATAATATACTTGAGTATAGAAAATCATTTCCATAGTAGTCGAGGCCCACTACCAAGGCTATCACAATGGAATGGGATCAATACCCAAACCATAATAGTAGTCAAGGTTCAATCTAATGACCATTATAGAAAATAATGTCCCTAAATGAACTATTTTAAATCCCTCTTTTAGTAATATATATCTCATGAGATATAAATTTTTTACCCTTTGTATTAGAGAGAGCTATATGACCCACCCATCTTTGGTTATAATGTAACCACCATCCTTGGATAGAAAGTAACCACCATCCTAGGTTATAAAAAACTAAGATCATATAATGAAAATATTTCATATGTGTGCCAAAAGATCATAAAACCATCATCTAATCATAACCTGTGAAATGAAATGGGTATCATAACAAATTCATCAAAACATATGATGTGGGAAAATGACTAGTTTCATAATTCTTTCATCATTTCATCATAGCATAACCCATGAAAATAAGGTTGTTCCATAAGTAATCTGTCATGTTATAACCCATGAAAGAGAAATAGGTTTCATAAAAATCATGTAATCATTAAGATAAACCATTTAGAGAAATAAAAATAATGGTACGCCTATATCATATCTCCAGTAAAGCATAAGTAACCTCAATAGATTCCATCTTAGATGGAGAATTAGTTTGTAAGATATTCACATGGAATGTTTCATGAAGAAAATAAAAATTCCATGAATCTCAATTTTAAAATATAAAAATTATAATAAACTTTGGAAGTCATTTTCTTTTAAAATAAAAAATATAAAAGAAATATAATTATTAAAAAGTCATTTAAAATACTTTTTTAGGAAAGAATCATTACTAATTTAAAAAATTAAAAAATAAAACATTTTGAAAATAATTTTTATTGAAAATAACTTAATAAATATAAATATGTATTCAAATGAAATAATTATCATTATGGAAATAAATTTTATTCATGTTGTACATGTTAAAATAAAAATTAGATTCACATTTTTGTTAAAAGGAAAGCATACATTGTTTGGAAAATGACATGAATGTTACATTCAAAAAAATTGTAAAAATTAAAACAAAGGTAAAAATTTATTTAATAATTAATATTAGGAATGTTCAAAATAATTTTGGAAACATTTATTAAAAACATGGTGTTGGAATAAAAAGTTGTTCTCAACCGAAGATAGAAATAAAGATGATTTTTTAATAACATTATTTGGAGATGTTGAATCTATAAATAGTGGGAAATTAATGGAAAAATTATAGCCTCAAGAAACAACTAGAGGAAAATAATATACATGAGTTTCTTTATTTTTTGGTTATATTATTTCATCTTTGAAAATGTACTCGTGATAAATCTATGAAAATGATGAGGTTTTAACACAAAAATCCTACTACTTTGGCAACATTAAATAATAAGCCCCATGAAAGAATAAAATAAAATTAATCTTATTATATAATTAAAATAAATAAATTCATTATATTGCATTTAAATGTATATTTTTACAATCCTCATAAAATAATGTTGGGGAATAAACATATTCCTCAAAGAAGAAAAATTGAGAAAAAAATCTATTACTATATTGGTAACTATTGAACCGTAAAACCAATGAAAGTGGGATAAAAAATGGATATTTAAATTCCACTAATTTTAAGTATATTAATAAAAAAATAAATTCATGGTAAATATATACCCCATATAAAAAAAATCACATAGTGAATATGTCTTTTATCTCATAGAAAGTAAAATTGAGATGTAAATTCCTTACGTCTTTAGTAATCACTTGAATTTTAATCCCAAATAAATAATGAAATATAATTAAACAATTTATAGCATTAAAAGTAATGGATAAATTATATAACATTTCTATGAGGTAGTATATACACAAGATAAAATAAATAAGTAATGAATTTTCATATGTGTCCCATAATTAAAAGATAGAATAGAAATCTATAACTGTAAGGCTCAACTTCAATGGAACATGTTCGAACCACTAGTATAATAAAAATAATTTTATTATAAATAATTATAGGACCATAATTATAAATATATTATACCATATATTATTTACTTATGACCATCCAATTCTTATTTATTACCAATTCACTGTTAAAAATACATTTCCCTTAATAACCGATTTGTTTTTCATATAAGTTTTAACTTATAATTTTTGATCCTATTACTTTTATAATAATTAGATCATCTCCAAAATAATATTAATTAAACAATTATCATATTTATACCTAAATTTAACATTTAATTCCAATAATTAATGATTTTTTTGATAAATTAAGTACATTACGATAATGGTGATAGTAGGTTGTATGTACGCCCAAGTAACGTTTCAATTTTTCAATGACCATTATGGTATGGAGGAAAGTAATATTTTACATTTAATTTTTTTCATAATTATCATAAATAACATAATATTACTTTAAATATTATTATAAATTTCATCAATTTATTTTGGCGATGACAATATAGGGTAACATTTCTTCCTGAAAGTGGTAATCTACATATACACGAAGGACACTATCATCTTTCAGTGAGTTAAAATGTAAGAAAGAAAATGATATATTATCTATAAATATTGATAAATATATCATTAATATCATAATTATTTCCTTTATATCATATATATTTATTAAATTTATCCCCATTATCTTCCATTTAATGCATTATTTGAAAACAAATCCCATTAGATCACAATGCAGTAGCCCATTGTACACATGAGAGAAGTTATCATATCCACTATATAATGGAAAGTAAAAAATATAATATATGAAATAATGATATGATATATATAATTATTTTATAAATATCATATATATACATTATATCCATCATCATTACTAACCATTAGAGGTGTTAATAAAAAAAAGAAAGACTTCATTTCATGAAGAGTTAATCCACCTTACAAATGAATGATAATTTCATAACCCATTTGATGGAAGTGGGGATGGTTGTAATAAAAAAACATAGAAAAAAAAATATATTAATAAATATTTTTTGGTTATTATACCATCATGATTTGATAATAATTGAAAGAGTTGGTGGAAGAAATAATAAAAAAATGCTCAGTGAAGTATGATACCTCTTCCTTGAGTAACCTCCTTAATTTTTCACCAATAGCCTTGAAAGGAAAGATTTATGACCATAATAAGGATTATAGGATGATATTATGTAATATGGTATGTTATTAGTGAATTAATTAATCAAAACTTAATGGTATGAAGGTTTTAAGAATAGATAAGTTGGGTGCCCTTTAATAAGTGAGGTGAGTGGATCACTTGTAATTTTTTGAAACAAAAAACACGGGACCAATTTTTTATAATTAAAAAAAGATAAAAATGGGGTTTTATATATATTTAGATATTATATGGTCAAAATAATTCCATAAAATATATTTTAGAAATGTTTTTATGTCATTTTAACCCTTATTTTTTAGTTTAACCCCTCGATAAACCCATTTTTACCTTAACTATTGTAATTAATTGTTAGTATTTTCACTTTTCATTTGGTAAAAAAATAATTTTAAATTACCAGATAAGTTAATATAATATTATTAAAAATAATTAATACATTTTTTAAAAACCAATCCATTGATGTGGAAAATATTAATTTTAAATTATTCCTTTAGTTGCGATGAGAAAGAAAGTTTTCAAAGAGAAAATGTTCAACAGTTTACAAGGTTTTTAAATAAAAAATCAACATGAAAACTATTCAAATGAAATAAATTGGATATATATATATATATATAATTATATACTATTAATTTAAATCTAATTTATAATATAATTAATATTTTAAAAAATTAAATGGAATGTAATTTTTGAATTAAAATTCAGTTTTTTCACTATTAATCAAAAATTTAATCCTTCTAGAAATTTCTCAAAAAATAACCCAGTGATAATTTTCATATTATTATTTAAAAAACTAAAATTATTTTTTCAAATACATTTTCTCAATGTTTCAAAAAAATCATTTTAGAATAAGTTATTTTATTAATTTATTGATGTAAAATAGACTTAGGCACAAGAAAATAGTTTTTGAAAAAAAAATTCATTTTTTTAAATAACATTAATCATCATTTTTTAATAATTTTTCACCAAATAAATCATTTTTATACATTTGTAAACCATATATTTTAATAAATTTTTTAATCCTATTCATACCATGCATTCCAATTATTTGGTGATATATATCATATAATAATATTTGGATAATATCTCACATTTCGGTTAAACATAATGTTAAATTTAATGCAAGATAAACTCAGTGTTATGTGTAAGGGAAAATATAAAAAATATTAAATACAATTTTAATAATATATTTATGAAAATATATGGTTGTTGCATTCTACCTATAGAAACCCTATCCATGTGAAAATATTCTTACATGATTTTAAGTCTAATTAACCATGAAATAGAAACCCATGATCGTATAGTTTAGTATATTTAGGAGATTAGGTACAAATTTAGAGTGCATAAAACCAAAATAAAAAACAATTAATCTCCAAATATATATCCTAACTTCCTTTTTACTCATACATCTGTATAGGAAATTCTGTGGAAGACATGAATAAAAGGGATAATCTAAAATGTTCAGTATGGGAATAAACTTAAGAATAAAGCATAGCACATGGGTTAGAAGGAATATCCTGATGACATAAAAATTAATGGGACATGAATAAACATATTGAATCATAACATGTAGAAAATGTGATCATGTAATCATAGAATAATAGTAATGTGAAAACAATATACAACATGATATAAGCATGACTCAAGACTATCTACAAAGACTGTTGCTATAACTGACTAAGATTTTACAATATTTATCCTATTAAATAAATTCAATTCATTCAATAGATTACATTGAAAAAAATTATATTGTATAAATAATATAAAATCACATATATAATATAAAATAACTTTAAAATAAATGATGAATGAAATATAAGTCTTTTTCGAGAAATTAGGGATCATATACCAATTAAATAGTAACGTGAACTTTTGAAAAGTAATATGAACCATAAGAACATTAATTCATCCAATAGAATAATATCCTCAGATATGAATTTATAAATTAATTTTAGTCATATTATAAATGAAAATATTATGCCATTATGTCATTGTATATGAAAATAAATATTTTGAAAATGATAAATTAAGTGTTTTTTTATTAAATATAAATGTTTATTTCCAATTTTATAATTATTATAATGGACTAAAAGAAAATTTAAATATATAAAATATATTCATAAATCAATATGTTGTTGTATTATGATTATAAAATAATTTTATAGGTCCTTAATTAATTTTTTAAAGAGTTATAAAATCAGTTATAATTTTTAAAATTGTTATTTTTTGAGTAAATGATAATTTTAATTTACAATTAAATTTATCATATTTATAATTTTTGTTCCTAAAATAGTTATCATTTTTTAATCTATATTTTTAAAAATTTTTAGGGTTAATGTTTTTTGTATTTTTCTATAATAGTTTAATTTTTGGTGAATAGTGAAACATGATAATTCAAGGAAGAGGCTAAATAGATGAATTACTGATTCACAGATGTTGGGTGGATGATTTAAGAACATACTATATAAATATAAATCATTACATTAAAATATTTAGTGATAATGTTTGATCTATTCACAGTCATGAGTAAAAATAATTAACAAATGAATAAAACAATCCAAAACACCCCTCACCTCCATTATAAATACCACCCTAACTACCTCTTCAAATCACACCTCCAAACCCTTGATGATTATCCAATTTATACATAATAATATTCCCAAGTTTCTCCTCCACTAAGAGGAGCCTTTGGTCACAATAAATTCAAGAATACATGTTCTTTAAAGATGTTCTCAAGGAGGACAATTCAAGAGGTAAAAATCATCGTCCTTATTTTTCAAATTTCTTTGAATTTCATTTATTTTTCTTATACATACCTCACTTATTTTATAAAACATGAAAAAAACTCCATTATAATATATATTCTATAATTTTATTATTTTAATGGACAATCCATCATCAAACCCCTTTTCATATCCCTTTTATTATAAAAAATGAAAATATCTTATGTGATGTGTCGAATTATTTCCATCATAGATGATGTGTTTTCATTTTCCATTAACATAGTCAAGTCTGGTCATAAAATCATTAAAATGGTTGAAAATTAATATTAACTATATATTACAACTTATATAGTGCTCTAGATCTAGTACATATACAAAAAAATAATTAAAACAAAACTTCTCGGCGATGATCAAAAAATGCCAAAATAATCTAAATGGTTATAATTAATGTTTTATCTATTAAATCATCCAATTATTTAGAAAAAAAATTATATATAAGAATATTTAATATTCTTTATTTTCATTAATAAAATATAATTTTAATTCTATACAACTATTCTCATTTTACATGATCTTTCATACATGTATACAAGTTAACCCTTCATGAAGACTAAAGAAACAAACACTCTCAAATAATGAAATTTAATCATATAACTCATAAAAAAGACATAAATAAACATAATAAAATTATAATATATAAATTTTTTGTTTAATATTTTATTAATTAAATTATTAATTAATCTTATTTCATTATGTTGGATATCATGTGCAAGTGTTGAACACTTTCAGACATAAGGTAAGGGATTCTCCCTGAACCTCAATTTATTTCATTCAGGTTACACATTCTCCCTCTATACCATAATGTAATTATTAATTATTCTTTTTTTAATATTCCTAAATTTTATGTTTATGAATTTTTTTTACCTAGATGAATTATTCTTTCTTTGATGGTAATACATTTTTTATAAGGATTATTTTTCAACTCCTCCCGATAAGTAATCCTAATTAATGCAACCTTCCCAATTTTTTACCCATTTTCATGTACCATCCATATTCTATTTTAAAAAACCAATATTTTTATAAAATCACTCCTTTTATACTGAAATACTATATTTTTTCATTTCTGGATTTATATTAATAATTATTCATTTTTCCATTTTAACGACTCTTTAAAATTATCATTAAAATGTACTAAAGAGGATATTTTATAAAGATTCTTAAAAATAATATTTATATATTTTTACATAAACTGGACAAAATCTATCTTGATATATTCCTATTTTTACTCATGAATGTGAAATTAATATTTAAATTTATTCTTTCATAGACTTTATTATGATACTCTCTTTGGTTATGCATTATTCATCCCGTATTCCTTATGTATGGAGTATGTATACATCACATTCAGTTTTGATCATTATTCATTGAATATTTCAAAAAATATAAATATTTATTATATCATGGATAATAATATTTCCTTATAAGTGTAAAATTATTACTTATGGTGTTTTCCTTGAATGATTTGGGGAAATACTAATGAATTTATATCCTCTACTCAATAAAAATATTTTAAGTTATATTATTCCTGAATTGAATCATTGTATGAAGAATTATTTGGAATTACAATGATAGATGGGGATCAGTTATAGATAGCAACTCAATGCATCGACAGATCTTATGAGATAACATAGTTGTGAACCCCCTTCGTGTTTTCTTCCCAACAGAATCATATGGGTTTTTACCCACAGAATTAAACCATGTTGACTATATAATTGTTCATTTGCCAGATACTTAATGTCCAATGATTAATAATTATAATAATTTAGTATTTAGTTATTACATTCCATGAATTTTTCAATATTATAAAATCAATAGGTGCATTTTCATTCTCATTTTGTTGATGGAATGTATTATTTTTTTATTTACCTTCCCATTATGATTATGATTTATTGAAATGGATTCACTTATTATTGATTCATGCAATCCTTACTGAGAATTTTAGATCACTCTTTTATTTATTTTCTTTCCCTAGGTTGTGAAGATGAAATATTTGAATAAGTGACAAGAAGTTGTTTATTTAAATTTTTTATGTTCTATGTTCAATTAAAAATTTAATAAGGTAACCATGTATGTTTCTAGTTTCTTTAAGACTACTAAACCGATTGATCCTTGGTGTTGTGATCTCTTTTATCTATTCCATTTTAACAAAATAACCACTGATTCAGGTATACTGGGGTCGAGGTTGTTATAAATGGTACTAGATAATTCTTAATAGAAACCCTCGGAACTATATGTTAAATAATCATTAGAATTATAATAACTCTTTTTAGAGAATTTTGTCTCAATACTCAGGATGATTAAGAGAAAACTTAGTGCATGACATTATTTAGTGATAGCTCTTGTAGTAAGGGAATAAATCAATATCCATAGACAATGTAGGTATTTTAATTTTGAGAAATTAAACACAATTAGTGTTAGATAAGATCATATCATGACCATATTAGGAAACAATAAACAAGTTATAACAAATAACAACACTACACATATGTTGGATCATTTCATACTATAGAAGTCCCCATATTTTAGTAGGACTACTAATCTAATGGTGGATGAATAATGGATTATGTCACTTGAAAAGATATTTTGGACATTGAGATTTAATAAAATCAAAAAGTTAGTTATGGTAGTATATTGTCCCAAGGGACATGTTGATGAATGGTGGTCATTGATCAATAATACTATGAAGTAAGAAGAAATAAAAGACATAGAATGGAGAAATTTTAAATAAACATTCTTCGATAAATAATACCCTCATGAGTAATGAATAGAAATGAAGAGGAAATTTGTTAGCTTAAAGAAAAGAAAAAAAGATAATGTCATAGAGTATGAGGATCCCTTCAGAATGCTATCTAGGTATGTTATAGATTACAAACATGATTCAGAAGGAAATATTTATCATTTCTTTGAATTTCAATAACCTAGTCTCTGGAGGGTAGTGGCTTCTCAGTACTTTTGATAATATTATAAAATTGTATTATGTTCCATCTAAAAAGAGAATGAATTTTCAAGATCTTATATGTTTAAGTTAAATAAATATAATAAGCTATGTTATGATAATTATGGAATGGTTGAGGCATCAATGAAGAAGATTGGAATAACACAATTTCCATTATATGAAAATTATAGAAAAAATATTCCTAGGAAATTCTTGAAAGGAATGTGAGTTTGTTATAAGTGTGGAGAAAAGGGTCATAGAGAAAATTAATAAAAGTGGAAGAAAAAACTAAATAATTTTCAATGCCACAATAGAAATGAAATAGAGCATTATTCAAATAATTTTCCCAGGTGTCAAGGGAATTTATCACAAAAGAGGCAAAGGGGAGATATACAATCTTATGTTTTCACCACAACTGATGTAAAGTACACAATGATGTGGTGGAAGGTAAAATAATCTTATCTTACAATTTATCAAATTAATTTTTTGATCTAGATAATCACACTCTTTTATATCTACCCAATTTTTTTATAAAAATACAATTTCCATTTTGATTTAATAATAGATTTTTTAGTAAAAAATCTAAAGTTAAGTCTCATTGCAACAAAAATATGTTGGGAAGTTCCCCATATGGAATATATACATGCATTATTTTTTAACCATATTATCATACCTATGGTTTCATTTGATATAATCTTTTGTATGGACAAGATTTCCAAATATGATATGATATTTTATTACAAGAAGAAGGAAATTATGATTTGTGAGGAAGATGTTGAATCCCTTATATTTTGAGCTGAAACATTATCATTTGATTATTATATAGATCCACCCCAAGTATCTATATAGTATGAAATTCATGGGGATGAAGATAAAACAACATATATGGATGAGGAAAGTCATATTAAAATTGATAATGTAGCAATTCTAAAATAATAAACTGATTTATTTCCCAAGAAATTACCTGGACACCTCCTAGAGTGTGAAGTTGAATTTACCATTGGTCTAATCCCTGATTCAACACCAATATCAAAAAGTCATTATATAATTGAAATTTTTGAATTAGTGGATATGAATAAACAGATATAGGATTTGAGAAATAAGGGAATTATTTTACCCAGTGTTTCTCCTTAGAGAGATGTAGTTCCATTTTTTAAGAAGAACGATGGATCCATGATATTGTGCCATCGCTATAGAGAAATAAATGATATTAAAATAAATAAAAAGTATCATATACTCCGAATTAATGATTTATTTGATCAACTTAACGAAGATAAATATTTTTCAAAGATTTAATTTCATTATGGGTATCATAAATTGTGAGTAAACAAGGAATAAATTCCAATAAAATCTTTTCAGATGAGGTGTGGGCATTAAAAGTTCACAGTAATTCCATTTATCTTGATTAATGGACACTCTTTTACATGGATATAATGAAAAATTTATTAAATAAATATCATGATGATTGATTTAGTATTCATTAAAGATATTTTGTGTATTATAAAAGATATAAATACCATGAAAATAACATTTAGATTATTTTTGATACTCTTAGAAGGAAATAGTTATATTTTAAATTTACTAAGTGTGAATTATAGTTTTAGGAAAAAAATATTTTCCATATTGTCTCTAAGGATGGAATATAATTTGATCCTATGAAGAAAAAGGAAATCATATAATGGCATGTGCCAATGAACATAACAGAGGTGCATAGCTTTGTTGGTTTAATAGGATAATATTAGTGTTTTGTTAAAACAATTTCAAATTGAATGAAACATTAACTAAACTCTCACATAAAGGTGTTCAGTTCATATGGAAAAAATAATGTGTAGAATGATTTGAAAAAATAAAGAGAATATTATTCAATGTTCATATTTTTACCTTAAAATCAGGAAATGATGAGTTTATAATATACAATGATGCATTGAATAAATGATTAGTTTTTTTACTTATGAAAAAATGATATAGTTATTTCATATGCATCAATGAAGTTTAAGAGTCATGAAAAAATATCCACCTCTCAAACTTGAGTTAGTAGCCATAATATTTTCTCTTATTTATGAAGACACTATCTATATTTTGAAGGATGTGAGATGTATATATATCACAAGAGTTTGAAATAACTCTTGAAATAAAAGGATCTCCTCATGAGGAAAAGATGATGGCTCAAGTAACTCAAATATTATGATTTCCCAATTAACTATCTCCCAAGATAGGAAAAAAGGTAGAAGATGCATTATATAAGAATGATCATGGACTTATCTCCCAAATGAGGATTAAGAAAGATATTATGTTAATGGAACTAGTAAATATGGATATGGTAATTGTTTTGGAAGAGAAAATATCAATTTTTCAAAAGATTTATAAACCATTTTTACTATAGAAGATAAAAAGAACTCAATCTGATGATGGAAATTTTAAAAATAAAATTAAAGTTGTTAAGGATGGAATATTGGAAGACTTCATGTATAAACATGGAATTATAAAATTTGGATAGATGTTATGTGTTCCAACAATACCTGAGTGAAAAAGGGAACTATTAGATGATTTTCACATCTCAAAATTTTCTATACACTTTGGTAGTACCCAAAAGTACAGAGATATGAAAGAATATTTTTCATTAGATAATATGTACTGGTAAATTGTTTACTATGTGTCTAGATTCCGAGTTTTTAATAAGTGGACTTTGAGACACAACATCATAGTAGAGTCATGAAATCTCTAGCTATACCTATGTGTAAATGGGATGAAATTACTACATACTTCATCAGTCGATTACCAAAAAATCCAACAAAGAATGATGCAATATGGGTAATTGTTGATCGACTAACCAAATCATCTCAATTTCTTTCTGTAATAGAGGATTTTCCAATAGAGATCCTAGAAGACTCTGAATTAATGAATTTGTATGACTTTATGGTTCACCTCTATCGATTGTGTCTGATCGAGATCCTCATTTCACATCAAAATTAAGGAAGAGTATTTCAAAGGATTTGGATACCGAGATTCATATGAGTACTGTTTATCACCCTCAAACTAATATAGAGACTGAAAGGACTAATAAAATATTGTAATACATGTTGAGATCATGATCACTTGACTTTCAATGTATGTTGTATCATTATTTACCTTTGGTAAAATTTTCAAAAAAAATACTTTTTATTATAGTATTAAAATGGTTCCATATGAATCATTATAAGGAAATAGATATCGAACTCGAACATGTTGGGAATAATTTGGTGCATGATAACTTATAATCCCAGAACATATTGAATAGATAACAAAATAGGTAAAGATTATTCAAGATCGTATTAATGAAGATCAATGTTGGAAAAAGAGTTATACTGACAAATAGAGAAATTATTTAGAAATTCAAGTGGTATATTATATTATTCTAAAAGTATCTCTATGATAGGGTGTATTATGGTTTAGTAGGAAAGGGAAACTAAGACCCAGGTACATCATACCATTGAAAATTTTGGAAAGAATTGTACCGATAATAAATTCTCCCAGGTCACTCCAAAGTTCATGATGTGTTCTATATATCATTATTAAATAATTAATTTCCAAATCCAATGCTTGTACTCACCTAGGAATAAAAATAACTAGAACTGATTTTGTCTAACTGCAAATATCCTATCGAAATTCTTGAAACTGGAGATAAACTATTGGGAAATTTGTTGAATCGACTACTAAAGGTTATTTGGAGAAACCATAAAATGGATGAAGCAATGTGGGAACCTAAGGATGTTATGAAGAAGAACCACTAGTAGAAAAATTATTTTTAATGTCTCCAGTTTGACGTCGTTTTCTTATAAACCGATTCAAATAATTTTTGCGGTGATTTTTGGCATCGGTTCTTTTAAAAACAGACGCCAAAAAGAAAAAAAATTGTTTTGGGGTCAGTTCTTAAAAATATCGATGCAAAAAACCATATATATATATATATATATATTGGAGTTGGTTTTTATAAAAACTGATGCCATAAAATTTGAAAAAAAAATTTATAATGTTTTAGATAATTCACTAATCTTTGATTTGAATGGTGTAGAGAAAAAATGGAGTTACATATTAAACGTTATGGATGTCGGAAGTTGATCATCTCTTAGATAAGTCTTAAAAATGTTCAACTTTCAAAGGCCGTAACTTTTAATCTGTAACTCCATTTTAGCTCCACGACTAGTCAAATCAAAGATTAAGGAATTATCTAAAACATTGTAAATTTGATTTTTATTTTTTTGGCATCAGTTTTCATAAAAACCAACACCAAAAATATTTTTTAGTTTTTTGCGTCATTTTTTTTAAAACCGACGCCAAAAAAATTATTTTCGGTTTTTGGCATCGGTTTTAAGAAAAACTAACATGAAATGTTTTTTTTTTCAAAATTTTCACGTCATTTTTTTAAAAAACTGATGCAAAAAATATTATTTTTTAACTTTTTAGTGTCATTTTTTAAAAAAACCGATGCCAAAAATGTATTTTTTTAACTTTTTCGCGTTGGTTTATTTCAAAATAGGTGCCAAAAAAAATATTGATTGGAATTTTTAGCATCGGGTTTCAAAAAAACTGATGCAAAAAGACCAATGTAAATCCTCTTTTGCGTCGGTTTCAAACAAAGTCGATGCCATAGAGTAATGTGGGACCAAAATTTCAATTTTTTTCACAACACGCGTTTAACTTTTTAAAATCCTACCTACATTTTCATACAAAGAAATTGAATATATTTTCATTTACTATAGATATATTCAGTTTCTCCTTCGTTCATTGTTTTCAACATCATCGATTCAATCAATTTTTCAATGCGACTTCAATCATTAATTTTAACACAGTACATATTCTATTCATTTGTTTTATTTATTATTATTATCCTTCATTTCTAAACAACTTGATTAGATTTCTTATAATGATGATTAATTATCATATCTAAATATAAGTTATATGATAATAAACAACATATCATTTCTATGGAATCCTGTAAAACCATTAAAATATGTTTGAAGTATTATGCTTATTTTATTTCATTTGGTGTATATGATTTTAATTTATTTTTATCATGTTATCCTTGAAACTGGTTGTATCAATTGAAACATTGATATATTCAACTTTTAACGGAGATAACTTTTGATCCGTAACCTTGTTTTAGGTCCACAAACAGTCAAACCAAAGCTTAAGAAATGATCTAAAACATAGAAAAAAATTTAATTTTTGGCATCGGTTTTTTAAAAAACCGACCCCAAAACAATTTTTTTAATTTTTTGTGTCGTTTTTTATGAAAATCGATGCCAAAAATGATATGAATTAGTTTGTTTGGCATCTATTTTTTAGAAAACCGATGCCAAAAAACAAATGTAATTTATTTTTGGTGTCGGTTTACAAAAACCGACTTAAAAAGTCATATTTTTTATGTCAGCGACTTCGACATTGGTTAAAAACTGACATAAAAAATAAAAAAAACCAACGTTAAAGACCATTTTTCTACTAGTTAACAGACAACATCTATTTAGTGGAAAATATACTTGACACTTTTGAGGACCACATTTCTAAAGGAGGGAAGAATATAACACACCAAGATTTTGTGGTATGTATCCTCTTAAAAAAATTCAATCCATTTGAAAGATTAAATTTTAAAAAAAATTATACAGTACAAATCATATAAAATCACATTGAGAATAAAAAAAACATTGTAAATGAATACTGAATTAAATAAGAGGATTTTCCTCGAAATTAAGGAACATATTCCCAGGAAATATTAACTTGAACTTCAGAATTTTAATGTAATCCTTAAGACTAATAATTTGTCCAATAGAATAATAAATTCACCTAGAAAAGTATAATTAAAATTTAGTAATCCTATAAATGAAAATATGATATAATTATATCATTTTATAAGTAAATAAATATTTTAAAAATGATAAATCAATTTTTTCTATTTCTATAAAACAGAAATGTTTATTTATAATTTAATAATTTATATGACTATTTAAAAGAAAATTTATTTTCTTAAAATTGACTAATAAATAAATAATTTGTTTTCTTATGACTATAATATAATTTTATGAGACCTTAATTATTTTTTCAAAGTGTTAAAAAATTAGTTATAATTTAAAAATTGGTATTTTTCGTGTAAATGATGATTTTGATTAAAATTAAAATTATATTTTTTTTAAAAAAAATTCACTAAATTGAGTTCGTTTTTGAATTCTACACATTGAATTATTATTAGGGGGAATTTTTTGGATATTCGATAATAGTTGAATCTTTGGTGAATAGAGAAATATGGTAATTTACAGTATAAGCTAAATTAATGAATTATTGAGCATAGATGATTTATGGATGATATATGCCCATAATAACTAAATATAATTCATTATTTTAATATATTTACTGATAAGGTTTAAACTATTCACAGTCTTGATCAAAAATAATAAAAAAGTGAATAAAATAATCAAAAAAACACCCATGTCCTCCACTATAAATAACACACCTCACCAACTCTTCTCCTTACACATCCAAATAATTGACACATGTCTAATTTCAGTGAAATACTATTCCCATGTATCCCCGACATGACTTGGATCCTTTGGTCTCAAATAAAATATTGAAACCTAAGTGCATCAAGGAGGTTGTTAAGGATAATAATTCAAGAGGCAAAACCCTTTATCATTCTATATTAATTTCATTCAATTTCAATTTTTTCTTATCCTTCTCACACCTCCTCTATAGAAACATGAATTATAACCCTAGTATCTCATATATAATTTAATTTAATTATGTTCATTTAAATTCCACCATCAAACCTTTCACCTCTCCCTTTTATTCTAAAAAATGAAAATATCATCCGTGATGTGTCGATTTACCACCATTATGGATGATGCATTTTTATTTTCCCTTATTATATTCAAGGATGGTCTTAAAAAAATTATAATGGTTGAAATCGAATGGGATTTTACCCATATACTTAAACATTATTGATTGTATAATATTTCTTGTGATAGATACATGAAATCTAATGATTATTAATTCCCTTAATTAAGTATTCAGTTATTAAAGTCCATAATATTTTCACTATAAGAAAATCTATTGTTGAATTTTCATTCTTAGTTTGTTGAATGGATGTTTTTTTCAATTATATACCTTTCCATAATGATTTTTATTTATTTAATTTTATTCAGTTATTATTGAATCATTCAACCCTTACCAATAATTTTATCTCACCCTTTTATTTTTTTTCTTTCCCCATATTATGAAGATGAAATCATTGAATTAGTGATAAAAAGAAGTTTATTTTCTTTTATTATGTTCTATGATTAATTTCCAATGAAATAATGGAACCACATATATATATATATAGTATCTTTAAGACCAATAAAATGATCAATTATTTGTGATGTTATATCTTGTATCTATTCCATTATAATGAAATGACTACAAACATAGGGATATTGAGGTTGAAGTTGAAACAATTTCACATAGCAAAAAAAGTCCCATAAAGGAATCAGGTTCATTTCCCATCCAAACATGACATATAATGAGAATAAACATTACCCATGGAATGGGATAACTGTATAGGTTCACCCATCCCAACATGTTCATTCATAAGTCTTTCACATGAATAAGAAATCACAAGGGTTACCCAGGGAAATAATTGGGTACCATAATCATCTCTTGAGAAATAAAAAAGGTAATATTGTAATGGTGTCCATAAAAGAATACAAATAAATCATACATGGAAATTAAAAAGTTAAAATATGCATATACATTGATAATTTATATCAAATTAAAGTGGAAACACATAAAAAGAGCACCTGAGAAACATTATAAAGGAGACATTTTAGTGCGGTTTAAGGAAAATGTTAAAGAGTATTTAAAATAGAAAATGAATAATCCTTTGTATAAAATAATAAATAAAATAAGATGGATTTACATGATAAAATAATAAATTTTATATTAATAATGGTAGATTATAAATTTTTAAGGATGGTACTTATAAAGGGAATGAAATTGGGAAGTTTCCTTTATTTGGTCTTTCTTATTGAGAAGAATTTAGAATGGAGACTTATAAAAACATGTATTTCCCCATCAAAGGAAAAATAAATGAGTTGGAAACATATGCATGAAACATAAACACATAATGTAGGAGTATTAATTTATAATAATTAAGAAATACATTGGTTTAAGGATATATAAGGCACAACCTAAAGGAAAAAATGGAGGTTTGGTGAGAATCCCTTACATTATGCCCACAAGTGTTCTTCAGGTGTACTTTATGTCCAATATAATGAAATGAAATCTGTTAAGTAATTAATTAATAATAAATTATAAATTTATTTTATTTTTTATAATTTTATATGTTGGTTTATGTTCATTATGATGAGTTATAGAGTTCAATTCCATTGTTCCGTGAGTGTTCTTTTTCTTGGTTTTCATGATAGGTTTTCTTGTATAAAAGTATATTAGTTTATGTAAAATGAGAATAACATTCCATAATTAAAAAAATATTTTATTAATTAACTTACATATGTTTAAATGGTATTATATATCATTGGGTTATATGTTATAAGGATGATTCATTAGATAACTTGTTAATGAAAATGATTTAATTTATTTTGGAGGTTTTTATGTCCATCATTATATTATATAATTTTATTTAATATCGTTTTTATAAATTGTTTTCGGAAAATTATATAACTTAAAATATGTATAAAAAATCTGATTTAACTATAATTATGGTTTTATGGACACCCTAGAATGAGGTAATGAAATATAAAAACACATCATCCACGATGAATTTAAATCGACACATCACATATGATGTTTTCATTTTTTAAATAAAAGGAAAAGAAGAAGAGGTTAGACGAAAGATCATCCATTGATATAATAAAATTAACATAAAAATAAATGTTTATAGTTATCATGTCACTTTTATATGGGTAGGATAGGAGAGGATAAGAAAATAAAAGAAAATGAAAAGAAATTTCAAGAAAAAAGTAGATTATTTTACCTCTTGAAATTACTATCATTGAGACCTTCTTGAGGCACTTGGGTTTGGTATTTTATTGAGGCCAAAAGATCTTGGATATGGGGAAATGACTTTTAAAGAGTATTTTGTTGAATTGTAAAAAAATTCCATGTTAGAAAGTTGTAAGAAGAAGTGGTGGTGAGATTGTATTTATAGTGGGAGGAGAGGGGTATGTTTGATTATTATATCCATTATATTATTATTTTGGATCAAGAATATCAATAGTTTTTATAATAATTACCATATTCATTAAATAATAAAGGATAGTTCGATATTATGGTGCTTACATCTTCCATAAATCATCCATGAATAAAACATTCATGTATTTAACAAATATCATAAATTATCATATTTCAATATTCAAAATGTCTTTTAACTATATTATAAGAATCCCAAAAATTCATCTTAAACATTTATCGACATTTAGAATTATAATATGGACTCCATTTTATGAATTTTGTTTCTCAATATGATAAATTTTAATTTTAATTGAAATCATTCTTAATTTTAAAAATATTTATTTTAATAAAATAACTGATTTTATGAAACTTTGAAAAATTACATAATAGACCATAAAATTATATTATAATCATAAGATAAGAAAATATTAATTTAAGAATATATTTTGTGAAAATTAATTTTCTTTTAAATTGTTATATTAATTATAATATTGTGAATAAATATTAATGTTTCACAAGAATACCAATACTTATTTTATTATTTCTGAAAAATTTATTTAATTTTTCCTAGATATAAATATACTATTTTTTCAATCTAAATAAAATAAAATTTTATTTATACTTAAATAGGTTAAGTTACCATTCTATTGGACATGTCACCATTTTTAATGGTTACATTACTATTCTAACGGTCAAGTTACTATTCATTTCTTATAGGTTTCTTAAGTTCTATAACTACCTCTTATTTCATTCAATATTTATTTATAAAGTTTTTAATTCTTTCTCTATGTGGTTTTATGTGATTTAGACTATTAAATTATTATAATACGATAATTTCAATTGATAAAATATTGGTTTGTTACATTCTTCCCACCTTACTAAATGTCACCCTAAAAATTTTGTTTAACATACTATGGGGAAAATAGTTGAGGGTAGTTATCCTTCACCAATTAATCTGATTCCTATGTTTTATATTCATACACATGGTTCCACCACCATAGTAATATAACCAGGTGAGTAGTCTTTCTGCATAGAACTTTATCTCTACCATCCAAGATCTTCACTAGATTCTATTCATACAAGATGTCATTCTACAGTTGTACCACCTACAGATTCAGTACATGATAGGGATATGGTATTTACTTCTTCAAGAGGGACATGTGGAATATATATTGTTCTTGGGAAAAGGTAGGTGAAAGTGTTAGTCAATAATCCACAACTCAAACACAATAGAGAATCTAGAAGGGGTTGATGTACCTAAGAGTCAGCTATCCTTTCATCCCAAATGTCATTATCCTCTTCTATGGAGATATGTGGAGGAATACCATGTCTCCATCCTTAATCTCTAGGTCCCATGGACGGCTGTGTGAATAGATATTTTGTAAACTTTGGGAAGCCCAGATATGATACTGAATTATTTTCACCATTTCAACCATTTCCTCGACCATTTTAAGACCCCATAACTTCTGTTAACCAAATTCATCCTAGCATGTCAGCATTCTACATCTTTTCCCACAAATGGATTCATATAGAGCTTTTATAATACTCGAGTGGAAAGTGCTGTTGTAAGAGATCTCGACCAGAGGTATATTTTTGTCCCATCACCCTTTGAATTCCAAAGAACATGCTCTCAACATGTATTCTATTTTCTGAATAGTCCCCTCATAAAAGGCATCAGTTTTACTATGATAGGCCATAACAATGTTCAGATCAGTGTTTAGAGCATGTTTGCGTGAACATAGAGGTAAATATGAGATATCGATCAGATAAAATCTATATTGGTACTCTATATAGATTCAAAAAACATTTGATGTATATCTATGTAAGTTAGTTGAGTGAGATTATTTATCAAATTATGATAAAGTGATCTATCTTTGTAAGACGATACACAACAACTCATATAACATTTTTTCCTATGGATTTCTTCATAAGTACGATGAAAACGTCCATGTAAATGATTTTCCATTTCCACATTGTTATAGGTACTGGTTTCATCATTCCATTATAGTTTTTCATTTTATAATTTATTTCTTGACATACTAGGAATCTTGATGTATATCAGTGATATATTTCTACATATTGTTGCACTAATAATGCTCTTAGAGATCTCAATAAATATTTTTGTAGGTGAATAGAGATGTCTAAGGTACATGATTAATTTAAAATGTCATTATTTTTCTATGGATTAGATGGTATAAATAAACCTGATCCAAATGATACAAATCCTTACTCATTAGTTTTTAACACATAGGATTTTGCATTTAGGATAGATTCCACCTTTTCTTGAATTTCCAAATTATTTAATTAAACATCCCTTATTTTCTTCCCAAGGGATAATTTTGAAATAATTTGAGAAAGGAATGATGATGTTCCTTTCTTAATTATTCCAATGTATATCCTATTGAAATATAATAATATTGGATCATTCTAAATTATCATCATTGATAATTTTGAAGCATTCTTTATAAATAAAGAATATGACACTTTATTTTCATTACCATGATGGTAGTGGATTGAGTTTTCATAACCCTTGATGATAATTAACCATCATTACTAGAACATATTATTCTACTTATGTGTGGATATATATATTTGAGGCTATTATGATCAGTATATATCTCACACTTCTTTATATAGAGATAATGACTTTAAATTTTTATTGTGAATATCATAGTTCCCAACTCCAGATCATGTGTGGGAAACTTTTTCTCATGAATTTTCAACTAACATGATGTATAGGATATCACATTATCATTTTGTATCAATAAACAACCTAACCCTTCTTTAAATCATGATTGTTTACCACAAATAGTTCATTACTTGTTAGAAGTGTGAGTGCTAGCATGGTGAGAAGCCTATTATTCACCTCTTGAATGAAGCATTTATATTCATTAGTCTTGAAAATATTTTCGTCCTTTCAAGTTAGCGGAATTAGTTGAATTTATAATCATGATAAATTCTTCACAAATATATTGTAATTCTAATCTAGACCATGATAATTATGGATCTCTATTACATATGTTGTCCTAGGCCAGTATTAAATTACTTTTTTCTTGTAAGGGTCCACATATATTTCTTTATTGGTGGTAAAATTCCCCAATAATTATACTTCCTCCATCCAGAACTCACATTTACTGTACATTGAATAAATTCTCTCCCTTCTCAATGACTTTAGAACACTACTTAAATGCTCCCCATCTTCTTCTTTTCACTTGGAGTATATCCTAATATTATCAATAAAGACAACCAAAAATTTGTAGAACTAATTTCTAAATAATACATTCCTTAAATCCATGATTATTTCTGGATAATTAGTGATTCTAAAATCTATGACTATGAACTCATAGTTTCCATACCTTGTTTGAAAGGTATTCGTAGGATTATCTTCCTTCTCTGCCTTTAATTGGTGATATCCTTATCGAAGGTCCACCTTAGAGGAATACTTGTCCACACATAGTTGATATAACAAGTCATATATCCATGAAAGCAGATACTAGTTATTTATAATTATTTTTTTGAGCCCATGATAATCAATTGAGAGGTGCATTGATCGATTCTTCTTCTTGACAAAGAGGATTGGCGCACCTCATGGGGAAACACTCGAGCATATAAACTCGTTGTCCATATTCTATTGAAACTACTTCTTCAATGCCTCCAAATCAAAGGTATCCACTCTATAAGGTGTCTTGGATAGTGGAAAATATCATGGGATAATATCAATTTATAAATAAACCACCCTGTCAGGGGGTGGACCAAGAAATGTTCCAGGTAACACCTCAATGTAGTCCCTCACAAGGGCATGCATTTAAGCACGATCCTAACTATTATCTTTATAATTTGAGCTAGATATTATTTATTATAAGGAAATAATATAAAAAATTTAGATTAATATTATGAAGGTGATTCATCATTCTTCTTACAATTTTACAGAATTAGAGGATGCTTCATGATGTGATGAGTGATATTCATTTATCAATAATTGATGTCAGTTTTTTTAAAGATATTAAATCCATTCCCAAGATAGCATAAAACTCCTCCAAATGAAGTAAGAAAAGATTCAAATGGAGGTTTAGTCCAAAAATATTTTCTAAGGATGAGTTATATAATTTGGATTCAATAATTTCCCCATTTAATGTTTTCAAATATAACTTAATCTCCAAATTTTTACGTTATGTTTGAATAGTTATAAAAAAATATTATAAGAAAGGAATGAATGTGTAGAACTAGAATTAAATATTCTGTTAGTAATTATTTAATGATGAATCAGTGTACCTATCACGACATCATTGCTGAGGTCCACTTCAGTAATAGTAATTGAATATTACGATCCATTCTTCCTTGGAGGTTGTTATTGTTTATTTCCTCCAATAATCCTGGGCATAGGAAAATGTCCCATATAATTCCCATGTTCCTTGAATTTTAATCACTACACTATAGGAAGAGTGTTGATCTAAAAATTAATTTATTATTCCACATTAGTGGGATTCTTTGTATCCCTTTAGAAATTATTAGATAGATTCTCCTCTATTACACAATTAAATCATATCCTGGTTCCCATTAAAGAGTTCCCAAGATGAATCTTCCCACAATTTTTATATGTGGGATGTTAAATTTTCTTTCCATCATGTGATTTTTCTATTGATACTCCCATATTAAACTATAATTTCTTTTTTTTATCGCTGGTCCCATGAGGACACTGAGAACCTCTGATATCCATTTTAACCTTAAGGGAACAACATACCATATTCACATAGCTGCCAAAGTTATAGATTTCCAAGACATTTCATAGACTAATAATTAGTCCAATAAACAAGGGATCCACATTGATATCAGTTTTCATGAAAAAGACATAGGCATATCATGTAATCCTTTTAATGTTTTCCACATATTCCCTGATAGACTCATCTTCCTTATAATTCATCCCATGGAACTCCATTTCCATCGTAAGATGGAGTGTATAGGGAAAATATTTAGTGAAAACAATTCATGAAAAATTCCCTTTCCCTGGAATCAATTTCCTCTTTATACATTTGTTTTTATATTTCCGCCACTAATAAGATTCATCATTAAAACAATAGACCCCCCAATATGAATTTATCTTCTTTTATGCATGGAATGACATAAAATATATTCTAAATGGAGTTAATCCATGGGATTGAATGGCCCACTAATGATGAGAGGCATATATCACATTAAGGATTTAATTAAAATGTCCAGTTTATTAGGAGAATGAGGGTATTATAATTCATTGAAGTTATTAGTCATAATTTGAGCCAGATAATAAAGTAATTTCATGAAGTTTTGAACACCCATTCCCACCAGATTTGGAATTTCATTAGCAAAATCGTCACATTTCCTATCACATTGATTGATGGAACGAGTTATCCTTTTTACAACCATTAACTAGGAAAAATAAATCACAATTATGGGGGATTAAATAATCATCTAATAAACATATAAAAGGAAAACATTTAACATATAAGGAGAAACTTATAAATATAGTGTTTATCATAACATGTGATTATCTAAGATTCAATATAGGTAATCAATGGGGATAGAATTATCCCTAGTATTATTACTAAAGTATCATAATACCAATCCCCAAAAACAACTAGACTCTATTATAATACCAACTATAGTGAAACAAACCATTTTCACATATCTTTAAACTATTTTAAATATATTAAACCATGATGTATAGGCCAAGGATCATAAAGTCTAATGTTGTTTGAAGATTAGGTACATAATAATAAAACATGAAACTAAAATAAAAAACACATGTATTTAATCTCCATAAGGATCTACTAACATTATTTTAGCTCTTACATCTGCATAGGATAACCTGGGGAATACCAGAAGAAATGGGACGAGCTAAAAATCCTAGTAAGGGAATAAATATAGGAACAAAAAATAGAAAATTGGATAGAATACATATGATGATGACATAAAAAAGGAATATAACATGAATAAACAAACTGAATCATAATATATAGAATATGGGATGACATAATCATAGAATCACATGATTGTGGAAGTAATATACAAAATGTAATAAGTATGAGTTAAGGCTATCTACCAAGACTTCTACACATGGCACACAATGTCCCATAAAGAAATCTAGTTTACTCTTTATCCCAACTGGATGCATCACGAGACTAAGAATTACCCAATGAATTGGACTTCTATCTAGTCACACTCATCATAACATGTTTATGCATATGTGTTCCACATGAAGAATCAAGCATAAGGGTTACCAATTGAGAGAATTTTGTATCATTATCATGTCATAAGGAATTAAAAAAGGGAATATCATAATGGTTTCTATAAAAGAATGGATTTAAACCACACTTATAAATTCATAAGGGAAAATAGGTATATATAATTATAATTTAAATAAAATTTTATAGAAAATATGTAAATTTATTTTATAAGAAACATTAGGAATGAAACATTTTAGTTCTGTTTAATGAAAATATAAAAGGGCATTTAAAGCGGAAGAGACATAATATTTTATATAAAACCAGAAATGAAAAAAATGGATTTTCATGATAAAAATATTCATTTTATAGGAATAAGGGGGGCTTAAAATAAACAATTAATGCTTCTTGAAAATTGGTAATAAATTGTAAAGTTCTCTTTAATTAGGCTTGTTTATCAGGAATAATTATGATGGGAACCTTATAAAAAAAGTACTTAACAATAAAATATAGAATATTTGATATGGAAACTTATGAATGATACAAACAAACATAATATAAGTGGATTAATTAATGATAATTAACAAATACATTGGTCTAATGAGAGATAAAGTATAACCCGAAGGAAAAAAGAGAGTTTCGGTTAGAATCTCTTACCTTAAGTTTGAAAGTTATCTTCACTTGTACATAATTTCATAGATAACTTAATTAAATAAATCAATCAATTAATTCAGAACCACTTCTCCATGTATTTTATTTATTATAAATTTATTATGATCATTTATGGGCATTATTATGATATATAGAGTTTAATTCTGTCATTTTTGGCATGTTCCTTTTCTTGGTTTTGATGATCAGATCACTTGTATAAAATTATGAAAGTTCATGTAAAATGGTAATAATTATCCAAAATTAAAATTATATGTAATTTATGTACTTAAATTTTTTAAATGGTATTATATATCATTTTATTTTATGGTATGAGGATGATTCATTATATAAAACATTACATAAAATGATTTAATTTATTTTGGTGGTTTTTACGACCATCACAATCTTATATCATTTTATTTAATAACATGTTTATAAATTTCTTCCAAAACATGATTTGAGATATTATATGTATAATAGAATCATATTTGACAATAATAATGTTTTTATTACCATCCTCGAAGGCAGTAATGGAAAATGAAAATGCTTCATCCATGATGATGGTAAATCGATACATCACCGATGATGTTTTTATTTTTAGAATAAAAGGGATAGGTGAAGTGGTTAGATAAGAGGTCTTAAATTAATAGAATAAAATTATATTAGATATAAAATAATGGAGTTATCATGAAACTCGGTTAAGTTTAGGTGAGGATACAATAAGAAAATAAAAAAATGAAAATAAATTAAAAGAATACGAAAGATGATTTTACCTCTTTAAATTATTCTATATCAGAACCTCATTAAGGTACATGGGTTTGGTATTTTATGAAGACCAAAATATCATAGGCATAGAGTAGATTATTTTAAAGAGGATTTGGAATAATTTGTACAATCTTCAAGTCATGTATGATTTTAGGATAAGAGGTGGTGAGGGGTGGTATTTATAGTGGGAGGGGAGGGGTATTTTTTATTACTATATTCATTATCAAAATATTTTTGATTAGGAATATAAATATTGTTGATAATTATCAAAAAATACATTAAAAAATTAAATATAGTTCTATATTACTAAAATTGAATCATCCACACATCATACATTACTTAAAAATTAATTTATTTAACTTATATAATAAATTATAATATTTTACTATGCACTACAAATTCAACTATTTTAGAAAAATCCAAAAAAATCACCCCACCCATTTTAGACATACAAAATTAAGAAATGAAGTTTTTTATAAATATGTAAAATTTAATTTTTAATTTAATAGTCATTAATTTGAAAAATACTAATTTTAATATAATAAACGATTTTACGAAGCTTTGAAAAATTACGTAATATCTCAGAAAATTATATTATAATCATAAAAAATATTAATTTATGAATTCATTTTATAAAAATAAATTTTCTTTTGAATCTATTTATTAGTTATAAAATAGTAAATAAATATTTACTTTTCACAAAAATAACATTACTAAATTTATTGTTTTTAAGACATTTATTTACTTATTCAATGATATAAATATATTATATTTTCATTCCCAAGATACCTAAATAATATTTATACTTTAATAGTTGAGGTTACAATTATACTAGATGGGTTATTATTCTTAATGTTTATATTACTATTCCAATGGTCATATTACTATTCCATTAGTATAGGTTCCTTAATTTCTATAAATACCTCTAATATCATTAAATATTTATTTATAAAGTTTTTTTGTGTTTTCTATGTGATTTAATGTGATTTATTTTATTTGAGATAATTATAATAAGGTAATATTTTTATAGAAGTTAGGGTTGTTACACCACCTCCAATAAAATTTATTTTCCCTTGAAATTAGTATCATTTATCAAAATATTAAAATTTAAAACACCATAAAAGAAACCCACATCATTAAAAGGGTAATAACAAAATTCTTTTAAAATAGAAAGGTTTGTGAGAATATCATCTGGAATAACACATAATATGTTTTAGAATAAGAGAAATTTTTTGGGAATTAAACAAATAGACATAGAATATAAAACTAACACACAAATATATATGGTGAGTGATAGAGAACAAGTCATGAGAAATTCAATTACCCAAAATAAATAAACTAATGATGTATGAAAATAGTCATTGATATAATAAAAAACGATGATAATATGACCAAATATAATTTCAAGATCATTTCCCTAATATATTTAAATTAAATTTCCATTTATACTAAGAATATATTAATATTTACTTACTTGATATCTTTTTATTTCATAGGAATAATTTCATCCTTTGGTTGTGACTTGATCAATTTCCACTTCATCTCTTACTCAATGATATTAATTTTTCTTGTCTGAGGCATTGAATAAAATCCATATATGAATAATAAGTCATTCCATCAATCTCTAGTACAAAATGGTTAACAATGGTTATCCAATTTCAATAAATCAGTATATGGTGAAGTAATAAATTAATCATTAAAAACTCATCCAAATATTAACACAAACCAATAAAATAAAAAGTAAACCTTATAACCCTTCAAAAATTCAAATTTTAAAAAGATCTCCAAATTTCTTAATTTCAAATTAACATCAATACCCTATAAAACATAAAGATGATCTCGATTTCCAATTACCAAACATGTGAATACCTTTTTCATTTATTCTCTTAAAAAATGGTAATAAGATAAATTAATAAAAAAATGTATTGAAATAATAAATTCTTCTTTAGTCCTTACATAAAATGCATATTATAGTATATATTCCTTAAATAAAAAATTATATATAAACTTCATAAATGATAGTTTATTCCACATTGTCAATAAATCGTTAATCAATTCCACAAAAATCATTACTACAACATTTACTTATTTAAATCCAACATATACTTATCCGAATATAATTATCTCAACATCCATAAAACATAAAGTGTTATCTTATCTTAACCACGTGTTTTTATAAAAGATTAACTTTCCATTAAATCACATTTCTATGTTATTAGTATTATTCAACATTTTCTATCAAATTACTATCAAAAAACTTATAATGAAAATTTCTTTTATATTTCATGATTCATATAAAATAATTATTGATTTTCAATATATTATTACTTCAATTATCCCACATACATCTCAAAATATTAACTAGGATTCTTCATCGTATTACATAACACCACCTTTCTTTTCACATGTATCTTGTCATATCTTCATCACATGAAATATAACCATTACTCACACAACTGTTATCATTTTCATTAAGCAATTTCTCCTTTGGACATTGATTATCATAATTCCCACACTTTCTACATTTAAAACTTTCAATAATTGGTGATACCTTAGGGGAACCATTATTATTATCCATTATGTTACCCAAATATTTCATTTTTCCTTTTTCATTTACGTTCATTATGTCTTTATTTTTCCTAAATAAATCATCTTCCTACCCCTCTATGATATTCCATTAAGTTCTTCATTTACATTCATTACATATAAGAAAATAAATATTCTTTCATATTTGGTCTCCGCTACCCAAACATTCAGTGAACTCTATCATTATCTTCTTTTGTGGGTCCAGGAGTTGGTCAAGGTGTATGTTGTTATTCAAGATCCTTGATAGTGAAGTAGTAATAATCAAAACAAAATTCACATAATTAATCATATCATTTTGATACTCATTAGTAAAATTACCATCACATTCAATGTTATCAATGTTTATTTAGGTTCCATCCATTATATAAAAAAATTATAGTGTGAGGGACAGTAATCATAGTGGGAAATGAAAAAATCATGATAACAATAAATTATATGATGTCTACATTCTGATTTTTTTTAATATTCTCATCCTTAGATTTATCCTATTTTATTCATAGTAATTAGGGATTTAAATCCATCATTATGGTTCATAATGGGTTTGTGAATTTTCTAAGAATATCCCATATGAGTTTCTAACAAGTTCTATATCGAGGTCCATTTTTTGTGCACGTGGTGATGATTGAGTCTAGCTCAATTTAATTGTAACGCCCCGACCCCAGCTACCCAGAGTCGGTGCATTACTTCGTAACATTGGCATGATCACAAGAAAGATCAAATCTCGAAAGACCGATTGGTTTAGTAGCCTTGGAAACACTAGATATATTCATAGGTTTTACATTACATCATAAAATGAAAAACTACTACAACAACATAAAGTCTCCATAATCCACACTCATATCCCCACATAATATCCCTCCAGGTCATTTATAATTTACTTCTTCACTTCCTGGGAAAAATAAAACATATAAAAGGGGTGAGCTCAAATGCCCAGTAAGGATAACAAAATAGCGGAAACTTTCATAAATAAGAATAAAATTTTAAGGCAATGTATAACTAAAACAAAAGCCTTTTAAACTTGAACTTCAACATAGTATGGAAAAAGTAAAAATGAAATAATGCCATTTACTTATTCACATGGATATTCTACTAATCTAATAATCACATGCAAAAATCAATAACCACTTTCATAATGTTGGAATGCATAATGCCAGACTATCATAACCACATAGTCAAGGCCTCGTGCCAAGACTACAAATAAGATTTTGTCAAGGCCTTGTGCCAAGACACTAGTTTGTCTCATGAGACCTACCGATGCATCGAGGAGCTATAGCGGGCTCCACCCGTCACTTATTAAGTCCAATGCATTCCCATATGAAAAGGTTTAAACATAACATAAACATTCGTATTAAAACTAGCATACGAAATGTCAATAATTTCACCATAAACTATGAATGGTATAAAAAATAGCACATCCATAGTCAAACATATCACAAAACCTTCAATACAATATAGAAGTTTTGTATCATAATAAATCAACTTCAAATAATCTTAAAATCCATCAAAGGATGTTGACATAGATGAAATCAAAATTCTTTTTAAAGAAATATCTCCTTTTATTTTGAAATCATTTAAGATCCATATAAAATAAAACATTTTCTTTGAAAATATTCTTATAAGCTTGTAAGGAAAGCTTTGAAGATTTTATAACGGCGTAAAATAACCGCACCCGCCGTATAAGTTAAAAAAAACATTCTTACCTCAATTCTGTCGAAAAGGTTAAAAATGACCTTGTTTTGAAAATGACGGAAAGATTCCTTTATAAACCACTTATAAAAGTCAAAAAGGGTATAAATGACTTTAACTCATATTTTAGTAAATAGTAAAAATGTTTTGAAATACATTTTTAAGAAACATAGATGTGGATGATAAAGAGATCCCAGTAGATTATTACGTATAAACAACCTCGGATAATGAAGAGATTGTGAAATAACCCTTACCTTGTACTTTTCCTTGGTTGGGGTAGGTTAACCTCCTGTATAATGGTGAAATAATTGTTATTAAATTATACAAGAATCATATACATTAATATGATATCATATATGATCTTTTAATATTGATTTGATAATAATATCTTAGTATTATCGCTGTTTCGGGTGTGAACTTACTTGTTTGCTTTTGTATGTTTTGTTACGTAAGACATGTTTGTAAAGGATAAGTTGTATATTATTCAAATCCATAATGGTATCAAGTCCTTAAACATCATTTTTAAATCATCAAATGATAATTATACTTGAATGGATACGTTGGAGAATGAATCTCATCGCGTTCGTGGAGACGGTAGTCCGTACGTACGCACGAACGCTACTTCCATTTAATTTTTATTTTAAAAGAATTGAATACAAATGATACATAGATATATTACTATTCCAGTATAATATAATATTTTATACATGTTACTTAAGTTCATTAACACCATCCTTTATACGTTCCATGTGTGGTATGAACGAGTCATATCATTTTAAGGGGGCGGTAGTCCGCACTTCCTCAAATGAAATTATCGTATGTATATACAACATGAAACTAATAATGGTATGAAATAAAATGGAATTACAGAAGCTTATATATAAAATATATATCATTAATATCATATTTAATTACAGTGCCATCATAATGGCCACCATGAGAGGCGGTAAGATGTATTTGAACAATCATCGTTTCGTGAGGCGTTAGTTTGCCATCCACAGAAACATTATGTTCATCATCCATTAGATGGAGTTGTGTGTATGTGTAGTTTTAATCCTTTTTATAACAACATCCTAGTATATTGAGGATACTGGTCTTGTTACAAAAGAAAGGAAATAAAAAGAGTTTAGGGGTTGAAGAAGCAAAATAAATGAAAATAATTTAAGAGAAATCGTTACCTTTAATTTAGGTAACTCACTTTGGTTGGAACCAAAGGACTACTTGAAATGCTTTCTTCCTAAGGGGAAGCTTCAAGGAGGAGGAGAGGGATGTGGGGAGCTTAGTTGGGCAGAGTTTGGATGAGCCAAGTGGCTTGAGAGGTGTGAGGAATGAGTATAAGTGGTCTCCTTTTATAAGGGAGAAGAGGGGCTCTTTAGGAAAGAGTGAAAGTATTACTTTATAATATAATTATATTCGGTTTATAATGGTCCAAAAATCATTGAGGTCGAAGATAAGATGACTCATATTCTAAATAAAATCAACCAAAAAGAATTGGACAGGTTTTAGATAATATTTTAATCATTATAATCTTATTTATTTAAATGATTTATTAATGAGGTAAACATTGCATCATTATTGTGTCATTAATAATTTCAATTATTTGATGTCTAAAAATTATAAATAAAATATCATTATGTAGGAAATCTTTTTATCTTTCTAATTAATATTTATAATCGAAAATCCAACATGTATAACCCTATGTAAAAATTGTTCTTCTAAAAGATGTAAGCTTATGCCATTTTTATTTTTATTTTAACTTTATTAATATAAAGTGTCCCTACCACATACAAGTGGTTCCAAGGGGTCCCCAAATTGACCCAAGGATGATCATGGTCGGGTATGTGTCCACCAATAAGGTTAGGACACGTTTTAGGGTAATTTTGTATTATTATAATATTATTTTTTAACCCTTATTTACTGGATTTACCCTTAACCATGGTAAATAAAATATTTACCACAGTAATTATTCAAAATGTCTAAAAATAAAAGTTACCTATTTACACAATTTGGACATCCTGATTCCAAATATGGAATCCATTTTTCTAAATTCAAAACACAGAAGTGACAGAAATTAATTTAAAATTAATTCCCGCTGTCAAAACAAAAAGCGTGTTTTTAAGAGGTAATAACTATCAAAAGATTGACACTTGTTTATGTTCGGTTTAATTGTAAAATTATGTCCAATGACCAAAATTATATTAAACGGTAAAAATATATTCTAAATATACTTTAAAACCACTCAAATTCATAATTTATCACTATTAATTATTTTGATTAAAAAAAGTTGTTTTTAATTAAAATTTAGTAATTTTCACTATTCATCAAAATATGAAAGTTATCCGAAATGTACCAAAATTTCACCTTAGGCTAAATTCGATATTCCGAATCCAAAAATGAAGTCCATTTTCAAATAAAAAATATATATAATTTCAAAAAGTAGGTATTACTATTCATAACGGCTAGTTTGATCGGTTGTGGTGTGTGTTAAAACTCGACGTTGCGTACAACACACGCTACTGTTTTATTCAAAGGAAAGCGTACCATGGAAGCTTGGGATGTTTCATTTTAAATTTTTTTGATGTCTCCATTTAGTCAAAAAGTTTAAAATATTGTATTTAAAAAGGTTTCACTATCAAAAGTTGATAAAAGTGCAATACTGAAAATGAATCTGTTCTTGCATTATGACTAAGAAACTCATAATATGGATTCTAAAATTATAAGGATTATATAAAGTTAAAAATGTAGTTAATGCTATTCATGACCTCTTTTAATGGATTTTTTTGGTAAGTCATGGTGCAATTGAACTCGGTGTTGCTTGTAGTGCAAGTTATTGAATTATTTTGAAGAAATAACACACTATGAAATCTTGGGGTGTTACATTCTCCCCTCCTTCAATAAATTGTGTCCTCGCAATTTGAAATTTTTCTTCGAAAATAAAAGGTTGAAAATAGATAATATATTTGTGGGAAAATCTACATCGGAAATTGGGTTACTAAAATTTAGTCTTAATATGAGGAAAAGAGAAATGAAAGGGTCACCACCAAATTATGATCTCGATTAGGAGAACATTGGTGGCAATTAGAGATATATAATTGGAGGAAAAACATAAATATTTATAGGTGGTGATTGAGGTCATCAATCACAAACAAGTATAAAATTGAGGTCCTTAAACTCATCAATCTATGATGATTTTAAGTACCATCGGTTCAACAAAATATAGGGTATTGGGACAACACATTTTTGACATTTCAAAATATCTTAGTTGAAATCCCACATCGAAAAATGAATTAATGAGGCCTCTATTTAAAATAAAGAGTGGAAAGTATGAAGATTACCGAAAATAACACATACTAGGGTTCCATGTAGGAAAATATGGATATGGAAGAGAAATCTAACCATCAATTATCTGATGGAGAGTGGTAGAGAACATGGCTATGAAAAGGCCAACAATCCCAAAGCCATAAATTTGTGATGATTTAAGGTACCATCTAGGACAACATTTTTGTTCTAAGTTTCTATTATTAATGTTGAGGAATTTATTTATGAGATTGGCTAAGATCATAAGGAGATATACTTACTTTATAATTATAGTTTTGTCCATTAATAAATTTCTACCATAAACTCATCTTTCACTCGTAAAAAAAAATTATATTTATACTATTCGTACAGGGTTCCAAAATAAACGAATTTATAATTCATCTACCAGATCTTTTAAAAAAAACTACATTATTTAATCCAGGACATCTCTTGGGCCAGTGGTAGGTGATACACCCTTGTCGCCCTTCGGTTGCGGGTTCAAGTCTCGCGGCCTTGCCGGACGCAACAGGTTGCTGCCCGACCTCCGGGTTGTCCTTTTATGGCAATCCAAAATAATCCAAATAAGAACTATCCAAAATAATTCTATCCAAACTCACAGTCCAACATTTATAAGGAAAGTAAACATAATATAGATCCTTTTTACCCCGTAATAGCATATAAATACCTTCATCATGTATTACCATATTCCTTATTGATTACATTCATGATCCCTTATTCCATATAAAATGCTGGATATACTTCATTAATCCAAAAATGTTTTAAACCCCAACAATGATGGAATATACAAATCATTAATCAGTTCCAAGGTAGTCAAGAATATCCAATATAATTTATCCAAAACAATCACATATTATTCCAAAATCACTACCTCAGTATCAGAACTATATTATGATTTATCATTCTCTCAACCATATATTTTCCAAAAATTTATCCTGCTATTGAGTCACTTTTCTTTGTTCCACACAATCTCAAGTCCTTAATGAAATAGTACTGCAGTACAATCCTTATATACTCCATAATAACAAGTACATTGTTGATACAACACTCAATTGACATAATCAACATAAGAACTCTAATCATTCCTCTTCATCTGTGGTAGTATCATAACTTGATTATTATCCAATAGCATCATTTGCGTCATAGACTGATGACTGGGACATAGGTTCGCGTAGTGTCCAAACTCCTTGCAAATGAAGCACTGTACATTTGAAACCATTTTCTTACCCTTGCAGTCACGTACTTTGTGCCCTTTTCCTCCACACTTATAACAAACTCTCATTCCTTTCAGGCAAGTTCCAGGGTGTTTCTTTCCACAATTACCACATATGGGAAAATTCTTCTTTTCCCTCTTCCCTTTATCCATATTTCTCTATTCCATCCTTTTCTTCTCTTGCTTCCCTTCAAAGCCATAGGACTCAGTAAACTCTTTACTTATCTTATCAATACATGATATTATTTCTTCATATGATGATAATACATGGGAGACTATTTCTCTTATAAATTCTAGCTTAAGACCATGAAAGATATGATCCTTCCTTCTCTTTGAATCATGTGTATTTCTGGAGTTCTCATTCCTTCTACTGGGCGCCATTTCTATACCATGGCATAAACTAGATCAGTTTATGAATCAAAACACATAATCCCATACTTATAAAACACTTCACATAAATTGAACTATTTATGGATATAATCCATAATCATAAGAATGTTTTCTTTGAGGAAGTATATACTCATAATCACTTCAAAATGATTTGTAAAGAAAATGAGAGTTATCCTAAGCATATCCCCCGGGAGTGTCGTAACCAAGAGTGCAGCAAGGCCTGTTGTCGTGCACCAGTTCCCGTTCGAGTCTAGCTCAAAGCGGTGTTTTCGGGTTTTACCCCTAGGTACATCTGTGCCAGAGCCGCCTCTACCTGATCGTATCCAGACAGGGATGTATTGCTCGGAAAACTCACAAAATCTCTACAATACCAAAATTCTAGGACGTTCTTCTATACTAATCCTCAAAGTTCATCTTAGGTCTACGTGCTCTAATCAGAGTTTATCTAAATCTAGCTTCCAAGGTTTGTACTAAACTTCCTCTGATACCAACTGTAACGCCCCGACCCCAGCTACCCAGAGTCGGTGCATTACTTCGTAACATTGGCATGATCACAAGAAAGATCAAATCTCGAAAGACCGATTGGTTTAGTAGCCTTGGAAACACTAGATATATTCATAGGTTTTACATTACATCATAAAATGTAAAACTACTACAACAACATAAAGTCTCCATAATCCACACTCATATCCCCACATAATATCCCTCCAGGTCATTCATAATTTACTTCTTCACTGCCTGGGAAAAATAAAACATATAAAAGGGGTGAGCTCAAATGCCCAGTAAGGATAACAAAAGAGCGGAAACTTTCATAAATAAGAATAAAATTTTAAGGCAATGTATAACTAAAACAAAAGCCTTTTAAACTTGAACTTCAACATAGTATGGCAAAAGTAAAAATGAAATAATTCCGTTTACTTATTCACATGGATATTCTACTAATCGAATAATCACATGCAAAAATCAATAACCACTTTCATAATGTTGGAATGCATAATGCCAGACTGTCATAACCACATAGTCAAGGCCTCGTGCCAAGACTACAAATAAGATTTTGTCAAGGCCTTGTGCCAAGACACTAGTTTGTCTCATGAGACCTACCGATGCATCGAGGAGCTATAGCGGGCTCCACCCATCACTTATTAAGTCCAATTCATTCCCATATGAAAAGGTTTAAACATAACATAAACATTCGTATTAAAACTAGCATACGAAATGTCAATAATTTCACCATAAACTACGAATGGTATAAAAAATAGCACATCCATAGTCAAAAATATCACAAAACCTTCAATACAATATAGAAGTTTTGCATCATAATAAATCAACTTCAAATAATCTTAAAATCCATCAAAGGATGTTGACATAGATGAAATCAAAATTCTTTTTAAAGAAATATCTCCTTTTATTTTGAAATCATTTAAGATCCATATAAAATAAAACATTTTCTTTGAAAATATTCTTATAAGCTTGTAAGGAAAGCTTTGAAGATTTTATAACGGCGTAAAATAACCGCACCCACCGTATAAGTTAAAAAAAACATTCTTACCTCAATTCTGTCGAAAAGGTTAAAAAGGACCTTGTTTTGAAAATGACGGAAAGATTCCTTTATAAACCACTTATAAAAGTCAAAAAGGGTATAAATGAATTTAACTCATATTTTAGTAAATAGTAAAAATGTTTTGAAATACATTTTTAAGAAACATGGATGTGGATGATAAAGAGATCCCAGTAGATTATTACGTATAAACAACCTCGGATAATGAAGAGATTGTGAAATAACCCTTACCTTGTACTTTTCCTTGGTTGGGGTAGGTTAACCTCCTGTATAATGGTGAAATAATTGTTATTAAATTATACAAGAATCATATACATTAATATGATATCATATATGATCTTTTAATATTGATTTGATAATAATATCTTAGTATTATCGCTGTTTCGGGTGTGAACTTACTTGTTTTCTTTTGTATGTTTTGTTACGTAAGACATGTTTGTAAAGGATAAGTTGTATATTATTCAAATCCATAATGGTATCAAGTCCTTAAACATCATTTTTAAATCATCAAATGATAATTATACTTGAATGGATACGATGTAGAATGAATCTCATCACGTTCGTGGAGACGGTAGTCCGTACGTACGCACGAACGCTACTTCCATTTAATTTTTATTTTAAAAGAATCGAATACAAATGATACATAGGTATATTACTATTCCAGTATAATATAATATTTTATACATGTTACTTAAGTTCATTAACACCATCCTTTATACGTTCCATGTGTGGTATGAACGAGTCATATCATTTTAAGGGGGCGGTAGTCCGCACTTCCTCAAATGAAATTATCGTATGTATATACAACATGAAACTAATAATGGTATGAAATAAAATGGAATTACAGAAGCTTATATATAAAATATATATCATTAATATCATATTTAATTACAGTGCCATCATAATGGCCACCATGAGAGGCGGTAAGATGTATTTGAACAATCATCGTTTCGTGAGGCGTTAGTTTGCCATCCACAGAAACATTATGTTCATCATCCATTAGATGGAGTTGTGTGTATGTGTAGTTTGAATCCTTTTTATAACAACATACTAGTATATTGATGATACTGGTGTTGTTACAAAAGAAAGGAAATAAAAAGATTTT
This sequence comes from Viscum album, assembly GCA_963277665.1. NCBI lineage: Eukaryota > Viridiplantae > Streptophyta > Magnoliopsida > Santalales > Viscaceae > Viscum > Viscum album. The sequence goes on from OY728140.1 coordinate 1,144,968,762, forward strand.
AGGGGTTGAAGAAGCAAAATAAATGAAAATAATTTAAGAGAAATCGTTACCTTTAATTTAGGTAACTCACTTTGGTTGGAACCAAAGGACTACTTGAAATGATTTCTTCCTAAGGGGATGCTTCAAGGAGGAGGAGAGGGATGTGGGGAGCTTAGTTGGGCAGAGTTTGGATGAGCTAAGTGGCTTGAGAGGTGTGAGGAATGAGTAGAAGTGGTCTCCTTTTATAAGGGAGAAGAGGGGCTCTTTAGGAAAGAGTGAAAGTATTACTTTATAATATAATTATATTCGGTTTATAATGGTCCAAAAATCATTTAGGTCGAAGATAAGATGACTCATATTCTAAATAACATCAACCAAAAAGAATTGGACAGGTTTTAGATAATATTTTAATCATTATAATCTTATTTATTTAAATGATTTATTAATGAGGTAAACATTGCATCATTATTGTGTCATTAATAATTTCAATTATTTGATGTCTAAAAATTATAAATAAAATATCATTATGTAGGAAATCTTTTTATCTTTCTAATGAATATTTATAATAGAAAATCCAACATGTATAACCCTATGTAAAAATTGGTCTTCTAAAAGATGTAAGCTTATGCCATTTTTATTTTTATTTTAACTTTATTAATATAAAGTGTCCCTACCACATACAAGTGGTTCCAAGGGGTCCCCAAATTGACCCAAGGATGCTCATGGTCGGGTATGTGTCCACCAATAAGGTTAGGACACGTTTTAGGGTAATTTTGTATTATTATAATATTATTTTTTAACCCTTATTTACCGGATTTACCCTTAACCATGGTAAATAAAATATTTACCACAGTAATTATTCAAAATGTCTAAAAATAAAAGTTACCTATTTACACAATTTGGACATCCTGATTCCAAATATGGAATCCATTTTTCTAAATTCAAAACACAGAAGTGGAAGAAATTAATTTAAAATTAATTCCCGCTGTCAAAACAAAAAGCGTGTTTTTAAGAGGTAATAACTATCAAAAGATTGACACTTGTTTATGTTCGGTTTAATTGTAAAATTATGTCCAATGACCAACATTATATTAAACGGTAAAAATATATTCTAAATATACTTTAAAACCACTCAAATTCATAATTTATCACTATTAATTATTTTGATTAAAAAAAGTTGTTTTTAATTAAAATTTAGTAATTTTCACTATTCATCAAAATATGAAAGTTATCCGAAATGTACCAAAATTTCACCTTAGGCTAAATTCGATATTCCGAATCCAAAAATGAAGTCCATTTTCAAATAAAAAATATATATAATTTCAAAAAGTAGGTATTACTATTCATAACGGCTAGTTTGATCGGTTGTGGTGTGTGTTAAAACTCGACGTTGCGTACAACACACGCTACTGTTTTATTCAAAGGAAAGCGTACCGTGGAAGCTTGGGATGTTTCATTTTAATTTTTTTTGATGTCTCCATTTAGTCAAAAAGTTTAAAATATTGTATTTAAAAAGGTTTCACTATCAAAAGTTGATAAAAGTGCAATACTGAAAATGAATCTGTTCTTGCATTATGACTAAGAAACTCATAATATGGATTCTAAAATTATAAGGATTATATAAAGTTAAAAATGTAGTTAATGCTATTCATGACCTATTTTAATGGCTTTTTTTTTGGTAAGTAATGGTGCAATTGAACTCGGTGTTGCTTGTAGTGCAAGTTATTGAATTATTTTGAAGAAATAACACACTATGAAATCTTGGGGTGTTACATTAATATTTTTGGATTTATTATACATAGGTACCTATATGCAAGAGCCAAATTCACTTGTAGTATATAGAAAGGGATGTAATTATTTTTAAACCACATGGTATTCCTTTAACATAATTTCAATATATTTTCCATTACCTTGAATAATCCTTCGAGTTATCCATAGAGATATCCGTAGACACATCCTTAGAAATATACCCTAGGGATATAACTAAATATTTCTCATCCTGGTATCTAAATACTAACTAAACCTAACCTATTATACCAACTTTAGAAACCCAATAGTTTCAATAATGTATATTATATATTGTTATATTAATTTTTAATAAATTACACAAACAAATGCATGAGGACTATAATAGTTTTGCGCATTTTGAGACTAGGTAACAAATCTTCAAATTTGGTGAAATAGCTTTATCATATCCATTAATTTTCATATCCTATAGTAATACACAAAAACATACACAACCTAAGACATTTATTCATAACCCATGGGAAGGAATCATAAGAAAGTGTGAGCTTAGATGCTCAATAAAGTAAAACAATTACTATACGTATGAATAATATGAACATAAGGGTTTCAGAATCATGACACATCACATAGATATTATTTTTTCATAATTAATAAATCATAACGAAATAAAAGAACATGATCCATGAATTCATATCATTGTAATAAGACATGAAATTTTCGAATACAAATAAGCATATAAAATCATTTCCACAGTAGTAAGGGCTAACTTTAAAGGATATTATATTGGAATAGATTAACTCCTCAAATAATAATAGTATTCAAGGTTCACTCCCAAAACCATAAAAGAAAAAAATTCCATACTGAACTAGGTTCACTCTATTTTATTGTCCTATTTATCTCATCGGAGAAAAATATTTACGTAATGCATTGGAGGGAGATATAAGGTCACTCCCATCTTTATTTATCACTTAACCATCATCCATAGTTATAACATAACTACATTACTTGGCCATAACATAACCATATCTATATAATTAAAAACACACATATATGTTCAACATGATCAGAAAACATTCATCATATCATAACCCATTTAATCAAATGGGCTTCATGAACAATTATTCATATCATAACATGTGGAAAATAGACTTCTTTCACAATCATTTAATCCTTTCATCACTGTATAACCCATGAAAGGGAGTGGGTTTCATAATATTTCTATAATAGTATATCCCATGGGAGAGAATAATATTTCTTAAACAACATTTCATAAAAATACTAAATCATTCATAGAAATAATAATAAAGGAATCGTTGGATCATATCCCTTGTAAAACATAAGTATCCTCCAAGGATTTCATCATAAATGGAGAATGATTTTGAAATAAAAATAACAAAGATCAATTATTGGTGAAAATAACATTTCACTTAAAATAAAATTTTAGAAATAAAATTTATTAAAAAAAATATCATTTTTTAAAAAATGTAATATAGTAGGCTTATAACGGAAGGAATAAAAATTAGATAAATCATTTCATAATGAAAATAAACTTCCCACTTTGTTTTTTTTAAAATAAACCATTTTCAAAATCATTTTATTAAAAAACATGAAATAATATAAAGAAATATTAAAATTGAATAATGATCACGTTAATATGAAATTCTTTTAATGTTTAACATGTTAAAAGACATTCCGTTCAGATTTTTTGGTAAATTCCAAACTGTAATTGTTTTGAAAATGAAATAAAGATTACAATAAAAAATTATAGAAAATAAAACATAGGTAAAAATTAATTTAATAAATAATTAGGGTAACTTTAAAATCTTTTTTGAAAACATTATTAGGAAACATGGTTTTGAATGAAAAATGGTTTTCATCCAAAGAAAGAAATAAAAATGATTTTTCGTAAAAAAATTATTTTGAGATATTGAATACATAAAGAGTAGAAATATTCTGTGTGTGTGTGGGGGGGGGGATTTTACTCTAAAATATCTATATGATAAGAAATAAAATTATTTTCCTAAAAGGTAGATCATAATATTTTATCATTGGAATCATAATCATGAGCACTCTCGATAAACGGTGAGATTGTAACATAAAACCCGTACCACTTTGGTAACTTTGAAATATAATACCCTTTAAATAATTACATTAAGTGAAACTTATAATATCAATTGAAAATATAAATTAATTATATGACCGTTTTAATGGGCTATATGTAATAATTATAAAATACTATAGGTGCATAACATAACATATGTCTCAAGGAAGTAATATTGAGACATAAATCCCTTCCCGTTTTGGTATAATATGAGCAATGAAACCCATTAAATAGAGATCCTGAAATGTATATTTAAATATATATAATTTTAAATATACTAATTATAAAATAAATCTAGCAACAATACATACACCAAAAAAAGAAACACATGGTTAATATGGCATGTGTCTCACAAAAAATAAATGTGAGATGAAAATACATTATGAATTTAATAATTTTTTGAATCATAAGACTCAACAAATTATAACATGAAATGAAAACATTAATATCATTAAATAGATTATATTTATGCTATAACATGTCAAAGGTTCATTATATACACCACACAAAAGATAAAAGTGGTGAATTTTCATATATCTCCAAGAAATAAAAGAGAGAACATAAATCCATATCCTTAAGTCTCGAATTCCATTGTAAACATTTGAACCTCATATATAATAATTATAAATTTATTATACATATATTATATAACCATACTTATATATGTTATACCACATATGGTTTACTTATGACCATTCACTACAATTTTATTATTAATTCCTTATTAAAATCATGTTTTTGGTAATAACATTTTTTCTTTTCCTATATGTTTCGATTTGTTATATTTTTACTATTATGTAGATAATAGTTTAATAATCTATAAAATAAAAATTATGAAATAAGTATAATATTTTTTCATGAATTATAGTTTTTAGACCAATCATGAATGATTTTTTTGAGAAACGAGGTCGATTACGATCATAGATACGATAGGTCGTACGCACACATGAGTAACATTGTTCATTTTTTAACAATCATTATAGAAAGGATGTATGTAATAATTTATCTCCACATAATTATCATAATATGATAAATATTATATTATTTCTTTTAATATAATTATACATTTCATTCATGTGGTGTGGTTAAGAAAATAGAGAATAACATCTATTTATGAAGGTGATCGTCATCACGTAAGAAATAGACGTTATCATCTTTATATTAGTGAAAAGGTATTAAATAAAATGAGATATCAATTTTTTAGAATGTTAAATATTCCATTAATATAATTATTATGTAATCTATATCACCTATATTAATTTACACTATATTTGTTATGTTCTATGTAAAGAGTTAGTGAAAATTGAATCAGAAATCTTTATGAAGTAGTAGTCCATTGTACAAAATAGAGACATTATAGTTGTAACACCCCATGATTTTTTGAGGCGTTATCTCTTCCAAGTAATTCAATAACTTTTACTATATGCAACACTGAGTTAGATCACCCCACGACTTACCAAACTAGCCAGTCAAAAAATGGTTATGAAAAGTATTAACTAGATTTTGAATTTTATATACTCTATATAATTTAAAATTTTGTATTATGTGTTTCCTAAACATATTATAAGAATAAATTCAAATTTTCAGATAAAAATTGTATTTTTTAGAAAAATGAAATTTTACCACCTTTTAATGGCGAACCATTTTTAAATCCAATATTTGACACTTTTACATATTAAATTTGACAAAATAAAATTCATCTTTAGAATCGAGAAATCAAAATTGACTTTGGATGAAATTTTGGTATTCTTCTAATAATATTCATTTTTTGAATAGAGAGAAATACTATATTTTAATTCAAAACTGCCTTTTAATAAAATTTATTTATATTGTTAGATTAACTTTTTAATTGGTTTTGAAGTTTAATTAGATTATATTTTTACCATTTAATTCAATGTTCGTAGTTGGAAGTAATTTCACTTTAACATTGAACATAAACAAGTGTCAATCTTTTGATAGTTAATATTTCTTAAAAACGTGTATTTTGTTTAGACAATAGGAATCAATTTTAAATTAATTAATCCAACATCCATGTTTTTAATTTGGTAAAATAGAAATCATTTTTTAATTCAGAATATCAAATATAGCTTAGGCTGAATTTTTGATATTTTTCTGAAAAACATCAATTTTTGATGAATAGTGAAACCACTAAGTAGTTGTTAAAAATATGACCTTTTCAATTAAATGAAATTTTACCACTTCTATGAATTTAATTTTGAAAATTTGAAATACCTTGTTGTTATTAGTAATTAAAATGTGACTCAATAAGACGAAAATAATTTTTTGTGAATAGTAACTTTTGATTTTTATTTACCGCGGTTGAAGGTAAATAGGGTACTTTAAGGTAAAAAGAATATTATAATAGTATATAATTACCTTAACACTTGTCCTAATATTATTTTATGAGTCATGGATGACCATGGTCATCATTGGGTTGATTTGAGGACCCCATAGAGCCACTTAAAATTGATAATGACACTTTATATAAATTAATTTTTAATGAAGACAAAAATGACTTAAACATATATCTTTTAGTAAATAAAAATTTACAAGGGGTTATTAAAGTTATATATTTGACTATAAATATTCATTAGAAAGAAAAAAAGATTTTTTTACATCATGTTATTTTTTTTATAATTTTTAGAAATTAAATAAATAAAATTATTTATGACACAATAATGATGTAGTGTTTACCTCATTAATGAATAATTTAAATAAATAAGATTATAAAAATTAAAATAGATGTTAAAACCCTATAAAATTCTTACTGGATGATTTTATCTCGACCATGAGTCATCTTAACATCGACTATAATTAGTTTTGGACCATTAGAAACTAAAAATCATAATATAATAAAATAATCTTTTCACACTTTCTTAAAGAGCCCCTCCTCCCCCTTATAATAAGCCCTCACCTATAACCCATTAGTCACACCTCTCGAGCCCCTTGTATCATCCAAAATCTACCCAAATAATCTCTCAAGATACCTCCCTTCCATTTATAAGCCTTACCTTAGGAAGAAATCACTTTAAGAAATCGTTTTGGTTCAAACCAAAGGGAGTTACCCAATTTTAATGTAATGTCTTCCCTAAAGTTATCTTTTGATATTTTACTTCTACAACCCCCTAAACTTTTTTTATTACTTTATTTTATAACAAAACTAGTATCCTCAATAAAATAGGTTGTTTTTATGAGAAGGATTCGAGCAACACTTACACACACCTCCATCTAATGGGAAAAGAAGATACTGTTTCTGTGGACGGTGAACTACTACCTCCCGAAATGATGATTGTTTAATTATCCCCCACCGCCTCTTATGGTGTACATTATTATGGAAATATATTTATATATTATATATATATATTTTTTATGTTTTCTCTATTCTTATGTAATTTTCATTTACAAACACACCTTTTTGCCTTCCAATATGTGTGAACACGATACTTTCATTTGAGGACGTGCAGACTACCGCCCCCTCAAGGTGATATGATTCATTAATTACATACATGGAACGTATAAAGGATGGAGTTAATTAAAATATGTAACACATATATGATATGATATTATACTATAATTATAATATACCTATGTATCATTATGTTTTCATTTCATTAAATATGAAATAGAAATGAAAGTAGCATTGATGCGTACATACGGCTTACCCTCTCCATGAACGGTGCATTTCATTTCTTATCTCCAAATATCATGGACTATTTGTAATTATAACAAGTTTATTTTTGACTCAAGTGCCAAATATCGAGAAAACGACCATTATTACCTTATATGATTACATAATGTTTATGACATGGTAATAAGTGATATAAAAGGAATAATAAACTTGGAAAAGGTTCTAATGTATGCATAAATTAACTTTAGTTTATTATTCAGGAGATTAAATAACGAATAAGTCAAGTCAGACATGAGGTAAAGGGTTTCTTAACTCACTTTTAATTCTGTGAGATTTTCATTATTCACCACTTATTTATTGCTTATGGTGTATTTTTTACTACAATTTGATATATATTATCATTATTCCCTTTAAATTAATTGTATTCTACGATTCATTTAGTTGTTATCAACTTCTGGTCATACGGCTCGATTGATTACAACGTGGTAAAGGGTTTCTTATCTCACTCTTAATTTTGTGAGATTTCCATTGTTGGCCACTTATTTATTGCATGTGGTGTATTTTGTACTTCCATTTCATATATATCATGATTCACTTTATATTCATGGTATTATGTGATTCATTTGGTTGTTATTATTATTTTTCATATGACTTGATTGATTAAAACGTGGTAAGGGGTTTTCATCTCACTTCTTATTCCCATGAGATTCATACTATATTGACACTATTTCCTTTTGTGTGGTGTATGTACTACCCATGATTTTATTCTTTGTGTAATATAATTTAATTTTAGAGTATTTAATTCTTTATTGTATGATACTTCTTTCATGGGGTGTATGTTTTGTAAGTTAATGAATCGGTAAGGGAATTTCAAATTTCAATTTCCACTCATTTGGTTTTATGAAAACTTAATTGATTATATTACTCCACAATTATGTGTGAAATCACTATTACTTTACATATTTACTAATTTCCAATCCCCTTTGTGTGGATATACTTTTGATACACATAATCACTCCATTGATAAATTCTCAAGTCGTCGAAATAAACTTGATAAGAGTAATTTCAACTCAATTCTTATTCATTGAGTTAAACATCCAAGTCATTGGTGTTGTTTCTACAAGAATATGTAAGGATGTCCTCTAATTTATTTACACTGAATATCCAATCATATTGAGTGTATTTATATTTTTCACACATAATTATGTCATTTATTTATCCTTAACCTAAGGATATGGTATTTATAATGGAATTCATCTCAACTTACATTCCATTGAGACTTATTTGTTGATTATGGGCCAATTCACTTGTATATGGTGTATATACTGTACTTTGAAATAGTATATCATGAATCAATTTATTCTCATGAAATTCTAAATTTCTGATTACCTCAATTATTTGTATTCAAACGTCTCTCATTTGGTTAAGAACTCTAACTAAAATATCATTTTAAATGTTTTAAAAATTTATTCTTCTGAATCGTTCTCATTAATGTCCATGTTTTAAAAATGGTTTTAAGGTTTTATTTATATGGACATTAATTTTTTAAAATTGAAATTACTTTTAAAAGTTTAAAATTGTAGGTGATACTTTGACTCAAAAATCTATTTTAAACAGCTTCTTGATAAATAATGAGACTTTTAAATGTTTCCATGAAAAACGGATATTTCCCTTGATGATTTTTACTGATCATTTTCCACTATATCAACGTCCTTTATGGGATATTATTCTTGATCAAGCTTGATTTACTATGATACAAATCTTTTATAATGCATTGAAGGTTTTGTGATATGTTTGACCGTGGATGTGTTATTTTTATACCATTATTGGTTTATGGATATTGAATTAACATCTCTTATGTTAGTTTTAATATAAATGTTTATGTTATGTTTAAACCTTTTCATATGAGTAATGCATTGGAATTATTATGTTATGGGTGGAGCCCGCTATAGCTCCTCGTTGCATCGGTAGGTATAATGAGACAAACTAGTGTCTTGGAAAAAGGCCTTGACAAAAATCTTATTTTTAGTCTTGGGCCAAGGCCTTGACTATGGGGTTATGAAGTCTGGCATTATGCATTCAATCAATATGATTGTGGATATTGATATTTCATGTGATTATTATACTAGTAGAATATCTATGTGAATAAGTAAATGACATCATTTAATTTTATATTTTCCATATTATGCTAAAGTTCAAGTTTAAAAGGATTTTGTTTTAGTCTTATACATTGCCTTAAAATGTTTATTCTTATTTATGAAAGTTTCCACTATATTGTTATCCTTCCTGAGCATCTGAGCTCACCCCTTTCAATGTTTTATTTTTCCCAGGATGTAAAAAGTATTTTTTGGTAGACCTGCAGGGATAGGCTGGGAATATAAGTGTGTTTAAAATGGGGAAAAATGTTGTTGATGTTTTTTTCATGATGTAATGTAAAACATATGAGTGTATCTAGTGTTTCCATGGCTACTAAACTGATATGTCTTTCGGGACATGATCCCTTGTATCATGCCAATGTAATGTAATAATGCACTAACTATGGGTAGCTTGGGTTGGGGCATTATAGTTGGTATCAGAGGATGTTCAGTACAAACGTTGGAAGCTATATTTATAAAATCTCAGATTAGAGAACATTACCCTAAGATATAATTTGAGGATTAGAATAAAATAACTTCCTAGAATATTGGTATTGTAGATATTTTGTGAGTTTTCCAAAAAATACATCCCTATCTGGATACGAGCAAGTAGAGGCGGCCTTGGAAGAGATGTTCCTAGGAGTAAAACCCAAAAGCACCACTTTGATCTAGACTCGAAGGAGAACTGGTGCACGACAACATGCCTAGTTTTACTCTTGGTTACAACACTCCTGGGGGTTATGCTTAGGATAATTCACATTTTCTTTACAAACCTATTTGAAGGATTTTAATATAATATGAGAATAAATAACCTTGGTTAATACTAAGGTATTTTAGATTGAAAATAAAATGTTATAATATTCTCTAAATTATATTATGACTCACACTAGGCTATCTTGTGTAAGTCAATGGTTGGATTCCAAGGAAGTCATAGTAACATTGAGCAAGATGTACAAGGTGGGAACAGACGTGGAAATGAGAAACAAAATGGAATTTTGATAAGAGTAAAAGATATTGTGTTCATATAAAATCCAATTACAGTCATTTTTCGTAAATATAGGGGACCTTGGAATTACCTGAGTCAATTCCCTATTTAATAAGATAACCTCTAAGTAAAGGAAAAACCTATTTGGAAATAAACGGGTGGAGAAATAATTAAAAGTATGGGATTACTTTGGAAGATTATTCTCTTGTTTGTGTAACCATGTAGTTTATTATGTGAAAATACTGTTCAAGGAAGAATTATATTTTCTTTTGTTGATATAGTTCTAAATAACCATTTGGGTTTATATGATCCTTGAATTTCAGGCAATTACATGTTATTAATTTTTTAGGATGAAAATGAGAAGTATGAGATAACATTTATGGTTAAAATAAGTTATGGTTATTTTTGAGGAATCTATCTCATTTCTTGTAATATAATAAAAATATATAGTTTTTGAAAAAGCACAACACGCAGACCATGTGAAAACCCGTCACATCGGACAATTCTGCGGGAATCGAACCCACAACCAAAGTGTGACTGGGATTTATCGCCTACCACTTGACTACATGAAGACCCTGGTTAGTATGACTAATTATTTTTAGTTAAATGATTTTATGGATCAATATAGTGTTTATTTTGGGAACTTATGATTTATCCTTAGTATAAGAAAATGATATGATGATTAAGTGATAAATGTTATATTGGAAGATGTTCTCTCTTTTGGTAAAACTATATGACTAAGGAAAATAGAATACTATGGGATTTCATTTAAGGAGTAATGGTGGGATTTTATCTAGGTTTCTATTGTGGATTTATAGTGATTTTGGTTATTTATGGAAATGGTTGACCTATCATAGGTAATATGTGATTAGGTTAATTATTATTCTTTAGGGAAGGTATCTTAAAACCAAAAATGTGTTATTCTAATGCTTTATGTTTTTTTGGACCTATGATATTTTAAATCATCAAATATTAATGGCTCTGAGGCCCTCAGTATTACACTTGTTTGTGATTGATGACCTCAATCAACCCCTATAAATATTTACATTTTACCTCCAATTATGTGTCTCTAATTTCCACTAATGTTCTCATAATCGAGATCATAATTTAGTAGTGAATTTTTCATTCCCTTTCCCTCTTATTAAGACTAAATTTTATTAACCCAAATTTTGATGTGGGTTTTCCAAAAATGTATTTTTTTTATTTTTAAACTTATATTTTTGATGATCAATTTCAAATTGAGATGATGCAATTTATTTAAGGAGGGGAGAATGTAACACCCCATGATTTCTTGGTACGTTATCTCTTCAATGTAATTCAATAACTTGTACTATATGCAACACTGTGTTCGTGGGAACCACCACTTACCGAACTACCCATTCAAAAAACAGTTATGAATATTATTAACTGGATTTTTAATTTTATATAATCCATATAATTTTAACTTATGTATTATGTTTTTCTTAGACATATTATAAGAACAAATTCAATTTTTTAGATAAAAAATATATTTTTCCAAAAAATGCAATTTTACCACTTTTAATGGAAAACCCTTATTAAATACAATATTTGACAATTTTACATATTCAATTTTACAAAAAAATCCTTAGAATCAGGACATCAAAATTTACTTTGGATGAAATTTTGGTATTTTTCTAATAATATTCATTTTTTTATAATGTGAGAAATACTGTATTTTAATTCAAAATTGCCTTTTAATCTAATTTATTTATATGGTTAGATTATCTTTTTAATTGGTTTTGAAGAGTAATTAGATTATATTTTACAATTTAATCCAATGTTAGTCATTGGAAATAATTTTACTTTAATATTTAACATAAACAAGTGTCAATCTTTTGATAGTTAATATTTCAAAAAACACGCTTTTTGTTTTGACAACGGGAATTAGTTTTAAAGATATTAATCCAACATCTATGTTTTGAATTTGGTAAAATAGACATCATTTTTGAATTAGGAATATAAAATATAGCTTAGGCTTAATTTTTGGTATTTTTCTAAAAAGCGTCAATTTTTTATGAATAGTAAAACCACTAAGTAGTAGTTCAAAATATGAGTTTTTCATTTAAATGAAATTTTATCCCTTCTATGAATTAAATTTTAAAAATCTGACATATATGGTTGTTAATAGTAAGTAAAATGTGGTTCAATAAGATGAAAATATTTTTTGGTGAATAGTAACTTTGGACTTTTATTTACCACTGTTAAAGGTAAATATGGTAATTCAAGGTAAAAAGAATATTCTAATAATACAAAATTTCTTTAATACTTGTTCTAACCTTATTGGATAAGTCATGGCCAACAATGGGCATCTTTGGGTCGATTTTGGGTCCCCATAGAGTCACTTAAGAGTGATAATGACACTTTATATTAATTAATTTTATGTAAAGACATAAATGACTTAAACATATAAATTTTAGTAAATAAATTTTTATGTACGTTTGTATAAATTATATCTTCAACTATAAATATTCATTAGAAAGATAAAAATATTTCCTAAATCATGGTATTTGTTTTATATTTTTTAGAGATCATATAAATAAGATTATTTATGACACAATAATGATGTAGTGTTTACCTCATTAATGAATGATTTAAATAAATAAGATTATAAGGATTAAAAAAAAATCCAAAACCTCTCCCATTCATATTGGATGATTTTATTTCGACCATGAGTCATCTTATCATTGATTATAATTAGTTTTGGACATTTAGAAACCAAAAATCATTATATAATAAAATATTTTTTCACACTTTCCAAAAGAGAGCCTCCTCCCCCTTATAAAAACCCCTCACCTAAAACCCATTACTAACACCTCTCAAGACCCTTGTATCATCTAACCTCTACCCAAATAATCTCTAAATATCCCTCCCTTGCAACTATAATACTTACATTAGGCATAAGTCACTTCAAGAAATCATTTTGATTCAAACCAAAGGGAGTTACCCAATTTTAATGTAACATCTTCCCTACAGTTTGCTTCTTTTATTTTACATATCCTACCCAATAAAATCTTTTTAATACATTCTTTTATAACATCACCAGCCCAAAACTCCATCTAAAGGGAAAAGAACATACTATTTCTGTGGAAAACGAACTACTACCTCACGAAATGATGATTGTTGAACTATCTTCTACCACCTCTTATGGTGGCCATTATGATGGAAATTTATTTATATATTATATATACTATGTTTATGTTTTTTCTATTCTTCTATAATTTTCGTTTAAAAACACACCTTTATGTTATCCAATATCTCTGAACACGATAATTTCATTTGAGGAAGTGTGAAATACCGCCCACTCAAGGTGATATGATTCGTTCATGACATACATGGAACTTATAAAGGATGGAGTTATTTAAATTATGTAACAAATATATCATATGATATTATACAATAATAATAATATACGTATGTATCATGAATTTTTCATTTCATTAAATATAAAATATAAATTAAAGTAGCGTTCATGCGTACATACAGCTTATCATCTCCATGAATGGTGCATTTAATTTCTTATCTCCAAATATCATGAACTAATTATATATATATATACTTGATATATATTATATTTAAATCTTGAATATGATACTGGAGTTAATATAATTTTGACCATATTGACAATTTTTAATTATAACAAGTTCATTTTTGACTCTAGTACGAAATATCGACAAAACAACCATTATTAACATAAAGGATTAAATAGTGTTTATAACATGGTAATAAGTGATATAGAAGGAATACAAAACTTGAAAAAGGTTCTTAAACAAGTATAAATTAACTTTACTTTATTATTCAGGATATTAAAGAATGAAAGAGTCAAGTCGGACATGAGGTAAGGGGTTTCTAAGCTAACTTTTAATTTCATGAGATTTCCATTGTCCAACACATATTTATTGCATGTGGTGTATTGTGTACTACCATTTGATATATATTATCATGAATATCTTTATGTTCATGGTATTCTATGATTAATTTAGTTGTTATTAACTCTTTGGCATACGACTCGATTGATTACAACATGGTAAGGGGTTTCTTATCTCACTCTTAATTTCGTGAGATTTCCATTATTCACCACTTATTTATTGCATGTGGTGTAATGTGTACATCCATTTGATATATATTATCATGATTATTTTTATATTCATGGTATTATGTGATTCATTTGGTTGTTATTAACTTTTTTTCGTATAAATCGATTGATTACAATGTGGTAAGGGGTTTTAATCTCACTTCTTATTCCTGTGAGATTCATGCTATATTATCACTATTTAATTTTTTTGTGGTGTATGTATTTCCCATGATTTTATTCTTTGTGTAATGTAATTTAATTTATGGGTATTTAAATCTTCATTGTATGATACTTCTTTCAGGGGTTTTATGTTTTGTAAGTTACCAAATCGGTAAAGGAATTTCAAATTTCAATTTCCACTCATTCTGTTTTATGCAAACATCATTGATTACATTACTCCAAGATTATTTGTGAAATAACTATTTATTTAATTTTGTAGTAATTTTTACTCCCCTTTGTGTGGATATAATTTAGATACACATAATCACTCCATTTATAAATTCTCAAGTCATCATATAAACTTGATAATATTAATTTTAACTCAATTTTTATTCATTGATTTAAACATCCAAGTCATTGGTGTTGTTTTTACAAGAACATGTGTGAATGTCCTCTGAATAATTTACACTAAATATACAATCATATTGAGTGTATTTATAATTTTCCCACATAATAATGTAATTTATTTATCCGTAACCTAAGGATATGGTATTTATAAAGGAATTCATCTCAACTTACATTCTATTGAGACTTATTTGTTGATAATGCAACAATTCACTTTTATATGGTGTATAAACTGTACTTTGACATAGTATATTGTGAATAAATTTATTCTCATGATATTATAATGTTTTTATTACCTAAATTATTTGTATTCAAGCATCTCCCATTTGGTTATGAACTCTAACTAATATATCATTTTAAATGTTTTAAAATTTTATTCTTCTAAATATTTCTCATTAATGTCCATGTTTTAAAAATGTTTTTAAGGTTTTATTTATATGTACATCAATGTTTTAAAATTTAAATTCCTTTTAAAAGTATCAAATTGGTTTGGGATACTTTGATTCAAAAAATCTATTTTAAATAGCTTCTTGAAAAATAATGATACTTTTAAATGTTTTCATGAAAAAGGGATATTTCTCTCAAAGATTTTTACTGATCATTTTCAACTACGTCAACATCCTTTAAGGGATATTATTCATGATCGAGGTTTATTTATTATAATATAGATATTTAATATTGTATTGAAGGTTTTGTGATATATTTGATTGTGGATGTGTTATCTTTATACCATTCTTGGTTTATAGATAAAGTATTAACATTTCCTATGCGAGTTTTAATATTAATGTGTATGTTTTGTTTAAACCATTTCATATGAGGAATGCATTGTAATTAGTAAGTGACGGGTGGAGCCTGAAATAACTCCTACATGTATCAGTAGGTCTCATAAGACAAACTAGTTTCTTGGAACAAGGACATGACAGAATCTTATTTGTAGTCTTGGAACAAGGCCTTGACTATGTGGTTATGAAGTCTGTCATTATGCATTCTATCATTATCAACGTGGCTATTGATATTGCCTGTGATTATTATACTAGTATAATATACATGAGAATATGTAAATGGAATTATTTTATTTTATCTTTTCCATATTATGCTTAAGTTCGTGTTTAAAGGCTTTTGTTTTAGTCTTATACATTTACATAAATGTAAATGCTTATTTATGAAAGTTTCTGCTATATTGTTATCCTTACTGAGCATATGTGAAAGGACCCGACCCCAGTTTCCCGAAGACGGTGCCTTATTTGATTACGCTGGAATACATACAAGGAAAAAAAATCCCAAAGGAATGAGTTGTTTAGTATTATTGGAAACAAGTTATATACATAAGTTTAAATTTATATATGGAAAGGAAAAACAACACAAAATTATTCCACTAGCAACATCATGACTCCTAGATTATTCTTGCATGTCATTCATAATTTACTTCTTCATATCCTGAAAAAAATAAAACATAAGAAAGGGTGAGATCAAATGCTCAGTATGAGTAAGAAATACAGTGGAAGATAATATAAACATTATACATGGTGAATTATTTAAAACACATGCCTTTAATAATAAACTTGAACATATTATAGCATGAATATGAGCTGAGTAAATATTAACAAAATAAAACAAAATCAAGGGTATTCTACTAGTCAAATATCCACATTAACTTTCAATTACGAGCTTCATAATGATGTAAGTGCTTATTCTGGACATTCTGAATCATTTTTTCATGGCCATGGCCAAGACATCTAGTGATTAAGGCCTCGACCAAAATCCATATCACATTGGGAAATGCCTCGTCCAATTCCACATCTATTTGTCTCATTAGACCTACTGATGCATGGAGGGGATATAGAGGGCCCCAACCATCACATAATAAGTCCAATGCATTCATAATATGAGGTAGGATAAACATAAATAACATATACATTCATAATTAAACTATCATATAAAATGTAACTATCTTTCCCCAATCATTAAACATTAAACACTAACTATTCTGAGTAATGTAGTGAATGGTTTTAGGAAAAATCATCCACAATAGAGTTAGTCATAAACCATTAAATAAAATATGGTATATGTATTTAAAAATTATTAAATCTAATAATACCATGGAATCAACAAGAGTGTTGAATTATACGAAAACACTCTTATAAAATCATTAAGCAATTCTTGAGATAAATATTCTTTTATTTTGAAAAGAAGAGTTCTTTTGAGAAAATAATTGTATAAAACCATAAGTGAGGTAAGAAAATATTTTCATAATAGAATTATTGATTTTATAAAGATAAATGTTTCCAAAAATAGATCATAGAGTTCCCTTGAAAATAGGAAAGAATTTGAGAAATTCCCTTGGATCGGGCTTGTATTTTGGAAACAACTTTGAAAGTTCCTTTAAAAATTTGTAACTATCCATAAAATAAGGAAGGGTTCTGGTTTGTAAAAATATATATGATACTCAAATAGAATATATGATGATTAAAAAACAATACATAATACTTTCATTGAGGTAATTAGACAATGAAAGTAACCCGAATGAAAATGGATGTTCGGGTGGAAAACCCCTTACCTTAACTTCGAACGTGTTCCTCTCTTGAACTTACGCTCATGGAATATGAAATTATACTTTTTAATAACTTATTTAATAACCTATTATAAATGTATTTAGTTTACCATAATTATTTTTAGTTCATTTATGTATTTATTGATAAGTTATTGTATTTAATTTCGTCGTTCTGGAGTGTTCGTTTCCTTTATTTTCATATTCGGTTCACTTGATTTTAAGTAATGAAGTTAAATGGATGTAAATATCCAGAATTGAAATTAATTATTATTTATGAACATCCAGAATTTTTAGTGTCCATTTCTATCATTTGGATTCATGTAATGAGGATGAATCATTAGATGACCACCACTTCGATTATTAGGCGGTATTTGGAATATTATGAACTAGTTTTGTCATATAACTTAATTATATGAACATATTATGTTTCCTAAATATTAATTAGGTTATAAAACATATATTATTTTCTAGTTCAACCATGAGTATGGTTTCGTGACCAGTAATGAAGAAGAAATTGAAGAACGAAACTTTGTCGTCCACGAAGGTTATAAATCTAAACCTCATGGATGTCGATTTTGTTTACAAAATAAAAGGGAGGGAGTAAGAATATTTATGATGAATATTCCATTAAAATGATATAAATCCATTATATATATTTCAATAGATTCATCATGATCATTTTTGTAGAGGAGGTAAGGAGAATATAACAAAAGAAGTAAAATTAAAACAAAACCAAATGAGAAAGAAGGGTACTTTACCTCTTGAAATAACCTCCTTGAGAAATTGCTTAAGGGAAGGGGTTATGGTCCTTTGGAAAGACCAAAACCTTCTTGGACGTGGGGAGAGACTAGGGAAGGGTAATTGGTCAGAACTTTGAGGATATTAAAGGCTTAGAGGAGTGAAGAGAAGAGGGAGTGGTGAGGAGATTTTATAATGGAGGAGAGGAGTAAATTTTGAATATTTAATTCATTATTTTATTATTTCCTTCAATCCAACCAATAGTATTGTTTCATGTGACCCCTAATAGTAATAATGGAATGTGAGTTCGAACCAATTGACCTTAAATCACCTATTATGTAATAATAAGTGCATTTAACTGATAATTTTTATATACGGTATTTTATCGTATTTCACTATTCATAAAAAATTATAAAATTTCAGAAAAATCCTAAAAATTCACCCCGACCATTTTTCGACGTGTAGAATTCAAAAGTGAAATCCATTTTTCAAAAATAATTTTCTAAATATTATTAATTTAATTTTTAAATAAAGTCATAGTTAATTCGATAAATAACAATCTTGAAGCGCAATTAGTTTAATGTGACATTGAAAAATTAATTAAGATCCCATTATCATATTTACTTAAGAAAAGAAAATAATAATATTATTTACTATTCAAGGGGCATATTACTATTCATATTACTATTCATAAGGTTATGTTACTATTCCCCAAAAATCAAGTTTGTTCTATCAGACTCCAAATGACTTACTGAACACAACTCTAGATGACCATTTTTTGAAATTCAAAACATAGAAGAGGCAAAGTTTTGTTTATAAAATTGCATTATATATTTATTTTCAAAACCTTGGGGTGTTACATTCTCCCCTCACAAAAATTTCATCCTCGAAATTCACAGAATATTACCTAAAAAGACTCAGGTATGTCTTGAACATAAGCTCCTCAGGCTCCCATGTTGTTTCCTCCATCTTATGGTTCCTCCATAGAACCTTTACCAGTCGAGTCATCCTATTTATCAATATTTGTTCTCTAGTATCAAGAATCTTGATAGGCTCTTCACAGTAAGAAAGATCGGTCTCAAGTTCCACTTCTTCATAAGTGAGTACATGTGTTTGATCTGGTATGTAATTTCTTAACATTGACACATGGAACACATTTTAAACCATGGAGAGACATGGAGGCATTTCCAAACAATAAGCTATGGCTCCAATTCGGTCCAGAATTTCAAAAGGTCTGATGTACCTGGGACTTAATTTTCCCTTATTACCGAATTGTATAACACCCTTTCATGGAGATACCTTTAAGAAAATGTGATCACCTTATTGAAACTCCAAATCCTTCATTCAGTTATCTACATAGCTCTTTTTCCTACTTTGAGTTATTTTGAAATGGTTCTGGATAATCTTCACCTTTTTCATTGTCTCTTAAATAAGTTTTGGGCCCACGAGCTTTCTTTCACCAACATCATCCCAGCAAGTTGGTGTATGACATCGCCACCCATATAATTCTTCATAGGGTGCCATATGCATACATGAATGGAAGATATTGTTGTAGGAAAAATCTATAAGAGGTAAATAATGATCCCACATGACTTCAAAATAATGTGAACAAGACATCAACATGTCTTCCAATGTTTGAATTGTCTGTTTTGATTGTCCATAAGTTTGTGTGTGGTAGGAAGTTCTCAAACGAAGATCAGTATCTAGGGCCTTCTGAAGACTTTTCCAGAATCTTGATGTAAAATGTGGATCACGATCAGAAAAAATCGATAGGGGTAGTCCATAAAGTCTCAAAAAATCATTAATATATAGTCTTTCTACACGTTCAGGTGATAGATCTTCTCTTATAGCAAGAAAATGTGATGACTTGGTAAGTCAATCAACAATGACCCATATTGCATCATTCCTTCTAAGAGTCTTTGGTAGTCCCATGACAAAGTCCATCGTGATATTATCCCATTTCCACTCAGGTATGGGAAGCGATTACAATACTCCTCCAGGCTGTTGCCTTACAACTTTCACTTGTTGACAAACCATACATCTTGACACAATGTCAACAATCTCCCTCTTCATGTTTTCCCACAAAAAATGTTCCTTTAAATCTCTATACATCTAAGTGCTTCCAGGGTGTATATAGAAATTGTAACTATGAGAATTATCCAAAAATTCCCTCTTTAAATCAGGTATATCGGGAACCCAAAGTCTCTTGCCAAATTTCAAAATTCCATCTTCATATACAAAGTCACTCAATCTCCCATCATTCATAGATTTAATCTTCTTTTGAAACCCCTCATCATCAACCTGAGAAATTTTTATCCTTTCTATCAAAGATTGTTTGGAAACCATTTGAAAAAGAATTGATGTTTCACCTTCCATGGTTATTCCCATATCCATCTTTACTAGATCCATGAAAATAGGATCCCTTTCAACTCTCATCTTGTTCAAAACTCCATGATCCTTTCTGCTCAAATCATCTTACACCTTATTTTCCTTCACCGAGTGGTAGTGTATCATGAAATCATAATACTTGAGTAGTTCAAGCCATCTCCTTTGCCTCGCGTTGAGTTCTTTCAGTGAGAAAATATACTTCAAACTCTTGTGATCAGTATAAATCTCACATTTTTCACCATAGAGATATTTTCTCCATATCTTCATAGTAAAGATTACAACAACTAACTCAAGATCATGAGTAGGATAGTTTTTCTCATGAGTTTTTAGTTGTCGTGATGCATAAGAAATAACACTATCATTTTTCATAAGGATACAAACAAGTCCTTTCTTTGAAGAATCACTATAAATAACAAACCCTTCATTCCTAGATGGTATATTCAATATAAGATCATTGAATAATCTTCTCTTCAGTTCTTCGAAACATTCTTCACAATCTTTTTTCCAAACAAATTTAACCTCTTTACATGTGAGATTTGTTAGCAGGTTAACCAGTCGGGCAAAATTCTGTACAAAACGCCTATAATAACCTACTAATCCAATAAAACTGTGTACCTCAGTTATGTTTGTTGGCATGGGACAATCTTGGATTTCCTTTGTATTAGTAGGATCAACTATGATTCCAACCTTAGAAACAATATGGCCAAGAAAAGAAATCTCCTGAAGCCAGAATTCACACTTTCTAAACGTCCCATATAATTCATGTCTTCTAAGAGTCTTTAGGATAATGCACAAGTGATTTTCATGATCTTCTTATATTTTTGAGTATACCAAGATATCCTAAATAAATACCACTACAAAATCATCAAGATATTCCTTGAAAACTCTGTTCATTAGATCCCTGATGACAGAGGGTGCATTAGTGAATCCAAAAGGCATTACTGTAAACTTTTAATTCCCGTACCTAGTTCAAAATGCTGTTTTCGGAATGTCTTCCTTCTTCACACTCAATTAATGATATCCAAATCGAAGGTAAATATTTTAAAATTATTCAACTCCATGCAGTTGTTCAAGTAAATCATCAATGCGAGATAGAGGATACTTGTTATTTATTGTTATATCATTGATTTACCTGTAATCAATGCAAAGCCTCACGGATCCATCTTTCTTCTTGACAAAGAGGATTGGGGCTCCCCATGGAGAAAAACTAGGTCGAATAACTCCTTTTTCACTCAAATACTCTATTTTTTTCTTTAGATCCACTAATTCCACAGTGTCCATTCTATAAGGGGTCTTCGATATGGGCCTTGAACCTAGAATTAAATCAATGGAAAACTCAATTTCATGTTCTAGAGGATATCCAGGTAAATCTTCTGAAAACACATCAACATATTCTCTCATAATAGGTACATACTCTATTTGAACAATCCTTTCCTCACCCACAATTATTTCATTCACATCCTCCCCAATTATTGAATTTTTTTGAGCTACTGGGGGTGGATCTAGATAAGAATCAGGTGGTGACAATTTTTCTCTAAAGATAAGGTGTTATTTATCATCTCCATAAAAAATCATAACCTCTTTCATCTTACAATAAATTTTTTCATCATGGTCCGAAAGCCAATCCATACTGAGGATTATATCAAATTCAATCATGGATATTATGATGAGATCAATAGATAAAGAACATTTATATGCCCTAATGGTAACTGATTCATAGAACTTTGTAACAATGATACTTCTCTTAAGAGTTTTGACTAAAAACTACCTTGTTAAATAAAATTGGAAATATCTAATTTTCTTAGCAAACTGGGATGATATGAAACAATGCGATGATCTAGAATCAAATAAAGCATTGGCTAAACATGAGGAAACAATTAAAGTACCTGCCACCACATTATTAGGAATGTCAACCTCTACAGTTGTGATTGCATAAGCTTTTCCCTGATACCTTGGCCTTCTCTATTTCATATTTCCTTGACATTTTGGACAATCATTTACATAGTGTTCCATCTCCTGTCAACTATAGCATTGAACATCATTGGCTTCCTTCTTCCCTTTGCAGTCACCAACAAGATGGAATTTCTAACCACATTTTTAGCATACACCTTTTCCTTTTAAGCATGCACCAGGGTGTTTCTTTCCACAATTTTCACATGGTAGAAACTCAACTCTTCCCATATTCCTTATTTCCTTATTTCCTTTACCAGGGTTTTTAGCAGCCCTCTTCTTTTCTTGCTTTCCCTTAAAGTTATAAGACTTAGATAATTCTTTTTCTGTCTTGATGCCACATGAAACTATATCCTCATTTAATGAAAAACATTGGGAGACCAGTTCCTACCGTAGGAATGGATTTAGGCCATCAATGAATCGATCAATTTTTCTACTTGTATTTCGTATGTAGTCTACAACATGTCTTGCTAATATTGTGAAGTTATATTCATACCTTGTAATATTATCATCTTCCTTCTACCTCAAATTCGAGAATTGTCTCTCCATATCTGCTCACTGCTCATGAGGGAAATATTTTTCTAAGAATATTTCCTTAAAATCCCTCCATTCCATCTCTTCTATCTCTTCCTCCTCCTTTTTGTTTTGGATTAATGACCACCACTGATCTAAATCTCTCGATAGGTGATATACTGCCATGAAAACCTTCTCTCTTTCATTACATACCAAAGCAAGAAATATATTCTCAAGGGAACATATCCACTGCTCTGCTACAAACAAGTTTATAGTCCTGTTGAATGATGGAGGCTGTTGCCGCATAAAGAGATTTAGCATGGCTCCTCTACACGGTGGATCCAGATGCTCCATACAGGTAAGGTTATTATTCATAACCTGAGTAAGTTCTCCCAGTATAGTTATGAGTTTCTCAGAACTAGTCATAGCACCAGAGCCAACATCATTATCTTGCATCGGAGTAAAAACCTTATAGAGAACACATGCATTCATGCGATTTCCATTCCTTCCACTAGGCACCATATCTAGATAATGTCATACACTATATTAGGTTATGAATCATAATTTATGATCTTAACTTAAAAATACTCAGAAAAATTGAGATCATGTGCATGACTAATCTCATATTCACAAAAATGGGTTCTTTGAAGAATATTTACATTAAATTCCTTCATAATGGCTTGTAAAGAAAATGTGAATTATCCTAAGAATATCCCCTGGGAGTGTCGTAACCAAGAGTGCAGCAAGGCCCGTTGTCGTGCACCAGTTCCCGTTCAAGTCTAGCTCAAAGCAGTGTTTTCAGGTTTTATCCCTAGATACATCTGTTCCAGAGTCGCCTCTACCTTCTCGTATCCAGTCAGGGATGTATTGCTTGAATGATCCACATAATTTATTCCTTAGAAAAATACCAGGATGTTCTTGTATATTTATCCTCAAAGACTATCTTAGAGTGTCTTCCCTAATTCTACTTTTTCTAAATCTAGTTTCCAAGTATTCTACTAAACTTCCTCTAATACCAACTGTAAGGACCAGACCCTAGTTGCCCAGAGCCGGCGCCTTATTTGATTATGTTGGCATACATACAAGGAAAACAAATCTCGAAGGACCGAGTATTTTATTATTATTGGAAATAAGTTATATACATTATTTTAAATTTACATATGGAAAGGAAAAACAACACTAAATTATTCCACTAGCAACATCATGTCTCCAGGATTATGCTTGCATGTCATTCATAATTTACTTCTTTATATCCTGAGAAAAATGAAACATAAGAAAGGGTGCACTCAAATGCTCAGTAAGGGTATGCAATACAGTGGAAGATAACATAAACATTAGACATGATGAATTATTGAAAACAAATTTCTTTAATAATAAACTTGAACATATTTTGGAAGGAATACGAGCTGAGTAAATATTAACATAATAAAACATAATCAAGGGTATTGTACTAGTCAAATATTCACATGAACTTTCAATAAATAGGTTCATAATGAGGTAATTTCATATTCCGGAAATTATAAATCATTTTTTCATGGCCTCGTCCAGGACATCTAGTGATTAAGTCCTCGACTAAAATCCATATCACATTGAGAAAGGCTACGACCAATTCCACATCTATTTGTCTGATGAGACCTACCGATGCATCGAGGGGATATAGAGGGCCCTAAACGTCACATAATAAGTCCAATGAATTCCTCATATGTGCTGGGATAATCATAAATAACATATATATTCATAATGAAACTATCATATGAAATGTAACTATCTTTCCCCAATCATTAAACATAAAACACTAACCATTCTGAGTAATATGGTGAATGGTTTTAGGATAAATAATCCAAAATATAGTTAGTCATAAACCATTAAATAAAATATGGTAGATGACTACATAAATTATTAAACCTAATAATACCATGGAATCAACAAGAGTGTTGAATTAGATGAAAACACACTTATAAAATCATTAAGAAATTCTTGAGATAAATACTATTTTATTTTGAAAAGAAGAGTTCTTTTGGAAAAATATTTGTATAAAACCAGAAGTGAAGTAAGACAGTAATTTCATAATAAAATGATTGATTTTTATAAAGAAAAAGGATTCCAAAAATAGATCATAGAGTTCCCTTGAAAATAGGAAAGAATTTGAGAAATTCCCTTGGATCGGGCTTGTATTTTGGAGACAACTTTGAAAGTTCCTTTAAAAATGTGTAACTATCCCTGAAATAAGGAATGGTTCTATTTTTTACACATATATATGATTATAAAATAGAATATATGATGATTACATAACAATACATACTAATTTTATTGAGGTAATTAGACAATGAATGTAACCCGAATGAAAATGGAAGTTCGGGTGGAAAAAACATTACCTTAACATCGCACGCGTTCCTATATTGAACATAATCTACTGGAATATAAATTTATACTTGTTAATAACTTATTTCAGAACCTATTAGAAATGTATTTAGTTTACCATTATTCTGGTTAGTTCATTTATGTTTTTTTGATAAGTTATTATATTGAATTTCATCGTTCTGTAGTGTTCGTTTCCTGTATTTTCATATTCAGTTGACTTGCTTTTAAGTAATGAAGTGGAATGGATGAAAATACCCATAATTGAAATTAAATATTATTTATGAACATCCAGAATTTTTAATGTCAATTTCTATCATTTTGTTTCATATAATGAGGATGAATCATTAGATGACCACCACTTCGATTATTCGGCGGTATTTGGAATATTATGAACTAGTTTTGTAATATAACTTAATTATATGTACATATTCTGTTTCCTGAATATTAATTAGGCTATAAAACATATATTATAGTCTGGTTCAACCATGAGTTTGGTTTCATGACCAATAATGAAGAACAAATTGAATAATGAAACTTTGTCGTCCACGAAGGTTATAAATCTGAACCTCATGGATGTCGATTTCGTTTATAAAATAAATGGGAGGGAGTAAGAATATTTTTGATGGATCTTCCATTCACATGATAAAAATACAGTATAAAGATGTTACTGGAGTTATCATGATCATTTGGATATTGGAGGTGAGGATATGATAACGAAAGAATATAAATTGAAATAAAACCAAATGAGAAAGAATGGTACTTTACCTCTTGAAATAACCTCCTTGAGAAACTCTTTAAGGGAATGGGTTATGGTCTTTTGGAAAGACCAAAAGCTTCTTGGACGTGTAGAGAGAATAGGGAGTGGTAATTGGGCATATCTTTGAGGAGTTTCAAGGCTTAGAGGAGTGAAGAGAAGAGGGAGTGGTGATGGGTTTTTATAGTGAATGAGAGGAGTAAATTTTGAATATTTAATTCATTATTTTATTATTTTCTTCATGGAAACCAATAGTATTGTTTCATGTTACCCCTAATATTAATAATCGCATGTGAACTCAAACTAAGTGGACTTACATCACCTATGATGTCATAATTAGTGTATTTAATTGATAATTTGTATATACGGTATTTTATCATATTTCACTATTCATAAAAAATTTTAGAATTTCAGAAAAATCCAAAAAAATTCACCCCTAACATTTTTCAACATGTAGAATTCAAAAGAGAAATACATTTTTTAAAAATAATTTTCTAAATATTATTAATTTAATTTTTAAATAAGGTCATAGTTAATTCGAAAAATAACAATCTTGAAGTACAATTAGTTTTATGTGACATTGAAAAATTAATTAAGATCCCATTATCATATTTCCTTAAGAAAATAAAATAATAATAATATTTACTATTCAAGGGGAATATTACTATTCATAATGGTATGTTACTATTCACCAAAAATCAAGTTTGTTCTATCAAACTCCAAATGACATACTGAACACAACTCTAGATAACTATTTTTTGAAATTCAAAACATAGAAGAGGAAAAGTTGTGTTTATAAAATTTCATTCTATATTTATTTTCAAAACGTTGGGGTGTCACATCTGAGCTCACACCTTTGTATATTTTATTTTTCCCAATATGTAAAGAATTATTTTATGGTTGACCTATAGGGATAGGCTAAGGATATAAGTGTGGTTAAAAAGGGGGGGGAAAATGTTATTGATGCATTTATTTCATGAGGTAATATAAAACATATGAGTGTATCTAGTGCTTCAAAGGTTACTAAACTGAT
Organism: Viscum album; assembly: GCA_963277665.1. NCBI lineage: Eukaryota > Viridiplantae > Streptophyta > Magnoliopsida > Santalales > Viscaceae > Viscum > Viscum album. Next base: position 1,144,996,281 of record OY728140.1, read on the forward strand.
CGGTGTTTCGGGACAAGATTCCTTGTATCATTCCAATGTTATATAATAATGAATCAACTCTAGGTAACTACGGTCAGGGTGTTACAGTCAGTATGAGAGGATGTTTAGTACAATCCTTGGAAGCTAGATTTAGAAAAACACTGATTGGAGAACATTACCCTAAGATAGACATTGAGTATTATTATACAAGAACTTTCTAGAATATAGGCACTGTAGAGATTTTGTGAGTTTTCCAAGAATTAAATCCCTATCTAGATACAAGTAGGAAGAGGCGGCTCTGATACAGATGTACCTAGAGGTAAAACCCGAAAACACCTTTTTGAGCTAGACTTGAACGGGAACTGGTGCACGACAACGGGCCTTGCTTCACTCTTAGTTATGACACTCACGGGGGTGCTTAGGATAATTCACATGTTTTATACAAACTGATTGGAAGGATTTTAATATAAGATGAGAATGAATAAACTTGGTTAATCCTAAGGTATTTTATATTGAAAATAACAAGTTATGATATTCTCTAAATTATTTTATGACTCACACTATGATTTCTTCTGTTAGTCAATGGATGGATTCCAAGGAAGTCATTGTAATAATAAATATGATGTACAATGTGGGTATGATGGTGGAAATGTGAAAAAATGGAATGTTGATAGGAGTAAATGATATCGTGTTCATACCGAATCAGTTTTCCAAAAATATGATAAAAAACATATATATCAACCAACTCCAGGACTAAACAAAGAAGGGAAAGGCGGTGAATGATAAGAGCTCCAGAAGTGAAGACCATGGAAGAAAGAAACTCAATTTACATCATATAGGAAATGTGGAAGTAGACACCTAGGAAATTATATCAATGAAACAAAGAAATGCTTTATGTGTGAAAAAGAATGAAATAAAATAGAAAATTGTCATAGAAAAATGAAGAGTACTATGGAAGAAAATAAAAATGATCCAAAGAATCCAATTACAGTAATTTTACGTAAATATAAAGGACCTTGTGATTACATGATTCAATGCCCTATTCTATAGGATAACCTCTAAGTCAAGGATGAACCTATTTGGAAATAAATGGATGTAGAAATGTTTAAAAGTATAGGATTACTTTGGAAGACTATTCTCTTGTATGTGTTACCATGTAGCTAGTTATGTGAAAATAATATTCTAGGAATAATTGTCTTTTATTTTGTGGATATATTTCTAAATAACTTTTTTTGTTTATATGATCCTTTAATTTGAGGCAATTACAGGTTATTAATTTTTAGGATGAAAATGCAAGGTATGAGATAACATTTATGGTTAAAATATGGTAGGGTTATTTTTGAGGAATCTATCTCATTTTTTGGAATATTATAAAAATATATAGTTTTTGAAAAAGGAAAGAAGACAGACCATGTGAAAACCTATCATGTTAGACAATGTTACGGGAATCGAACACACAACCAAAGTGAGACTGGGATTTATCACCTACCACTGGACTACGTGAAGTCCCTAGTAAGTATGAATAATTATTTTTAGTTAAATGATTTTATGGATCAAGAATGTGTTGATTTTAGGTAACTTATGATTTATCCTTTTTATAGAAAAATGATTTGGTGATTAAGTGATAAATGTTATTTTAGAAGATGTTTTCTCTTTTGGAAACACTATATGCCTAAGGAAGATAGAATACTATGCAATTTCATTCGAGGAGTAATGGTGGGTTTTTATCTATGTTTTTATTGTGGATTTATAGAAATTTGGGTTATTTATGGAAATGATTTACCTATCATAGAGAATATGTGATTAGGTTAATTAATTTTAAGTATGTGAATTTAAGAGTAGTCGATGTTATTTTGAGATACAATTTAATGTGGTAGACTACGTAAGCAAATTTTTCTGATTTTTGGGTTTCAATATTAGTTTGGATTATATTGAAATATTTTATAGAAAATTTTTTATTGAATTTTATTTATTGAACTTTGGGTATTGTTGGTTTAATTTTAGAAATTAAGATTAGTATTTCTTTCTTTAATGGATTATCCTTTTTGGGGATCATCTAATCTTTTAGAAATTATTTTGGTTTTGTTTAATCTATAAAGAAATTGAAATATAAAGTTAATCCTTTGGGGATTATGTGATTATCTATTATTTGATTCTAGAACTTCAGGTGTGGCCAAGTAATCTTGAATACCCATCATTTGGAGTGAAATATGATTTTGTGGTAAGAATTTGATGAAGGATGAAACTATACTTGTCAAGTATATTTTTTCCTATTATTCTATGAATAAATTAATTATTAAACTTTAGGGAAGGTATATTAAAACTAAAAATGTGTTATCCTAATGCATTATGATTTATTAGACCGATGATATTTTAAATCATCATAGATTGATGGAATTGAGGTCCTCAATTTTACACTTGTTTGTGATTGATGAACTCAATCAATCCCTATAAATATTTACGTTTTTCCTCCAATTATGTGTCCCTAATTTCCACTAATATTTTCCTAATAGAGATCATAATTTTGTGGTTACTTTTTCATTCCCTTTCCATCTTATTGAGACTAAATTTTAATAACCCAATTTCTGATGTGGGTTTTCCACAAAGGTATTTTTTCTATTTTTAACTTGTTATTTATGAAGAAAATTTTCCAATTGTGAGGATGAAATTTATTGATGGAGGGTAGAATGTAACACCCCATGATTTCTTGGTACGTTATCTCTTCAAAGTAATTCAATAACTTGTACTATACGCAACACTCCGTTCGAGCATACCACGACATACCAAACTAGCCATTCAAAAGACGGTTATGAATAGTATTAACTGAATTTTGAAATTTATATACTCATTTATAATTTTAAATTATGTGTTATGTGTTTCGTAGACATATTATAAGAACAAATTCAATTTTTCAGATAAAAAACTATACTTTTTAAAAAAATATAATTTTACCACCTTTTAATGGAGAACCCCTTTTAAATCCTATATTTGACAATTTTACATATTAAATTTGAAAAAATAAAGTTCTTATTTATAATAGAGACATAAAAATTTACTTTGGATGAAATTTTTGAAATTTTTCTAATAATATTCATTTTTTATGAATATTGGGAAATACTGTATTTTAATTCAAAAATGCCTTTTAATAAAATTTATTTATATGGTTAGATTATCTTTTTAATTGGTTTTGAAGTGTAATTAGATTATATTTTTACCATTTAATCCAATTTTTATAGTTGGAATTAATTTCACTTTAAAATTGAACATAAACAAGTGTCAATCTTTGATAGTTAATATTTCTTAAAAACACATGTTTTGTTTTGACAACGAGATTTAATTTTAAAATAATTAATCCAAATTATATGTTTTTAATTTTATAAAATAGACATCCTTTTTGAATTCGGAATATCAAATATAACATATGAAGAATTTTTTGTATTTTTCTAAAAAACTTCAATTTTTGATGAATAGTGAAACTACTAAGTAGTAGTTAAAAATATGAATTTTTCATTTAAATGAAATGTTACCACTTCTATGAATGGAATTTCAACAAGCCGACATACATGGTTGATATTAATAAATAAAATGTGGTTCAATAAGATTAAAATAATTTTTGGGGAATAGTATGTTTTTGACTTTTATTTACCACAGTTAAAGAAAAATTGGGTAATTCAAGGTAAAAAGAATATTATAATAATATAAAATTACCTCAACACTTGTCCTAACCTTATTGGATGAGTCATGGACGACCATGGACATCTTTGGGTGTATTTTGGGACCCAATAGAGCCACTTAAGAGTGATAATGATACTTTATATTAATTAATTTTAAGTAAAGACAGTAATGACTTAAACATATATCTTTTAGTAAATAAATGTTTACACGGGGTTATATAAATTATCTCTTTGACTATATATATTCATTATAAAGATAAAAATATTTCCTACATCAAGGTAATTTTTATATATTTTTTAGAAATCAATTAAATAATATTATTCATGACACAATAATGATGTAGTGTTTACCTAATTAATGAATGATTTAAATAAATAAAATTATAATGATTAAAAAAATATCCAAAACTATTCAATTATTATTGGATTATTTTATTTCTACCATGAGTAATCTTATCATTGACTATAACCCATTACTCACATCTCTCAAGCCCCTCGGCTCATCCAAACTCTTCCCAAATAATATTTCAAGATCCCTCCCTTCCACCTAGAAGCCTTACATTAGGCAAAAGGCATTTCAAGAAATCCTTTTGGTTCAAACCATAGAGAGTTACCCAATTATAAGGTAACGTCTTTCCTAAAGTTCTCTTCTTTTGTTTTACTTCTCCAACCCCCTAAACACTTAATATTACTTTCTTTTATAACAGCACCAATATCCTCAATATTCTATGTTGTTTTTATGGGTAGTATTTGAGGTACACTTACACAAACCTCCATCTAATGGGAAAAAACATACTGTTTCTGTGGACGGTGAACTACTACCTCACGAAACGATGACTGTTCAATTATCTATTACCGCCTCTTATGGTGGCCCTTATGATGGCACTATATTTATATATTATATATATAATGTTTATGTTTTCTCTATGCTTCTGTAATTTTCATTTACAAGCACACCTTTATGATTTCCAATATGTGTGAACACGATAATTTCATTTGAAGAAGTGCAGACTAACGCCCCCTCAAGGTGATATGATTCATTCATGACATAAATGGAACATATAAAAGATGGAGTTAATTAAATTATGTAACAAATATATCATCTGATATTATACTGTAATTATAATATACCTATGAATAATTAAGTTTTCTTTTCATTTAATTTGAAATATAAATGAAAGTAGTATTCATGCATACGTACGGCTTACCGTCTCCATGAACGGTACATTTAATTTCTTATATCCAAATATAATGAACTAATTATATATATATATATATATACTGGATATATATTATATATATGATATTTAAATCATTAATATGATACTAGAGATAATATAATTTTGACCACATGGACAATTTGTAATTATAACAAGTTCATTTTTGTCTCAAGTACCAAATATCGACAAAATGACCATTATTAACTTAAATGATTACATAATGTTTATAACATGGTAATAAGTTATATAAAAAGAATAATAAACTTGAAAAAGGTTCTTAATCAAGTAGAAATTAACTTTAGTTTATTATTCAGGAGATTAAAGAACGAACGAGTCATGTTGGACACGAGTTAAGGGGTTTCTTATCTCACTTTTAATTCCATGTTATTTCCATTGTTCACCACCTAATTATTGCTTGTGGTGTATTTTGTACAGCCATTTGATATATATTATTATGATTCCCTTTATATTCTTGGTATTCTGTTAATCATTTAGTTGTTATTAACTTCTGGTTCTACGACTCGATTAATTACAACGTGGTAAGGGGTTTCTTATCTCACTTTTAATTTCGTGAGATTTTCATTGTTCGCCACTTATTTATTTCATGTGGTGTATTGTGTACTACAAATTGATATATATTATCATTATTCTCTTTATATTCATGGTATTATTTGATTCATTTGGTTGTTATTAACTTTTGTTCATACGACCCAACTGATTAAAATGTGGTAAGGGGTTTTCATCTCACTTCTTATTCCCATGAGATTCATGCTATATCGTCACTATTTCATTTTGTGTGGTGTATGAACTTCCCATGATTTTATTCTTTGTGTAATATATTTTAATTTATGGGTATTTAAATCTTCATTTTATGATACTTCTTTCATGGGGTGTATGTTTCATAAGTTACCAAATCGGTAAGGAAATTTCAAATTTTAATTTCCACTCATTCGGTTTTACACAAACTTCATTGATTACATTACTCCCATATTATGTGTGAAATCAGTATTTATTTACTTATATATTAATTTCCACTCCCCTTTGTGTGGATATAATTTTGATACACATAATAACTCCATTTATAAATTCTCGTGTCATTGATATAAACTTGATAAGAGTAATTTTAACTAAATTTCTATTCATTGAGTTAAACATCCAAGTCATTGGTGTTGTTTTTACAAGAATATATGTGAATGTACTCTGATTAATTTATACTAAATATCTAATAATATTTAGTGTATTAATATTAGTCACTCATATTTATATCATTGATTTATCCTTAAACTAATGATATGGTTTTCATAAAGGAATTCATCTCAACTTACATTCCATTGAGACTTCTTTGTTGATTATTCTCCAATTCACTATTATATGGTTTATATACTCTACTTTGATATATTATATCATGAATCAATTTATTCTCATGATATTATAATTTTTTGATTACCTCAATTATTTGTATTCAAGCATCAATCATTTGGTTATGAACTCTAACTAAAATATCATTTTAAATGTTGTAAAATTTTATTCTTCTAAATATTTCTCATTAATGTCCATGTTCTAAAACTGGTTTTAAGGTTTTATTTATATGGACATTAATTTTTTAAAATTGATATTCATTTTAAAAGTTTCAAATTGTTATGGGACACTTTGATTCAAAAATCTATTTTAAGAAACTTCTTGATAAATAATGAGACTTTTAAATGTTTTCATGAAAAAGGGATATATCTCTCAAAGATTTTTTCTGATCATTTTCAACTACACCAACATCCTTTATGGGATATTATTCTTTATTGAGGTTAATTTATTATGATAAAAATCCTTTATAATTTTTGAAGGTTTTGAGATATGTTTGACTGTGGATGTGTTATTTTTATACCATTCATAGTTTATGGATAAAGTATTGAAATTTCATATGATAGTTTTAATATGAATATTTATGTTATGTTTGAACCTTTTTATATGGGGAATGAATTGGACTTAGTAAGTGACAGTTGGATACCGCTATAGATCCTCGATGCATTAGTAGGTATCATGAGAGAAATTAGTGTCTTGGCACATGGCCTTGACAAAATATTATTTGTAGTCTTGGCACTAGGCTGTGACTATGTGGTTATGAAGTCTGCAATTATGTATTCCATCATTATTAAAGTGGCTATTGATATTGCATGTGATTATTTTATTAGTAGAATATCCATGGGAATAGGTAAATGGAATTATTTGATTTTATCTTTTCCATATTATTCTAATATTCAAGTTTAAAATGCTTTTGTTTTAGTCTTATACATTGCCATAAATGTTTATGCTTATTTATGAAAGTTTCTGCTATATTTTTATCCTTACTGAGCATCTTAGCTCTCTCCTTTATTTGTTTTATTTTTTCCCAGGATGTGAAGAAGTATTTTATGGTTGAACTACATGGATTGGTTAAGGATATAAGTGTTTTTAAAAAGGGGAAAATTTTGTTGATGTTTTTATTTCATGATGTAATGTAAAACTTATGAGTGTATCTTGTGATTCCAAGGCTACTAAACTGATCGGTCATTCGGGACATGATTCCTTACATCATGCCAATGTTATATAATAATGCGCCGACTCGAGGTAACTCGGGTCTGGGTATTATAGTTGTTATCAGAGAAAGTTTAGTAAAAACCTTGGAAGCTATATTTAGAAAAACTCTGATTAGAGAACATTACCCTAAGATAGAATTTAAGGATTAATATAGATGAACTTCCTATGATATTGGTACTGTAGAGATTTGGTATGTTTTTAAAGAAATACATCCCTATCTAGAAATGAGAAGGTAGATGTGGCTCTGGAACAGATGTACCTAGGGGTAAAATATGAAAACACCTCTTTGAGCTAGACTCAAACGGGAATTGGTGCACGACAATGGTCCTTGCTGCACTCTTGCTTACGACACTAATGGGAGATATGCTTAGGATAATTCACATTTTTTTTACAAACTGATTTGAAGGATTTTAATATAAAATGTTAATAAATAACCTTGGTTAATACTAAGGTATTTTAGATTGAATATAAGGTGTTATGATATTCTGTAAATTATTTTATGACTCACACTATTATATCTTGTGTTAGTAAATAGATGGATTCCAAGGAAGTCATCATAACATTGAACATGATGTACAAGTTGGGATAGTCTGTGGAAAAGAGCAATGATATAGAATATTGATAGGAGTAAAAGATATCATATTCATAATGAATCATTTTTCCAAATATAAGATCAACACCATATGTATTATCCAACTACCAGACTCAAAAAAGAAGAGAAATAAGGCGAATGATAAGTTCTCTAGCAGTGGAGACCATGGAAAAAATAAATCTCAATTTCCATCATGCAGGAAATATGGAAGGAGACACCTTGGACAGTGTCTCAATGGAACAAAGAAATGCTTTATGTGTGGGAAAGAAATAATTAAAGTAAATAATTTTCGAATAAAATTGAAGAGTATTATGGAAGAAAATAAAAACGATCCTAAGAATACAATTACTATCATTTGCTGTAAATGTAAGGGACCTTGGAATTACCTAAATCAATTATCTATTCTTATAAGATATCCTTTAAGTCAAGCAAAAACATATTTTGAAATAAATAGATGGAGAAATGTTTAAAAGTATGAGATTACTTTGGAAGACTATTCTCTTGTATGTATAACCATGTTGTTTGTAATGTGAAAATACTATTTGAGGAATAATAGTATTTTATATTATGGATATAGTTCTAAATAACCATTTGGGTTTATATGATCCATGAATATGAGGCAATTACAGGTTATTAATTTTTAGGATGAAAATGCGAGGTATGAGATATCATTTACGGTTAAAATATGTTTGGGTTATTTTTGAGGAATTTATATAATTTTTTGGAATATTATAAAAATATATAGTTTTTGAAAAAAGAAAACACGCAGACCATGTGACAACCCATCACATCAAACAAATATGCGGGAATCAAACACACAACCTAAGTGTGACTGAGATTTATCGCCTACCACTGGACTATGTGAAGTCCCTCATAAGTATGGAAAATTCTTTTTAGATAAATGATTTTATGGATCAAGAATGTATTGATTTTTTAAACTTATGATTTATCCTTAGTATAAGAAAATGATTTGGTGATTATGTGATAAATGTTATTCTGGAATATGTTCTCTCTTTTTGTATCACTATATGCCTAATGAAAATAGAATACTATGGTATTTCATTTGAGGAGTAATGGTGGGATTTTATCTATGTTTTTATTGATTATTTATAATTATTTGGGTTATTTATGGAAATGATTAACCTATAATAGAGAATATATGATTAGGTTAATTACTTTTAAGTATGTGACTTTAAGAGTAGTCGATGTTATTTGGAGATATAATTTAACATGGAAGACTACATACGCAAATTCTTCTGAGTTTTGGGTTTCAATATTAGTATGGATTATATTGAAAAATTTTATAGTAAATTTTTTATTTAACGGAATTTATTGAACTTTGGGTATTATTGGCTTAATTTTAGAAATTAATATTATTACTTCTTTCTCTAAAGGATTATCCTCTTTGGGAATCATCTAAACTTTTACTAACTGGTTTGGTTTCGGTTAATCTATAAAGAATCAGGAAATATAAAGTTCTTCCTTTGGGTATTATGTGATTCTCTATAAGTTGATTCTAGTGCATTAGGTTTGACCAAGTCATCTTGAATACTCATCGTTTAGAGTGAAAGATGATTTTGTGGAAAGAATTAGACAAAGGATGAAACTCTACTTGTCAAGTATATTTTTTATCACTTATTATATGAATAAATTAATTATTAAACTGCATGGAAGGGATATTAAAACCAAAAATGTGTTATCCAAATGCTTTCTGTTTTGTCGGACCGATGATATTTTAAATCACCATATATTAATGGATTTGAGGCCCTCAATTTTACACTTGTTTGTGATTGATGACCCCAATCAATCCCTATAAATATTTACGTCTTTTCTCTAATTATGTGTCTCTAATTTCCACCAATGTTCGCCTAATTGAGATCATAATTTGGTGGTGACTTTTTCATTCCCCTTCCCTCTTATTAAGACTAAATTTAAATAACCCAATTCTTGATGTGGGTATTCCAGAAAGGTATTTTTTCTATTTTAACCCTTTTATTTTTGAAGAACAATTCAAATTACAAGGATGAAAATTATTGAAGTAGTGGATAATGCAACACCCTGCGATTTCTTGGTATGTTATATCTTCAAAGTAATTCAATAACTTATACTATATGCAACACTAAGTTCAAGCGCACCACGACTTACCAAACTAGCCCTTCAAAAAATAGTTATGAATAATATTAACTGGAATTTGAATTTTATATACCTCCTATAATTTTAACTTATTTATTATGTGTTTCTTAGACATATTATTAGAAAAAAATTAATTTTTTAGATAAAAAATACATTTTTCCAAAAAAATGAAATTTTACCACCTTTTAATGGAGAACCCTTTTTAAAACCAATATTTGACACTTTTACATATTCAATTTGACAAAATAAAATTCTTATTTAGAATCAAGACATCAACATTTACTTTGGATGAAATTTTGGTATTTTTCTAAAAATATTAGTTTTTTATGAATAGTGAGAAATATTGTTTTTTAATTCAAAAATTCCTTTTAATATAATTTATTTATATAGTTATATTATCTTTTTAATTAGTTTTGAAATGTAATTAGAATATATTTTTACAATTTAATTCAATGTTGGTCGTTAGAAGTAATTTCACTTTAAAATTGAACATAAACAAGTGTCAATCTTTTGATAGTTAATATTTCTTAAAAAAACGATTTTTGTTTGGAAAATGGGAATTGATTTTAAATTAATTAATCCATATTCTATGTTTTGAATTTAGTAAAATATACATCATTTTTTAATTCAGAATATCAAATATAGTTTCAGCGCGCTTGAGATGCGGTTTCTTCCAGTGGCGTCGCACGAGCTCGTTATCATCCTCGGTATTTTACATCGTCGCTTGGCCTCCTTCCCACTCTAGCCTGTGGTTTTGGCTAGGGTTTCTCAAGGCAGCGTGATGCGGACCAGGATGCGGGTTTCTGTTGTAGCGATTTGGGGGCGTCGTTGCTTTTAGCGGCGTCTGAGAGTGCTTGTGGTCGATCTGTCCTTCGGGTGCGGTTCCGAAAGCGGCGGCGGGGCCTGTTTCTTGGCTTCTGAAGGTTTCTGCTCGATGTGGTGATGGTTTCTCTCTGGTTTGTGTTTCTTTTTGGTGGTTTGGGAACGGATTGGGGCCTTCTTCAGGCGCCATTGCTGTTTTTGGTCTTTTTTTCGTTGTTAATTTCTTGGTGCGCGGTGATGAAGACGATGGTTTTAAGGTTTGGTTCTTTGGGTTGCTATCTTGGAGGTTCCAACAAGGATGAAGGGTTTCCTTTCTGTTTCATGTTTTCAATTTTTCCTGCGACAGTTTCAACTGGTGCTTTGTTTGGTCCTGGTTGTATCCGTGTGGTTATTTATTTTCTGGTGTTCTTCTACGGGAGGTCGGGTGAGGACACTTCGTTCGTCGCCGGCGATGTGGGTGGTCGACGACGATGGTGGTCTTTCTTATCGGAGATGACGGTTTCTGATTTTGACGTAGATGACAAGATGTTGATGTGGTTCGGGATTTGTTTTCGGGAAGATCTCTGGAATGAAGTCGCGGCTGCAGTAATTGCAGTGATGATATGCTGTTGAAAGCTGGAAGTTTTGATGTTTTTGTTTGATGAAGATGATGAACTGCTGGTTAAAGTGTTGAATCGGCAGTATGGGTCTTTGGTTTTGGGTGTTATGGTTTGACTTGTAATTGGCTATGCTTGGTGGGGACTCTTGATTGGGTTTGGGCAAGATGTTCGCCCTCATCCATCTACTTATTTACTGTACTTTTTATTTCTTTTAATAAATGGTCAGAGGTTATTCCTCTGACTGAACTTTCCTGGTAGTAGTTAAAAATATGAATTTTTCATTTAAATTAAATTTTACCACTTTAGTGAATTGATTTTTGAAAATCTTACATACATGGTTGTTATTAGTAAGTAAAACGAGGTTCAATAAGATGAAAATAATTTTGTGTGAATAGTAACTTTTGACTTTTATTTACCATGGTTATAGTTAAATACGGTAATTTATGGTAAAAATAATATTATAATAATACAAAATTAACTTAAAACATGTCCTAACCTCATTGGATTAGTCATGGCTGAACATGGGCATCTTTGAGTTGATTTTGGGACCCCATAGAGCCACTTAAGAGTGATAATGAAATTTTATATTAATTAATTTTAAGTAAGACAAAAAATGACTTAAAAATATATCTCTTATTAAATAAAATTTTACAAGGGGTTATATAAGTTATCTCTTAGACTATAAATATTAATTATAATGATAAAAATATTTCCTACATCATGGTATTTTTTTTAGAATTTTTAGAAATCAAATAAATAAAATTACTTATGGCACAATAATGATGTAGTGTTTACCTCATTAATGAATGATTTAAATAAATAAGATTATAAAGAATAATAAAAATATTTAAAACATTTACAATTCTTATTGGATGATTTTATTTATACCATGAGTCATCTTATCATTTACTACAATTATTTTTGGACCTTAAGAATCTGAAAACCAATATATAATAAAATAATCTTTTCACACTTTCCTAAAGATCCCCTCCCCCCTTATAAAAAGAACTCACTTCTTACCCATTACTCACACCTCTCAAGACCCTTGGCTCATAGAACCTCTACCAAAATAAGCTCTCAATATCCCTACCTTCCACCTATAATCCTTACATTAGGAAAAAGTAACTTCAAGAAATCCTTTTGGTTCAATCCTAAGGGAGTTACCCAATTTTAAGGTAACGTCTTTCCTAAAGTTCTATTCTTTTATTTTACTTCTCCACCCCCTAAACTATATTTATTACTTTATATTATAACAATAAAAGTATCCCAAATATACTATGTTGTTTTTATGAGTATTATTCGAGCTACACATACACACACCTCCATCTAATGGGAAAATAATATACTGTTTCTGTGGACGACGAACTACTGCCTCACGAAACGATGATTGTTCAATTATCTCCTACCGCCTTTTATGGTGGACATTATGATGGCACTGAATTTATATATTATATATATTATGTGTATGTTTCCTCTATTATTCTATAATTTTCATTTACAAACACACCTTTATGCTTTCCAATATGTGTGAACACGATAATTTCAATTGGGGAAGTCCGGACTACCGCCCCCTCAAGGTGATATGATTCGTTCATGACATACACGGAACGTATAAAGGATAGATTTAATTAAATTATGTGAAACATATATCATATGATATTATAATATACCTATCTATCATTATGAATTAATTTCATTAAATATGAAATAGAAATGAAAGTAGTGTTCATGCGTACGTACGACTTACCATCTCCATGAACAGTGCATTTCATTTTTTGTCTCCAAATATCATGAACTAATTATATATATATATATACTGGATATATATTATATATATTATATTTAAATCATTAATATTATACTGGAGATAATATAATTTTTACCACATGGACAATTTTTAATTATAACAAGTTCATTTTTGACTCAAGTACCAAATATCGACAAAACGACCATTATGAACTTAAATGATTACATAATGTTTATAACATGGAAATAAGTGATATAAAATAAATAATAAACATGAAATAGGTTCTTAATCAATTATAAATCAATATTAGTTTGTTATGTAGGAAATTAAATAACGAATGAGTCAACTTAGACATGAGGTAAGGGGTTTTTTATCTCACTTTTAATTCCGTGAGATTTCCATTGTTAACCACTTATTTAATGCATGTGGTGTATTTTGTACTACCATATGATATATATTATCATTATTCTATTTATATTTGTTGTATTATATGATTCATTTAGTTGTTATTAACTTCTGGTCATACGACTCGATTGATTACAATGTGGTAAGGGGTTTCTTATCTCACTCTTAATTTCGTGGGATTTCCATTGTTCGCCACTTATTTATTGCATGTGGTGTATTGTGTAATTAAATTTGATATATATTATCATGATTATATTTATATTAATTGTATTCTGTGATTCATTTTGTTGTTATTAAATTTTTTTCGTACGACTCGATTGATTACAACGTGGTAAGGTGTTTTCATCTCACATCTTATTCCCATGATATTCATGCTATATTGCCACTATTTCATTTTTTGAGGTGTATGTACTTCCCATGATTGTATTATTTTTGTAAAACACTTTAATTTATGGGTATTTACATCTTCATTGTATGATAATTCTTTCTTGGGGTGTATGTTTCGTAATTTACCAAATCAGTAAGGGAATTTCAAATTTCAATTTCCACTCATTCAGTTTTACGCAAACTTCATTGATTACATTACTCCAAGTTTATTTGTGAAATTAATATTTATTTACTTATGTAGTAATTTATACTCCCCTTCATGTGGATATTTTTTATACACATAATCACTCCATTTATAATATCTCAATTCATCGATATAAACTTGATAAGAGTAATTTTAACTCAATTTATATTTATTGAGTTAAACATCCAAGTCATTAGTGTTGTTTTTACAAGAATATGTGTGAATTTCCAATGATTGATTTACACCGAATATCCACTCATATTTAGTGTATTTATATTTTTCACACATAATTATTTCCTTGATTTTTCATTAACCTAAGGATATGGTCTTTATAGAGGAATTCATGTCAACTTACATTCCATTGAGACTTCTTTGTTGATTATGATCCAATTCACTTTTATATGGTGTATATAATTTACTTTAACATAGTATATCATGAAACCCTTTATTCTCATGATATTATAAATTTTTTATTACCTCAATTATTTGTATTCAAGCATCTCTCATTTTTTTAGGAAGTCTAACTAAAATATCATTTTAAATGTTTTAAAAATTTATTCTTCTAAATATTTCTCATTAAAGTGCATGTTTTAAAAATGGTTTTAATGTTTTATTTAAATAGAAATTAATGTCTTAAAATTAAAATTCCTTTTAAAAGTTTAAAATTGGTATGTGAAACATTGATTTAAAAATCTATTTTATACAGATTCTTGAAATATAGTGAGACTTTTTAATGTTTTCATGAAAAATTGATATTTCTCTCAATGATTTTTACTGATAATTTTCAAAAACGTCAACATACTTTACAGAGTATTATTCTTGATCGAGGATGTTTTATTATGATACAAATATTTCATACTGTATTGAAGGTTTTGTGATATTTTTGACTACAGATGTGTTATTTTTGTACCATTCATGGTTTATGGATAATGTATTGACATTTAGTATGCTAGTTTTAATACAAAAGTTTCTATTATGTTTAAACCTTTTCATATGATGAATTCATTGAACTTAGTAAGTGACTGGTGAAGCCCCCTATAGCTCCTCGATGCATCGGTAGGTCTCATGAGACAAACTAGTGTCTTGGACCAAGGTCTTGACAAAATCTTATTTTTAGTCTTAGAACAAGGCCTTTAATATGTGGTTATGAAGTCTGATATTATGAATTCCATCATTATAAAAGTTATGATTGATATTTCATGTGATTATTCAACTAATAGAACATCCATGTGAATAAGTAAATGGAATTATTGATTTTATATTTTCCATATTATGCTAAAGGTCATGTTTAAAAGGATTTTGTTTTATTATTATTCTTTACCTTAAATGTTTATGCTTATTTATGAAAGTTTTTGCTATATTGTTATCCTTACTGAGAATCTGAGCTCACCCCTTTCTATGTTTTATTTTTCCCAAGATGTGCAGAAGTATTTTACGTTTGACCTATAGGGATAGACTAAGGATATAAGTGTATTTAAAAAGGGTAAACAATGTTATTGATGTTTTTATTTAATGATGTAATGTAAAACTTATGAGTGTATCTAGTGATTCCCTGTTTCATGCCAATGTTATGTAATAATGAACCAACTCAGGGTAACTGGGGTCGGGGAATTACAGTAGTATACCCTATAAAATAGAATATAAAAAATTTATATTTTATATAATATAAGAATAGATTTAATTCTGTTAAAAAAATTATATTTATACATTATATAAATCATAAATCCAAATCTGGAGAGGTGGTAATGAAAAAATGAATGACATCCATTTGTGAGGTGGTAGTCCACTGTACACAGGAATAATGATTTAGTAACCCATTTTATGGAATTGGGGACAGATTTATGTCATTAACATACCAATAGAACATATTAGTTGATGAAATATACTGAATTTATTATATAATCATGTTTTAATAATAATTTGATGTGGTAGAGTAAGACATAAAATAAAAACACTTGATGAATAACATCACCTCTTACCCAGGTAACCTTGTATGGTTTGCATAAAAATCCTTCAAAGTTTAGATTTATATACCAAATAATGAATATATTATTATAGGAGGGAATTTTTAATGTGAGTTTTGTAGGTATTGGATGATCCAAAATATTTTTTGGGTGTGAAGAAGAGAGGATAGGTGGTGTAATATTCTAAGTGAGGTGAGTGGTGCACATGTATGTTTTTAGAAGAAAAATTTTTACCCACGTTTTTCTTATGCCAAAAGGCCCCTAAATGGAGTATTAAAAATGATTATCAATTATAGGGTCGAAATATTTCCATAAATTATAATTTATATAAGTGTTAGGGTCATTTTATCATTTATCATTTTTAATCCTCCAGAAAACCCATTTTTACCATACCCATGGTAATTATATTTTACTATTTTCAGTATTAATTTTGGTTAAAAATTATTTTCTCCTTATTATATAATATAAATAATTATGATTAAAAATATGGATTCTATTTTTCCAATTTTTTTTAATATAAGTGGAAAATTTAAATTTAAATTCAATCTTGTAGATGTGATGACAATATTGGGTTTCAATGAGAAAATGTTCAAATGTTTATAAGTTTATTTTATAAAAATTCAATATGAAAACTATTAAAATGAAAAAATTGGGCTAATAGATATATAATTGAACTAATTTTAAAGTAAAATCAATTTATAATTTAATTTTAATTTATAAATAATTTAAATGAAAAGGAAACTTTCATTTAAAATTCAGTATTTTCACTACTAATAAAAAAACTTATATTTTTTTTGAAAATTCTCAAAAAATAATCCCAAAATATTTTTAATATTATTAAATAAATAAATATATATATATATATATATATATAATTTTCAAAAATTATTTTGAAAATAAGTGCACAAAAAGATGACAAAACTGTTTTTGGGAAAAAATAATGTTTTTATCCATAAAATATAATTTATTCTTATCAATTATCTATAAAAAAAAAATAATTAATTTTAAAAATTTTATTTCATATATAATACATAATTTTGGTTCATATAATATACAAATACTATTCTTTTAATTTATTATTTTAAAACACCCTCGTGCACATAAAAATACTTTTTCAAAAAAATATTTCATTTATTTTCAAATAGTTTTTATCTTCATTTCAAATTAAATTGTCACCAAAGTATTAATTTTATATAATATTTTAAGCCATATATTTGAATAATTTATATAATCCTATTAATACCCCCACATTCTAATGGCTTGATGATATATATCATCTTATAAAATTTTAATAATATTTCATGGTTCTTTTAAACTCAGTATTGTGTGTAATATATTCTAAACTAGGAGGAATTTATAATGAATAATATAAAAAAGATTAAATAAATTTTAAAAAATATTTCACAAATTCTTGGGGTGTCACAAGTAAAGAATTTCCACCAAGGGTAGCTAAGTTGTATCTTAGGGAAACAGATTAGGCCAGATTTATGCAGTACAGCCAATACCCGAGGTAAATAGTGGAAATCCATCTATAGTTTTTGGTATGATTATAATAGACATTTATTTAATGTATAATTTATTTCACATAGTATATTCTCTATAATTTATATCTATATTAATTTTTTGATTGTTATGCTGGAGATCAATTATTTCTATGGGGTGATGAAACTCGATACCCCTTTCTAAATCTGATCAGAATGTGTATGCTAGTACATGGAATTATTTTTTGAGGCATGTGGATATTTTTTAAAGGGAACCTATTATTCCTTGATATAAAAAGTTTTCAAATCATTTTCAGGATAGATTAGTTGGTTCCTTATTATGCATACATTTATTTTTTTGTTAAAGGGTTTCTTTTAAATCACGATATTGTGGTAATTATATTCATATTGGTGAATGGGAAGTACAGGAGAGTCGAGCTGGACCCAAGAATCATGGTTTGGCTGGAGTAACAACCCAAATTACTAAAATAGTGTCAAATAGTCATGGAATACATTAGACAAATGTATCTCCAATGGTGTATTAATTGAGATAAATTTTCCTTGATTGTTTTGGGATACCTATTTGGATAGAGTTTGAGTTTACAAATGAGCTAGTTCTTGGAGCGTCACTAGTATCTATTCTTCCTTATAAGATTTCTACTACTGAGTTACTTGAGAACAAGTGGTTTCTATATGAAAAAGAATCTATGGTTTTTATAAAAACCGGTACTTCACCATGGGGTCTGATTGTACTTTTCACCAAGAAGGGGGATGGGGACCTTTGAATTTTTTCTGATTATCAACGATTGAATCAGCTTAGCATGAAGTAAATATACCTTTTTCCTCATATAAACATTATATTTTAATGTGAATGAGGATTGAGGATGTTATCTAAGATAGATATGAGGTTGGTATATCACATGGAATGTTTTATACCATGATATAAACAATAAAAAACATTCTATAGTAGATATGGTTTATAAATTTATTTTGTTATGATATTTAATCTAACAAAAACATGTGTAATTTTCATGGATATGATGAATTAGGTTTTACACCAAAATATGGATTCATTTTTTTCATAATGTATTCCATCTTTTTGTATTATCTAACTTGGAATGGACATGAAAAGAATTTTTAGAATTTACTAAATATAATTAGAGAGAACTAGATGTATGTCAAGATCACAATATGACACTTTTGGATTTATAAATTCCACTTCTTGTATCCAAAAATTTCATAATATTTAATATATATTTATTACGATAATCTATGTGCCATGGTATCTTGGGAGAATACCAAGAATGTCTCTGATATAAGGAGTTTCTTAGAGTTTTCTGGATATTACTGAAACCATATTCAAGATTTCTCACTCCATGCAACACCTCTTACTAGTTTAAAATATATGGGTTTGATATTATTTCGGTCAGAATCATGTGATAATAAATTTTAGGATTTATAATGACTTTTATCTTTTACACCAGTCGTGATTTTACCTAATACAAGAAGATGATAAAAAATGCATTATTATGCATCAGGTATTGGGTTGGGAACCATTATGATGTAGGGAGATCATGTCATGGCATACATGTCTCATATATTGAGAAATAATGAGCATAATTATCCAATGCATGGATTTTAGTTGGATGTTGTTGTTCATGAATTGTGTTTTCAGAGGAATTTCTTTCTTGTAGAGAATTATAGAGTATATGGACCAAAAAAATGTCCATTATATATTTAAACAACAGGGTTTGAATATAAAATAGAGAAGGTGGGTTGAATACCTACAGTTCTTCGACTATGACCTCTCCCATATACCTGGGGATGTAAATGTTGTGGCTAATTTTCTAAGCCTAAATAATTGGTCACAAGTTATTCTGGACGACAATAGTAAATAAATGTTTATTAAAATTATTTTTGAGAAGCATATTTAGGTTTTGTAGATCCATAGGTAGCCTACTCTAACAGATTTGACAGTGACCTCTTCACATATAGATAGAGTAAAGATGAGGCAGCTTTCAGGTCCTAAGGTTTTTGTCCTAAAAGGAGCTGTTTCAAGTGAGAACCAACTTCTTCATTGGATCATTGATAAGGATGAGATATTCTACATTCATCGTAAAATATGTGCGACCGAATAAATATATGATAAATTGATGTCAGAGTCTCATGCATCTACATGGAAAGCACAATCTAATATTGTGAAGATATACCGTGATATACAACACCATTATTGGTGGCATGGTATGTAAAGGGAGATAATAAGGTTTGTTATTAAGTGTTACAACTATCAATAGGTGAAGGAGTAACACCATCAGCTTTGATGCATTTTTCAGCTTGAAATGGGTAGAAATTACATTAGATTTCATGATGGTCCTTCTATGATAACATTCATGCTATGAAACTATATGGTTGATCATAGATAGGTTGAAAAGGGATTCTCACTAAATGAATATTCTATAGACATTTTTAGTGTATGAAGTAGGTAGACTATATATTAATGAGATTATCAGACTTCATGGGATCCCTAGATATTCATATCAGATAGAGAATATCTCTTTTTTTCATGGTTATAGAAAGGGTTAAAAAAGGCTTAGGGTTCACATGTAATACTATGTACAAAATATAACCCTCAGACTAATGAAAATTTAAGATATATGATTTTGGTGTTTGAGGATATTCTACAGAAAAACATCCTTGATTTTGGAGGTAATTGGGAGAAACACCCACTACATTGTATATTTAATTATAAAAATATCTTCTAGGAAACTATACAAATGGATCTTTATGATACCTTATATGGTAGGTTGTTCTATTAAACCCTGTAATGGATATAGCTAGGTGAGGCAGTGATATTAGGACCTTATCTTGTTATGATACCTCGAAGTATGTATAACATATCAGGAGGTGTATGGATATATCTCATTAAATGAATAAGTCTTATGATGATAATTATTTATGAGATTTGTAGTTTTATATGGGAGATTGGGTTTTTCAATGTATGTTACCAAGGATGTGTAATAAATCTATCTAGTTATAGGATATTATATCACCTTGTTATGTCATGTCTCTTGAGATCGTGGAGATGGTCGGGTAGGTATCCCATTAGATAGTTTTCCCTCACAGGTACCAAGCCTTCTATGGTGTCTTTTATGTATCTCAGTTATTCCATTATCATTCTAACTAATCTCATTATTTTTATTATAATGATATATATTAAGAATATAATTATTATATTAAGGATAATCATATACATATTGTTAATTAGATCATAAAGTCTCTCCTAGGCCGGTTAGTTCCTTGGGTATGAGTGTTATGGATGAATGGTCATGTAACTGATGTGACATAGGAGTGATAGGTAAATGTATGTGTTTAGTATCTGGAACTTTTTTTCAGATTCTAATTGACCACCCCCGTAATGGAAACTCGTCGACGAATGTTTCTATGGAGTGGAGGTAATGAGATCTTGTATTTTATTATAAGTTATGGATCTTTATTTTTTATTTCAAAACATTATTCTTATCAATATGAATGTTCATAAGAGTTTAAGAAAGTGATTAGAAGTATCTGATGATTTTTTTGTTCTTGGAGATCTATTTTTTAGGTAGTAGTTGAGGCACATGGTTGATACACAATTAGATGTAATTGTGCAACAAAAAATTAAAACCCATGGAGTTAGTGCACCCATTTAGAAATTATGTGATTCAAAAAACATGAATGTGTGAACTTTTTATAAACAATGTACATGTGCCTCACATGAAGAAAATGGTTTACTAATCCTTTCTTCTATCCTCTATGAGGGGGGGGGGATACCCAGAAATGTGATGATGCATGGTTGGCGCATAGTTTGGCCAACCATACCACCTAACTATGTACCATTTAAAATGATGGGAACTTACCCTTTTACCCATGATTCTATTTACCCATATCCTCTATTTTCTATTCATCTACATAAACAACAGCCAATCACAACCACTCAAGACACCCTTCTCAAAATTTTTTTATGATTTGATCCTTATCCATCATATGACGTAAGAATCATCTACTATTCGTTTTTTTGGATATCTACTATTTTCTTCTTCATTAAATTCATTGTTTATCTCACCTTATGAAATGGTAAATATATGTGAGAAAATATTCCTATTTTTTATTTATTTTTTTATTTATTAGTATTCTTCAATTCCACCCTATGTTATTGGTTGATTATTGATGAGGATTATACTACCCATTTAAGTTTTATTTTCTACATGTCTTCCTTAAATTCATGTTGTTTAAATCTTGTGTTGTGCAAATTTTCATGCCTTCTATAAATTACTTTTAAAGTGATTATTATCTTAAATTAAATTGTGCATAACATGTTTTGATATTGTATTTCCCATTTGAAATTGTTTGAGGTCGTATACCATAACCTAAACCACCCCAAGTAGTGGGTTCATTTGAATTCCAATGACTATGACACCCCTTTAGGTGTGAGAAGTTTGACACCCAATAGTGGAATCTATATATGAAAAAAATGAGTCTTTAAAGGTTCAATACTTCTTAGACCACGTTGATTATCTATCAAATTGAATCTATATAAATTGTAAATGATATGGATGATTACTTTTCTTTTCAAAACTAATGTAAATGGTTGGTAAAGAAGTATGGATACTAAAATGGCCCCTTATTTATTACTCTTAAATGAGTTTATTAATAAAATTAACGAGATAAATTAAATTTGTTAAATAGAATGGAAATAAACCAGGACCCTTAGTCCCATATGTTAATTGTTCATTGACAGATACTTTGTTATAGAAGTAACACCACTGTATAGACAAACATCATGGTATGACACCGATGATTTACTTATATCAGATTCATTGGATTATTCCCTTCAATATATTTTTCATGGACCACCTAGGTCTTTCTCCATGGAATCATCCCATGTCCTTACCTATTTTTCTTTAGATTAACTCTATGGACTCGAATAGGACTCCTTAGTCAATGGAACTAGGTTATATCCCTTGTATGTCAACATTATACAGATTTATATATGGATGAACTTTGTAGAATAAAAAAAGACCTCATAGTCAATGGATTTCATGACCCGTCCCATGGGGCTCATGCCATGACTACCACAAGCCCGCCTTCCAAAGGCCAGGGGCTAGTGACTAGCACCGAAAGGCATACTCCCAAAAAAAGGAAGGCATTGACTTTAATACTATACAAACACACTACCCAGGAACACAATAAGAAGCAACTGTGAAGTAAATTACTATTGTAAAAGAGTGCTGAAAGTAAAAGGGGCTAGAATACAAGCCCAACTGAAAATAAAATACAACTGAAAGAAAAAGAAAAACAGCTACTGGGTCTTCCTCTAAGGTTCCTACCTGAAAGGTAGGTAAATATCACCTCGTCCACACTCCATGTCCGTTCGTCTCCTCGGCGTCACATCACTCCAAATGGTCCACCTCTAGGAACCTTCCAGTCCTAGCTCCCTCAGCCTCGATCAATGTTATATGACATCTAAATAAGACACAACAAGGTGCGGGTGAAACCTGTGCAGGGGTGAGTTTTACGATACTCAGTGGGGACCCGGAGACCCTATAGGTCTCCTACTGTTCCACAGAGGAAAACCACAAAGCTATACATCAGCTCTACTTATGAATATTCCCATACATACACCTAAGTTATCAAGATATGCACATATTATAAATAAGGGAAGAATACCACAAAGTTAACACCACAAAGGTAACACCACAAAGGTAAAATTACCACATAGGTAACACAACGAAAGTTACAACACGAAGGTAAAAGTATCACACAAGTATCACCATGAAGATAGTACCACGAAGGTAAAAGTACCACACATGTATCACCACGATGATAGTACTTCAAAGGTAAAAGTACCACACATGTATCACCATGAAGATAGTACCACAAAAGTAAAAGTACCACACAGGTATCACGAAGAAGATAGTACCATGTAGGTAAAAGTACCACACAAGTATCACCACGAAGATAGTACCACGAAAGTAAAAGTGCCACATAGGTATCACCACAAAGATAGTACCACGAAGGTAAAACTACCACACATGTATCACCATGAAGTTAGTACCATGAAGATAAAATTCATAGTTCAAACTGAGTCTCAGCTCAAACTAGGTTTTCAGTGGATTGTAGAAGTACAGATGATTAGTTGCGAAGCTAGATCATATTATTTGGTCAAGAGGTACTACTGATAATTATATGGAGTCTGACCCACACAGGATTGATAGATACCAACCCGCACAATGACCCAAATAGGAACTGACCCACAATAGATCGGTATGCGCTGACCCTCATAGGATCACTCAGCGTTGACCCACATAGGATCCGAACCACATAGGATCAATATGCAGTGACCACACAGGATGACAGAGCACTGACCCACATAGGAACTGACCCACACATGATCGGTGCTGACCCACATAGGATTGCTTGGCAGAAACATCCATATGATCTGTCTCCAACCTCTACCTCACTACCAGCCATTGGATTCCCACTAATAGAACGTTTGGGAGAACCTATCCTCAAGTCATTGGTCATATGAAAACCACCACGAAGTTCCACTAAGAAGTATCCAAAATGTATGTCATGTCATAAGAGACCCAACGCAATATACAACACATCAATTGGTCGCCCACTATGTAAGTTATTAGCGTTTTCGATCCGAGGGCCTGGTTAGATTTAGGGTTCGATCCAACCCATCCATACACCAAAATTAACCAAAAGTCAAGTGGATTATACCAAAAGGACCATATCAATCCTAGGATTCTGATGTTGTAGAGGGTTCGTCAACCAGAAGCCTAGATCACATGTTATGGCCAAAGACGCGAAACTAGGTCCGGATGGGCCCAGGTCTGGTCCGACCTGGTTAGACTGACCCAGATCAACCCAGCCCGGGATGACCTAACCTGGTTTGGGTCGACTCGGCCCCAACTTGACCTGGTTCGGGTTGACCCAGCCCAACCCAGATCCGGTCTGGATGGCCTGGGCCATGGCGGGCCTAGCCCACGGGGCCGTGGTCCGGCCCGACCCACGAAGGGGGCAGCCTGGACCAGCTCGCTATGCGCGGCCCACGGTCGGGTGCCCCGCCGTGGTAGTGTTAACCCTAGCTACAACCCAGGGGGAAGCACCCCCCAGTATTCCGAATGGCCCCATGGTCGTCCAGTCACCCTACTGGTAGGCCGGATCGCTCGGCGGTCTTTCTCGGTGCATCACACCCGGTTGGTTATTCTCCCAGCAGTACGACGATGCCATTGTCCACCTAGGTCCGACTGAGTGTCGGCCTCCCTCTATTCTCCACCACGACTGAGTGACCACAAATTCTTGCTCCGGTGGCGTGAATGAGTGAGGCCGCTCCACCACGCGACTGATCAGATGTCAGCCACCACCCTGCTCCGCCGTGGCCGACGGTCTGCTGCTTCTTTCTCCGGTGGCATGGATGCACTCCACCCTCCTTCCAGGTGGCTGGATAGTGTGTTGTCTACCTTCTTCTTCCGTGAGCTATCATAGTTTCTTTCCAAGCCTGAAAATTATGACGTTCTCATATTTACAATCATCGGGTCGAGGGCTCCGCGTCCATATGTCGCGCTCAACAAAATAATGCATTTACAACATGCTTAATTATTAGGCATTGAAGAACGCACGAAGAACAAAAGAAAAGGGAAAGGTATAAGTGCCGAACGATGGCCATGTTACTTTGGACATCATCGTTGTGAATCCAAAATATGAATTATTAACAAATAAATTCATTCACATTTCAAATTAAAACCCCTACCTTGATTGTCTATTGGAGGTGTCATGAGGATGAAGACGATGATGGCGATGTCAGCATTGGTTGCTCCCGTAAGAGGCTTCCGATCCAGGCTCAAGCGTCGTCCTCATTCATCATTGTGGGTGGTTCTTCATTGGAGTACCTTATTTTCTGGAGGATCTTCCTTCAATGGCCTCCTCTCACTTTCTCCAACGGAGAAACAATCCTCAATTTTCTCCAAGAAGAGTTAACAAAATAACTCCTGATTAACAAGTTGTTTCATTAATTTAAATTTAATGAACCCTAATAATTAAATATATTTGTGGTTATATAAATTGTGTAACCAGGAATTTAATGCCCAGCCTTAATTGCCAGACCAACCTTGTGTGGTCCCCACCTCCACAATTCAAAAAGGAGGTTTCAAAAAGAAAAAGAGAATAAATGTTATTGTTTTATTTTACTTTTATTCTTTTAAGACTCTAATGAAAATCCAGAAAACTAACTTCCACCATTGATTTAATACAGTCAATTTGAAGGTATCCTTAAGCGAATATCGGCACTATGAGTTTAACAGTGTCCTCAGATTTCAATTTCGAGCACCGGTTCAAAATTTAAAAAATACCGCTTGCACATTATATGAACTTACCCGAAAAGAATGTTCATAAAATTAATAACAGTCAACCTCGACCCGTGCCAGTCGAGGTTAGGCTCTACCTAAGTGAAATATGCCCCAAAAAACCTAACAGTACTCTCAGATTTCCAATCCTATTTACCATTTAAATGTTATGAATTTTATAATAAAATAATTTTCACTTAATTATTTTATTTACGGCCAAAAACTAACTTTAACTGGTGGCTTATGCTGGATAATGTTATTATCTGCCTAAACAAAGAATTACCTAATGAGTTCAGTGGTGGTCTTATGTTTGTAATCTGAGTAACCATTTTTGAATTTTACAATAAAATAATTTTTACTTAATTATTTTATTTATAGCCAAAAACTAACTTTCATTGGTGGCTTGCGGCGACCAATGTTAGTATCTTCATAATGAAAGAATACCCTCATGAGTTCAGTGGTGGTCTAAGATTTTTAATCCAACTTACCATTTCTGAATTATAAGAATTTGAAAAATAAAATAACATTATTTAATTATTCTATTTACAGTTATTCCATTTTTGGGTTTTCTCACAGGAGGCCCGCACTGACAAAACTTAAGTCACGCCGAAGGTAAACCCAGCATAATAAGTGCAACAATGCCCTCAGATTTTGGATCTAAGTAACTGTTTAAGAGTTATTCTACTATTTCAGTAATACTGCGTACATGCACTAATTAATTCTTTACAAAACTTCATCGGATCATTCCGAGCACTCTGGGCCTCAAAATCGTGCACCGTCATATTTCGCGATCTCAAAATAATTCCATATGATTATAAAAAATTATACATAATTTCTAGGACATTACAATAGACATGGGTCCTACCCCATATTAGTCAAATATATGATACATCTATCTTCTTTTGTAGATGGTACTTGACACATATAGAGCATTCCATAGAAATTTTTTTTCTCATGCACACCATTCTTCATCATTTATAAACTAATTTATAAAGAATGTACTTATAGATTGTTTTGTTTTACATTATAATTTAAGACATTAATACTATTTTTCATGATCCCTATTAAAGATTAAATGAAATAATTGGATTTATTATAGACACCTTTTATGGTGATTACTGAGTATATCTCACACTCAGTTCATGCCACTCTTTGTTACATAAAATACTTTATAGTTTAAATTTGGGACATAAGGAATCATCATACAATGGACGCACAAATTTGTTTCTAGTACAATGTGTGGGAGTATAAGAATGAGTTTATTCTTTCAATTTTATTATATATATCTTGGTACTTTTTTCGATATTTTTTATTTATCATGATGTATATAAATTTTCCTCTATTACCGATGATTTTCCTTTTTTTTATATCACCATGACATGATCATCATTTTTTATATTATATTAGATGTGGTTTTTTATCATTTATGCCAAACTATTTTTTTTTGATATAGATGATTTACTTATTATTATTCCATAATATAATTATTATTCCACTTATTATTCTTTTATTATACTATTTTATTTCACTCTCACAATGAAGGTAGAGTATCCCCACCATACCCTAATAGAACCTTACTAATAGTCTTCAGGCTTTGGCGTATAGGGAGGAAAACTTGAAGCCATGTATCCACTAGGTTAGGTTACTCATGAGTGAACTAGGTCTAGGACATCACAACATAAAATTGAGAGATATTCTGAAATAAATTTCATTTTTTTGAAAATTTGAACGATATAGAATAAAACAAAAATTAAGTAACATTTTTATTTCCATAAATGCATATACTTCTAATGAAGATCATCATTTCTTCCATCACTAATCTCTATGATTATTAGTTTAATAAATGACGGTTACATATGATTATAGATCTTTTAATTTTGTATTATTGTATCTCCACTTGATGGTTAGAGTATATATATTTTTTTGAATTAAATAATTTTAAGAAAAAACAATTTAATATAATAGAATAAAAAAGTGAACTATCAAATGAATTTTTATGATATTAAAAGTTATCATTCATACTA
Source organism: Viscum album (assembly GCA_963277665.1). Classification (NCBI taxonomy): domain Eukaryota; kingdom Viridiplantae; phylum Streptophyta; class Magnoliopsida; order Santalales; family Viscaceae; genus Viscum; species Viscum album. The sequence continues at coordinate 1,145,024,453 of OY728140.1, forward strand.
TTTATTACACTTTTTATATATGGGAGAAAAAATCATTGTTTCATTTCTTTTAATATCATATCTTCTACAATTGATAAACCATATAGAGATATTAATTGAGGTAATATTCTATATATGGAAGAACCTCTTATATTTTTTCAGTTTCACATTAAAACTCTAAGTTAAATAATTAAATATTTTTTATAGATTAATATTCATTGAATACCATGGCTATGTCTTCTATAAATGAAGAGCTTAGAAAAACCTCTAGAATATATTTTATCGTATTATAGTATCATTTACTAATCAAATGGTGTTTTGAGGAAAATGATATGATTTACAGAAATTACCAAGCTCAAGGAAATCTTGTTTTTGGAGTTGATTAGGGAATTCTTATTCCATGAACCACTATAAAACCTATGTTTAATTTTATTATCTTTTATGTTTTTATTTATATTATTTTTGACAAAAAATTTAATAACAGTTGATGGGTATAAATTATTACAGTTAAATATTTATGAACACATTTCACCCCCTCTCCCAGTTTTTTCATTCTGTAACACCATCAAAATAGATTATTGGTATAAAATAAAGACATTCTTGATTTATCAAAACTAAAAGGATAAACTTGTGAAGGACATTTTTAAATGGTGTAAATGGATAGAAATAGTAAGTGAATTTCTATTATTAGGGATTTCTACTTCAATAGAGAATGATATGAGTGTTGGAAGTCTAAAATGATTATCTATTTGAGAAATATATTTCTAAATGATTATTTCATAGTCACCAGGACCTATAAATTTCATGAATGAGATTTAGAGAAATGGGATTCTACTACTGAATCCAAATATAATCCAAACTAAAATTCTATGAATATTATTATATTTGGAATAAGTTCAAATTAATTCAATATAGATTCTCAAAGTGATATAGTATATAAAATGTGGAAAACAACATCGATAGTTTATAAAGGTACTAATAATGTTTAGAAAATCACATAATATACAATGATGATTTTGTTTCAAATATTTAGAAATTATAATGGTGAGTAAATCCCTGAGATGAATGGAAGGATTTATATAATCCTAAATAATATAGTATCCTTAAGAACTATTATTCCTAAACTTAGTCAATCTATTAATGTTCTCATAGATCTACTATCTAAATGGAGTGTAATTTCAATATCCAATATGAATCCTACTTCTATAAAATATTTCAATGTAAAATATAATATTGGTACACTCAATTTTTTGAACAAGATATAGAAGCTTAGGTTGGAGACAATTTGTTGAGAAATAGTGAAAATTATACTATAAAGGAATATACTATAAAAGATAAGAATAATAACAAAGAAACACAATTTTCATGATCTTATGATGAAGGTAAATTATGAAATTAGAAATCATGTGATATGAGTTCCCAATTTTTATTGATTTTTAAAATTATTTTCAACAAATGTAGAAGATTCGAGCAATTATTTTAAAATGTTGAAATATTTTATAGAAATTCAAGATATATATGATGTTATTAGTTCAATAATATTTTGAATATCATGTGTGATTTACCCTATATTAATTATAACAACAATTATATTAATAAGTTTAAATATAAATTATATTATGAGAAGGATAATACTGATTTGAAGGCTACTTGGAGTACATTAGTGAACTCCATTGATTAATCCATTTCTGATTCTAAAGATGAAGTCTCTACTCAGATTGAAAACATGGGTCTCAAATTTGGGGATAATAAAATATAGACGATGACTCTAGTGTTTTAATATGGGTGATGGAGAATAAAAATAAAATCCATCATAAGAACACAGAAAATAAAAAAAATATGTAATTTGATGTAAATTAGAAAAATCCAATTTTTATTACAATTATTTTATACATAGTTTCAATAATGTAAGTATTTATAATATCACATATTTTCACTTTGTAACAAATTTGAATTATAAAAATAATAATTACCTATTAACTCATCATATGTGCTGGAAAAATAATCTATTTATTTGTGGAAAATCTATTACTATAATTATAAATATTTTGTAAAATATAAGAAGACTTGGATTATTAAAGCATTTTTTTCTTACACTGTTAGACCCAAGAACATTGGGTTAAAAAACAATTTTTTTTAATTTTTGTAATGAACAACCACATAAACAATATTACATAATTATTATTTTACAATTAATGTTCTATACACATGATTTAATACTTTTCTAGTTCTCACTCACTATCTTAAATAGATGGAGGACATGTCACATATGGTGACAATTAAAAAAAAGATTATTAGTATTGGGTATATTGGATATCTTTATTCAATATTCATCAAAAAATAGAACTATGTATAAGAATTGAAAAAATAAATGATATTTATTTCACAACATTTTGATGATGCATATTAAATTGTTTTATTAATAATTCATGTCATATTTTAAATAACAAGTTGCTTTAATTTTGGGGACTAAGAACTAGAAATATTTACCCACTATATCTTTATTACTTATGTAAACCTTATATAAATAGGATGAATTTTAAAATTCTTGCATACATTATTTGAAATAAGAGTAATGAGTATTTTAAAATTTAATCATTAAAAAATTCTCTAATTAAAATTTAGTTTTTTATTTGTCCCAACACAAATTAGATAAAAAAATATGATGCATACCAAATAAGAAAGGAACAAAAATAATATTTTAAACAAATTAGAACTTTTTATTCATCCATACTACTTAAACATATTCCTATGGATATATTTGGAAACTCTAAAAGCATGAGACTAGCTGCTAAATATTTTTTTATATCTTGGTGGATGATTTTCATTATGTATATAAAACTTAAATTGTGACATAAAAGTAAATATTTTTTGATTTTTATTAATTTTTTCATTTTTTCTAAAAGGGGTACTAGTGCTAAAATTATGTCTTTAATAGGTGATTGTGGGGGAGAGCTTTAAAATAAGGATTTAAATTCCCTTTTTTAAAGTATTTCATTAAAAATACCTTCTCAACCATAAGAACTCCTTTAAAAAATTGTGATGTTGAATGAAGAAATGAGACCCTTGGAAATCAATAGACTAATATTATGTGAATATATCATACCAATTCATTTTTTAGATAATGATATTAAAACTACATGGTATGCCCAAAAAACACATTTTAATGTCTATCATATTGAGGTCACCATATATAATATTTAGTAATAGAAAAAAAATGGTTGGATACTTTAATATATTGGGTTTAAAACTTTATATATTTGACACAAATCATGATCTTGGTACGTTCAATCCAAATGCATATTAATGAATCTTCTTAGGATATTCATCTAATTATAATGTCGATTTGGATTTCAAAAAAATGTAAATGATGTTTTAAGAATATAATCAGGTTTAATTTGATTAATGTGGTCTTTTATGTCACAAAAGAAATAAATTTGATGATGTGATAGATTTAATGGATAAATTGAGACGTAAAAGTCTGTTGAATAATAAAATGGATTATGATTTCTTAAAAGATAATGAACAATCCAATTCTGAAAAGGAAGAAACTGATGAAATTGAATGTGTGATTCCTAGATAGCCTATAATCTTTAAAATAATTACTTATGAAATTTTTATAAGAAACATAAATAAAGTAGTTTGATCAAGAATAAGTTTAGGAAATATTTATTAGTTTTTTACTATATTGCTTAACGTAGAACCTAAAACCGTAGAATAATCCTTAGATGATGATAGTTATCTGATTTCTATATATGAAAAATTAAACTAGTTCAATTAAAAATATTTTTGGAATTGGTTGATAGAAATTATAATTATTTTCTTCTGGGAAGTAATTTTTTTTTAAAAACATGAATAATGATCAATGTATTATTGGGGGTGTTGTTGTTCTTGAACCAAATTATTTTATTTTAATTACATTTATTTTTTAACATTTTAATATTAATTAAAATAACTCATTACATATTGTCAGTTTTTATGCATTAAATTAATATAATAATATCCTAGGGTATCCATTGCACTGATAAGGTTATAATATTTCCCCACTATAATTATTACCTTGAAGTGAAATGTTAATTTTATTAAATATAGGTTTATGTTTGGGGAACGTACAATGAAAGGGAACATATTATATACACTTTTAGGTGAGAGTACTCATCACTGGATGAGCCTTCATCTCATGATGTTGACACTTGGTAATATCCAAAATGTGAGATTATGAGAAAAAACCCTTTAGTATAATTACATAGTTTTTTTGTGTTGTTGGTTACTCCAATCGGTGATCGTGGACAGTGGACCTTAGACATTAACATTGTCAATAATGATTGTCAAGACTCTCACACATATATTTAGATATAATAAAAGTGACACACTATTTTTGAAGGATTTAGGGTATAGTGGGTGTGTGATGATTGATTTGTTTTTAGTTGATAAGCCAAGGAAGTTTTTAACCCTTCCATAATTATGAAATTTGACATCTTTTACCATTGATTGGAATATAACTTTCAAATTAAATTAAATGGAAAATGATTAATGATGTGTTTATTTTAGATAATCAAAGAGTATCATGTCAAACAGATAGTTTTATGAAATATATATTGAACATGGCTGATGAGATATTGAGATAAATATATTATATTACACAATGATCCTTCAGAAGTTGTTTTAAATGATGAAACCTTATATTGTTTATATTGGATGCATTGACTCATGGCTAGATATTAATCATGAACATTAGGAAACCCCCTAAATCTAATGATAATGAATCCTATATAGTCTCACATTATGTTTTTCCATTGATCTTGATTTAAATCTACATGAATTTAATTAATGGATTTAATAATATCCTCATGTATGAGGAATAATTTTATTCAATTTTTATTTATGGGTAATATTTGGAAGGTAATTAACAATTTATTATTAATTAAAAACTAATTTATTTATTTTTATAAATATTTAATAATTATTTATTAAATAGAAAACGAATAAAACCAACATTTTATTTATATCTGAAAGAAATTTTTAATTAAATATTTATTCATGTATTTATGAAATACAGAGGAGTTGGAGGGGACCAAGATTTTTTCTAGGGACTAATATTTATTTTCAAGGTGGTAAAAAATATTTATCATAGAATGATTCATAACACACCATAAAATAATCAAAATTATATTATTATTCTATATAATGGAGTTTGATAATGATTATTATATTATTTAAGAGACGGAATGAAATTAAATAACATTCTAACCTTAAAAATATTACTACAAAAGGATACTTATCTCTATTGTGTAGGGTTAATCGAGATTTAATAATCTTTATGCACAACAGATTTGCTTCTCCATTCCTCCTCCCCCCTTACTCCTAAGAATTAGAAGCGATAGTGAAATTAATTAATGTTCCAAGGAACTAGATGTGATAAAAAATTAAATCTAATTGATTATCCCCACAATAACCTAGAAATTGATTGGCATCTCTCATAGATTATATTAGAACATGTAGATCACCTATTTAGGGATTAAATACTGGGATCCTCCATTTGTAATAAAGAAAATAAAATACGGGGTTTCGTGTGATCAAAATTATCTTTTAATAATGTTCCATGATGAGGTAATAAGTCCAAATGAGCATAAATTAATTAATTATAAATTCCAAGTGTAAAGATTCCAACATAATTTCGAGTTTTATTTATATAAATATTTTGTGTTAAAATTTCAATTCTCATTATGTTCATGTCATGTAAAAAAGTGTTCATGATCCACCAATAGAACAAAAATTCTTAATTTCCCACCATGGTGCTTCCATAGTTCATGGATCCTTGAAGTGGTATTAGAGTGTCAAGGATTGAAATTTGTAATTTTTTATTTGATTTATGAACTATATGAACAATAGTGGTCATATTTTAATTTCAATATATTTTTATTTAGTAATCATATTTTATATGAAATATTTTTTAAATTTTAATTACATTGTTCAAGTATTATATTCATAAATGGACAAGAATGGATTGAGAACTACTGTAGATTCTTATAGAAAGTGGAAATAATTGGCTGGTAAGACTGGGTTATATGACATATTTCCAAAGAACACACCATATACCCATGTTCATTTATTATGGATATTTCATAGTATACATGGCATGAGATATAGTAATTACACACAATGAATTAAATTCTCACCATATAAAGAAGAGACTATTCTAGAACATTTCTTGTATGATTACATAGTGTGAAGCTAGTTTAAGCATTGATTAGTGTATACAATTTAGAGGCATAATTCATGAAAATCACGATGTCAAATACATGGTCAAAACCGAATGGGAATTATATATTTGATAAATAATTATGAAAATGACATGTACCTGGTGTAAATGGAGTGAAGTTAATTAATTGCCTCATATGAAGTGCATATTCATCCATTTGTGGATTTAAGTGGCACATGGCTAGTGGAATACATGGTATATATCCAGAATACATGCCATCTACTCTTGCCTCTAAGGAACACATAAATCCTTTCCAATGGTTTCACAAAAACAACACATAAGTGACACACTACAAGAATCCATCTTGGGAAAACTATATTGTCTTGGTGAGGTGCATGCCGAATCCACAAACATGAATCTCACGTACATGAAAATAGAGATACATGACATATAGTTAATAAGTATAAACTATATAGTATCCCAATAAAGAAAATGATTAAATTTCATTAAATTAATAATTGTATAATTAAAACCTTAATATATTTATTGGAACCTCTTATGTTTTTTTATTTCAATAAATGTTTTAATGAATTATAAAATTCTATAATCATTTATTTTAATTATCTAAAATTATCAGTTCTACCAATTATTTTCCATGAATAAATTTATGATGAGTATCTCCAAGATAACATGGATAGTCATTAATATAAAATTTAATTAATTAATTACACAATGAAGGAACTTTTATCTTATTTATACATAATTAATAGGAATTAATTATAGCTAGTTTACTTTTGTTTAACTATTTCATGTTCATAACTAATTATGAGCTTTAAAAAAGGCATGTGTAAGCATTGGATATTATTAATTTAATTTGTTTCATTAGTTATAAATTAATAATTACTAAATTAAATTAATGGATTTTGAGTCCTCCCACCCTCTAATATTTTGTACTACCTATGTGTCCATATTTATTTAAGTAATTCCCCTTACCTGATTCTTTAGTTATACTCACTTGGGTGTGAGTAATAAGTACTTGTAATAAATGAAGTATCTCAAGGTGATTTGAGGTTGTTGAAGACGGAAGAAAGATTATCCTATCCTAGATTATGCACATATGGAAAGGTGGAATGTTGTAACTCATACTAAAACCATCACAAAGAGTTTTCCCCTAATGGTATATTTATTGTCTGCTCAATAAATAAATTATCTGATAAGCTCAATATTGGGTTATTTTTTCATTTTTTTATTTCAATATTATGCATTATTTATTTTATAGATACATGTCCTCAATAAAATAAACCAATGAACTAAATTACAATTATTGAATGTAAAAAAATGGACAACGTGTCAATTTTTATCAAAAAAGGTTAATTTCTTAAATAAAATCCAATTAAAAATAATAAGACATGTAAAAGATAAAATTAAAAAAAGTACTCATAATAAAAAAATTCATCATGTTAATTTTTTTCAGACTATTCCTTCCATTCCATGATTATGAATGAAATTCATATAACGAAGTATTTTCCCAATGCTGGTTGGTACACTTACCTATATCATATAGTTCATACAATGGTTATGGGGTGACATAGGAATAATATATCAATATAAGTATCCCTTGCTATAAATGATATAGTTTGTATTAAAGACTTTTGGAAATACAAATTAGGATTCCATAATTGAGGAGTCGACTCAAAAGATCAAAGATCTACATTCTCGCAGTTGGAAAAGACTATCCAATATAAATTCCATCAGGTAGCTCGAGTAACCCTTATTTGGGTTCTACAAAGTTGAATATATATCCTTTCTAAAATAATGTCACAATGGCTAGACATTCCAAGTGAAATAAGGAGGCATATTGAGACTAGATAAATTAGTGGTAGAATTAATAAAAATAATAATTTTTATTTATCACATAATTTGTAATCATGAAATGTACACATAATACCCTCTTGATAATTTTAGAATAAATAGAATGTTCATCACTCAAATTATCCCTACAATCACTATTGTAGAATGTCCATATTTTATATGGTTGTAAATTCAAGGGATGATTTAGATGCCTTGAGGTTCTATTTACCCATGATTAAAAATATAATTTTATAGAATACTCACTACCTGATCCTCTAGTAATGGAGAAAAGTGAAAAATAGTTTTGTTTATCTGATAAACACTTGAATGATTTGGTCAATGTTAAATGTTTGATGATTTCATGTACTTCTAGTGAACTCATGAATTCTCATGAAAACATAGATGATTATAGAATTATTTGGAAACTATGGGTTTTATACATGGATATACCCTGGTTATAAAAGTTTGAGATCTCCAAGGTGCTCATTTAGTTTAAACCCCACTTTCTTGTCGCATCTGTTGAATTATTTATAAATTAAACAATTTCACTTTTGTAACTTTAATTTGGAAAATTTGATTAAATATTTATAATAATAATACTTTATAATTTCTAATATGCTTAAATGAATATTTTAACAATATTAAAAGTGAAAACATTAAAAATTAATTACCTTTATTAGTTTAAATATTGATTTACCTGGGGGTTAAACTAAGACGATAAAGGTAAAAATAACCTACAAAATTTTACAACACTGCATTTATTGTCGTATTTCAAGCACATATATTTTTGGTTCACCAATAAAACTTTATTTAGAATTTTTTTAATGATAAAAACTTTTGTGTGATTGAATCTTTTCAAAACATGACAATTGGGCCACTCCCTACACTTATAAAAGGCCACTCACTCTTCTCTCTTGTTAACACCTTCATACTAATTTTTTTAGTAATGACCAGCCCAAATATTTTAACAATTCCCTACATTCATTCTAGAAGATATAGTTTTGGAAGAAATATATTCTAGAATAGATTTTTGTGAAAATTTAAGGAGAATACCCAAAAAATAGGTAATATTCTTCAATAAGCATTTTTAGTTTCTTTATTTTTCTATCTCCTTAAATTATAATTAAATCTTGGTAATATAATGAATTCATAATCTCAAATATAATAATAAGTTTTTATGAAAAATTAATGACCTAAAACCACAACCACTTCCATAAAATGGGTTATGAAGTCATCATTCATGTGTACAACAGACTGCAGCCTCACTAACCGATGCCATTAGTTTTTTATTTCCATCACTCACGATTGATTACAAAGATAGAAAATGTATATATATATATATATGATATTTTAAACATTATAAAACCAATTTGTTAATGATATATTATATACCTTTTTTACATACCATTCTTTATGGGATTTGATTATGATGCTCTTGTGTATGGTAGACTATCGACTCACGAAGTGATGTGATTCGTCTATCTTAACACTTTATATGGAATGCAATAAGGTTAGATTAAATAAATATATTTTATATACATGAGAAAATTATTATATTAATAAAATATTTATCATTTTTAACATATAATATTCTTTCTTACATTCTCACATACTTAAATATGATAACATCATTTTTGTATGTGTGGAATACTACTTTCACGAAGAGATTTGACACTCTTTACATCACCACACCATATTGATGAAATAAAAAATTATATTTTAAAAAATAATATGTTATTTAAGATATTATTATAATTCTATCAATATAAAATATTACTTACTTTATTTCCAAAATAATCATTAAAAAATATAAATGTTACTCAGGCGTATATATAACCTACCGTGTGCATGATCGTAACACACATAAATTTACATTACCATGTTTAATGATTGTTTTTCAAAGTATAATTGATATAAAAACATGAAAAATATTTATTATTATTATTATTATTATTTATATTATATAAGTATAAATACTTTCAATAAATGGATCTTTAGTGCTAAAAAACACATGAGAAATTACGACCATTAACACTAGAAACAATGAAAATAATGAATGATTATTAATGAATGAGAGATATGATATTATAAAAGGATCATATAAGATATTATAAATATCAATATTGTTCTAGTATACATTAATTATTTTTTTAAAATTACTATAAAGGATTTTTAATAACATCCAATCAAATTAAAAGGGGAGGTAAGGGATTTCACAACTCAATTCCCATTCATTGGGTTAAACAACAACTTCATTAATTACGCCATTCTAAGATTACATGTATAATGAATTTTAATTTTCATATATTGAATTTAAACTTTTTTATATGTATTTAAAATTGGAAAACACAATCAATTCATTGACTAATTATCACTTCGGTGTTATTATTATTTTGAAGTTTTATTTGAAAATATAATTCTAATAGAGATAGTTTATGGTTCAATTTCAGTTGAAGAAAATTATTTGACCATTTCCTAATAAACCAATTTTTTTCTAATATGGATATTCATGATATTTTCATGCAATGTTTCCTTTTTTCACTCTTTGGTAAATGAATTTACTGTGAAATTGTTTTTAAGAAAATATGTCTTTATTTCTCTCTTTGGTCAGATATCTATTTTCTTCCAAAACTAGTGTTTTGGAAAATGTTTTCGAAAATGTTTTTCTAATTTTAAAAATTATTTATTGAATTAATTTTTACACATGTTTACTTTTCAAAAATTGTTTTCAATGTATTTTTTTTCAAATAAATTTCCATTTGGATTTCTTGAAAATGCAGAAAAAATATTCTTTTTCATTTTCTTAATAAAGCACTTTACTACACTTTTTATAGTGAAAATGGAATGTTCTCTTAACATGTATGACATGTATGTAATTACCCAACATCATGAACTTAATTTCATTTAATCTTTGTTTTATGTTTACTATTTTATTTTTTTAAAAATATTATTCCCACTATTCTTGAAATTCTTATTTTTTGAAAGTTATTTTAAAATAAAAGGATTTTCAAAATGTCCTAAATTTTAAAAAGTTATATTCTAAAATGAAAATGATATTTTCCTAAATAATTTTTTCGAATAACTTTTAAAGTTACTTATATTCATCAATGATAAAAACAATTTATTCTTACTCTTAGGGGTATATGTTTTATTGATAGAGTCATTGTTAGTTCTGTGGATAGTTTATAATCTTTTTTTACCAAGGAATGTATTTCCATTCGTATTATTTATTAATATTTTAATTCATCAACGTTTTAGTGATATATTTACATTCCAATGATTATTGGAAATATATTTCCCGTAAATATCCATATTATTTATCATAGATATGTAAATTTATTAAAAGATATATCATTTTTCCTATGGTATTATAAATTGAATGTTATTTGTTTATCTGGGGAAATATTGATAAACATGTATTTCTTACAAAATAAGGATATTTAATGATAAGTCACAATATTCATGAATTTAATCGATTATTTTATATATGAGAAATAATTTTGATATAACATGATGGGTGGGGCCTAATATAATATATCCTCTAGATTCATTAGTAGGTATCATGAGATAGAACCATTTTTCCAAACCCTATGAGTTTGTACCAAGTAGTTTTAAACAATCTTGTGAATGGCTGTGATAGTAGATATATAGTTGAACAATCCATATCGATTTATAGAGAATAGTTTTGAACCATATTCTGAATGTTCTTAATGGTAGTTATGTCATGTTCCTGAGACATAACATCCAATAATTAAGCATTAAATTCATTAAGAATACAATTATTATTACCCATTATTTTTTAAAAATGATATAATCTATAGATTTGTTTAATTCTCATAATATCGATTAAATGGAAAGTTTTATTTAGTTATTTACCTTTTCATATTAATTATGCCTTATTAAGTTATTTAAATGAAAATTTTGTTAATTTATTACATTTCCACATTCATTTTTCCTTACCTGGTTATTTAAATAGAATGTGTGTTCAATTATTTAACTGTCCATATTTATTATTCCATATCCAGTTATTTAAATTGAATGTGGGGTCAGTTATTTTCATTTCCTTATTAATTATTCCTTATATTATTATTTAAGTAGAATGTGTGTTTAGTTTTTTACCATTCCATGTTTATTATGATTATTTATTCAAGATAGTTTCTATTGTACTCAATCCTTACTGAGAATTTGATCTCAACATTAATATTATAGAGGGAATAATGATATTATAGAAAAAATTTATGTTGTAATATGTGTATTCATATATACTGTATGCCTCAATTATGTTTCTAGTTTACCCATACTAATAATTTATTCATTCCCTTATGATGTGATTACTTATATCTCATTCCAATATAATAAACCAGGAACCATCTCTAGGATAATGGGTTTGGGGTCTCTATAGTTGGTATTATAGGAATTTTAAAAGGAACCTTGGGAACTAGATTTTGAAAAAAAACATAGATTAAGGAACATAACTCTATGATATACTTTGAGGATAATTATAGAAGAACATTCTAATGTTTTTTAAGGTATATATTATGCTGTTTTTCATTAAAATAAATCCCTATATAGATACTACAAGTCGACTTGGCTATAGATTATATGTTCCTATAGGTAATAACACTAAAAAGGCCATATTGGTCTTGAACCGACCATCACTTAGTTCATGAAAACATGTCTTAATATTCCCCTGGATTGACACTCCCAAGATATGTACATAATATATTACAAATTTTCTTTAAAATATATTATAAATGATCTAAATATATTATGGAAATGAATGTCCAATGTTATCATATGGTGTCTTAGAATATAAAGAAATATTGCATGACTTAAAAATCAAAAAAATGATTATATGGATTTCAAACTATGATTATTATTTCAGAAACATTATTGTTTGGTTTTAATTAATATATGAAGCCCAAATGAATCATGTTTATGTCAAAAATGAAGAAAAATGTGGGGACTATGAGTAACTATATGGAAATATTATATGAGTGATGATATCAGGATTATACCAATTCAGTTATCCAAAAATATGACTAACAACATACACATTTACAGACTACCGAATTCAAAAAATAAGAGAAAATGGGAGTTTCTATGAAATCAAGTGGTTCATACCATGGAGTAAATAAAGTAAAAATTTCTATCATTTCATAAATGTAGAAATATACACTAAATAAAGTGTTTCAAGAGAAATGTAAAATTTTATTTTTATATAAAGGAAGTCTATAATGAAAAGAATTTTGATGAAAAAGGATGTTTATGATAGAATGAAATAAATACCATAATACAGATCCATTTATAGTTTAGTATCTTAAATGTGGATAACCTGGGAATTATCCTAATCAATGGTCACTTCTAAAGGGTAAAACCTAGACCAAGGATGGAAAAATGTTGAAATAAAATGAATGATTTATTTATGTATTATGGTTGAATTGACAACTTTTGTAAAAATTTTATTTAATAATTTATTTTATTCTAAGGATTTCCATTATATTTTTTTGGTAATGTTATAGGAATTATATTAATATTGTTTCTGAAAAGGGAATCCCAAATTTTGGGTGACAACCTATTAAATTTTCTAAGGGAAAGAGGGTTAAACATAAGTCTGAAGGATTATAAGTGTGTAACACCTACCACATTCCTATATTGTGTCTTGGTAAATATTTCATTGTATTTATTTATGAAATATAAAAAAGAAATATTAATGATGAACCAGTGGTTTTTGTTTTACAGTTTAGAGACTAATTTATTATATTTGTAACTTATTCTAACCATTTTGGATTTTGAAAATAGTTAGAGACAGACAGAAAGTATTTTCACTGTATTATAATTCTTATGATATATGAAAAGTGAACTTTAGGTCTTTATGCATAAGAAATTATTTTTGGTATTCCTATCCTAGATTAAGGGATGAATTGATAATATAAAAAAGAAAAACAATGGGATTAAATTTATCTTATAAAATATAACCGTATTTAGAAAGTATATTTACTTACATTCATAGATAGTAAAAAAAATTTTCAACATTTTGAAAAGGATATTGTAAAAATAATGTTATCCTAATATATTCATATATGATTAATTAGAGGGACTATTAAATAATCCCACATTTATGAGTTTAATTCCATTAAATTTCCATTTAACATTTACTTTATTTTGATAAATGACATTGATTACTATATATAATTATTTATTATTATCTTCTAGGTTAATATATTCAGTTTCTAACAATTTCCTCCTACTAAGAAACATAGTTTTTTTTTATTTCATATGTCATTTGTACTTCCCAATCTCTCTAATTAAGAGGATATTTTATAAAATATTTTACAATGTGGTTTTTCAAAAAATGTTTTTCACAAAATTAAAAATCTTGATTACCAATATCATTTTCAAATTTTGAAGAAACAATTTATTTATTTTGATTAAAATATAACAATATGGAATTCAAAAATAAGAACATTGTATTCGATAGCATGTGTGGAACATAATCTCAAGTCAAAGTGAACAGTTATATAATATTCTATTATAACCAATCCATTAAATTTTTGGTTACGAATAATATTAATTAAAATATTAAAATTTTGGTTATCTATTGATTATACATAAAATTATAAACATTTAAAAGAAAAATAAATTGTTGTAGGAAAATTATTTTTTCCAATGAGATGGATAAGTTGAGTGTCACACACCTAATATAATTTTTCTTTTAGAAATTTTTGGAAATTTTAATTGAAAAAAATTTAAATATTTATATTAAAATTATCTTATGGTTAATTTTTGGGATTTTTCTATAAGATTCATTTTTTATGGATAGTGAAAAATATTGAATTATAAATGAAACAATAGTTTCGATTAAGTAATTTATAATTTTAAATTATATTTTTAACAAATTTTTATTTAAAATTAGTTCAATTTTATATAAATTAAGAAAATATATGTCATTGTACAAATTCATATATTGAATTTATTTATAAAAACATTGTAAAACTGTCAGAAATTATCTCTTTGCTGCAAATCATTTTTTTTTCATTTCATAAAGCTGGTTTAAGGGTTCCTAGAGCCCTACATCCAACGCAAAACAAAGTCAAGAAACCAGAAACAACAAAAAGAAGGAAAAAAAAGAGTTATATATCATAGTACCCATAGTCATCGCCAGTTTAAAAAACCACTTTCTCATCACGTTTGTGGGATTAATTTTATAATTACAATATCAAAATATAAGAATGTATTTTAAAAAAATTAGTAAATATCTATAATAATCATTATTTATAATTTATTATAATTTGAGCTCATATTTTTACTAAAATTATACGTGAAAAATGTAAAAATGAATTATTGCAGCTGAGGTAAAAATAGATTTACCATGGGTTAATCATAGAATATATTGGTTAAAATGAAATTGAATCTTTTAAAAACCATTTGGATGGACATATGTCGACCTTATATCTTCTATTATCTATAATGGATCATTTTGGAGGCTTCCATCATGATAAAAACGTGTGTATGGTTGAATCTTTTCTAAAAATTACATGTGTGTCACTCACCTCACATATAAAAGGCCTCCCCCTATCATCTCTTCCCCACACATTCACAACCATTTTGTTCTAAAGGGACCTACCAAAATCAATTCCCATAATACCTCCTCTAATAACTGAAGCCATACATTGGGCATAAATAAAACATATGAAATATTTTGGTGAAATTCTATAGAGGATACCTGAAGAAGAGACAACATTTTTCAATGAGAATATTTATTTATTTTCCTTCTCCACATCCTTTAATTCCTGTTTAAATGTTGTAATATGATAACATTATAATATTAATTATTAATATATGTTTTATAATAACTTAATTACCTACAACCACATCCATTTTCATCAAATGTGTTATGAAATTATCATTTCTGTTTACAAATGTCTACCATCCCGCGTTACAGTGTCCTTCATTTTTCCATTTCCACCTCTCCCAGTTGGGTATATTGATAGATATAAAGTATATATATATATATGTAGTATTTATATAATAATTATAAACATGTAGTAATTATATCTTATTTACCATTTTTAAATTACATATCATAGGGGATATGATAATTTCTCTTGTGTGTACGAAGGACTATTGCTTGATAAAGTGATGTGATTCATCTTTCGCTAATGCTTTACATGAAATATAATAAGTTTAAATTTAATTAATATAATTCATATACATGAAATAATAAATATATTAATTAAATTTATATCATTCTTAAAAGAAAATACTTTTTCTTACATATTCACTCACTAGAAGATGATAACACCATTCGTGTACATGTGGACTACAACCTTCACGAAGCGTTGTGGATATATTTTCATCACCACACCACATGGATGATACATAAAAGAATACTTATAGAATTAAAATAGTATATATGATATAATTATAATTCTAAAAATATAAACTAATACATAACCCCATATCAAAATTGTCGTTGAAAAATAGAAACGTTACTCAATTGTATGTACGACTTCTTATCTCCAAGATCATAATGTACATAATTTTTCATAACCATGTTTCATGATTGATTTTAACACTATGAATGAAGAAAATATGATAATTATATCTTTATTGTTATTCTGTATATGATATAAATATATAAAATGTGAATGAACTAGATCTTTCAAACAAAACATGAAAGAGAGAATTGGGCAGTTAACATTCAAAACAATGAAAATAATGACTTATTATTAATTAATGGGTGATAAAAAATTATAAATGAATAATATTTGATATTATAAATATTAATATCATCCTCAGCTATGTTAATATCATGTTTAAAATCTCTATAAATGTGTTTAAATGAAATTAAATCAAAATGAATCATGTGGTATGAGATTTCTTTACTCTATTTCCATTCATTGGGTTAAACTTCTACTTCATTGATTATGTCATTTTAAGATTATTTGTTTAATTTATTTTTATTATCTTATATTTTATTTCAAATTTTTTTATATACCATTTAATCCTATAATTAATTCATTTATTAATTATCACATCAATGTTAAGGCCATTGTAATGTTTTATTTCACAATTTCAGTATAATAGAGATTGTTAATTATCGAATTTGAGTTGAAGGAAAATATTTGGAAAGTTCCTAATAAACCACTTTAATTTTATTCTACTCTAGTTATTCATTAAATTTCCATGCAATATTACTATTTTTTTACTCTTTAGTACTTAAATTAATTGTGAATTTTTTTTAAAGAAAACCCAACTTCATTTCTCTCTTCAGTCCAAAATTTATTTTCTTCCAAAACCATTTCCTATAAAAATGTTTTTGAAAATGTTTTTAACATTTTCAAATTGATTTATTAATGTAAATTTAACCCATTTTTTACTTTTTTTAAAAACATCGATGGAATCATATGTTGTTTTCAAAACTATGTTGGTGTATATTTTATCAAAAATGTGAATGGATTATTTTTATCATTTTTGGAAAAAGTCACTTTCCAAACCATTTTACATTCAAAAAGGAATATATTTTTTACTTGTATAAAATGTACTGTATAACCTATTGTCAAAACCATTATTTAATTGAATCATTATTTTCATGATAATATGGATCTTTTTAATGAAATTCTTTTTACTATTATTTTATAAATTAATAGTTTTTAAAATTCATTTTCAAAAAAAATTAAAAATTTCCCATGTTTTTAAAGTTTATTTTCCAAATTAAAATTATATTTTTCTCAAGAATTATTTTAATGAAATTTTTATGGTATTTATATTCATTATTGACAACAAACCTTTGTTCATACTCTAAAGGGTATATGTTTTATTGATACTATCATTATTCATTGAATGGAATTTTTATGATTATTTTGACCAAGGAAATTATTTACATTCACTTTCTTGACTAATTTTGGTTGCCATTAACTTTCCCTTGAAATATTTGATTACCTTTTACCATTAGACATTGACTTTCACTTAAATAACTATATTATTTATCATTGATATATTAATTGATTATATCATTTGTAATTATTAAATACAGTTTTCTACATTGTATGTTACTTTTCTATCATGAGGGATAATTATAAATATGCATTCCTTACTCAATACTAATATATGATGTGTAAAATACTACACTTTTGAAATGATATTTGTTTCCTGAAAAAATGTTTATTATATTATTTTTTAATAAAAAACTATTTATCTCTAATAATTAACTGAGTGTAAAGGGAATTGCGACCATCGAGATTCAACCATTATTTGAATGTTGTTAAAATATAACCATTATAATCTATAATAATGGTAATATTTTTAACATTATAGTTTGTGTTTATAATTTCACGAACAGTCCATTGGGGCCTGTTCTGTGACCACCCCAAGCCTCCCTTCCAAAGTCCAAAGGCTAGCAATTAGTGTCGAAGGCATCAACCTGCAAGTGGGAGGCATTTTCCTGGATACCTATATCCACAAAAATGCCCAACCAAGTCCCAAATCACACAAGGGAAACAACATACCACTGAAAATAGATTACACGTACAACTGAGAGTAAAGGGGTCAGAATATAAGCCCAACTAAAATGGGAAAAAGGGAAAACAAATCATGAGGTTTTCATCCAAGGATCCTACCTGAAGGTTAGGTATAACTCATCACTTTGACTCTCCTCGTCATCCGTTAACACCATCCAGCATCAGGTCTTGATAGCTTGAGTCTCAGTCAAGCTACCCGTTATCTGCACAAGACATCACAAGGTGCGGGCGAAGCTTGTGTAGGGGTGAGTATAAAAATACCCAGTAGGGACCCCAAGTCTCCCAAAGGTCTCCTAGAATTCTAAAATGGAAAAACCACATAGAATAATCTCAATCACATGAACAAAGAAAAGACAACTCACACCAGGTATATTCTAGGGTAGTAACAGTAGCATCACCAGCCACATTTTCAAACATCTTGGATACTGGAGAACTCCTCCTCTATTGAGTAGAGTGGGCCTTCCAGGTCACACATAGACACTTCCCACAAACCTTGAACTACAATGGTACTCCTCCCCATTGTGTACTTTGGGTCTGTCGGGTCACACAGAGCAGCTCCAAACTATGGCATACTGAAGTACTCCTCCTTTCGAGTACTGTGGGTATTCCAAGTCACACAGAGGTTCTCCCCACCATGGGCCTTCCAAGTCACATAGAGGTTCTTCTCAATGGGTCGTCGAGTCACACATAGTCGAAAATTATCATACTTTAAGTCTTAACCAGTTGTACAGTTTTGTACATTGTGCGCTTGGGAGAATCGCTTATCAATCCATTAGTCGTATTTCAACCATCATAAAGTCTCACAAAGAAGTAACTCAGAAATCCATCATGTCATAAGGGTTCCAACACAATAGGTTTCACGTAAACAGGATACCCAGTCTGTAAGTTATAGATTTTTTAGTATAGATGGATTGGTAGGATTCAGGTACAATCCATCCTATACAAAATAAAAATTTCTCTGAAAGTCATGTGGAGTATCTCAAAATGACCTCCTCATACTAAGGGTTTCTTCGCCACTGACGGTTTGTCAAATAGACACCCAATTTTCATGTTATGCCCAATTAAAGCGTAACTGGGCTAAAAATAGGTATGGGTCTGGTCCGACCTGGCCTAGCCTGAAGGGTTTGAGCTTGGCCTTGTTCGACTGGGCCTAGTCCGGACTGCTAGCCTATGAGCTTGGAGTGCTGGGCCGAGGGTTCGTCCTGACAGACCCGGCTGGGTGCGGCCCATAGATTCACTCAGCCCACTAGTCGAGTGCGGTGGGGGGGGGGGCTCCCATCCCGAACGGCCAAAGCCATTCTGGCCATCAAGGTAGTGGTGATGGTTGGAGACGCCTCTCACAGAAAGTCCCATTGAACCCGTCATGCGTAGAACTATAGGCATGAGTCTGCCCTCCACTGTATACCGGCCTCCAACAAACCTGTGTGCTTAGGATATCCCTTCACCATGGCTCGAAGACACAACCTTCCACCACGAAGCACCCTCGCAGCGTGCCACCCACTTCAATGTGGCCGGAAGAGGCTGGCCGCCCCCTTGTCTATTGTGGTGCCTTTGGGCACTATCATTCCTTCACAGCCTGTGGGTTCTGGTCAACGCCTCCCTCGTTCTCCATTTCCTCTATGCCTGTGAAGCCTCCACGGGCCACCGATGAAGCTCTGGTGGTCCAATTTTATTCTCTTCCGTGCCTACAGCCCTCCCAAAATTTCTCCTGTACTGCACGACCCTTGGTTTCACCTTTCCACCAAATATTTCGGTTTCCCATGAAGAACCACATGACAAGAGAGTTTGGAGGAGGGTCTAGGCCATGTTCCATTGGCCCATGCCCTCTATGTTAGCATAAAAACATGGTAATGATATTTAAATTATAAATACTCTCATAAATAAAACCCCGCAATATCCTCCTATATTAAATAATGAAACATGGATCACCCCATTGGATGATTGATCCATGTTCTTGATAATATTCACGAATAGGGTAATGGGGAGAAATAAAGGATAAACCCCACACCTTGAGGTTGTTGGACGGTGCTATAAAAAGGGAGGGAGTGTACACGTCCAAAGGTGTTCATCGACGCTTGTCGTCGTGCATCGATTCCCCCAATATTCGCTGCTCGATCACATTCTACATCAGAGCAGGATATTGTCGGCGCTTCACCAGAGCTTTCTCTCATAGCTCTCCAAAATCCCAATCCTGATCTCAGATTTAATAGAGGTGAGGAGAGGATCAATACACCACACAAGTAATGAGGTTCATTTATTAGTATAATTAATGAACCTATTTAATTCTATAAATGGTGCAGTGACACATTCTTTTAATTTTTCCCAATGGTATGGTTACATAAAAATAGGATTCAATCCATTAAATGTCTTGACGTTTCACCATGGTCCCACCACCATTTGTCCAATGGTTGAAAAAAGAAAAATAAAATAATCTCCATTAATTTTATTATTATTTAAATTCCCATGAAATTAACTTTCTCTTCCAACCCTTGCTAGTCGATGTTAGGCCTATATTAAGCGAATCTCAGTGCTACAAATTCAACGGTGCTCTCATATTTTTAATTTGAGTTCTGGTTTAAAAGATAGAAAATTCCTCCCACACATTTACAGAATGTACCTTAAAAAAAGATCAAAATTCTGTTCTGGGATCTCCGAGCTTCGAAAACATGTGCCCTCAATTTTTGCAGACTCTTAATAATCCCAAATAATAATAAAAATTATAAGGAATTTCCAGGTCTTTAAATTATCTCCACCATAAGGATTTTAATCCACAAAATCTAAAAAAAAATATGAGATAAAATGGGAATACTGAGCATGTATATGAGCCTCCCACCCCCTTGTGCTCTCTTAGAGATTCCTGTTCTACCAAAAAACTCGCACTAGAGGAATCAACCTACCATGAAGATCCCGCTCATGTTGATCCTCTATCTTTACTAGGAACTCTGGAAACATTTCCCCATCATCAATGTCCAGCTTACACCAATCGATAAAGTGCATTGGATCATGCACGTACATCCTTAGCTGCAACACATGGAAAAAATTACACACTTGGTGCATCTACGGGGGAAGATCTAGATGGCACACCACCTCGCCTACTCTGCTGAGGATATGTAATGGTCTGATGATCCTCGGAGATAACTTGCCTCCATAGCCTAACCTCCTTAATCATTGTTGGGGTGAGACTCATAAAAAGACATGGTATCCCCCCTCAAACTCTAAGGGTATCCATATCCTCTTGACATAAGACTTTTGTCAGCTCTGGGCAGTCTTCATCTGCTCCTAGATGATCTTCACCTTCTCTGTGGTAGCCTGTACCAACTATGGACCCATATGTTCTTACTACCCTAGGTCTGCCCATAATAGATGTGATCTGTAAGGCCGCCCACACAAGGCCTAAAACAGATCCATGACAATGGTGGAGTGAAAACTATTTTTGTATGCGAAATCCACCAGTGGCGGGTGGTCCTTCCAACTGCGACCAAAATCAAAGACACAAGCATGAATACTATACTCGTGTGTCTATATTGTCCGACTTGTCTGACCATCCTTTTGAGGGTGAAAGGCAGTTCTCATGGGTTTCATAGTCCCGAACGCCTCCTGAAATCTATTCCACAAGTGGTATGTAAAATGTGTGTCGTGATATGAGATGATCATCAATGGTACCTCATGAAGTCGAACAATCTTTTGTACGTAGAGGTGCCCCAATATCTCTACAAATACCTGCTCTCGAATGGGTAGTAAGTGGCCCGACTTGGTGAGTCAGTAAAATATCACCCAGATGGAATCATGGAACCTAGATATACATGGTACCCCTATCACGATATACATGGATAAACCATCCCACTTCCATTTCAGCACCTCTAGTGGCTGAGATAAGCCTGCTGGTACCTGAGTCTCAGCCCTCACTTGCGGACAAGTGAGGCATCATGACAAAAACTCTTCCACCATTTTCTTCATCCCTAGACACCAATACTAATGTGGGAGGACTTGGTACATCTTCTCCACTCAAGGATGTACCACCAATGGGGATATATGGAACTACCACAACACCTGATCTCATAGAATCACGAGTACTATGGTGCATCCTCTGAAGAGGATGATGTTCCCCCCACCTTCAGAAAATCCTTCAATAGACTGTCATGAGTATATTTGAGCACGTTGGGCCTCATAGTTAATGTCCCAATAGGAGCCTCCCAAAATCACTGAAGGAGAGGGGGAGTGATAGTCATATACTAGAGGCAAGCGTCTCAATCTCTATCCATGAATGATATCTACAATACAGCTAGCTGCTCTATCACTGCACACAACAACTGTAGACCAAACCTCCTACTGAGTGCATCAGCTACTACGTTCCCTTTATCAAGAGTGTAGGCTATTTCAAAGTCATAGTCCTGGAGGGACTCCTACCATCACCTCTATCTCAGGTTTAGGTTCTTCTTGAAGAAGATATACCTGAGACTTTTGTGATCGGACTAAATAGTAAACCATTAACCCATCAAGTATTGCCTCCATATCTTTAGCGCAAAGACCACAACTTCTATTTCCATGTCATGGGTAGAAAATTTCTTCTCAAGTTGCCTCAACTACCATGAGTTGTAGGCGATCACCACTCACTCCTGCATCTGTACACAACCTATTCGGGGCCTTGATGCACCATAATAAACTACATACCCAACACACTCTTCTGGCAGCCTCAAGATGTGGTCACTCTTCAGTCTCCACCCTAGCTCTAGGAAACATTGATAGCAGTTCTCTATACAAAAAAGGTTTCCCATTCTTCGTCAAAACTGAAAAAGGTGATTCAACCCTAGAGAAGTCAAGTACAAATATTTGGTAGTACCCAACCAATCCCAAGAAAGTCTACACCTCAGTCACACTCCTGGGTGGATCCCATGTAAGCACTACATCTATGTTCACCAAATCCACTATAACTCCAACCTCTGAGATAACATTCCCTAGGATGTGGAATTCCCATATACAAAATAGGATCTTTTCAAGTTTTCCCTAAATCTAGTGCTCTTAGAGTGTATCTAGAACTATATGCAGGTGTGTGGAGTGCTCCTCCTTTAACTTTGAGTACACCAAGATGTCGTTAATGAAGTCTACCACAAAGAGATCAAGATAAGTCTAGAAGGTCTTGTTCAAGAGCCCCATTAAAACTTTTGGGGTATTGGTCATGATAAAGAGAATCACTAAGAACTCATAATGGCCATACCGACATCTGAAGGCTATCTTCGGTACATCCTCATCCCGTACCCTAAATTGATGATAACATGATATGAGGTCTATCATCGAAAACCACTGTTATCCCTTCAGCCGGTTTATTAGATCATAGATCCTCAGTAGAAGATACTTATTTTTCAAAGTCACCTGGTTTAGGAACTGATAGTCTTCACAAAGCCACAGAATCCCATATTCCTTCTGAAAAAAAACCAGGGCTCCCCAAATATAAACATTGGACCTTACAAACCCCATCCTCTCTAAGTCTTCCAACTATACCCTCAGCTCAAGAATCTCCATGGGAGCCATCCGATATGCTGGTGTAGATATCAGTGTTGTCCCGGGGTACAGGTCGTTGAAAAATTATACCTCTATGAGAGGAGGTAGTCCTAGGAACTCATCAAGGAACAAATCATTACACTAGTCCATCACTATAGGATAGCTCAGACTCCTCTTGTATAATACACTGAGGGTGAGGCTAGCCAACCAATGAATGATCAGCTACACCCTCCTTCAAGAGAGCCCATCCAGTGCTGCAATGGTTTCTTCCTCACAGGTGAAGGAAAACCTGATCCCATACTCAAGGAAACAACACACTTTGCACAAAAAAATAGTCGATTTGAGCATGGATTTAGGATAGCCATTCCATTTTCTAGATGACTTCATAAGGCCTCGATGCTTCTACTAGAAGATCCCAGTCGAAACTCTCACCTTGTAGAGTGAGATCACACTGCATGCATCAGTGTATAATCATCGAATCCTCTCCTGTAGGAGTCTCTAAATGTAAGGATAGAGCCAATGACTCCATCGGGATCTCCGAGCTCCGAACGAGTGTTCTGGTAATGAAAGAGTGACTAGAACCTCTATCTATTGGAACTACAGCTAGGGTGGAATAGACATAGACTGTTACTCTAATCAACTAAAAAGATTCGTGGTCATAGGACTTTTCCACCTGGAGCTGTTCTCACCCCGGTAAATCTGCTCTCTATGGTTACAGTGGACCACCTGGGGGTGGTGGTGGTAAAACCTCAAATCGTCATCCTCCACCTGCTGCATGACTTACTCCTATACCACATCCACCGCCCTATAGAATTCAATTCCCAAACCTCAACTGTTGCCTCAATGGTCCCTCGACTATCAGTTTGATATTTGTATGGCGGGTCGGGCAGTCATGTTCCATGTGTCCTTGCTCGCCGCACGTAAAGCAATGTATGGCCCCATGTATGACTCCCTCTAGCATGGGAGCCTCACACTGCTGACCCTAAGTCCTAGGACCGACCTCTAAAAGACCTATCCCCCTTGGGCCCACACATCTACTGGCTGCTTCCTACCAAAGACTCCGCCACCTGGGGTCTGGTGGCATCTCAAGCTCTAGGAACCTGCTCTGCCAAGAATCTCTCCATCAAAATGGTACGCTCAAGCACCCCTACTTGGGTAGTGATGGTGAGAGACACTACTGAAGCCCTAATCTCCCACCAAAGTCCCATATAAATGGATCAAGACCTTGAGAAAGGGTCTCACACCATGTATGTGTTGTAGTGAGAGAGGTTAGTAAATCTCTCCTAGTACTGGGCTACTATCATGCTGCCCTGTTATAGGTGAACCAGCTTCTGAATGCGCATAGATCATACCGTCGTGGGGAAAACTCATCCTAGAAAAGCCTCTCGAATCCAACCCATGTGAGGGTCGCCTCATCGTGAGTCTGGATAGTCAAGATCCACCAAATCCTTGCCGAGCCCTGTAGAAGTCTCACTACCAAGATCTCCATCTGGTCAGGCGATGTATTTAATAAGCGGAAGACCCACGTCACTGCCTCAAGCCATTACTTAGTGACTTGATGATCCATCTGTCCCCTGATCCTAGGTGGTCTTTGTCTCTAAAACTCATTCAAGGAACTGAGCCTATGAAAGTACTCTACCGAAACCACCGACCATCGATGCTGACTTTCGGGTGGTGGTAACACTGGTGCACCACCCGATGCGTCCTTCTCAATCACTGGTCCCTAAATGGACAACTCATCGCTAGGTGGGCTATCCTCACGACCGCATATCGGGATCTTGGTTGGTCATCCACGTAGAGGCATCCTAAGATAGATCAAGATGTACCATAGTTAGAACATATACCTGGTGAGATCAATCTTATTCAAAAATCACAAGACACTTATTCTACTAGTGTTTTCATGTATTGATATGAAAATAAGAATTCAAGGTCCTAGTGTATGGATACGTATTTCACCACACCAACATTAGACTCCTAGAATCTGAAAGTCAGAATCACGTCATTTAACACTGTTGATCCAAGGAAACACAAAGACTCTGTCTTTGAGGGGGAACCAACCGCCTTATGATACCACTTTTTCATGACCCGTCCCCTGTGGTCTGTGCCGTGACTAACCCATGCCAACAACCCGATGGCCATGGGATGACGACTAGCACAAAAGGAGTAAATCTGAAAGTGGGAGTCATTTTCCTAGATACATGTATACACATGCATGCCCCACCATGTCCCAGCTCACAAAAGGGAAAAAACATACCACTGAAAAACATAGTACAAGTACAACTGAATATAATGGGGTGAGAATACAAGCCCGAATCAAAAGAAAAAATAGAGAAAAGGGTAAAATACTCATGAGTTCATTTTCCAAGGATCCTACCAAAAGGGTCGGTACATATCGTCACTGCGACTCTCCACGTCAACCATCACCACCATCCAACATTATGTCCTCACTCCTTAAGTCTCACTCAAGATGTCAGTCATTTTCACAGGACACAACATGTTGCGGGCGAATCCTATATAGGGGTGAGTATAAAAATACCTAGTAGAGACCCCAATATTCCAGAGGTATAATAGAATTCCACAAAGGAAAAACCACACAACATAATCTCAATCACAAGCACAAAGAAAAAACAACTCACACTAGGTATATTCTAGTGTAGTAACAGTAGCATCACTAGTAACATTTTCAAACACCTCAGCTACTGGAGAACTCCTCCTCTATCAAGTATAGTGAGCCTTCTAGGTCACACGAAGCCTCTTCCCACTAACCTTGAACTACATAGGTACTCCTCCCCATCCCGTACTATGTGTCTTCCCAGTCACAAAGAGCTTCTCCCCACCGTGGCCTGCATAGGTACTCCTCCGATTGAGTACTATGAGTATGCCAAGTCACACAGATGTGGTCCCCACTGTGGGCCTTCCAGGTCACACATAGGTGTTTTCCACTAGGTCATCGAGTCACACAGAGTCCAAAATCAGCAGTCTTCATGTCTCAGCTAATCGCAGGGTTCCTTACATAGTGCACTTGGGAGAACCCCTCCTCAATCCATCAGTCGTATTTCAATTAGTAAAAATTATCACAATGAAGTAAACTATTGATCCATCATGACATTAGGTTTCCAATGCAATATACGGCGCATTAACCAGATGCCCGGTCTGTAAGTTACCAAGGTCCTGGTTGGATTTGGGTATGATCCCACCCATCCTTACTCCAACATTCACTGAAAGTCAACTAGAGTATCTCAAAAGGACCACCCCATATTAAGGGTTTTGGCGCCCCTGAAGGATCATCAAACGAATGTTTTATTTAGGAGTTATGCCTAATTAAAGAGTAATTAGGCTAAAAAGTGGACTCGGTCCAGTCTGAAGGGGCTGGGCTGGGCTTTGTTCGGCTGGGCCAAGTCCGGCCCATTGGGGTGCTGGTTCGGCCCAACCTACCTGGCTGGGCATGGCCTATCGTGCCATAGATTCACTCGACCCACTGGCCGAGCTTAGGGGGAGAGGGTCTGCTCCCCTCCCGAACCACCAAAGCTGTTCGGGCCTTCAAGGCAGCGGTGCCAGTTGGCGCCGCCTCTCCCGGCCGGTCCTGATAGACCAGTCACATGTGGGACCCAAAGACTATAGGTCCTCCATCTGCCACAGTGTGCGACCCTACTCAATTGAGGCAACAAATGGTG
The DNA here is from genome assembly GCA_963277665.1 of Viscum album. Classification (NCBI taxonomy): domain Eukaryota; kingdom Viridiplantae; phylum Streptophyta; class Magnoliopsida; order Santalales; family Viscaceae; genus Viscum; species Viscum album. The sequence continues at coordinate 1,145,052,181 of OY728140.1, forward strand.
CCAAACTCCCCTAACTAGTCCTTGTGGACTAGCTCGCAACCGACCCGCAGGAACAGGTCCTCCCACCGACATGACTCGAAGATGCAACCTTCCACCACGGAACCCCGCCGCAGCGTTCCACCCTACTTCAACATGGCTAGTGAAGGCCGACCACCCCCTTATCCGCTGCAGATCCTTTAGGAACCACCATTACTTCATGGCCTTCGGGTGCTGACAACCACCTCCCTCGATCACATATTCCGCCTTGCCGGTGAAGCCTCTATGGGACACCAGTGAATCTTTAGTTGTCCACTTTTATTCTCTTCCACGACTACGACCCTCCTAAGATGGCGCTGGTGATGCATGGACCTTGGTTCCACATTTCTTCCAAATTTTCCATTTCTCCACGAAGAACTCCACCATAAGCAAGTTCAGCAGAGGGTCCAAGCCTTGTTCGTTTGGCCCACACCCTCTGCATTAGCACAACAACAAGGGAATGAAATATTAATTACAAAAACAACCATAAATAAAATCCCTCAATATCCTCCTGCATTAAAGAACAAAACACAGATCAACATGTTGAACAGTTGATTCGTGTTCTTCATAATATTCAGGAATGAGGTAAATGGGAGAAATCAAGCATTAAACCCCTACCTTGTATTTATAAGAAGGTGCGGTAGAAGAGGAGGGAGTGTACACGTCTAAAGGTGTTTATCGGTTCTTTCCATAACCCATCGATTCCCCCAACTTCTTTCTCTCAATCATGTTCTTAGTTAGAGTGGGAAGTCATTGGCGCTTCGCCGGAGCTTCCTCTCATTGTTCACCCAAAACCCAAGCCTGAGTAGAGATTAAATAGAGGGGAGGATAGGATCAACACACCACACAATTAATGAGGTTCATTAATAAGTATAATTAATGAACCACTTTAATTATTTCCACTATGCAGTTACACATTCTTTTAATTTTCCCCAATGGTGTGGTTATTCAAAAATAAGAGTCAATCCATTAAATGGATTGACGTTTCACTGTGGTCCCACCACCGTTTGTCCAACAGTTGAAAAAATAAAAATAAAACAATCTTAAATTATTTTATTATTATTTTTTGGTAAAGTCCATGAAATTAACATTATAGTCCGACCCTTTCTGGTCGAAGTTAAGATTCTCTTACGGAAATCCCAGCAATGTGGACACAATGGTGCCTTCAAATTTTTAATCCAAGCACCGGTTCAAAATATAGAAAATGTCACCCGCACGTTTACTGAACGTAGCATAAAAAAGTTCAAAATTCCATTTAGGGATATTTGGGCCTCAGAAAAATTTGTTGTAAATTTTCAAAGACTCGTATTAATTCCCAAAAATTTTAAAAAAAGTTATACATAATTTTCAGTTGTTTACATATATGTAGAAATGACAAAGGAAAATCAATGTAGAAATGAGAAAAGATGGATTCATCCCATAAAGTAATGCTCTATAAAGCCTATTTTTTCATGTCTGGGATAAAGGAAGAATTATTAGGGTTAGATATTGACCATTCCCATGATGATCTTCTTAAAGTGATGATTGAAAGAAATTTCTTACTATAGAAGTTCAATTTAGTTGAAATTACCACTAGGGTGATGATAACCGAGTCGCCCCATGACTCTGTCACCATCACACGCCTTACCCTTTGGTACTATTTAGGTGTTGTATGGGGTTAAATTTATCTTACCTAATTAATATTTTTTTAATTCCATTTTATATACAAATTTTTTATTCCATAAATTATGTTTTAAGAATATATTTTCTAAAACAATGAGATGAATTTTGATAAACTGACTATTCAGACAAAAAATGTACATTCCAGAAAAGATATAAATTTTTATAAAAGCAATTATATTATGAATAATACTTATTTTAATTAAATATTATGATAAATACACTATTATTTAAATATAAATGATAAAATATTTTTATTTTTTCATGTTTCCAAAATTTTACTATGCATTTTAAATATGCTATTATTTTTAATATATAATGATTTATATATTTAAAAGACAGAATTATCATATTTAGAAAATTATTATGATTAAATAAATATAATTTTAGAAATAATAATGTCAAATTTTAGTATTCGTGAATAAATCTGAGTATTCTAATATACTTTATTTTTTCTTGAATAGTGAAAATATAGTTTGGGTTTTCGATATGTGTAATGAAATAATAATTATTTAGTAATGATTTAATAACTAATTAATCAAAATCCATGACCTTAAATTTGTTATTTTTTTATATAAAGAATTTTAATATATTTTTACCACTTTCTAAAACAATATTTTACCTTCCAATATTTAAAATAGAAACTATAACATTAAGAACATTATTTTTGTGGAAAGCTTACTCTTCCCTTATAAAAGAAGAAATATTAAATTATTATTGAATATTTTGAATTATAATAACCAAAAATATTACCTAGGTGTCTCAAAAATTGGTCATTCCCAAGCTTTTTTATTTTCTACATCCTTAGTTTCTAAGGCCAATGTTTAGAAATTAATAAACAAATCCTCCACTTTTGTTATAAATACCCACCCATTTATCCATTTTATTTCATAAAAAATATATAATCAAAGAAATTATTTTATTTTTACCTCCCAATTAGACATACCAATGTGTTCTCATTCCCCATATATACCAATAATCATGTTATAGGAAAAAAACTTAAAGGTAAAAGAAATAGCACTCCTTTCTCTTCATTTCAAAAACCACTTTTAGTATATCCATTATGAATATTATTACAACCCAATACTATTTCCTTTTTATTAATTAAATTATAGAAAAATTATTTTTATCAATGGTATACCCCTTTACAATCCATTTTTAACTTTTTCTGAAACCATTTTCTATACCTAATATACTGTCAAATTTACTGATCAAAATTTCTCTCTTCTCCTAAAAAAAACAATTTTATTTTATTTTTGTGAATACCCAAACCTTTATAATTTCAAGGCTTATTCAAATAGATGTAAAAATAAATTATTAAGGGATTTAAATAACATGAAACATATATTTCCTTTCTATGGGATAAAAAAGTCATAATAAACTTGTGTTTGAGCACCTTTAAAAACACAATTACATTGATACAAAACTAATTTCATTTACTATTCATGGCTTGTTTATATAAATATTTGATTATGATATATGTGAATAAAATTAATTAATATATATTAATTATTTACCTTGATAGGTCTACAATTAATTGGTTAAATAGTTTAATATTTAGATATATAATGTTTTATGTTACCATGGGGAATAACCTTGATAATTTTTATAACACCTCAATGAGAAACCCTGGTAATATTCATATGAATGTATCATATAAATGTTGTAGAAACTTTAAAATTTATTATTCATGTTATATTTTTTATTATATTCAACTTTTTCCATTTATCATTCCTTTATGATTTTGTTCAATTTCTTATTGAGATGTCTCATAGTCACTTATAAACTGTTTCCAAATCTCTCCATTACTGGGCTTTATGCTCCCCCATTCATTTGATGTATGTACCATTGTGATGAGATATAATATATATACTTGGGATGAACCTATAGTGAATAATTTTATGTTTCGTAAAATATTTTTTTTATTTTCATGTATTGTATACCATATTTACATGAAACAAAACATTAAATGATTCTATATTTTAAGCATGTAAATGGAAAGTTATCTAATAAAAATGAGGGATTAAATAATAGGATAATGAAAAATATTAATGAATTAAATCATTTTTTTTGATATATAAGGATTTCATTATGTATTATAATAAGGGTGGGGCCTGGTATAATATATCCCCTTAATTTATAAGTAGATCTCATGAGTCAAAATTAGTTGGCTAAACCTTATGAGATTATAACCTAAAGTTTAAAACTTCCATGTTGATGGTATTAATGGTAGATATATTGTTTTCCAAACCATATTGGTATATAACCAGTTGTTTTAAACCATATGGTGAAATCTGTTGATAGTTTTTGGTATTAATTACTTGAGAAATTACATCCAATAATTTAAACTTTCCTACCTTAAGAGTTTGGTTATTATAATCCACGATATTTTCACAATGATATTATATCTTTATGCATTTCATTCTCAATTTATTGATTAAATGGAATATGTTTTCAATTATTTACCTTTCCATATTTATTATTCCTTGCTCAGTAATTTAAATGGATTTTGTTTTCACTTATTTACCTTTCCATATTGATTGTTCCTAGTCGTATTATTTAAATGGAATTTATGTTTATTTATTTAACTTACCAAGATGATTATTCAATATAAAATTAATTTTTGGAACATTTTTTTAGTTATTTACATTTCTATATTGATTTTTCGTTATCTAATTATTTAATGGGAGAGTATGTTTAGTTATTTACCTTTCCATGTTGATTATGCTTATTGATTTCTGATAGATTACATTTTTATAAAACATTATATATAATTTTAAATCACCCATATTTTTCCATTACTCAGAATCCTTAAAGTGTACTGCAATAGATATTCTAGAATATACAACCGGTTAAAATAAAGTGAAAAAATGGTTACAATATTACAGGGAATTAAAATAAAGTCCATAAAAAGAGTTCTAAGATGAATTATTCTTCACAACCCCCTCCCAAGAAGGAAAATATTAATAGGAATAAAGGTGTTAGGATGTTATATATTTCACATGTCAAGTGAATGGTCACAAGAAAACAATTGCACCCATAAAAAGAAGCAGGGGATTCTTGAGGTGTATTTTTTATCCACTGTAATTTATCTATTTCAAAAATTAGGTATTAGATATAGATTATGGTTCTCTCATATGTATTAAAATACTAGAACAAATTATTTTTAAATATATTGACCTAGGGGAAGTAGATCTAGGTGTATCCAATAGAGAAAATCATAGTGTTGTAACAATCAGCAACTACCATCTCATATTTCAAACTAGAATGATCATGGTATTGAGAGACTATTATTATGTTCCATATACTTCTAAAATCATTATTTCATAATCAAAAATTGAAATTAATTTAATTATTTTCAAATTTGGAAATTAATATTACTTATCTTAAAATTAAATCATTTTTTATTGTAAGGATCATTTTTATAATAGCCTTTACATGTAGGTTTACACAAACCTTATAATGGTGATAAATAAGGAAACTAGTTCACATGACTCATACCACACCATGATTTATAATCATTTTATGAACATGTAAATGATAATACTTTGAATGAACTAATTAATATTGATATTTAGATTCATTTTAATTAAAACAACTAGGATTATACCACACATGTTTACACGTAAAAATGACTAATTCTTTATTTAGTGGAAAATTTTCCAAGGAAAACTGCCAAAATGAATTACTTAATACCAATGTGTTCGGACTATTCATATTTTGAGAAAAAGTTCATATTCCTTTCAAAAATTAAATGAGTAAAAGATTGAATTTGAGAATTATCATTTTTAAAAGATTCATAAATTCCTTTCAAACCACACTGGAGAGTATCTTAACCGAGACTTTATTCATGATCTATGGGAGTTTGGATGTTATTATTGATCTATCCTTCTTATAAACCATAGTAGAATAGTATAAGTGAAAGGGGTTAATGAACCAGGTTAGATATTGTGAGATCAATGATGATTATTTTGATCCAACCACTATCATTTTGAGGATACATGTTACAAACATCTACATAAATATTAAACCATGTAACAACTAAAGTGACATGTGGTAAACCATAACACTTTAAGAATGTAATGAAACATGTATTTTCATATATAAATATATACAAGTGTGTGTGTGGGGTTGAAATATGTATTCTCAATCCCCATTAGGTATCAAACATTCATTCTATGGATTAAATATTACCTTTAGAGGATATCATAAAGAAATAAGTAGATATTGTTTATACGACCTTTAAAAAATAATGTATATAGTGGTATGAAATGACATATTCCTTGAGTGGGAGTGCATCAGTAAAATAGAAAGAGGTATTGAGATAGACTTTTATGAATTTAACTCCCATGGTACTCAGGAGTTGGCATAATAAAAAATTCCACAATGACCCATGGTAGAATAAGTTCAACAGACATAAGTACCCAAAAAGAGTACAAGAGAGGATAAAGAACCAGGAAATTATTTTTTTCTAGTCACTGAGGACGGTGAATCATTATTAGATGATAATAATGAACTTGTAACATAAAAGGTAATAGAATGTGGCACTTTTTTTATGTAGTGGAAAGAAGCCCTGAATTTGGAAATGGATTCCATGTACCAAAACTAAGTATTGATATTGGTAGATCCTCCTATGGATATAAATATTATTAATTGTAAATTATAATTAATGATAAAATTGGATATGGATAGTAAATTTAGAACCAATAAGGAATTATTTGTTGTAAAATGGATTAAATAGAATCATTACATAGACTATGATGAATTTTTTTCACAAGTTTATTTTCAAAAATCCATCAGAATTATTCAGGGCATTGTGACATTCCATGACTATGAGATTTGGAGATTGGATTTCAAAATATCCTTCCTTAATTAGTTCATTCATAAGATTTCCATATGAGAAAAACTATAGGGTTATTTACTCTAAATGATTTAAAAAGGTATGAATGTTGTAAAAATTCTATTATAGATTAAAGAAACAACTATGTTAAGGGTTGTTTTGATTTAATAAAGATATAAATAAATTTCGTTTCATAATTAATGAATGTGATCCATGTGTCTATAATAGGTTTAGTTGGAGTGTGATCAGTTTTCTAAGAGTATATGTTGGTGGCATATAACTTATTGGAAATGATATACTAATCATATATCATGTTAAGGAATATTTGAATAAAAGATTCTCATGACGGACTTAAGTGATGAAAGATTTATTATTTGGATCAAGATCCACCAAGATATATCCAAGATATTTCTTAGCATATTTTATGGTATATAAAACTTCAATGTAATCAATATATATAGTACCGAAAAAAAATTTGAGTATATTTTATCTAATGTCACTTGTTATTCCTCTTTATAGAAAATTGTTTAGTGAGACACATGAGGAAAAAATAGAATATAAAGGACACCAAGAACATCAAAAAATGGATCAGTGATATATTATATGATATATAATAATATAGATGTATCATACAAATTTAGTATAGTATGTATCTATCATGAATAACTAAGTGATTTCCTATGAATGGAATTAATGTCTATCCACGCTTATCAATTTTATACTCAGGAAATATTCACATTCTTTGGAGGAGATAAGGAACTAGTCATTAGAGGTTATGCAAACTCTTATTTCCAAATATATCATGCCAATATAAAATTTTAGTTGAGATACATCATCACTTTGAATAGAGGTTCTATGATATTGATGTGGTCAATACATGAAATGGTCATAGAATCAACAGTAGGGTTTGTGTATATTATGGCTTCTAAGGTAGCTGAGTAATTACTATAGATACACAACTTCATCTAAGATCATTACAAGGTACCTACAATTGAAAATCATATCACAATCTATTGTGATAATACTATAGTCGTGGATCTTGGTATGGATCCATGTTCACATCAGTGAGAAAATTATATACTTAATATGTATCTTCTACCAATGTATTTTTCAAAAATTGGTGAGGTTTTAATTAGATTATTATCCATGGAAGATAAGTTTTTCCCCCTTGACTAAATACTTAACTTTGAAGAAACAAGATAATCATTTGATGTCAATAAAAATGAATGTCATTGGAACTTCTCTCTAGTCCAAGTGGGTGTTTGTTGGATTTGGTGTTCGAGAACCAACTAATTTTAATTTTATTTCATATTTAATAAAACATTTAAATATTAATAAAAATATATTACCACATATTGTTCATTGTTCTTTATGAAACTATTGTCATCATGTCGTGGGGTATCTTCTGCATTTATAAGGGAATAGTTGTTCCTACCTATGAAGTGAACATTTAATTTAAGTAAATATTTTATTAAATATTGTTCTATTATTAAATAATTTAATATAATAGGAAAAAATCATATATATTATCAAGTGGAAGTAATAATAAGTGAATGTAGATTCTTCTCATGATTTTCACACATGGTAATATCCATGATTGAAGATTATGATAACAGACTTGCAAGTAGTAATTCCAAAATATTTGGATTCAAAATATATTATAATACTTGAGAATGTGTAATTGTATGTATACATTAAGATTATCATTTATGAATTCTATAACCCACAGACTTATATTTATCGAAAAAAACTATGACTGTATATGTTCATGGGAATGAGTGTACATTGAGTGCATCATTATTATCCTATTATTAATAGATTTGATGAGGGTGTATATTTTCTTCCATCTTTATGGGAGATAACATCTCAGTCATCTGATTTGAATAGAATCATCCCATTAAATTTCATGGCCATCGGGTAATGGCCGGTTTATTTTAGTTATAAAAAGAAATAAATATCAATAATATTGTTTTATGACACATATGTGAAACCATCTTTAAGGAGGTATTGAAATAATGGGATAATATTACAATGTGAACACTCATATAGGGTCATCGTTGTTGTGACATTAAGTTAATTCTATTAGGTTCCTTGAATCATTGTTATTTTGGTATCATGGACTTAGGTAGGCCAACTTAACACCAATGATAACAAATCCTAGATTGTCACACCTGATTTTTTTCTATTGATCACGATTAAATTAGATTTGAATTTAATTATTTTTAATAATAAATATTCTCATCACCAATGAATAATTTTTTTCAAGTTTTATTTATTTCTAATTTTCAGAAATCTAAAAATAATTATTAATTCATTAATAAATAATTTATATGATTACTTTAATTCATAATAAATATTTACATACTAAAATGCGAATAAAATATTTTTATTGATTTATATATGAATACAATATTTAATAAAATATTTATTTTGGTATTCATTAAATTCCAAGGTATAAAATTATACTAATATTTTTTGGTGATGAATATTAATTATGCACACTGGTAAATAATATTTATCACTATCAGAGATAGAATTCACTATAAAATAATAATATTGTTATTATTATTGCACTATATGGGGTTTAATAAGGATTATTTTAATATTTAAGGGATGATATGAAATTAAATAATATTTTAACCTAAAAACTATCTCTATAAGTAAATGGTTATATCTATTGTGTATGGTTAATTGAAATTTAAGAATCAGGGAATATAACAAAAATATATGTACATTCCTCCCCCTATGTTCCTCTCAAGAACATGAAGAACATTAGGGATTATTTCAAGTGTGAAGGAACTATATATGATAAAAATGAACAATTAAATACAATTTATTCACCATACTAGCACTCTAAAAATCAATTTTCATTGCTTGATGATCAATGGACCACATCTGGATCACTAAAAGAGTGTTTATACACTTTTCTAATCTCTATGTAATGAAGGTAACCCAAGAAGGGTTAAATTGTGATCAACATAATCATTGAAGAATGTTTCTTGATGATGTAGCCATTTATTTTAATAATAAATAATGTAAATATAAATTTAAAGTACAAATATCATCTATAGGTTTCAGATTTTCATTATGAAAAAATTTAATTGTAATCATTTATTGGATGTGAAATTCACGTGATGTAAAAAATTGGGAATGATTCATCAAATTCACAAAACCAACTTGGTTTATCACCCAAAATGGTTCATTCAATTTACTTGTACTCATCATTGATTAATGAGAATAAGATTATATTAGATTCATCCTATTATAATCAAGAACATGGATTATATTATCAAGAAACATTTTTCTTAGTTTCATGGTTAGAAACAAATAGAATGATTTTGGTCTATGTATTATATAGGTATTCTAAATTATATGTGATGGAGGTCAAATCACATTTTTTTAAATATATTTCTAATTTTTTTAGTATATTTTTAACAATAAACATTTTTGGAAGACCCTCATTTTGAAAACTTTATTTTTTAACATTTTGAAGACTAATTTTCCCTTAGATATGGTTCTAATGTTCTGTATGAAAGAAAAATCTTATTTATTTTATCAAATAGTTATATAATTGAATTGGAATACCCAACTATAGTTAAGTAAAAAACATCAAATATTAATTTTCTTATTTATATAAATTCTTAAGGTATACATTTGTGTTCTAAAAAGAAAAATATTATAATGATTAATCTAAACCCTTCCCAAAAAATTTAGAAATGAGCATCATTGGTGAGGTAAAATTTTCCTTGGATTTAAAATTTACTAAAAGTATTTTGGAAATGATATAAAATAAGGAATGTAAATATATTATTTCTATGAGTTCCAATATTAAATTTTATTTAGATAAGGATGGAAAACTAGTTGACAAAATGTTTCATAGTTGATTATTTTGAATATTTATTTATCAATTAACAAGTAGACATGATATTTTTTTTATATTTGGTTATGTAAAACATTTGAAGCTAATAGAAATAAATATCATTTAAATGAATCCAAAATGATTTTATGAATTTTAAAAGAAAATATATCATTACGTCAACTATTATTAAAAAATATAAATGTTATTTGACTTTGAATAAAAATGATTATTTTTTCTGTTGTAGAAAATGTAAAAAAATTACTTTTAGAACCTTCCACTTTGTAGGGAAATATGTTTTCCCTATTCAATTAAAAATAAATATTCTATTTCAATATCAACTACTAAAGCTCATTTGATTGGCTTTGGTAGTTATTATTCTTGGGTGTTTTAGATGAAACCTACATTAATGGACTTCATATTTATATTTTATCACGTCCCAAAACTATGTGATAACACAAGTGTTGTCGTATTTTATAAAAAATTATTAAATATTGCTGGAAAAGGCATATATATTTATGATACGTCCCTTCTAAATTGATCATTATTAAAAGGTGTGATTTCTCTTGAATTTTTTATACATAAAATAATTGGAAAACACATTTATAAATCCATTTCTAGAACACTGGATTTATTTTTTCCAAAGTGAATTTGGATTATATCATTTTAAATGATGCCATTAAATTTTATTTTTAATTAATAATTATTTTTATTATCTTATATTATGTGTTCAATTACCATTTTTATTCTTCATGTTTCATATTTATCTACTATTTAATAATGTGACACAAACCAAATCATATTCTTTATTTTATTTTATTTTATTTTATTTCTTCCCTTTGGAATGGTGACTCTATTTATTCTAAAAATAAATAACTAATCATTTGAAACTGTGGAATCTTCCCAAAACACATGATCTTCACCTCTCTAAATTTAAACCACTTCTATAATAACAAAATCTTATAGAGGAAAAGTTATTTTTTTTTGTTTCTAACAAAAAAATTAATGTGAGATATGAAGAGTTCCTTTGATAGATCCAAAATTCATAGAGTTATTCTCATTATTATGAGTGAAGGATTTGTTAACTATTCTATTCTATAACACATGGATTTTTGTTGAAAAAATGATATCCATAATATAATGGTATTTTATTTCATGATTGGAGAATCTTATTATTTCACAAGAATAATGTCAGGGAGTTCTATGAATATACCGATTTCATATTTTAAGATGACGAATATATAGTAGTTTTGAAAGTTTGTGGGAATAACATATTTAACATGATATTATTTTATTTTATTGTTCCTATAAAGCAATTGAATTTCATCGATTAAATTCTCTATACATAACTCCAATTTTATATAAACTGTGATATAATATTGAAATACTATGATCTAATTTTAAATTTATCACTTACATGTTGAATTGGTTGTGTAAAGGCTCAATATTTTTATTAATTTATCGTACTAAATAATAAAAGAATATAAAATACATAACATTACAATTATTTCCAAAACCATAATTATTTAGTGTATTTATTGACTAGATACATAAATATCTTATTTTGATATATTATCAATAATCATTAATAATGTTATTATTTGTTGTATGATTCTAGGTGTACCATACATTATAAATATCTTTATAACATTGGAAAAGGAAAAATTATAAAGGGTCAACTCATATTCCAAGTAAGGTTTAAAATTGGAAGTATCAATTGATGATCAAATAAAATCATTATTTAAATATAATGATATGAATTTATGAACATAACATAAAATTTTAATACCCAATATATCAAAGATCAAAAACATGAATCCTAGAATAAAATATCATTATTTAATATTACACGAATCTTAAGAGTGATAAAACACAATAAATAAATCATTAATCAAATGTTGAGATCAATATCATTTCATAATAGTACAACACTATCATTGGTATAAAAACCATGTCAAATTACATGGTTAAATACTATAACCATAAAATCATAGTGTATTATAAATCAACAACGATTTTTGTATATCTTAACGGATTTGGAATCATTATTTTTACCACAGAGGATCTCAAATATCAAATTGTATCCCAAACTGGATTAAGAACACTGAATTGTTTCCCGTAGTGGATGAAGCACATTGACTTGTTTCTCATAATAATATCATGAAATATTAAACATTACCCAATGAATTGGTGGGATATGTAATTATAGTACAACACTTAACATAATAAAAATAATATATATATGTGAAACAAGATCAATGAAAATTCATCATATTAGTATAAAATAATACAGGAAAAGAAAATGGGTTTCAAAAAAATTTCATAAATTCATAAAAGAATACCCCTGGAAAATAAATGGGTTTCATAAACATCTCATCATAATAATCATAAACCGTATAGATAAAGAATAAATATTTTATAATTGTATTATATCCACCATTAAATTATAATAAACTTCTTTGGATGTTAACATAGATGAATATTTCTTTACAAGATCACTTGAATATTTGATGATGAATATTCACATTTCAGTTTGAAATCACAAATTTAAAATCTAAATTTGTTAAAAATAGTAAGTAAAATATTTTATTTGAATATATACTAGTAATTATGTAATGGATGTTTCAGAATAGTGACTGTTAATGATTCTTGAAAATTTTGTTCGTGTCAGGTATGTTAAAAAAATTATTATCACATTAGGTCAAAAGTACCTCATTTAGAGAATAACATGAATATTTTTTTTATTTTTTTTATTGAAATTAATAAATTTGTAAAAATATATTTTAACAATAATTTTATAAGATTCAGAAAATATTCTTAAAATCATTTTAATGAAAAAATATCCCAATAGAAAAATATTTCCAACCAAGTTGTAAAACATAGTCATTTTCCCACAAATACATTGTTTTGGAATATTGAGTAGTCATAGCGAGGAAAAATGAAATGAAAAAAATATATACCAAGGAAAGTACTTTATGGGTATAAAAATGAATTGAATTCATAAAATATGGATCATTAAATTTCTTTATTGCACATTCAAACAAAAACATCCCCATGAAAACAGGATTGAGACTTGAAACCCTTATTACATGTCTTGGATAACTTCATATGAATTTAAAAATCCTATTTAATTTTTATAGATTTATTATAAATATATTATTGAATTATAATCCTATATATAATAGCATATTTAATTTAATAATAACATATTAACACCCATTCAAAATGATTTTTATTTGAATCATTATTCCTTGTTATAACTATTACATTTCTCTTACAAATTTCAGTTTGACAATCATCTTTCTTGTACATTGATTAGGGATTCATCATCTCCAGAATTACAATCATGATATTAATATAATATATTTTAAATTAAATATATATTTATTATCATAAATAACAAGTATAAAATGAAAAATAAATTATATCAATCATGGAGATGGTGGTTCGTATGTATGCCTGGAGATAGTTTTCACTTTTCTACAGATGGAATGAAAGAATGGTACATAATAATCCAAATTTATAAAATCATTATTATATCATATATTTCAAATATATATTATTATATATTAATTTATTACCATACATGTAAATCATAACTAAAAAAATGGAAATGCTTTGTTGAGGTGGTAATCGACACGTATACATGAGTGATGTTATTATTTTCCAACAGATTGAAAGATAAAAAGGTAGATTAGATATTCTAATTATGGATGTATAATTTCTCGTTAATATAATGTAGATAAATTAAAAATATAATATTACAAAATAATATAACCTGATGATGTTGTATTCTTTATTAAATTAGCATAAGATACATGTGATCTCATCATGAATGACTGATTGGTTTAGTCGTCTTGATAAATCATATATATGCATGATTCAGATTTCATATTAGAAATAAAATATGAATCATAAAAAAATATGATTGATATCTTTGAAACTCATGAAATGATTTCTCCTTCAAAACCTTGGGAAAGGAAACAAAATAAGTATAGGAAACATTTCTCAGTTAGGGTATGTATCAACAAAGGATATTATGAGTGAATAAGGAAAAATCAATTTTGAAATACAAATAACATAAAACACATTCAAAATTATCAATAACTTTATCATGAAAATCAATTTATAAATACAAATAACATAAAACACATTCCAAATTATCAATAACTTGAGCATGAAAATAATCTATGGATAATATCAAATGAAATAATATCATGTATAATAATAACATAATTTGCAATGGATTAAATTATTAATGTTAAACGTCACAATATTAGAGTTCATAATTTCGTTACTGCCAAGGTCTTGCACTAAGATAGTTTAAACTAAGGGTATGCATACACTAAAAATCCTTTTTATAAGGAATTACTAATTATTTTAATCATGATACCTATTGATTCATCGAGGGGATATATAATTCTAGGAACCATAAATCACAGCATGTCCAATGAATTCTTAGTATTTTTTTTATCAATTTGATTCCTAACAAATATTCCTTATTAACAAATATCAATATTGAGTAAAGGATATATAATATCATGATTTATTTTTTAAATCAAGTAACATTCATAGTAAATAATTATATATTACAATGTTATTCAATTTATCCAATACTCATATAATGATACATTTAATATGTATATATAGAAGATATGTAATATCCAGCAATTCGAAGAATTTTAATGTTACAAGATAATGTTAATGACCAATAAATAAAATTAGAGATAAAATTTTAACATCCATTCATCTTAAATGTAAGTTTTGTAATAAAATAATCAATTTTGGTTAAATAAATAAGAGACAAGATGAATATTAAAATAATATTTTATTAATATTTTTTATTTATAAAACCTTTGAAAACTTGTAGATAATGATGAGTCTGTAAAATGGTTATGGCGGTTGGAAAATACGTTAATGGTGAATACATTTTAAAAAATTACTTTTGGATTTGTTTGATGAACATAAAAAACTGAATTTTTCAAAAAACATTAAAATGGATCCTTTTAATCCATATAAAATTCATGGTTGATGTAAACAATAGATTGAGTGAATAAAAATAAATTTTGTAATTTTTTGAAAAAAAATAACAAAATGGATGAACATCAACTAGACTATAATATAAATAACATAATATTTTATTTTTAAAAGTTATTTCCATGATTCAAGTTTCATTAAAAAGATTATGTGGTAGAAAATATCAAAAATCCTTAAAAAAATAAAATAGTAACATGAGTGGATATTATCAAGGATAAATTAAAAAATTTATTTAATGAAAATAATGTAAATAACATAAATTATATTGTTAAAATAAATTATTACCTCTTTGGTAAATTTTAAATTAACACACCATTAAATAGTAAACCTTAAATGAATCATTATTATTCCTTAATAAATAATCATTAATGTTATATACCTCAATGCTGCAGTATAGACACTCTTTAACAATAAACATATTTATAATTCCAAATATACCTCAATAGAGAGAAAAATTAGATGCAATATCTTATAAGGATTATATAAATTAATTGATTATTAATAAATAGAGTGAATATGTATGAAATATTAATATTGAAAACACAAAATAATAAAATCATAGGTCATTTTATAGAGAATCATGACATAACATACTCAATTTAATATATGTATAACCCAATAAATGTGAATTTAGTTATGAAACACATTATGATGGTAAAATAATTATAGATAGAGTTAATAAATGATGTGACTATGAGTAAAAAATTGAAATCCATATTAAATAAATAAAAATAAAACTTAAAATAATTAAATTTCATTACACACATTATTTTTTCATGATAAACAAAAATAAGTAACATAACTCAATATAATTTAATTGAATTTTCAAACCCGTTACCTCGAGTTTTTAATTCCTCACACATAAACTATACTCTTGTATAATAAACATTAATTCATAATAAATATATACTGAATTAATTTTCCAACATACAACATAGTATATTATCCAATTATAACTATTCAATTCAATTTTTCATAAAATCTTTTATTATTATCTTTATTTTGGGTGTGAGTTTCTTCATTTCTCATTTAGGTTTTGATTGGGTCATTTCAGTACTTGTGCCATGTACATGAATACATAATATGTAAAATATTATTCATAAATTAAATATAATCTATAATCAATATATATATATATATATTTATTTATAGTTATCCAAAAAAGATAGAAATACATAATTTGATTACACTGTTTATGGAGACAGTGAAACATATATACACATGAACTTTTTTTCACTTTTGGATAAATGTAATGAAGGAAATATAAATAATAATTAACCATTAATATATAATTTTAGTATCATATATATCATATATATTAATTAGATATTTCATTTTTAGGATTCATGCCACACGTAAAAGAAAAATAGTTCACATCATTTTTTAGAGGTAGTAGTCTATAGGTATACTCAATAAAAGTTATCATTTTCTAATGAATTTGATAGTATAAGGATGCATATGATATTATAATTCTATACTCATAATTATGTCAAATATATCTTATCTAAATTCATTATTTCAATTTTTATATCAATCCACGTATTATGTTCATGAAAAATGAATTACACAGCTATGTGGAGATGGTAAGTTATAAGATTGGAAGAGTTGTGTTTTCACTTTTAGTAGGATGGAAAAGAGATGGAATAAAATTGTAGCATAGTAAAAATAAAATATATGTACATTAAAAATAATTTATTTATTATTTTAGGATGGGTATAATAGAAATAAAGAAATTATAAAGAGTAATAATCTGTAAGGTTCCTATAAAGATGATTGCTACTTATTTAGTATAATTCCTTCAGATCTTATTTAATTTACTTCGGTATTACTTTTTGGAATGAAAATAACCTATATAACTTATATAATTATGATTATAAGTGAAATTTTTCAGTTAGGTAAATTAATCTAATTCAATGTGGTGTAATGAAAATAAATAAGGGTTGTTATTTTATAAGTGAGGGGAGGGGTATTTTGGAAATTTCTTAACATATTAAATTAACATATATTATTTTTCATCTAAAAATTAGATAAAAAATAGCATAATTAGAATATAACAAATTAATGAGTCACAATAATCCCATATAGTAAACTTTTTATATTATTTATTTATGTTTTCAACATTATATTTTAGTTTACGCCACCACCACATTAACACTTTTTAAAATTAAAGTATTTTTAAAATTTTATAAAAATTTATAGTGATGAATACTACCACAAATGGAAAAAACATCACATAAATGGAATATAATTTGTATTTTAATCATTATCCCATTTATATAGATTAATATTGGATTTTTTTGAAATTTTAATCGTTTAAGATAAAGCTATTTATTATAAAATATCATTATTTTCATATAATAAATAATATATTTTAATTAAAAATTAATGAAACAGAAGATAAATTTAATTAGAATTTAAACATTTCAAAAATCACTAATTTCTTGCAGTTTTTTATAAAATTTATGTAACATTAGAAACATTCATTGTATATTACTTTTAATCCTTTTAATATAATTTAAATTATTTTTCCATTTATAGAGTAAATATTCTCTTAATGTTTCATAAGAATTTTTTATAAATATTTAATTAATAAAAACTAAAAATGAAATAACATGATAAAATAATTCATTTATATTGACATGAATATTTAAAAGTGAAAATTTGTTTTTTTATCCCTATCACAAAATATTATATATATACTAAAGGATGTGAATGACATTTTTGACTTTATCCTTCATTAATATATAATAATTGTCAAAATAAATCCTAAATAGAAATAATTCATTTTTCAAAGTTTTGTTTATTATTTGCAGAATATAATCACCCAATAAAAAATTTCAAGTTTGGGATTTATTTTAATACCATATCACTTTATTTTTATCATTAATTACTTGATTTACCTTTTACCGAGGTGATACATTTTACCTCAACTAATATTTATAAATCCTAAATAGAGGCTTTCATACCAAATTTAAAATGATTTATTAATATTATATAATCCATTTTAATAAATTCAATATTTATTTTTTGAAAACATTAATTTTATAACAATCCATCAAATCCGGATGAAAAATGGTTACCTGAATAGTGGCTTATTATGTGTCAAAGTATTTGTAAACCCAGATCAAGTATTATGTTAATAAAAGGAATAACATAAATTATTTGAAAAAAATATTATATTTCCATGATAAAAAATTAAATAAATAATAATATTTGAAAACATAGGAAATTAAAATAGATTTTCCTTTAAAATTTTGTATTTTAAATATTTATCGAAAAAATTTCATTTTTTAGAGAATTGAAAAAAAATCAACCTAAGAAGATATTATAAGGATAATTCAAAATTATTTATAATCTTCACATAATAATATTTGAATATATTAAAATGGTTTATTTAAACATGGTGTCTCATGTAACTCATTATAATAAATAAATTTTATTTATAATGAAATATATCATAAAATATATAGATTTTACATTCTATCCCCATTAAATAAACTTCACCCTCAAAATTTTATCTCAAACAACAAGGTATCTTACTTTTTCAAAAATCCACATTGTAATTAGGTATAATAAAATTTATTTTGTAATTGGAATCTTAGAAACATAATGGTCACCAAAAATATCACGTATTCTGACTCCCGTATGTAGAGAACAATGGTGGTATGTTAAAATATGGACATATAATAAGATTATAGCATCCAATTAATATTATAATGTTATAGAATACGTGGTACTAATAATGTTTAAAACCAAAAAACCATAAGTCAATGTGGTGTGAAAATACTGTGAATTCATTATAAATTAGTCTGAAAGAATAACAATTTTTTTCAAGATCCATTTCCTACAGCTGACAGATTCCATTACTATGAAGATAAAGAATATGAGAAAACATACATGATTAATTTCTATTTCCTAATTATAACTTTATCCTCTATATTAACATTGATCAATTTCACTTCTTCTATTATAATAATAAATAGATATTTAAGAGGAATATTTCTTGCCTGAATCAATAATATTATATTTTAATGAATCCAAAAATCTATAAGTCATTCCTTATGCATCTAAATATTTACCAAAAATATTATTGTTCAAAAAATTCTTGGAATATAGATAAATACAATATATTAATTTCTAAAAGCACAAAAATAAAAACCTAATATTACTTTAGTTGATTCAGTAAACAATTTTCATTATGACCGCACCAAAATATGTCTTACCAAATTCAAAACTCAAAAATAAAATTGATTTGATCATTTATGTATCCCTAAAAATCATAAAGTAGCTCATAATTTCATATAGAAAACATTTAAATTTATTGCTCACATATTCTCCTAAAACATGTTAATACAATAAAACACCATAAAACCTCAATTAAAAAATATCTGCTTCACAAAACTAACACCACCCTTATTCAATGAATAAAGTAATATATTACCAGTATATTCCATAAATCAAAAAATGTTGTAAGATTAATCAAAGATGACCCATATATTTTTTTTCATAAAATTACTAATTAGTTTTGAGGTTATAAACAAAATAAATATTTCATCATCAATTTAAATAATCTTTTTATCCAATAGTAAAATTACTAACTCACCATAAGGAATATATTAAGGGTTGTCGTTTTCATAATCACGTGTTCTACCAAAATATCACAATAACACTACATCATGTTTATTGGTTATTGGAATCATTCAATATAATCTTTTAAATCCATAATTAAAAAAACTATAGAATAATAATTTCATTATTAATTATTATTATAACTAAAATATCATTGATATGACACATAATAATATAATTAATAGATTTCTATACATGTGAACTTCAATTCTTCATCTTAAATGATTTACAAGTCATAGGTTTTTCCATTGTCTAGGAGTTAATCCTAGGATTAAGTCATTGACTCAGATGATTTCCATATTATTCACATATAATGTAATGATCTATAAATGATAAATTAGGATTAAATTTATTTTCCTCCATCAAAATATTAAATTTTATTCAGTAATTACATGTTATATGAACTTATTTTCTATAAATAAAATATCTTCATATCACTATGATACATTTACCAGAGTTTTTTTCCAACATACATGACATATTGGAAACTAAATCTTCATCCCTATATAGTCTTCATGATACAACATTTTTTGTTTATTATATGTTTTAGGAAACACACCCAATTTTACATTGTTAATCCTTTAATGATATAAATAATTAGGAAAAATCTAATTTTTTTTGTACAGCTAACAATTAATATAGTTGTTCATGAGGATAATCATTCCATTATGCACCACATTAAGTTTTATAATTGTTCCTTCATGTTTTATAAATTTAATGAAATAGAAAGAATCATATGTGACACAATAATAATATTTGAAAACTAAATAATTTGCAAAATCAATTACAATATATCTTTTTCATGGTACTTTCTACTTTATCTAAGAAAAAAAATGATGTTAATTATTATCATCTATACAAATCCTTTATAATGGATCATAATGAAAATATGAGTTGATAATGTATATCCCCTTATAGTTTCAAACGAGTTTCATAATAAGGGAACATTCACAATTCACTAGGATATCGATCTAGACATACTCGAGCAACTCTTTTCAAGTTTAATACCTATTGATTAATATGTGGAAAAACCATTTCCACTTGATTTATCTTGATAGGGATGTGTTTTAAAAAACATAATATCTATCTAAATAAATCCTTAATATATTTTCATATGCTTTGAATTATCCTCATTGTCCATTATAGTTTTATGTTCCCTAATCTATGACTTCCTAAATCTACTTCCCAATATTTTTACAAAAACTAATTTTGGTACGAACTATATGTAACAAAAATATAGTAACCCATAGTAATTTTATACTTTATTAAATTTATATAATATACAAGGTATCCCAACCCAAAGGACTGATCATTTTACTATTAATGACAAACTAGACACATATATGATTAGAATTTTACATTGATATAAATTTAATACATAACAATAGAAAATGTTCAGAATCTTTTAAAGTCACTCTAATATTACTAATTCATATACTAAGGAAAGGAAAAAGGATATCAATTAACCCAAATTATCAGTAATGGTTATATACAATATAATATATTATGAATAAATATGGAATTTTCAATATTATAGTGTAAATTACAGATAAAACCTCCTTTAACAAATAACATGAGTAAAAAATACAACCTTGGATAATATTAAATGAAATAATCTCATTGATAATAATAACTACGTTATCCATGATGAAAATTTTAAATATTAGACATCATGATCTAATACACCATGATTTCGTTCCTTTTCGGCCCTTATTCCAATACAGTTTAAACTATGGGTTGGCATACATAAAAATTGAATTTAATAATGATCGCCAATTGGTTTTTCATAGGATATCTATCGAGGAATCAAGGGTATATAAAATTAATATCCCCACAAGTATTTTAATATCTAATTAATTCATCATATACTGAATGATTAATATAACTCAAAAAATATAACTTATCATCAAATATATGTGTCACGTAAAGGATATATAATATCATCATTTCTATAGTAAATGAATTATCTTTCATAATAAAATATAATATCTAAAAATGAAATATAGTATAGGAAATTATAATATCCATGATATAATGACTAAATATATTTATGATATATATAATCTAAAATAAACATAATAATGTCACTGATTTAAGAGAAAATTAACAATCATAAAGTTATTAAAAGAGAAAATATGACCATCTATTCATCATAAATATATCTACCATAATTAAATAATTTTTATTGGAGAAATATGTAAAATTAAAGATAAATAAAAAAATGTTTCATGAAATATTTTCTTTATAAAAGTTTGAAAAAATATAGATGAATATATGATCCCAAAATGGTTTTGGAAGCTAGAAAATCCATTATATCCATAATCCTTAAAAAGGTTATTTTTTTATTTATATAATGAAATTTGAAAGTAAACCACACATATATAATTATAAATATTACTTTAAAACATTTTAAAATGTTTTGGATAACATAAATTCCCCTCAGGTAAATTAAAAGGACATTTTTAAATCAATTTTGAAAAATATGGACATAAATAAAGTATAAACGCTATCAAAAGGTAAATGAGTTCAATATTCCATTAGAACATATTTTTTCCAAACTAAAATTAAAATTAATATAAATTATGTATGAAAATATATTAACTCTTTAAATATCAATAGGATACATAAATTATTATATATTTTGAAGGATAAATTATAAAATTTCTTCAAATAAAAAATAAATGAAATCCCAAAAATGTGATTGTTAAAATAAATACATACATCCTTAGTAAGTTTTATATTATTAGCCCTGAAAGGGTAAAAAATTTATCTTTAATCATCAATAATAAATACATACTCATGTTTAATTCCATAATGGGGAAGTATATAAACCATATCGAACAAATTGGGGAATAATAGAAAATATGGATCAATGGAATGGAAATTAAGAAGAAAGACCTTATAAAGATAATATCATTGATGTGAGAATAAATAAATAAATAAAATATGTGTGAAAAATTTAATTCAAAAAAAAACATTTGGAAGTATAACATATTATATTCATAGTTAATTTTACACATAATCATGATAAAAATAAGTCAATGACATAGATGTATAACTCAATGAATGATAATTGAGTTATGAAACCCCTTACAAGGATTATATCATCGATGTAAAAAATTAATCATTGAATTGATTATCTATAAATAATTTACATAAACATAAAAATGTTGGAATAATACATTAAATAATCAATGTTTATTATACACATAATCTTTCCATGACATAGACATAAAATATGTAACAAAACACAATAAAAAGAAATTATGTTATGGGAACCCTTACTTCATGTTTGATTTTCCACATACATTCTATGATATCAAGGATAATAAATTTTATTTTAATTTAGATATGTAAAATATTCATTTAAAATATCATAAAACCATATATGATCCATTTATATCATTTAAAAAAATATTTGGAATCATTTATTAATATCATTATTTTGAGTGTTTATTGCTTACATTTTCTTGTATCATTCGAATATTTTATTTTCTTATGTAATATCGCTCATGGATCCATCATCTCTATTATTTTAATAATATCTTAAAAATTACATATAATCAATATATAGTTATCTATAATCATCCATAAAGGACAGAGATATAAAAAAAGTTTTACATTGTTCATAGAAATGATAAGCCATGCGTACACCTGAAGGAAGTTTTAAATTTTTAATAGATGAAATGAAATAAAGGTAAATAATAATTAAACATAAAAATATTGTTTTATAAAATCTATATCATATATATTTATTAAATGATTCCTTATTCTTGTTAATATAAAGATGAAATGAAAAATTGATCACACCGATTTTTGGAGGTGGTATTTGACACATAGAAAAAAGCTATGTTTCTATTTCTAATGGATTAGAAGGTAAGAAGGTATAAATGATAATAAAATTTCCATATGATAATAATTTAATAAATAAAAATATATATTAATTAGTTCCATCATTATATATATCCATGTTAACTACTAATTAAAAAGAAATTGCAACGCTACGTGGAGAAAATAATCCATACTTATGCAGGAGAGGTTCTTTGGCTTTTTACACTATAAAAAATATTACCATAAGAAATAAAATATAAGTATATTTATGATATTTGATTTATTATTTTAGGTTTTTTATAATAGATTTATGGAATGTAGAATAAGAAACAAACATGAAGGAGTCGGTAAATATGATTACCAATTCTTTAGAACACTTTATTTAGATATATTCTTAAGTGACATAGGGATTATATTTTGGGAAGAATTATACCTTTATAAATAGTATATGTATGTTTAGAATATAAATTATAATTATTTTATCATTATAGGTTTCTCAGTATGGTGTATGAAAAATAATGAATGGGTTTTGTTTTATAATAAAGGGGAGGGTTATTCTTGTAATTTTTTATTTTTTCTGATTAATATAAATAATTTCTCATGTTTATCTGAATCCAACTTATATAATAATATTATGATTTCAAATAATACCATATATTAAAATTTTCACAATTTTTATTTATGTTTTTATTCTTATCTTTTAGTTATAACACCCCATTAACCCATTTTACTATTATTGCAATTTGGTGATTTCTACCCATTAAGGCTCATAAATGTTACCATAAAAGGAAAAACGACCCATAAATTTACCATGGATGATTTTTTAAACATTAAACCTTTCACTTAGAAAATGTTATGATTTTTATGAATTATAAATTATTTTATAATATATTATTTCTTACAAAACGTCATTAATGTATTTTTTGGAACCACTCAATTAATATTTCCATTAAAATAACAAGGAAAAAAGATTTAGAATTTAAACCATTCAAAAATAAATAATATGTTATATTTATCTAAAACATTCATGGGAAACTATAACTCACTAAAATTAATTTTTTAAATATTTTTTAATTACTATATTTTATTTTTTTATAATTAATTAAAAATTGTGTTAGTGTTTCATATGAATTTAAGGTAATTATTTTTTTATTAAAAAATAAAAATAGAATTCCACTAAAAATTAAATTTTAAATATATATTTTAACCTAATATATATTTTATTTATATAGTTCACAACATAATATCTATATCAAAAGAAATCGAATGACATTTTTTACTTTGTCATTAACTAAAATATTTAATGGTCAAAATCAAAGATAAATGGCATAAAAATGTCACATTTTCAATTTTTTATGGTTATGGGAAACATAGACTCGTATGATACAATAAATTCATGTTTTGGATATATATATTTAATGAAATATAAAATAATTTGTTACCTTAATTACTTGATTAACCCATTTTCAAAGAGATACATTTTACCAAATACACTATCAGTAATTTCTAAAAATAATAAAAAACTATTTACTAAAGGACTTAAATTATTTCAATGGATGGAAATATGATTAGAATTTTTGGGCTTTTCCCATAGATCTCATTCCCTTTTCCACTCAATCTCTCCCCACATTTGTGTGGAAATAGATGTTTACATACCTCCAATTGACTTTGTATGTATTGAGGTAAAAAATGAATACCTATTAAAACATGAGGTATGATTTAAGTATTGGATTGACATCTACTATTCTTTATATTGTTTTGGTAACCTCAAACTAGTCATTAGCTATGATTTTGTTGACCAAGTATTTGATCCCCCAACGTGTCTCTTGAGGTCGGGAATGTAGGTAGTGAGAATATGAGGTGTTATGTGGTTGTGGATTCCCTACCCTTAACATTATTCTAGGTTCATATGACACTCATAGAGGTGGAACCATTATTACTTATGATGATGGGGAAATGGGAACTCTAGTAAATGATTCAGATTTCCCGAACCCCAGATTAGTTCATCAGGTTCACTCTGCAAGATAATTACATAGGTCTTCTAAGTCAAAGACATAGAATATGATTCCCATACTAGGGAATATCCAAAGAGTTATTCTAAAGAACATTTTTTCCAGTTTGGAAAATAGTTTAGATGAGACATACGAACAAGGGGGATAGAAATAATTGATACACAAGAAGTCCAATAAAATTGGTTCATCCCCTATAGAGAAATCCTCATAAAATGATGCATTATTAGCTAATACCCCTAGTCACCTATGAAGTATAAGGATGATGAGAAACTCATTTTTTCTCACAAAATAAACAATAAAAATGAAAACTAAATCTATTTGATGTTAGATAATATTCAATGAATTTTGTGACAAATACCAAGGCTCTGAAAGATTATCCATTCTTTCCAAAACTGATGATTACTTGATCATAAGGCAAGGGTATTAAACGTAGGGATCCTTTTTAGTCTTCCTTTAAAGCTCATTATCTAAAAGAAACAAATCCTAGATATGAGGAGGTGGTTTATTGTTATAAGTATGAGGATACTAAATATGACATGATTGAAGATACTAAGTGATTATTTGAACTGGTGTCATATGATGGTGTCTATAAGAAGTCAAGGAAGGACGATGATGACCTAATGCTTCTCATTCATTCTACAGAATATATAGAGAAAAAATATTATGATATTAATGTTTCAAAGGAATAAGTAGATAGAATTTACAAAAGATCAATTCGAGTTGATCTTAATGAGGAGAAATTTTATTGGATCGAAATATAAGACAAAATTTTGTCTTCTGGGATCAACAGTGGGAATAAATATGGAAGAATACATTTATACCTGGGACATAATGGCCTACGTTTTCAAGGACCTCATCAATGATGATCCAGACATGAAGGTAACATCAATCTCATGAAACTTACATAGGGTGAATAATTAAAATTTCTTAAATAAATTCTAAAATTATTTGGTAATTTCTTATGATGTTTGAAGTTTCTAGGTCATGTAATCTTTTTTGGGTTTCTCAATTTCCCTCAAAACTGATTTCATGAAAAAAATATTGGAAAAAATTATATAAATTAATTTAATTTTAAATATAATCTTTTATAATTTTAACCCCAAATAAAATCAAAATGAATTATGGAAAATATTTTATAGTAAAATACAATTTTCATTATAATTTGTTATTTTTACTATTCCCACAATATTAACATTTTCAAAAAATTATAAAAAATAATTATATGATAATATTGACATGTTGAGTTTAAGAATGATATAATTGTCACATAATAATATATTAATATCATTAATTTTTTTTTAAATTTTTCTTTTTGTGGAAAGAATGATATCAATATAATTTTTTATAAAAATAAATATCTCCTATTTTTGTGGAATTTTAAAAAACCCAACAAATTTTCTTCTATAAAATATATTGATTCATAATTAATTTAATCATTATGTGAAGACAATCTATTATACATATTCAGAGGTGATACATTCATTTCCAATTTGAGGGAAAATATTTAGAATAAAATATTTTTCAATTTAATAATATTATTTCTATATACATAGGATAATAAACATTTTTTAAAATGATTTAAATATATTTTGATGTAGTAGAAGAAGAAATAAATTGAAAGACATTAGGTAACATAGTTAACAATTCTTTAGTAACACTTCTTTATAACCATTTTTATTGATCCTTGGAATTGTATTTTAATAATACCAATACCAAAAATTCATAGATATAGAAGTTTTTATAAAACTAGATATGGTTTGGTCAATCTATATTTCTCATAGTAGTGTAAAGAAGAGAAAATAGGGGTGCACTTTTTTATGTGAAGGGAGAGGCTCTTTTGGAATAGCTAAAAATATTGAAATATAATAAAGTTATTATCTTGAAGAATTCTTCTAATTAGATAGATAATAAAATATATATAAATATTTTGTTGAAATACCTTGAAGTAATAAAATCTGGATAGGTTTTTGTGATGTTTTATACCATTTTATTTTATTTAAACCCTTAGTTAACCCATTTTATCCCTAACTCCATCAAAATATTTTAGACACTAAAATGATATAATTTTACTTATATGTTAACAATTAGAAAATAAATGGATGAAATTTAATAATTTAGAACCATTCAAATAATTCCTTTTATATTTTAATATTATTATGTTATTTAAATAAATTAATAAAATTAAAATTTCTATAAAATATCATATATGTCAATTTTTCCACTATTCTTATAATTTGAATTTTAATACAACATGCAATCAATGAAATTTAAATCAATATATTTATCTAATATATAATTTTTTATATTTATATAAAAAAACTTGAACACAATAATTCATCTTAATTTTATTATATTTAATATATTTAAAATCATTGATTTTATTTTTCTTTTAAATTGAATAAATACTTTTTCTGCATTCCGTAGGAATTAGTTGTAATTATTAAACCACTAAAAATAAAAAGAAATTAATATATAAAATTATTTAATATTTATATTTTAAATAATAATTTATAATCAATGAAAAATTATTTTACCCTTAGGATAAAATATTAGTGATATTATAGTCAAGAGATTGACATATTGTATTTATTCATTTCTTAGATTATATGAAGGTTATATTAAAATAAATATCCTCCAAGAAGAAATATGTTAAATATATTATTTGAAATTATATAACCCCACCCATATAATTGAATAATTGAATGTTTTATAGAAATATTAAATCCATATCTTAATGTTTTAACCCAATTGTACCCATTTTAACATTACCGAGGTGACAAAAATATACTATGTTTACAAACTCATATTAACAAAATAAAAGAGATATAATTAAAAGAATTAACCTATTAATTAAAAATATTAAATAAATTTTTAAATATTCAATTCATAGATATTGGAGTAATTTACTAAAAATAAATCCATAAAAAAACTGAAAGAAATCAGAAGAAATACCACATTATTTTTAAAAATAGAATTCTTTAAAAACAAAAAAAAATTAATTTCAAGGAATTTAATTGGATTATTCATAATATAATAGAACAAAAATTAATTTTATAATTTTTAATATATTTATCTTTATAATATCTGTAAACAAATGTATAATTTATATTAAATACCTATATTTTTTACTATTTAATCGAAAATAAGATTTTTCAAAAAAATCAAAAAAGAAACCCTAATATAATTTTGATATTCTGATTTAAAAAAAGATATCCTTTTTAATAAATACTATTTTTTAATTTTCCTAAAATTATTTACAATGTTTAGTAACTTTAATTAATAAAAACTATTCTCAAGGAAATGTAATATTGAAGCATATAAAGACTTAACAAAAATATTTTTTGATTATCTAAATCATTTATACTTATATATTAAAATGTGGTAATCCATATTAACATTGAAAATTTAGTATCTATTATATAACATTATATTAAAGTATAGTTCATTTGGACTAATAGTTTCATATATAACAACAAAATGAAGAAATCAATTTTATTTGAAGAGAAATTAATAATAAAATATTCGGGTGTTAAATTCTACCCACCCTTCTAAAATGAAATTTTCATTTTAAATTAAATTAATTTGAAAAAATGAGGATATATATATTTCACCACATACTTAGGTTCTCAATTATCTCCCTATAGTTTAGGTTGTTTCCACAAAACCATGACATTGTGAGTGGTCATGTTTCCTAGAACTTTCTCTATAAAATAAAGAATCTTCATCAGTTGTTCCTCATAAGAGTGATGATGCTCCAGTAGTATGACCTTTGAGTTTAGTACATGTTAAGGATAATTTATTTACATCCTCTTGTGTAATATATGTAACACATCGTGAACTTTAGTGATATTAGATCGAACTTACAAATGATATGATACCATCTAAATATTTTTAGATGTTCCAAAGGGATTGATATATACATCGATCAATAATGAATTCATTAAAAATCCCATAACATTATTATATGGGTATATTTATAGGAAATAATTTTCACTAACACTGAACACCAAATATCTCTGTTGATTTTTATAATAACATTTTAGTTGATGGTGATCATCTCTTATTTTTTGTTGAATGATTCTAAACTTTTTGGCCAAATAATAATTTAGATCTAGTCCAAAAAGATTACCCTCCCCATATTTTTCCTAGTACAACGGGGTTATACATTTTTCACCATAGATCGCTTCATAAGGATATATATCATATCATTAATTAAATGTTTTATTATAAGAAAATTTCACTTGATAAAGGCGTTGATCCCAACCACCATTAAAATATAGAGAGAATTATTTCAATATATCTTATAGGATATGAATGGTTCAATCAGAATGAATATCTATGTGATGATGAAATGAATTACATAAACACAACTCTAAATCCATATACATCTTAAGGAATCACATGAACTGTGATATAAACCATAGATCCCAATCCGATATAATAAAATGTTAAATTCTATAAAATATATAAAAATTTAAATATATAATTTCAAAAGATGATCATGAGATAAATATTCTATGATGGTAATGAAGTGTGCCATATTTGTAAGGTGGTCAACTA
This sequence comes from Viscum album, assembly GCA_963277665.1. Lineage (NCBI taxonomy): Eukaryota > Viridiplantae > Streptophyta > Magnoliopsida > Santalales > Viscaceae > Viscum > Viscum album. Next base: position 1,145,082,620 of record OY728140.1, read on the forward strand.
TAAAGCTAATATTAGTATTCTCTTTTGATTTTTTTGGGGATTCCCACAATGAAATCCATGGTAACTTATTTCCATTTCTAGTTATGTTTGGGTAATCATTGTAACATACACTTATGATTTTTTATCTTTTCCTTAACTTTTGGACATACCAGGAATAAAGATAAATACTATGAAATATCCATTTTCATGTTTTCCCACTATAATTACTCTTCAAATTATCTATACATATTAATTATTCTGTAATGAATAGGGATTGAATAATAGTGAGATTAATCTAAAAGGTCCTTTATTATTGTATTAATGGGCACAAAGTCTGTGATTGAACCTTACAATTATATCATGTTAATTGTTGAACTAAAGAACACTTCTCACATTCTTTTTTAGTTCTAAAAATTCCTTCTACACATTTATAATCATCATAATGATATATGGTTGACCATTATTCTATGAAATATATGATTTGTATCTTTCCACCATATTTCATGTTTTATCTTTAATAAAACCATATGTAATAGATCTTATTGAAACCTCATCATGGAAAAACTAGCATCACCTTTCCAATTTAGTGAATCAACCATCCTATTTGAATTCATAGTGTTGTATTGTTTTGAAAAGTCATAATCTATGATTATCTCCATGAAATATATATGTAAAAAATATAACTCTTTCTTTGTGAATATATACATATTTCATTTATGATCCAAATATTTTTCACATACTCCGTCATAATGGTAATTCCTCAAGATCATTAATTTAAAAAATAAAAAAAGTAAAACAAATCTTGATTTACATAATTTTCATCATGTATATTCAATTGGTGTAAGAAATATTCTATTACCATATAATTCTATATAAGGACACATCCAATTTTTTTTATTGATGCATAAATATAGATAAAAACCCCATACCCCCCACACAATATAGTGTGAGAATAAGTGCACTGACAAACCTTGTATTTAGTACCTTGAAAATATCTTTGCATTCATTTGTCCACATGAACATAACCCCTTTCCAATTCATCAGGGATAGAAGATAAGATATTCATGAGAAATATATCATAGATCATTTCTAATATCCATCCAACCTAAGAAAAGATTTTATTTTAGTTTCCATGGTTGGTTTATTCCCTTACTCAATATAATTAATCATTCTAGGATCCATAAAAATACCCCTACATTGGATTATATGACTTGAGAATGATTCTTCATGAAAAAAATTAACACTATTTATTTTATTCATAAAAAATATCCAAACATGGATTCTTTATGTTAATTCTTAAATGTTATTCATGCTCTTATTTTCTCTCAGAATATAAAATAATATAATGTATATAGACAACCACGAAAAGGTCAATGTAATATCTTAAGACTCTATTGATTAAATCAATTCATATAAAAAAGGAATTTATAAAAAAAATAGAATCACTATAAATTCATAGTTCCCATTATTATACTTAAATATATCTTGGGGTTGTCTTCACTTTTTCACCTCGATTAATAGTTTCCATATTGAATATAAAACATGGAAATGAATTTAGATCCTTGATATTTATTGATCAAATCATCCAAATCGGATAATAGATAATTCTTATTGATAGTATTTTTGTTATGTTCATGATAATCAAGGAAAAGATGCATTAACATATATTTGTTCTAAAAAAATGATAATTGAACCCAATGGTGTAACACTAATAAATAAGAACCCCTTATCATGATTCTATTGGAGTTTATTATTCAAATTATCTAACATAATTGGGGACATTATATAAGGATTATTTGAAATAAATGTTGCGTCTGGTATGATTTCTATTGAAAAATTAAATTAAATACATAAAATAATACTATGATGTTCTTCTGTATGGACATAAAAAACACTCATATAATAGGTATATCCTCAATGTGGATTTTTACACTTACAATATTAGATATATATTCTTAATTTATATGAATCAAAACCCCTATGACAGAAGTAATTTACATTGATGATTCTTATTCATCCTCATATTGTTAAAAAATATTATGTTCATTCAGAATATGAAGTATAACTTCCCATGCATTGAAATTGATATGTAATATATTTTAAAAAAATTAATACATATCAAGAATGACAAAACTAAACTAAAGGATGAATCAAATTATTTATAGGATCCACATTACTACAATCATTCATTGAAGAAGAACTATAGACCTGATATGAATCCATCATATAATTTTTTGTTCTAACCTCTAATCAACATTTAATTATTGAGGATTTAAATTAACATTCCTTTAGTCTTTTTCTGGTACACATTAATTCATATGAATAACCAAAAATTTGGTTCTAACCCTAGTCTCTAATTATTCATAAAACCCATATATGGTACCAAATATAATGTACCATAATTTTCCTACAATGGTATTATATCTTAATAGAATAATATTCAATACATAATATAATGATCCATTCTTAAACTGTAATGTTTTTTTTTGTCTCTGGAGATTAGATATATAAAAATCATCTTTAGGCAAATTATTAATCATATCCCAAAATATTTTAATCACATTGTATGTTTATTGAAATAATATACATAAAACCTTTATTCATAACCTAGATATTGGAAAGAGAAGAAAGGGTGAACTATAATTCTCATTAAGTGTAAATATGGGAGATATCAATCGATAATTATATGAATGAATAAGAGAGGGATAAGGTTACAAGATATTGACCATAAAATAAAAAATTCATAAACAATATATTAATGTTCATAAACATATTTCATGGATTAAAACATTATTATTTCAATGTTAATGAATCATGAGAGATATAAAACATTCAAAATTAATCACAAACTATAACTTTATATCAAAATCATGTCATAAAAGTGTTATACTATCATTTGAATCGAAACCATTTAATATTTAAATGTCAACTACTGAGACCATAAAATCATAGTGGATTTAGAATAAACACATATTACACATATCATAATAGGGTATGAATCATTAGAAATTTACCATTATTTATCAAGAAAATAATTTTTTTCCCATAGTGGATCAATAATATCAACTAGTTTCCTGTAGTGGATATGGAACATTGACTTATTTTGCATAATTATCTTCTGATATAAAAGAAATTACCCAAAAATATTTGAGATACATATGAATTTTGGAACACTAGTAAAAAAATTAAATCCATATTTATGTGGTACAATGGGATCACAAAACATTTAGTATATCCACTGATAAGAAATCAAGAAAAAGAAAATGAGTTATATAAACACTTATTAATTGTTTCATAGTATAACCTATAGAAAATAATTTTTTTCATAAACATATTATAATAATCATAATTAAACATATATATAAATAATAATGATGGAATAATTTTATTTTATCACCAATAATGCATAATTAATATCAATGTATGTTACCATTGATATTTTTTTATGTATTAGTGGAATGTTTCTTAAGAATGACAGACATTTCACTTTGAGATCACTTTTTTAAAATCCAAATAATTATAAAGTAATAATAATAATTTTTTTAAAATAACCATGAATTATTATAATGTATTCTATAAAACATTTAGCAGTCATGATGGTTGAAAATTTAATTTATGCTGTGTCAGTTTGAAGAAGGATTCTATTGTAACTTTTAGTAAAAAATACCTTATTTGGAAAATAAAAAGAATATTACTTAAAATAATTTTTATTGAGAGTATAAAATGGATAAAATTTAATTTTATTAATAACATTAAGGAAATTAAAATAATTTATAAAATAATTTTAATGAAATAATTGATATTGGAAAAAAATATTCTCTGTCGAATAGTAAAACATAGTCTGTTATCCTTACAGATATTGTATTGGTATCATGAGTAGATATATTTTGAAAAATTTTATGAAAACATGTATTCCATAAAAATAAATTGGGAATATAAAAAATAATAGTAATTTATCATAAAGGGGAAATAAAATATCTTTAATGAAAATTGAAGCATAAACCATCCTAATTAAAAATGGATTTAGACGTAAATCCATTACATAAAATATAATCATGCTTCATACGCATTAAAACATCTCGTAAAATAAATATAGGCTTATTATAAATCCATAGTATTATAATATATATATATATCAAACCATAATTTATTTACTTATAGAATCTTATTACCAAATTATTAAAAAAATTCAAATTAATATTTTTGGTGATAAGTATTTAATTTCTCATGCATGTTTCAGTTCACCAGTCCCAATAATATTACTCTGATAATGGTTTCATCACCATAATAATGCTAATTATGATATAAATATCATATATATTTAATATATATATATATTCATCTATTTAATTTATATATTTAAAAATGAATTACATCGTTCAAGTAGATTATGGTTAGAAAAACACATGAATGCTATTTTCACTTTTCAATTCACATAATGAAAGAATTGTATATAATAATTAACCATTCCATAAAAATTATTATATCATATATATCATATTTATTCATTAAATCAATCCATATTACTATTCATTTAAATTTGAAATGAAAAACAAATCACATCGCTTTATGGCGGCGGTTGTCCACTTGTACGCATGAGTGCCTTTATTTCTTTCAATAGATTTTAAGTTAAGAAGGTAGATATGATTTTATAATTAAATAAAATTAAATATATCCAAAATATCATTTATATAAATTAAAACTATCTTAATATATTTTAATTAAAAATTCTTATGAAAAATGACTTGTATCACTATATCGAGATGGTAAGTCGTACATATGTACAATTGACATATTAAATTCTTATTTGATGAAAAGTGGTGAATAAATGTAGTTTAAAAATAATAATAACTTTTAATTATATATATAATACTAAAAATATTATTTTATTATGAATATCAAATATTTATTGGAGTTAGAGGAAGAATCTAATTAAAAGAGGTCGGATAAGATGAATGCATATTCTTAAGAAAAGATTCATTAGATCCATTACTAAGGACCCTTGGAATTGTTTTTAAAAAATTATAGAATATCTAGATTATATAATTAATTTTTTATATTAGAACGAGGTAGGGGTAGGTTAAGCTAGATGGCTCAATTGTTTTGTAAGGATATAAATGGATGGATGTCTTTTTATATGTGGGGGGTTGAGAACTCTGGAAATTTATCGAATGTTTTGAATTTAATAAAGACATTATCTAAAATAGTGCTTCAAAATTTATATATATTTGAATATATGTGAATATTTGGCTGAAATAATATTGGAAATAAAATTTTTATATGTTTTTTGGTGTTGAAAAAATAATCTTTTTATTTAACCCCTTAATTAACTTATTTTCACCTTAACAATACTAACATATTTTTCACTTTGAATGGGTTGTAATGTTTCCTATATAGTAGAAATTGTATTTAAATGTATATATGGTTTTAATTTATACCATTTTCATCATTATTTTCAACATATATGATTTTTATTATTTTCAAATAATTTAATAAATATTTTACATAAAATATTATTAATGTCCTTTTTGAAACAATTCATATAATTTGAAATTGAAAAACACATGGAAGCAATGGAATTGGGTAAAAACATTAAAAAAATTTCTAATATTATATATTTATATAAAAAATTAATCAAATAAAATAATTTATCCAAATTATAATTATTTTAATATTTTTAAAATTGTTTATTTAATGTTTATAATAATTGAATAAATACAGTTTTGGTTTTGTGTAAGATTTTTGAATAATATTCAATTACCAAAAATGACAAATAATAATAATAATATATTTAATATTTAATTCAAATGTAATTTTATAACAGATTATATACTCTTATTTACCTTTATATTAAAATGTTTGATATATTTAAGTTAAGAGAGTGACACTATGTATTTATTATTTTCTTAAATTAATAAATAGGTCAAAATGTTTGAAATATGGAACCAAGTGTCCATATATTAGGGATACATGTGATAATATATGAACAACACCCATCTAATAGGATAGACCCACATGTAGAGAATTTTCAATTCTTCATCCAAAAGTAGTAACCCTATTCTACATGTTTTACCTTTATGAAGGTGAAAAAAACATTCTTTGGATGCTACTCAAATTAACAAAAAAGAACCTATTTAAAGAAATTAACCTCAAAATTCTCAATATGTAATGATTTTTTAATGATTGAATTCATAGGTGTGTTAGAATGTAATTTAATAGAATACATTAAAACACAATAAAAATAATAATTTTTCAGAAATAAATTCCTTATTATGTATAAAAATTCTGATATAAAAAATTCAATAATAAAATTAATTAAAATTAATATATTGAATTTTAAATAATATAATATAATTAATTTTACTTTGAAAAATATTTAAAAAAAATTTATTCTTTATATTTCTTAAAAAAATATACAATTTTCAATAAAAATATTTATTTTCCAATATATACTAGAAATTAAATTCTTTTAGAAAAAACCACTAAATTCAAAATAAGATAATATTTATTATATTTTTTCAAAAATTATATAAATTTTATTAAATAATTTTTCTTTATGTCTTAAAAAATAATTAAAATATTTTCTAAATAAACTATAAAACCCCATTTTTTGAGGGAAAACATAATTTGAAATCATATAATGAGTTTATTAAAAACATACTTTTTTTATATAAAACCTATATATATATTAAATATATTTTTTATTTTAATTAAATATTCTAATTTAATATTTTTTTATAACAATATACTATATTATGATTCATTTTGAATTACATATTTTTGTATTAGAATCCATCAAAGAAATCATATCTTCAGAAGAGAAATATATCATAATATATTGAGGTTTTGTTGGTGGATATGGATAGAACTAACAAGAATATGAACAATTTATGTTTTATACATGTACAAAATTAATTCAACAATTTTCAAATATGTAAAAATGAATATAAAAAATCATTTGAAAGTAAAAGATATGTTTTTGGAAAAAAAATTTTATGAAAGAAATATGACTGAAAATGCATTTTTTTTATTCTTGAAAACACTTTTTGTTTAAGTGAGAACCGAACATGCGAACATAACTGAGATATCATGTCAGGGGATCCACCATTGCAGACACAAGCTAGGACAACCCAAACAAAACAAGGAAATGCAGTGTGTCCAAGGAAATCTACCATTGTAGACATGAGCCAGATCAGCCCAAATAAACACAAACAACACAAAGAAGATAGAATCAAATAAACACAGGAGCCTTCGAAGGAGGATAATCGATGGTTAGGGATTCATGGATAGAGGTCCACAACCAGAAATATGAAAGGTTCCTCCATGGACAAAGAAACCAACCAAAATATCTGAAAGGTTCTATATTCACCAAAGTCACCAGCACCATCCAAAAAATCATGGAATCTCAACAATTGTCGTCATTACAAACTGACCCCAGGTAAAATTTCGGTCGGATATGTTTGCACCTATGAGTGTTTTTCACTACGGTTTCCCACTAACATGCGGATATTGTGCCGAATGCTTCATAGTGAACCGGGTGGGGAGTCTGTTAGGCCATCATTGGTAGGGGAGTCGGAGGCCATGTGGTCGCATTATCCAGGCAACATCGCACACCACACACATGGGATCTGAGGGCCGATGTTCAAGCTCGATGGCATCAGCCTTGAAATGACGGGAACCAAGAGAGGCGTCGTCGTCATCGCGGACAACACTACTCAAAAAGGAGTTGTGGTGTTCAGCAGCGGGATCCCAACTGTGTCAGGAACACTAAGTCTGTCAGAGGTGAGTAGGGTCGGCGGCGGCGGTGGGATCTATGGTTTTTGCGTCGTGCCAGGGGGAGATGAACTAAATCTAAGGAGGGGAAAATATGTCAGTGGGTGGTAGGATCTAGGGTTTCTGCATTGTGTGAGATCTAGTGTTGCAGTGTCGTGAAGCCGACAGCGGGAGTAGGCAAAACAAACCCTAGGATGCTGGAGCGCTTGAGTGGCTACATCACACATTCCCTTTATAAAAGAGATACCTTTTCATCTTGGTAAATTAAAATAATCAATACATGTGAATAATTTTAATGTAATTTATATATTATATATTTATAAAAAATTTAAACATTATCTTATTTTTTTATGAGTTGGACAATAATAAATCGAGTTTTATGCTTTAATTTTTTATTACAAATTATTTTTATATGTTTTACACACTTATTTTAAAATGTATTACATCCACATATAAGAATTTAATATATAAAAATAGATCCCATATTTGGAATCATCAGGTTCAAATATGGTAAATTTTCTTACATTTTTCTAATAATTATTAATAGTGACATTGTAAATATTTCTCTCCTCAATATGGATAAAAAAGGTAAAACATAGTTAAAACATTAGGTTAAGGGTTTAAAATTTCTCTAACATAAGTATTTATTATATTTTATGAGTGTATTTTGACGATTATCATCCAAGAATCAAACATATAGCCAATTGGGGCAATTTTTATTTGAATATAGATTTTGTATTATTATTTTTGAATTAATACATAAAATATGTAAGTCTCTTGACATTAATAATTATAAGTACTTATTATATTGGTAAATACCAAATAATTTCTATAATAAAAGATTATTTGAAATAATAATTAATTGTGTTATCATGTTAATTTCTTTTAAATTTTTATCGATTGAATTATAATCATAATTGATTACGCAATACCAACCCAATATTTTTTCAATTAATAGTAATGTAAAATAGATGATTAGAAAAATATTTCAATAATTAAATTTAGGTTAATTACTATGTTCAATGAATTTTTATTAAAAAATATAACATATTATGAATGTTTGAAAGGTTAATATTCAAATTACATTTCATTCATGTTTCCCTTTATGTTAAATTAAATGAATAGAGTCAAACATGAGATTAATGATATTTTATGTTCATTAATTTTTTTTTAAAATATTATAAAGTCATAAAAATATAGAAATAAGACAAATAAAAAAATAAATTGTCTAAATTCTTACACCTTGGACACTTATGAGATAATTTCAAACATAAAGTTAAATTATAACATTTTTATATTAAAAGGTTTTTGACCACATTTAATGCTTAAATAAATTAACGAAGGGATTAACATTAATGTTACAATTTTATATGAAACCAAAAGAATTCTAAATATCATTTTCTGATGATGTTTCTATATTATCCTGTATTTATTAGAATCTATGACCATTTGGAATCATTCGTCTTGAAAATGACTTAAATCAATTTTATTCATCATAAAATAAAATATTTATAATTTTAATAATAATAATAAAATTTTATTTGGATTTTTGAAACACCATTAACCACACTCATTTCCATAAAAATGGATTGGAATGTATCCCTCATGCATACATGAGGACTACCACCTCCACGAAGTGATGTAATTCAAGTTCAATCACTATATTAGATGGATGGTTAACATGATGGTTTTAAAGTATATATATATAGGATATTAATTAAATTTTTAATTTTACTGAATTATAATATCATATCTACAATTATAGAATACAATCTGTTATAAAATGAAGACGGTGCTTATTTGTTCATGTGGACTGCCACCTTTATGAAGTGAATTTACTCATCTGCCATTTCCTTTTAAAATGGATTGTAACAATAAGATGGTAAATGAATATATATGATATAATAATTATTAATTCCAGGTAAATTATTATCGACCATTCCATCATTCCAATTACCAATAAATGGAAATCATGTTGATGTGTACATGTGACCTACCATCTCTATGAATGATAAAATTCATTTATATATATCTATAGTTTTAGTATGAAAATAAATAAAGAAATATAAATTTATATTATGAGTATTTATGATATTTATATCATGGTTAAATTTTCTGATATCATTATCCCATTATCAATATTCAAATACTTAAACTACAAAACTAAAATTCTCTTGAAAAAAAAACATTTAACACATGGAAATAATGATTTTTATATAGAATTGTTAAAAACAATTAGGTTAAAATGTTATAATGGTATCATAGATGATATTATAATAATATTAATGAACCATTTAGATAATAATCATAAATTTATTAAATTATATGGGAGGTCATATTTCTTTTGAAGCATTTTAATCCTAGAGAAAGTGTTTTATGTTATAGTCTCATTATCTTCCGGGATTGTGTATCATTAATATTCCAAGGATTAAATTCCATGATACACCTCTCATGAATCACATAAAAATTCTTCCCCATTGGGGAGAATATATTTTTTCAATTATTTTTCCCCAATTTAAGTTTCTGTTAGGCTAAAATAATAAATTTAAAGAAATCCAACGTTAATTCCTAATTCAGTCAAGAATAATTTTTCTTTCATGACCATGTTTTCTAAATATGATTTCAGGAATTTCACAACAATTTCACTTTTATTTTTAATGTAATTTTAACAATGTATTTATATTGTCAACATTTTTTAGAATTAATCATCTTTTGATTGTATGAAAGATGTATTTTTTGTATTTTTATTGAAAATATCAATGAAATCCTAAATTTAATGCATGAATTATTAATAGAAATTCACACCACAATAACCACTAATTTCTTGGAAACATCCATTACATGTTTTCAATATTCCTTTCAAATAAATTGGTTCCCAAAATAATCTATAATATTTTATACTTAAAAAGAAGTTATTTCAAAAGGAAAATGGTATTTTGGTTATAAATATTTAAAGATGTCATTTAAAGGAATTTTAACCTAAAATTAAATCCTTTGATGATATTTATTCATTGATGGGGAGATTATCCAATTATACCACCTTAATTTTTTCTTAATGTTTTATTATTATGTTGAAAATTTGTTTTCAAAAGCTATTTAATTTCTCTATGTTATTCTATGAAAAATATTGGAATTTTTTAGACCTGTATCTCATCTAGGGGTTTTGATATAACGAATGATTTAGGATCATGTGGATCACATGTTAATGTATTATGATTATGTGATGGGTCGGTTCAAAATTATATCTCCCTCTAATGTATTGTATAATATGCATATATCACGAGATAATAAGGACTGGAGTTGAAAGTGAACCTAGTTTAGTAAAGTGAGTCTAACAACTATGATAGTATAGGTAGTAAACCTTGACTAATGACACGATGGAATAAGATGGGAACCTAATACACTATGATAGTATTTCCAATTAACCTAGACTAAGGAAATTATTCTAAATTATTATATTTATACCACAAACTTATGTCTTATTCCAATGTTATGTTCTGATGGATAATGTTCTATAATTCATTTATGATTTATGTATAATGAATGACCTAATTTATTCCATTACTCATGATTTTTATCATTGATATATAGGGTATAGATTTCGAATTTTAATCTCATGTTCTCCTCCTATATTTTTTATTTTATGTTTATATTATTATCTTAATCACTATTATTTTTTTCATATTATGTATCTATTCTCACCTTTTCTTATATTTCCTTTCCTTAGGTTATGATGAATATTTTTACATAATATGTGTGTATGAAGTGTGGCAATTATGAATAAATTTATGAGAGATTATATATATATCATCTGAATAATTTTTTTATGTATCCAATCATCCAAATACATTAATCTTATAATATTTTATCATGTATTGTATTGTTATATAATTAATATTTATCTATTATGATGAAATATCTATGTATGAAAGGTATGGGTCTCTATAGTTGGTATTAGAGAAATATTCAGTTACATTATAAAACTATGATGAGAGAAATATACTGTGAAACCTGAAGATTAGTTTAAGTATTGGGTGACATCGCAATGTATTCACAATGGTCATGGATGAACTAGGTTAAACATGTGGATACATATATTAAAAAGATGTGCCTTAATTTTAACATTTAATATATTTTTTTTCATGATTAAATGGTTTTAAATAATGATTATTTTTACTCACTTTATGATTTTTGAATTTAGTTAATGGAATGAACCCGAAGGAACCACAATAATTTCAAATATTATAGATATTGAAATTACTATCCTCATGAGAAACAAAATATTTGGGGACATGGAATGAAAAATCACTTTTCTATGATTATGTATCATTCTCAACCTATGAATCATACTAATATTACAAAGGATTAAAATATTGAACAAACTTCCATTGTGACCTTTATGAGGAGACATAAAACTTATTTTTATTGTTCTGTTTATCCAAAATATTCAATGAAAAGTATTTTTAAAACAAAAATATATTTTCAATCCTCCAGAGTCTATAACATAGAAAATTTATTTTAACTCTTTATGATTTGGTAAGAGAATCTAATAAATGGTGGGATCTTCTCAAAAAATAAAATTCAATGGGTTTAAATATAATCCATGGAGGTTGATAAGTATATATACATATATTTTATTATGTTCATTCTATGTATTCCGTATATGAAAATAGAGAAGGGCTTCCTTAAGTTAAAAAGGAATGATGACGAATACGTTAGTTTCTATAAGGAACATTTTAGAAGACATGTGAGGTACTCTTATTGTGTTTTCGTTAAAAAATAATTGTTATTTTGACCCATTTTATAATAGCCTAAAATCATGTCTATGATGGGATTTTTCTATATGCTAATTATGTATCCATGAAATAATAATTAGATGTGAAATCATGGTGGATGTGGATATTAGAGTTACCAATAAATCTAATTTTCTTTATTATAACTGAATGATGGAATTTTAATGAAATTTTAAAAAACATGGGGAGATGAATATGATATTTAAATTATTCTTAATGTGGGGATGTAAAGATGGAGGAATTTTTCTTAAGTGGTTTGGTTAATATTTTTAACATGTAAATAGAGGCCACTGATCTAACATACAGGTAAATAAATAAATATGACATTTACATATTTTTTTTAATATTTTTTAATTAAATATTAATTTTACTTTATATGGGATTCTATGTTAGATGTCTTACCTAATATGCAACAACGAGTTTCTTTGAATTCTTATGTTGCACACTAATAATATAATATTATTATTTTAAATGGTAGTTAACGCCTAGCCATTTTATTTGATGCAATGAAAAGAACTAACTACACTATGATTATACATGTTTGTTAAATGTTTTTACATTTATCCAAAGAAAGTTAGAGGCTTAAAATGTGAATGAATATAATTTTAAGCATAATTTACTTTAAAAGGTTGATTTACACCCTTTTAATGGAGAACCCTCTTTCAATCTAGTTTTGATCACTTATATATGTTCTATTTGACCAAATAATATTCTTCTTTAGAATCAAGACAACAAAATTCACTTTGGGTAAAATTTTGGTATTTTTCTGATAAAATTCATTTCTTAATGAATAGAGAAAAATACTGTATTTTAATTCAAAACTCCCTTTTAATCTAAATAATTTATATTTTTAGATTATGTTTCTATTGGGATTAAAGTATAATTAGATTATATTTTTATAATTTAATCCAATTTTTGTCATTGGATGTAATTTCACATTTAAATTGGACATAAACGAGTGCCAATATTTTAATAGTTATTATTTCTTAAAACATGTCTTTTGTTTTGACAACGGGAATTAATTTTAAATTAATTTCTACCACTTCTATGTTTTGAATTTGTAAAAATGGATTCTATATATAGAATTATGAGGTCCTAATTTTTTAAATAGGTAACTTTTATTTTTAGACATTATGAATATTTACTTGAGTAAATATTTTTTTTATCATGGTTAAAGGGTAAATCTGGTAAATAAGGGAAAAAATATTATTTTAATAATATAAAATTACCTAAACATGTTTTCTAATCCAATTTTTTGATACATATCCGACCATGGGAATCCTTGGGTCTTTTTTGGGTCCCTATGGTGACACTTGGGAGTGATAATGACACCTTATATTAATTAATTTAAAGTTAAGAAAAAAATGATATAAACAAATATCTTTTAGTAAATAAATTTTTACTTGGGGTTATATACTTTATCTCTTTGACTATAAATTATAATGTGAAATCTAAAACTATTTCCTACATCATGGTAGTTTTTTTTATAATTTTTAAATATCAAATAAATAAAATTATTTATGACAAAATAATGATTGAGTGTTAAACTCATTAATAAATGATTTAAATAAATAAAATTATAAATACTAAAAAAATATAAAATACAAGCCCAATTCTTATTGGATGATTTTATTTAGAATATGATTCATCTTATCTTTGACTTTAATTATTTTTGGACCTTTTGAAATCAATTATAAGTTTATAATAAAATAATTGTTTCAAACTTTCCTAAAGAGCCCCTCCCCCTTTTAAAAGGACCCCACTTCTAACCAATTACTCACACCTTTAAAGCTCCTTGGATCATCCAACCTCTGCTTAAATACTCCTCTCATATCTCTATACAAATCCTATAATCCTTAACTTAGGCAGAAGGCACTTTTAGTAACCTTTTAATTCAAACCAAAGGGGGATACCTGATTTAAAGGTAACCTCTTCTTTTATGTTTGTTTTTTTATTTTTCTTCTTCAACTCCCTAAAATATTTTTATTCATTTATTTTATAACAATTATAGTATAATCAATATACTAGTTTGTTGTTCTGATAAGTATTTGAACTACACTTACACACACCTCCATCTAATGGGTAAAGAATATACTGTTTCTGTGGACAACCAACTAACGCGTCACGAAACGATGATTGTTAAATTATCTCCTACCACCTCTCATAGTGGCCATTAAGATGGAAATATATTTATATATGATATATATTATGTTTTTTTTCATTATGCTTTTTTATTTTTAATTTATATTATACGTAAATGGTATTCATTATTGGTAAACACCATAATTTCATTTGAAGAAGTGTAGACTATCGCCCCTCAAAGTGATATGACTCATTCCTGCCATACGTGGAACATATAAAGGATGGAGTTACTGAGATTATATAAATGATATTATACTGGAATTATGATATAACTATGTATCATTATGTTATCATTCCATTAGATATGAAATATAAATGAAAGTTGTGTTCATGCGTACATACGGCTTACCATCTCCATGAACAGTAAATTTCATTTCTTACTTCGAAATGTTATGTACTATTATAAATAAATTTATATGTTGGATATATATGATATATATGATATATAAATCATTAATATAATTCTGGATATAACAAACGTCTGACCACATGAACAACATGTAATTATAAGAAGTCCATTTTTGACTCAAGTACCAAATATCAATAAAATAAACATTATTAACTAAAATGACTACATAATGTTTATAACTTGGTAATATGTGATATAGAAGGAATAATAAACTTGGAAAAGCTTCTTAATAAAGTATAAATTATCTTTAGTTTATTATTCAAGATATTTAAGAATGAACGAGTCAAGTCAGACATGAGGTAAGGGACTTTGTCTCGATCTCATTTTGTTGAGGAATATTTTGTTTTATACAAAACATTATTTTACACGTTTTATAAACCCCTTTTAATTTTAAATTTATTCAAAAGGAATCTTTCTTCTACTAAGAATTTTACTAAATTACCCCCAAAAAATTTCTTTTAATGTATCTGGTGACAACGACCATTTCCGTCGCTGTAAGTATTATTTGATCTTTTGGATTCCTTAACAACACATAATATTTTTAAAAGGAAAATAAATACCATATAATCTATTAATAATTTTGGCATCGAAAATTATTTTAATAATGGATTTTTTATTTCAATATATTTAAATGATATTTTTTGATTAAAAAGTGGAAATGTTATCTTTCCATTATTTTTTATGTGTTATGAAAATTTTATGGTTCAGGGGAATTGTTTACGTATACGGGTGGTTCCAGGACTAAACTAGGGTGGATGAGCCTTAGATAGATCTCCAATGCATTGGGTAATGTGACAGAGGTAAACATGAATGTTTCTACTAAGACATTTAGGGAATATACTGTGATGGGTATTTCATATGTAACTCCCTACAAAGCTGTGATTGATATAATGTAAGTATGATATGGATGCCACAAGTTACCATTATGATTTATGTTTTCAATGTGTGATTCATAAATCTTATGATTTCATGAAGTATGTTAAAGAGCTTATGTTATGTATGTATTGATGAACAAATTTTTTCATTCTTTATTTTATAACCCTTACTGAGCTTTTTATGGTCATACTAAGTTTCGAAATGTTTTTCACAGGACTTAAAGGTGAATAGGGTCAAGGATGAGATAAAGGGAATGACATGCAGTCTAAAACATGGAACTAGACAACACTCTTTTTTTCAAGAGTTTTTATTTTATGAAAAAATGGAAACTGATTATATTTGTCTACTTTGTAATTTTTGAGATGTAATGTAATAGCTATGGACTAACTCTCTAAAACTCTAAACTTGAAAAGATACTTAATGGGAATTATTCATTTAATTCAAGATTATGTGACGTTTTAAGGTTGGGTCCTTATAGTTGGTATCAAAGGTCGGTTTAGACAACTTTTGGAGTTATAATATTGCTTAATTAAAGTCCATAAATTAATTTATGGTAAAATTTAAAATATATAGCATTTACAGATTACCATGTTGCTTCACCTAAGATATATCTGTGTTTAGAATTATTTTCCATAGAGGAAACATGCCAACTATGTTTGGACAACATCAGGAGGAAGACAACATTCTAAATCAGCAACCTAGGATGGTCAGAATCAGAATTGAATAGTTTGTTGTTGTGATGGCACAGTTGACTTAGGCTATAAATGGTGGTGGTATCCATGAATGAGATCCGCCAGATCAACCACAAAGAAACATTTCCATGGTGGAGTATTTCATGAGGCAAAATCCCCCTTCTTTCAGAGGATCATCTTACCCTATGCTAGATGAAGGGTGGATTAAAGCACTAGAGAAGATTTTCAATGTTATGGGGTGTTCATAACATCAAAATCTTAGTCTCGTTGTTTACCATTTTGAAGGTGAAGCTGATCAGTTGTGGTCGATGGTGAAAAATATCAGGGATGGTGAGGAGATTGATGCTCTTTATTAGGATGAATTCAAATGTATGTTTCTTGAGAAATATTTTCCTAAGGTGGTTCCTCTTATGATGGAAAAGCAATTCCAAGAATTGAGGTAGAAGGATTACTCAATGGATACTTATGAAGAAAAATTCACTCGACTAGCAAGGTATGCTCCAAATTTCATATGAGATCTTGATAGTAAAATCAACCGTTTTTGCTCAGGATTAAAGGAAAAGTATTGATGGGCTTTAGTTTCTCGTGAGTTCAAATGTTATACAAAACTTTTTCTATGTACCGAGAAGGTGTAAATAGAGCTTGCCAATGATCAGGTCTTATTTTACAAACAACAGAATAAGAGGTCGAGGTGGAAGCAAAAAGGAATGAACTCTTAGAAAAAGTTTGATGGTAAGAAACTTAAGTTTATAGTTTGTGAAAATTGTGGTAAAAAACATGTTGGAGAATGTCTTTTGAATTCTGGTAAGTGCTACCGATGTGGTAAAATGGGACATAATGCTCGTAATTGCACTAAAAAAGATCCGGGTAATGGTAAGAAAAAATCTTATTTACAGTTAGTATAATGTTTTAAGTGAAATGAAATGGGTCATTATACAAATGAGTGTCCAACTAAGTACTCAATTGAGGGAAAGAAACTAGAATACAAGTAGAAATGGGTGGTTAAATCGTTTCCAACTACTTTAGTAGATGTTGGGCCATCTAATGAAGTAGTATTAGGTACACTGTTTGTTTGTTCAGATTATTCCAATATGTTGTTTGATTTGGGGTATACACATTTATTCATTTCTGAGTAGTTTTATAGTAAATTGGGAATTCCATCTTAAGATATGAATCCTAAATTTATGGTAAAAACACCTGGAGGAAATGTTGAGACAAAAAAAATTAGAAGAACCTTCCGGTCCTTGTGTGTAGAAAGAATCTACCTACAAACCTTATTGTATTGCCTCTAGTAGAGTTTGATATTATTTTGGGTATTGATTGTATTTTTTTTATCATGCTAATATTAACTATAGAGCTAAGGAGATTTATTTTTATAAAGATTTTAAGTTTGTGTACAAGAATGAACCCTTAATTTTGATAATATATCAGGAAGCTGAGAAACTAGTAAAAGATAGAAATGAATGTTTCCTTGCAAATATTGCTGAAAATAAAGGAACTATTCAGATTAATGATGTTCCAGTAGTAAATGAGTACCTTGATATTTTTCTTAATGAGTTTCCTGGTATTATACATGACCGGGAATTCGAAATTACTATCGACTTATTTCCTGATGCCAAGATAATTTGAAAACCCCCATATCGAGTGGCCCAAACTGAACTTTTAGAGTTAAAGAAGCAATTCAAGGAGTTATTAGATAAAGGTTTCATTTGAACTAGCATAACACCATGGGGTGCTCCTGTCTTATTTGTTAAAAATAAAGATGATTCAATGAGACTTTGCATTGATTATAGAGCATTGAATAACATCACTATTAAAAACAATTATCCTTTGCCTCATATCAATGATTTGTTTGATCAGTTCCAGGGAGCTCAGTATTTTTCAAAGATTGACTTGAGGTCGGGGTACCATCATTTGAAAGTAAAAGAAGCAGACATTCTGAAAACCACATTTTGTAGAATATATGGCCATTATGAATTTGTAGTTATGAGTTTTGGTTTAACCAATGCACCTGATATAATCATGGATCTTATGAATAGGATTTTCTATGAGTTCTTGGATATGTTTTTGGTAATTTTCATTAATGATATTTTGGTTTATTATAAAAGTAAATAGGAGTATGAAAGTCATTTAATGGTTGTCTTGAAAACCTTAAAAGAAAAGTAACTATTTTTGAAATTTAGCAAGTGCGAGTTTTGGTTACAAAAAATTTCTTTCCTTGGTCACATTGTTTAAAAAACTGGCATAACTATTGCTCCTTCTAAAACAAAAGTTAGTTGAATAATGGTCAGGACCCACAAATATAATCGATATCCTTAGTTTTCTGGGTTTCACTGGTTATTACCGGAGGTTTGTTGATAATTTTTCACAGTTATCTAGTCCAATAAATAAGTTAACTCGAAAAGGTGTTAAGTTCATTTGGACAAAATAAAGTGATGATTGATTTCAGAAATTGAGAAGAAGATTGTTGAATGCTCCTATTTTGGCACTGCCTTCAAGAAATGGTGAGTTTGTTATTTATAGTGATTCTTCATTGAATAGACTTGGTTGTGTCCTTATGCGGAATGATCAGGTAATTTCTTATGCTTCACGTCAGTTGAAATATCATGAGTTAAATTACCCTACACATGATTTGAAATTAGCTGCTATTGTTTTTTCTTTAAAAATTTGGAGTCATCATTTGTATTGAGTAAAATGTGAAATATATTCTAACCAAAAAAGTTTGAAGTATATATTCACTCAGAAGGAATTGAACATGAGAAAGAGCAGATGGTTGGAATTAATCAAGGATTATGATTTCATGATCCATTACCGTCTGGGAGAAGCAACTAAAGTGGCTGATGCTTTGAGTTGAAAAAGAAATTCTTCATTAACCATGCTACATTTGGAATGATATCCTTTGGTTTCTGATTTGATGAACATTGGCATAGAAGTTTTCAGTGCAGGAAATTATTGTTTTTTGTTTCAGGTGTCAATGAGATCATCTCTATCATAAGGAATTACGCAAGCACAGAAGGAAGACAAAGAGTCGCATAAAAAGATAAAGTTATTTCTGAAGGGTAAGTTGCCTGGTTGTGACATTGATAATGAATTTATTTTGAGATTTGTAAAGAGGTTATGTGTGCCCTGTGATTCACTATTTAATAATGAGTTGTTTTGTGAAGCTCATAGTTCTCCATTTTCAGTTTATCCTGGTAGTACTAAGATGTACAGAGATCTTTAGGAGTATTACTGGTGGAATGGAATTAAAGGTGATATTATTGATTTTATTGTGAAGTGTTTGACTTGTTAGCAGGTTGAAGCAGAGCGGCCATTACCGAAAGGGATGTTTCAACCTTTACTGGTGCTAGGGTGGAAATGGGAAAATATATACATGGACTTCGGTGCAGGATTACCAAAGGCATCTTGAGTTAAAAATGTAATATGGGTTATTGAGGATCGATTGACTAAATCTGCTCATTTTCATCCAATTCAAGATACCTTTTCTCTATATAAGCATTCTCTATTGTATGTTAAAGTGATTTTCAGGATACATGGAGTTCCCCTCTCCATTGTATCTGATCGTGATCCCAGGATTACATCCATCTTTTGGAAAGGCCTTCAGAAGTCACTAGGTACTGAATTAAATTTTAGTACAACATTTCATCTGCAATCATATGGGCAATCAGAATGAAGAATTCATACATTGGATGATATGCTACATGCTTGTTCACTAGATTACTAGGGAAGTTGGGACCAACATCTTTTTTTAGTTGAATTTTCATATAATAATAGTTTTCATTCCAGTATACAGATGGATCAATTTGAGGCATTATAGGGGAAGCATTGTCAACCTTCAGCTTTTTGGGTTAAACTAGGAGAATGAAAGTAGTTGGGACCAGAATTGTTAGAAGAGATGGTAGAAAAGGTTCAGTTGATTCAGAAACACATGAGAAAAACTCAAAACAGGAAAAAATTATATGTGAATAATCAGAGGAAGGATCTTCCTTTTGAGGTAGGTGGGCATGTCTTTCTCAAAGTCTTTTCCATGGAAAAGTGTGATGCGTTTTGGTAAGAGGGGAAAACTGAGTCCGAGGTTCACTGGACCTTATTAAATCCTAGAGAATGTTCAATCAATTGCATACATAGTGGCTTTACCTCCATGTTTATCCCAGGTAAAAAGTGTTTTTCAGATTTTAATGTTGAGAAAGTATATGCTGGATCCATCTCATGTTTTGAACCTAGAGGTAGTTTAGTTGGAAGAAAATCTATCTTATGAGGAACATCCAATCCAGATTCTTGAATAAAGAGAAAAAGTGTTGTGGAATAAGGTAATTTATCAGGCAATGGTTTTTTGGATAAACCAAATGGTAGAAGAGGAAACATGGGAATCTAAAATTCTATGAGGGATAAATAACCCCATTTATTTGATAAGTGAATAAAATTGTGAGGATGAAATTTCAAAAAGTCAAGAAGTATGTAAACATCATAGGTAAATAAATAAATAGGATATTTTCATATTTATTAATATTTGTGAATTAAATATAAATTTTACTTTAAAGGGGATTCTATATTCGATGGCATACCCAATACGCAACAACGGGTTTATTTGAAATGTTACATTGCCCACTAATAATACAATAATATTATTTTAAATAGTAGTTAATGCCTAGTCGTTGTATTGGAATGAATGAATAGAACTAACTACAATATTATTATACATGTTTGTTAAATGTTTTTACATTTATCTAATAAAAGTTAGAGGCTTAAAATGTGAATGAATCGAATTTTAAGCATAATTTATTTTAAAAGGTTTATTTACCGCCTTTTGATGGTGAAACCTATTTAAATCTGGTTTTGGTCACTTATATATGTTATATTGAAAAAAATAAAATTATTCTTTAGAATCGGGACATCAAAATTCACTTTGGGTAAAATTTTGGTATTTTTTTGTTAAATTTAATTTCTTAAGGAATAGTGAAAAATAATGTATTTTAATTCAAAACTGCCTTTTAATCTAATTTATTTATATGGTCAGATTATCTTTTTTTATTGGTTTTAAAGTATAATTAAATTATATTTCTATTATTTAATACAATTTTTGTCATTTTAAATAATTTTACTTTGAAATTGGACATAAATAAGTGTCAATATTTTGATAGTTATTGTTTCTTAAAAACATGCCTTTTGTTTTGAAAGAAGGAATTGATTTTAAATTAATTTCTGCCACTTATTTGTTTTGAATTTGAAAAAATGGATTCTATATTTGTAATTATGAGGTCTAAATTGTGTAAATAGAAAACTTTTATTTTTAGACATGATGAATATTTACTTCAGCAAATATTTTATTTACCATAGTTAAAAGGTTAATCTAGTAAATATGGGAAAAAAATATTTTTATACTAATATAAAATTACCCTAAAATGTGTCTTAATCCCATTGGTTGATACATATCCAACCACGGGCATCCTTGGGTCGATTTTGGGTCCCCCTGGAGTCACTTTAGAGTGATAATGACACTTTATATTAATTAATTTAAAGTAATGACAAAAAATGACATAAACAAATATCTTTTAGTAAATAAATTTTTACATGGGGTTATATAAGTTATATCTTCAACAATAAATATGAATCTGAAAGCTAAAAATATTTACTACATCATGGTTTTTTGTTTATAAATTTTAGATATCAAATAAGTAAAATTATTTCTGACACAATAATGATGTCGTGTTTACCTTATTAATGAATGATTTAAATAAACAAGATTATAAATATTAAAAAAATATCTAAAACCTCTAAATTTCTTATAGGATGATTTTATTTGAAACATGATTCATCTTAGTTTCTAATTTAATGATTTTTGGACTTTTTGAAACTGAATATAAGTTTATAATAAAATAATTGTTTCAAACTTTTTTAAAGAGCCCCTCCTCCCACTTATAAAAGGACACCACTTCTATCCCATTCCTCACACCTCTCAAGCCCCTTTCCTCATCCAAAATCTACAAAAATAAACTCCCCACATCCCTATACTACTCCTAGAGGCGTAACCATAGGAATAAGGCACTTCATGTAAACCTTTTGGTTCAAACTGAATGGAGATAGGTAATGTCTTCTTTTATGTTTGTTTCTAATTTTTCTTCTCTGACCCCCTAAAATCTTTTTATATATTTATTTTATAAAAACACCAGTATACTAAATATACTAGGTTGTTGTTAGGATATGGATTCAAAATACACTTACACACACCTCCACTTAATGGGAAAGGAATATACTGTTTCTCTGGACGATAAACTAATGCCTCACGAGACGATGATTGTTCAATTATCTTCTACCACCTCTCATGGTGGCCATTAAGATAAAACTGTATTTATATATGATATATATTATTTTTATTTTTTTCTTTATGCTTCTGTATTTTCCATTTATAGCATACCTTTATGGTTTCCATTATGGGTAAACATGATAATTTCATTTAAGGAAGTACAGACTGTCGCCCCCTTAAAGTGAAATGACTCGTTAATGCCATATGTGAAACGTATAAAGGATAGAGTTACTAATATTTTATAAATTATACTGTACTTGAATTATAATATACCTATGTATCATTATGTTTTCATTCTATTAAACATGAAATAGAATTGAAAGAAGCATTCATGTGTATGTACGGCTTATGGTCTCCATGAATAGTGCATTTCATTTCTTAGCTCCCAATGTTTTGTACTATTATAAATACATGTATATACTTGATATATACAATATATATGATATGTAAATCATTAATATGATTCTGGATATAATGAAATTTTGACCACATGAACAACTATTAATTATTAGAAGTCCATTTTTGACTCAAGTACCAAATATTGATAAAAAAACATTATTAACATAAATGATTAAATAATGTTTATAACATGGTAATATATGATATAAAAGTAATAATAAACTTTAAAAAGGTTCTTATGGAATTATAAATTAACTTTATTTTATTATTTAATAGATTAAAGAACGAACGAGTCATGTTGGACACGAGTTAAGGGACTTCATCTCAATCTCCTTTCATTGAGGCAAACTTTTTTATACACAACATTATTTTATACGGTGTGTAAACCCCTTGGACTTTTACTTTATTCAAAAGGAATCTTTTCCATACAAAGTGTTTTACTAAATGACAAAAAATAATATTTCTTTTAATTTAAGCAGTGACAAGGACCTTTCTCGCTGCCATGAGTATTATTTGATCTTTTGGATTCCTTAACAAGACGTAATGTTTTTGAAAGGAAAATAAATACCATATAATCTGTTACGTATTTTGGAATTTAAAATGGTTTTGAAAATGTATTTGTTATGTCAATATATTTAAATGATATATTGTGATAGAAATGTGGAAATGTTATATTTCCATTATATTTGTTTTTTGTGTTATTAATATGTTATGGTTCTTGGGAATTGTTTACGAATACGGGTGGTTTCGTGAAAAACCTAGGGTGGGTGTATAAGGCCCCAGCCTTAAAAATTACTTAATATTGAATTAAATGAGTAATTCACATTGAGGATCTTTTCAGGTTTAGAGTTTTAGAGAATTAGGACATAACTATTACATCTCAAAAGATTACAAAGTAGTCACTTCTACTAAATTTCCATAAAATAAAAACTCTTGAAAAGAAACATGTCTAGTTCCATTTTTTAGGTAGCACGACTTTCCCTTGATCCCATCCTTGACCCTATTCCATGCTAAGACCTGTGAAAAACATTTCAAAAACTTGGGATGAGCATAAAAAGCTCTGTAAGGGATACACAAAGAATGAAAACTGTTAGTTTTTCAAAACAACAAGTAAACCATGTATACTTTATCAAAGTAATACTTTTCACCTTTTCGAAGTAGTAAAAACTCTTCGCTGAATAAAAGTTCATTACTTACCCTTCTATAACCAAAAGATTACCATAAAACCAATATAAAGATCACATAACATATAAAGGTAACTTGGGACATAAACATACTTAAGTGGAATAACCATAAGGTCGACTTCCACACATATCACTTAATGGAATAGCCATTCGGCCAACTTCCATACATACTTAATGGAATATCCATACAGCCGACTTCCATACCCAATGCATTGGAGGTTATAACGTAACCACCCGTCTTGGTATTCACGACACCACCCGTCATATGGTTTATCACGTAACCACCCGTAAAATGTCCAAGTACCATTATAAAATTATAACACATAAAACCAACATAATGGAATGATAATATTTCCACCTTTCAATCACAATATATAATTTAAATATATTTACATAATAGAATCCTTTATGAAAACCTTTTTCAATACCAAAACACAAAAAGAAGTATATGATATTTATTTTATTTCAAAAACATTACGGCTTGTTGAGGAAGCCAATGATCAAATAATACTCGCGGCGTCGGAAAAGTACGTTGTCACCACGTACGTAAAAAGAAACATTCCTTTTTGTCGTTTAGTAAAATGCTTCGTAGAAAAAAATTCCTTTTGAATAAACGTAAAAGTAAAAGGGGTTTATACACCGTATAAAATAAGGTTGTGTATAAAACAAAATATGCCTCAATGAATTAATACTGAGACGAAGACCCTTATAAAGACAGTATCCTTGGTTTAAGGATAAATCAATTGCATAATTATGTGTGACATAAGAATACACCAAATATAAGTGGATATTAAGTGTAAAACAATCAGAGTTTATTCACACATATTAATAGAATGACATATTCAAGGAGTACAAGTTTATTCAAAAGAATCAAATTTGGGTTAAAAAGTTCCCTTGCAAAAATTTGACAGCCTAACAGCGTCACTTCAAAATTCAGAAAAATAGTTGATGAGAGATAAAAAGGGTATATAATCACACGAAAATAAAATTTAGATCAATAAGGATATAGAAGAACATATCCCAACATAATATTATGTGAATTAAAAGACATAACAAAAGAAGTCTTTTACAAAAAGAGGAGGGTGAAAGGTTCCCTTACCGACATGGGTATCTTTCGAGACATGCACCCCGCGAAAGAAGGAAAATACAACATTGATGTAAATACTCATAAATAATAGTATATTACACAATGAGAAAAATAACGGGTAGTACATACACCACTCAAAGGAAATTGTGGAAGATGTAGCATAAATCTCACAGGAATAAAAGTGAGATGAAAAATCCCTTACGAAAACTCGGCAGCCTAACGGCGCCACATAAACTTACAAAAATGGATTGATGAGATCAAATAGGGTCTCTCATCATATTAACATAATGATTACAGAAATAGGAACATAAAATAACATCCCAATAACAAGAAATATGAACTTTAGAAGGAATGACATAAAAGAGTGTACTTAAAAAGAAAGAGAGGAGTAAGATCCCTTACCTCGGGTCCGACTTAACTCGATCATTCTTTAACGTCCTGAATAATAAACTTGAGTTAATTTCTATTTTCTTAAGAACTTTTTTAAAGTTCATTATTCCTTTTATATCACTTATTTCCATGTTATAAACATTATGTAATCATTTAAGTTAATAATGTTTGTTTTGTCGATATTTGGTTCTTAAGTCGAAAGTGGACTTCTTACAATTACATGTTGTTCGTGTAGTCAAAGGTTTTTTATATACAGAATGAAATTCCTGATTTGGATATCATATATATCATATATATCTATAATATAAATGTGTTTATAATATCACATAATAATTTATAGGGAATAAATGAAATGCACCGTTCATGGAGATGGTAAGCCGTACGTACACATGAACGCTACGTTCATTTCTTTGTCATATTAATGGAATTAAAACTAAATGAGAGGCATGTATATTTTAATTACAGAATTATATTCATCATTTATATTTATCATTGATCATATATATCCATTATATACATGTACTTATAATAGTACATTACATTTGGGGATAAGAAATGAAATGCACCGTTCATGGAGACGGTAAGCCGTACGCACGCATGAACGCTACTTTCATTTCTATCTCATACTTTAATGGAAAGAAATAATAATTATATAGAGGTATATTATAATTCCAGTATAACATCATATATAATAACATTAAATCCATCCTTTATAAGTCCCATATATGGCATTAACGAATCACATCACTTTGAGGGGGCGGTAGTCCGCACTTCCTAAAATGAAGATATCACGTATACCCATAATGTAAGCCATAAAGATAATCCAAAAATAAAAAATACAGAAGCTTAAGTAAAAAATAAACATATTATATATCATATATAAATATATTGACATCTTAATGGCCACCTTTGAAGGTGTTATATGAGTGTTGAACAATCATCGTTTCGTGAGGCAGAAATTCGCCATCCACAGAAACAGTATGTTCTTTAACCATTAGATGTAGGTGTGTGTAAGTGTATCTCGAATACTTATTATAAAAACATCCTAGTATATTTTATATACTGTATTTATTACAAAAAAAATGAATAAAAAGAGTTTAGGGGGTCGGAGAGGCAAAATAAAACAAAAGGACTCAAGTGAATACATTACCTTAAAATCGGGTAACTCCCTTTGGTTTGAGCTCAAAGGCTTCCTTGGGAAGACTTCTGCCCAAAGTGAGGCTTCAAGGAGTAAGATAGGAAAGTGGAGAGACAAAATGGGCAGGGTTTGGCTGAGCCAAAGGCTTTAGGAGTGTGGGTAAGGAGGTAGAGGTGTGGGCCTTTTATAAGAGGAGAGGAGGGGCACTATTGGAAAGTAAAGAAAAGTCACTTTATTTTAAAAGGATATTCTTATTTAAGAGGTCCCACATTGATATAATTCTAGGATAAGGTGATAAGGGTTCCAAATACACTCATCCAATATGTTTTGGACATGTTTAGGTCTAAGATATTACATTATCTTTCCATTTTATTTAAATCGTTAAATAATGAGGTCATCGCTGCATCATCATGATGTCATAAATAATTTAATTTATTTAACTTCTAAAAATTATAAAACAAATACTATGATTTAAGAACTCTTTTTATCTTTCTAATGAATATTTATAGTCAAAAATATGACTTTTATAACCCCATGTAAAAATTGTTTTAGTAAAACATCTCATGTTTGTGTCATTTTTACTTTAACATTAAATAAAAAGGTATCTATGTCATTTTCCAACCAAAGTGGCTCCATGGGGTCCCCAAGTTGACCCATGGATTTTATTGGTCGGAAATGACACATCGAATGAGGGTAGGACATGTTTGTAGGTCATTTCAGTTTATTAAAACATTATTCATACCTTAAACTACACTAATTACTTCTAATCGCGATTAAGAACTTAAAAGTTATTATTCACCAAAAATTTATTTTAATCTCATTGAACCACATTTTAATTCTTAATGACAACCATGTATGTCTGATTTTATAAATTCAAAACACAGAAGTGGTAAAATTTCATTTAAACGAATAATCAGTTTTTATAAGTACCACTTAGTGGTTTCACTATTCATCAAAAATTGAAGTTTTTCAGAAAAATCCCAAAAATTCACCCTAAGATATATTTGATATTATGAATTCAAAAATGAAGTATATTTTACAAAATTCAAAACATATAAGTCACATTAACTAATTTAATAATTAATTCCTGCGGTCAGAGCAAATAGCGTGTTTTTATGAAACAATATGTATCAAAAGATTGACACTAGTTTAAGTCTGATTTCAAAGTGAAATTAATTTCAACGACCACTATTGGATTTAATGGTAAAAATATATTCTAATTTCACTTTAAAACCAATTCAAAAGATAATCTAATCATATAAATAAATTAGATTAAAAAGAGGTTTTGAATTAAAATACAACATTTTACACTATTTATTAAAAAATGAATTTTATCGGAAAGATACAAAAAATTTACACAAAGTAAATTTTGATGTCCCGATTCTAAAGAAGAGTTTTATTTGGTCCAATATAATATATAATAGTTAACAAAACTATATTTAATGATGGTTCTCCATCAAAAGGCGATAAGTGAACCTTTAGTGAAAACTAGGGCATATACGCCTAAAATTGAATTCTTTCCGTATTTTAAGCCTTTATCTTTTATTGGATAAATGTAAAAAAATTTAAAAACATATATAATCATAATTTAGTTATTTCTATCCATTCCCGCAAATACAACGGCTACATGTTAACTACCATTTAAAATAATATTATTTTATTATTAGAGTGCAACGTAAGACTCCCAAGAAACTCGTTGTTGCGTGTTGGGTACGCCATCGAGCATAGCGTCCCCTTTAAAGTCATATTAATATTTTATTCACAAATATGGATAAATATGAAAATATCATATTCTTTATTTTCCTGGGGTGTTACATCCTTCCCCCCTTTTGGGAATTGCGTCCTTGCAATTTTTAAAATTGAGCTTGGAAACATCCTTGAAAGTCCCACATCAGAACAAGAGTCGGTAAAACAATCACTTTAAAATAAAGAAAGATAAGTAAAGAGGTCACCCGAGTTAACCCATAATAGGATTCCGTGTAGGAAAACATGGACATGGAAGAAAAATCAAAGGGTCATGTTCGTAAAGGAGAGTGATAGTAAACATGTCTTGGAGAAAGTTAACCATAAGAAAATCACAAACTTGTGATGGGTTAAACGGTATTCGATTCCCCAATAGGAAAAGTTAATAGACAACATTTTTGTTTTAAGTTACTTTTTATTGAGGAATTTATTCATAAGGAAACATAATCACTTATCATGTTGACTTTCAACTTTTATTAGATTCCTTACACAAACTCATATTTTCTCCAAAAGACGAGTATTTAGGAAGACTTGTTCATATTAAGAGTACTATAATAAACTTCTAGAGAATCACCTAATCCACCAAAGATAACTATATACTTCCCATGTCTTTAGGCTTTATCCAAAACCAAAACCAAAAAGGTTAGTACAAGATCGGATAATCCAGAAAAGGATAACCCTTTAAAAAGAAAATCTATGCTTAATCTCCAAAATTTGTCCAGCAAAACACAATGTTCAACGAGGACCATCTGATAAACAATTTGTCCATAAAATTCTTCAAACTAAACCAAACTAACATTGAAACCCAAATATTTGAAGGATTTGATCAAATAGTCTTCCAAGGTACAAATTAACTTTTATCTCTAAATAACATCAGTTGCGCTTAAATTTTCATATTGAAAAGTAATTAACCTAATCACATATCCTCCATGATAGGTTAATCATTTACATAGATAACCCAAAATAAACTTACTCTTGATTCCTATAATCATCTAACTAAAAATAATCAGTCAAACTAACCAGGGACTTCACGTAGTCCAATGGTAGGTGATAAATACCTGTTGCACTTTGGTTGTGGGTTCGATTCCCGCATCTTTGTCCGACGCGACGGGTTGTCACACGGTCTGCGTGTTGTCCTTTTTCCAAAACTATATAACTCTTAAAAAATTCCCCAAAATGAGATAAAATCTTCAAAAAAATCATAACATATTTTAACCTCAAGTTTATCTCATTCCTTTAATTTTCCATACTATCATAGAGTAACCCATAATTACCTCAAAAGTAAGGATCATATAAACTCTAATGGTTACCTTTATAATTATTACCTGAACTTCCACATCAATTGGACATCTCGTACATGATGCATTACAGAACGTACCAAGGTTCAAGTGGTTGATCATGACTCCTTGATAGTTTGTTTAGAACAAGCACGCGTTTCCTCATTGAATCCTCCATTTTATCTGGTATCTTAATCAGAGAACCACCACAGTTTCCTTCAAACCTGTTGTCTCTTCGGTGCCTGCTAGATCCATCCATTCACTAAAAACAAAAATGTCAGTGTGAGTATATCAACAGAACCATCATGTACTAATGAGGAAGATATAATTACTCATTCACTTTATCTAAAAACAATTACTCTTCAGGAAATCCTAACCATTATGGTAATGTCATTTATGCTTAAAGAATACCCTAACCTCTAAAGTTATCTAAACCGACCTCTGATACCAACTATAAGGCCCCAGCCTTAAACCTTACTTAATATTGAATTAAATGAGTTATTCACATTGAGGATCTTTTCAGGTTTAGAGTTTTAGAGAATTAGAACATAACTATTACATCTCAAAAGATTACAAAGTAGTCGCTTCTACTAAATTTCCATAAAATAAAAAATCTTAAAAAGAAACATGTCTAGTTCCATTTTTTAGGTAACATGACTTTCCCTTGATCCCATCCTTGACCCTATTCCACGCTAAGACCTATGAAAAACATTTAAAAAACTTGGGATGAGCATAAAAGGCTCATTAAGGGATACACAAAGAATGAAAACTGTTAGTTTTTCAAAACAACAAGTAAACCATGTATACTTTATCAAATTAATACTTTTCACCTTTTCAAATTAGTAAAAAATCTTCGCTGAATAAAATTTCATTACTTACCCTTATGTAACCAAAATATTACCATAAAACCCATATAAAGATCACATAACATATAAAGGTAACTTGGGACATAAACATACTTAAGTGGAATAACCATAAGGTCGACTTCCACACATATCACTTAACGGAATAGCCATTCAGCCAACTTCCATACATACTTAATGGAATAGCCATACGACCGACTTCCATACCCAATGCATTGGAGGTTATAACGTAACCACCCATCCGGGTATTCACGGCACCACCCGTTATATGGTTTATCACATAACCACCTGTAAAATGTCTAAGTACCATTATAAAATTATAACACATAAAACCAACATAAAGGAATGATAACATTTCCACATTTCAATCACAATATATCATTTAAATAAATTGACATAATAGAATCCTTTATCAAAACCATTTTCAATACCAAAATACAAAAAGAAGTATATGGTATTTCTTCTATTTTAAAAACATTACGGCTTGTGGAGGAAGCCAAAGATCAAATAATACTCGCGGTGGCGGAAAAGGTCGTTGTCACCGCGTACATAAAAAGAAACATTCCTTTTTGTCGTTTAGTAAAACGCTTCGTAGAAAAAATATTCCTTTTGAACAAACGTAAAAGTCAAAGGGGTTTATACACCATATAAAAGAAGGTTGTGTATAAAACAAAATATGCCTCAATGAATGGAGATTGAGACGAAGACCCTTACAAAGACGATATCCTTGGTTTAAGGATAAATCAATTGCATAATTATGTGTGACAAACTAATACACCAAATATGAGTGGATATTAAGTGTAAAAAAATCATAGGTTATTCACACATATTCATAGAACGACATATTCAAGGAGTACAAGTTTATCCCAAAGAATCAAATTTGGGTTAAAAAGTTCTCTTGCAAAAATCTGACATCCTAACGGCGTCACTTCAAAATTCAGAAAAAGAGTTGATGAGAGATAAAAAGGGTATCTCATCACATGAAAATAAAATTTAGATCAATAAGGATATAAAAGAACATATCCCAACATAATATTATGTGAATTAAAGACATAACAAAAGAAGTCTTTTACAAAAAGAGGAGGGTGAAAGGTTCCCTCACCGACATGGGTATCTTTCGAGACATGCACCCCGCGAAAGAAGGAAAATACAAAATTTATGTAAATACTCATAAATGAAAGTATATTACACAATGAGAAAAATAACGGGTAGTACATACACCACTCAAAGGAAATTGTGGCATATGTAGCATAAATCTCACGGGAATAAAAGTGAGATGAAAATTCCCTTACGAAAACTCGGCAGCCTAACGACGCCACATAAACTTAAAATAATGGATTGATGAGATCAAATAGGTTCTCTCATCATATTAACATAATGTTTACAGAAAAAGGAATATAAAAGAACATCCCAATAACAAGAAATATAAGCTTTAGAAGGAATGACATAAAAGAGTGTACTTAAAAAGAAAGAGAGGAGTAAGATCCCTTACCTCGGGTCCGACTTGACTCAATCGTTCTTTAACGTCCTGAATAATAAAATTGAGTTAATTTCTATTTTCTTAAGAACCTTTTTCAAGTTCATTATTCCTTTTATATCACTTATTGCCATGTTATAAACATTATGTAATCATTTAAGTTAATAATGTTTGTTTTGTCGATATTTGGTTCTTAAGTCGAAAGTGGACTTCTTACAATTACATGTTGTTCGTGTGGTCAAAGGTTCTTTATATCCAGAATGAAATTCATGATTTGGATATCATATATATCATATATATCTAGAATATACATGTATTTATAATATCACATAATCATTTATAGGTAAGAAATGAAATGCACCGTTCATGGAGACGGTAAGCCGTACGTACACATGAACACTACATTCATTTCTTTTTCATATTAATGGAATTAAAACTAAATGAGAGGTATGTATATTTTAATTACAGAATTATATTCATCATTTAGATGTATCATTCATCACATATATATCCATTATATACATGTACTTATAATAGTACATTACATTTGGGGATAAGAAATGAAATGCACCGTTCATGGAGACGGTAAGCCGTACGTACGCATGAACGCTACTTTCATTTCTATATCATACTTTAATAGAAAGAAATAATAATTATATAGAGGTATATTATAATTCCAGTATAACATCATATATAATAACATTAAATCCATCCTTTATACGTCCCACATATGGCTTTAACGAATCACATCACTTTGAGGGGGCGGTAGTCCGCACTTCCTAAAATGAAGATATCGCGTATACCCATAATGGAAGCCATAAAGGTAAGCCAAAAATGAAAAATACAGAAAATTAAGTAAAACATAAACATATTATATATCATATATAAATATAGTGACATCTTAATGGCCACCTTTGAAGGTGTTATATGAGTGTTGAACAATCATCGTTTTGTGAGGCAGAAATTCGCCATCCACGGAAACATTATGTTCTTTAACCATTAGATGTAGGTGTGTGTAAGTGTAGCTCGAATCCTTATTATAAAAACATCCTAGTATATTTAAGATACTGGATTTGTTACAAAGGAAATGAATAAAAAGATTTTAGGGGGTTGGAGAGGCAAAATAAAACAAAAGGACTCAAGTGAAGACATTACCTTAAAATCGGGTAACTCCCTTTGGTTTGAGCTCAAAGGATTCCTTGGGAAGACTTAAGCCCAAATTGAGGCTTCAAGGAGTAATAGAGGGAAGTGTAAAGACAAAATGGGCAGGTTTTGGCCGATCCAAAGGCTTTGGGAGTGTGGGTAAAGAGGTAGAGGTGGGGGCCTTTTATAAGAGGAGAGGAGGGGCACTCTTGGAAAGTAAAGAGAAGTCACTTTATTTTAAAATGATATTCGGATTTAAGAGGTCCCACATTGATATAATTCTAGGATGAGGTGATAAGGGTTCGAAATCCACTCATCCAATAAGTTTTGGACATGTGTAGGTCTTAGATATTACATTATCTTTCCATTTTATTTAAATCGTTAAATAATGAGGTCATCGCTGCATGATCATGATGTCATAAATAATTTAATTTATTTAACGTCTAAAAATTAAAAAAAAATACTATGATGTATGAAATATTTTTAGCTTTTTAATTACTATTTATAGTCAAACATATTACTTGTATAACCCCATGTAAAAATTGTTTTAGTAAAACATCTCATGTTTGTGTCATTTTTACTTTATCATTAAATAAAAAGGTATTTATGTCATTTTCCAACCAAAGTGGCTCCATGGGGTCCCCAAGTTGACCCATGGATTTTCTTGGTCGGCCATGACACATCCAATGAGGGTAAGACATGTGTCTAGGTCATTTAATTTTATTAAAACATTATTCTTACCTTAAACTACACTAATTACTTCTAATCGCGATTAAGAACTTAAAAGTTACTATTCACCAAAAATTTATTTTAATCTCATTGAACCACATTTTACTTCTTAATGACAACCATGTATGTCAGATTTTTGAAATTCAAAACACAGAAGTGGTAAAATTTCATTTAAACGAAAAATCAGTTTTTATAAGTACCACTTAGTGGTTTCACTATTCATCAAAAATTGAAGTTTTTCAGAAAAATCCCAAAAATTCACCCTAAGATATATTTGATATTCCGAATTCAAAAATGAAGTATATTTTAAAAAATTCAAAACATAGAAGTCACATTAATTAATTTTATAATTAATTCCCGCGGTCAGAGCAAATAGCGTGTTTTTATGAAACAATAAGTATCAAAAGATTGACACTAGTTTAAGTCTGATTTCAAAGTGAAATTAATTCCAACGACCACTATTGGATTTAATGGTAAAAATATATTCTAATTTCACTTTAAAACCAGTTCAAATGATAATCTAATAATATAAATAAATTAGATTAAAAAGAGGTTTTGAATTAAAATACAACATTTTACACTATTCATTAAAAAATGAACTTTATCGTGAAGATACCAAAAATTTACACAAAGTAAATTTTGATGTCCCAATTCTAAAGACGAGTTTTATTTGGTCCAATAGAGTTTATAAGAGTGAAGAAAACTATATTTAATGACGGTTCGCCATCAAAAGGCGATAAGTGAACCTTTAGTGAAAACTAGGGCACATACGCCTAAAATTGAATTCTTTCCGTATTTTAAGCCTTTATATTTTATTGGATAAATGTAAAACATTTAAAAACATATATAATCATAATTTAGTTATTTCTATCCATTCACGCCAATGCAACAGCTACATGTTAACTACCATTTAAAATAATATTATTTTATTGTTAGAGTGCAACGTAAGATTCCCAAGAAACTCGTTGTTACGTGTTGGGTACGCCATCGAGAATAGCGTCCCCCTTTAAAGTCATATTAATATTTTATTCACAAATATGGATAAATATGAAAATGTCATATTCTTTATTTACCTGGGGTGTTACAGGGTGAGCCCGAGATAGCTCTCCAATGCATTGGGTAACAAGAAAAAGGTAAAAGTGAATGTTTCTCCTAAGAGATTTAGGGAATATACATTGATGGGTATTCCAATTGTAACTCCCTATATAGCTGTGATAACTACAATGTAAGTATGATATGGATTCCACAAGTTACCTTCATGATTTATGTTTTTTATGTGTGATTCATAAATCTTATGATTTCATGAGGAATGTTAAAGAGATTATATTATGTATGTATAGATGAAATAATGTTTTCTTCCTTTGTTTTAAAACTCTTAATGATCTTTTTATGGTCATCCCAATTATAGAAATGTTTTTCACATGACATAAATATGAATAGGGTCAAAGATGAGATCAAGGGAAAGTCATGTTGTCTAAAACATGGAACTGGACATGACCCTTTTTTCAAGTGTTTTTATTTTATGGAAAAATGGAAACTGAGTAGAAGTGTCTCCTTTGTAATTTTTGAGATGTAATGCAATAATTATGGCCTAAATCCATAAAAATATAAACCTGAACAGATATTCAATGTAAATTATTCATTTAATTCTATATTATGTAATATTTTGAGACCGAGTCCTTATAGTTGGGTTCAGAGGTCAGTTTAGACAACCATAGGAGTTAGAATATTGTTAAATTATTGTCCATAAATTAATTTATGGTAAGATTAAAATGATATATCATTTACAAATTACCATGTTGGTTTGCCTAAGATATATTTTTGTTCAGAATGGTTTTCTATAGAGGAAATATGGAAGCTATGTTGTTAAGACATCAGGAGGAAGACAACCTTCCTAATCAGCAACTTGTGATGGTCGGAATCAGATCTGAATTGTTTGATGTAGTTATGGAACAGTTGACTATGTTTATAAATGGTGGTGGTATGCATGCACAAGATCACCCAGATCAACCATAGAGGAACATGTCAATAGTGAAGCATTTCCTGGGGTTACATCCCCCATCTTTTAGAGGGTAATCTGACCCTATGCTAGCTAAAGGGTGGATTAAAGCACTGGAGATGATTTTCGATATAATGGGGTGTTCATAAAATCAAATGGTTAGTCTCGCTGTTTACCGTTTTGAAGGTGAAGATGATCAGTGGTGGTCGATGGTGAAAAATATCCGGGATAGTGAAGAGATTGTGCTATTGGGATGAATTCAAAGGTATGATTCTTGAGAAATATTTTCCTAAGGTGGTTCGTCATAGGTCAAAAACAATTCCTAGAATTAATGCAGGAGGATGAATCAGTGGCTACTTATGAAGAAAAATTCATTTGACTAGAAAGGTATGCTTCGATTTTAATATGATATCTTGATAGCAAAATCCACCATTTTTACTCAGGATTAAATCCAAATTATTGAAGGTCTTTATCTTCTCATGAGTTTAAAAGTTAAAAAAACTTTTTCTATGTGCGGAAAAGGTGGAAATGGAGTTTGCTGATGATCTGGTCTTCTTTAAAAAACAACAGAATAATAGGTCGAGGTGGCAAGATAAAGGGAAGAACTCTTCAAAAAAGTATGTTGGTAAGAAACTTAAGTTTATATTTTGTGAAAATTGTGGTAAAAAGCATGATGGGGAATGTCTTTTGAATTCTAGTAAGTGCTACCAATGTGGTAAAATGGGACATAAGGATCATAATTGCACTGAAAAAGAGCAGGGTAATGGTATGATAAAATATTATTTATAATCAGTAAAAAAATTTAAGTGTAATGTAATGGGTAATTATTCAAATGGGTGTCCAAAGAAGAACTCAACTGAAAAAAAGAATCCAGACTACAAGAAAGAAGGGGTGGGGTAATCATTTGAAACTACTTTAGTAGATTTTGGGCCATCAAATAAAGTATAATCTAGTATATTGTTTGTTTTTTTAGATTATACTAATGTGTTGATTGATTTTGGGTCTACACATTTGTTCTTTTCTGAGAAGTTTTCTAGTTAATTAGGAATTCCATCTCAAGATATGAATCCTAAAATTATGGTAAAAACACTTAGAGAAAATGTTTAGGCAAAAAGAAATTATAAGAACCTTTTGGTCCTTGTGTTTAAAAACAATCTACCAGAAAAACTTATTGATTTTCCTCTAGTAGAGTTTGATGTTATTTTGGGTATGTATTGGATTTATATTTATCATGCTAATATTGACTATAGAGCTAAATAGGTTTCTTTTTAGAAAGATTTTCTATTTCTGTACAAGAACGAACCCTTAATTTTGATAACATATCTAGAAGATGAGAAACTAGTTAAAGATGGAAATGAATGTTACCTTGAACATATTGTTGAAAATAAAGGAGCAGTTCAGATTAATGATGTACAAGTAGTAAATTATAACCTTGATGTTTTTCCGGATGAGTTGCCTAGTATTATACCTGATCAGGAATTTGAATTTACTGTTGACTTAGTTACTGATGCCAAGACAATTTCAAAACCCCCTTATTGAATGACTCATATTGGACTTTTGTAGTTAAATAATCAATTGCAGGAGTCATTAGATAAAGGTTTCATTCGACCTAGCACATCATCATGGGGTGTTCTTATCTTATTTGTTAAAATTACAGATGGTTCAATGAGACTTTTCATTGATTATAGAGCATTGAATAACATCACAGTTAAGAACAAGTATCCTTTGCCTCATATCAATGATCTGTTTGACCAGCTTCACGGAGCTCAGTATTTTTCAAAGATTGACTTGAGGTCGGGGTACCATAAGTTGAATGTAAAGGTAGCAAATATTTTGTAAACCGTGTTTTGTAGTAGATATGGACATTATGAATTTTTAGTTATTCCATTTGGTTTAACCAATGTACCTACTATATTCATGGATCTTATGAATAAAATTTTCCATGAGTTCTTGGATAAGTTTGTGGTTGTGTTCATTTATGATATTTTGGTTTATTCTAAAAGTTAAGAAGAGCATGAAAGTCATTTAAGGGTTTTCTAAAAAACTATATAAGAAAAGAAGCTATTTGGGAAATTCAATAAGTGTGCATTTTGGTTACAAAAAATTTCTTTCCTTGGTCACATTGTTTCAAAAAATGGAATAATTGTTGATCCTTATAAAAAAATTTGTTGAAGAATGGCCAAGAACCACAAATATAACTGATATGCATAGTTTTCTTCGTTTGGTAGGTTATTACTAGAGGTTTGTTGAGAATCTTTCACGGTTATCTAGTCCAATGACTATTTTAACATGAAAATGTGTTAATTTTATTCAAAAAAAATAATTTGATGATTGTTTTCATGAATTGAAAAGAAGATTGGTGAATTCTCCAGTTTTGGCACTGCCATCTAGAAATGTTGAGTTTGTTATTTAAAAAGATGCTTCGATGAAAGGACTTGGTTGTGTCCTTATACAGAATGATCATGTAATTGCTCAATCTTCATGTCAGTGGAAATATCATGAGGTAAATTAACCTACACATGATTTGTAATTAGCTACTGTTTTTTTTCTTTAAAAATTTGGAGGCATAATTTTTATGAAGTATAATGTGAAATATATGCTGAAGAAAAGTGTTTGAAGTATATATTCAATCAGAAGGAATTGAACATGCGACATAGAAGATGGTTGGAATTAATTGAGGACTATTATTACACGATCCATTACCATCCAGGAAAATCAAATAAAGTAGATGAGGCTTTGAGTCTAATAAATAATGCTTTATTAACCATACTACATTTGAAATGAGATCCTTTCGTTTTTGATTTGATTAACTTTGGCATAGATGTTTTTGGTGCATGAAATTATTTTGTTTTGTTTTATGTGTCAGTGAGATCATCTCTATCAGACAGAATTAAGCAAATATAGAAGAAAGATAGTGAGTTGCAGAAAAATGTATAGTTGGTTCAGAAGGGAAAGTTTCCTGATTTTGACATTGATAATGATTGTATTTTGAGATTTGGAAAGAGATCATGTGTGCCTTGTGATTCACAGTTGAAGAATGATTTGTTATTTGAATTTCATAGTTCTCTATTTTCTATTCATCCTAGTAGTACTAAGATGTACAAAGGTCTTTGGGAGTATTACTGGTGGGATAGAATGAAAAGAGGTATTTTAGTACTGAATTTGTTCATTTCCTTTATATTCGAGATACTTTTTCTCTAGATCAACTTTCTCGGTTTTATGTTAAAGAGATAGTCAGGTTACATGGAGTTACCCTCTCCATTGTATCTAATCATAATTCCAGGTTTACTTCCAACTTTTATAAAGGCCTTCAGAAGTCGCT
Organism: Viscum album; assembly: GCA_963277665.1. Classification (NCBI taxonomy): domain Eukaryota; kingdom Viridiplantae; phylum Streptophyta; class Magnoliopsida; order Santalales; family Viscaceae; genus Viscum; species Viscum album. Next base: position 1,145,122,339 of record OY728140.1, read on the forward strand.
GGGTATTGAATTAAAATTTAGTACAACTTTTCATCCGTAATCAGATGTGCAGTTAGAATGAGCAATTCATACCTTGGAGGATATGCGTTTTCAAAATCCATATTTTTGGGATGAAGTAGTTTAATGGAAGTTTATGGGACCAGGATTGGTAGAAGAGATGGAATAAATTGTTCAGTTGATTCAGAAGCACATGAGAACATCTCAGAGCAGGCAGAAAAGTTATGTGGATAATCATAGGAATGATCTTTCTTTTGAGGTAGCTGATAATGTCTCTCCAAATTTTCTCCATCGAAAAGTGTGAAGCATTTTGGTAAGAAGGGAAAGTTGAGTCTGAGGTTCATTGGACCTTATAAAATCATGTAGAATGTCGGATCAATGTCATAGAGAGTGGCTTTACCTCCAAGCTTATCCCAATAACACAATGTTTTTCATGTTTCTATGTTGAGAAAGTATAAGCTGGATCCATCTCGTGTTTTGAGCCCATAGGTAGTTCAGTTGGAAGAAAATTTCTCTTATGAAGAAAAACTAGTCCAAATTCTTGACCAAATAGGGAATGTGTTGTGTAATAAGGTTATTCATCAGCTAAATGTTTTGTGACAAAACCATACGATTGAAGATGCTACGCGGGAATCTGAAAATTCTATAAGGGAAAACCCCCCCTTTTATTTGATAAGTGAATAAAATTGTGTGGACATAATTTACAAAAGGGGGAAGGGTGTAACATCCTAGGTAAATAAATAAATATGAAATTTTCATATTTATTAATATTTTTGAATTAAATATTAATTTTACTTTAACGGGGATGATATTTTCGGTGGCGTACCCGATACACAATAATGGGTTTCTTTGAAATCTTATGCGGCATACTAATAATAAAATATTATTATTTTAAATAGTAGTTAACTCCTAGTCATTCTATTGGAAGCAATGAATAAAACTAACTAAAATATGATTATTCATGTTTTTAAATGTTTTTACACTTATCCAATAAAATTTAGAGGCTTAAAATGTTAATGAATCTAATTTTAAGTTTAATTTACTTTAAAAGGTTGATTTACCACCTTCAGATGGAGAACCCTATTTAAATATAATTTTGGTCACTTATATATGTTATATTTGACCAAATAAAATTCGTTTTTAGAATTTGGACATCAAAATTCACTATGGGTAAAATTTTAGTATTTTTATGATAAAATTCATTTCTTAATGAATAGTGAAAAATACTGTATTTTAATTCAAAACAGCCTTTTAATATAATTTATTTATATGGTTATGTTATCTCTTAAATTGGTTTTAAAAAATAATTAGATTATATTTTTACTATTTAATCAAATTTTGGTCATTAGAAATAATTTTACTTTGAAATTGGATATAAATAATAGTCAATCTTTTGATAGTTATTATCTCTTAAAGACACATCTTTTGTTTTGACAATGAAAATTAATTTTTAATTAATTTCTACCACTTCTATGTTTTTAATTTGGAAAAATGTATTCCATAGTTGGAATTATGATGTCCAAAGTGTGTAAATAGGAAACTTTTATTTTTAGACATTTTGAACATTTACTTCAGTAAATATTTTATTTACCATGGTTAAAGGGTAAATCTGCTAAATAAGGGGAAAAAAATATTATTATAGTAATATAAAATTACCTAAACATGTGTAATAATATTATTGGTTGATATATATCTGACCATGGTAATTCTTGAGTCGATTTTGGGCCCCCATAGAGCCACTTGGGTTTGATAATGACACTTTATATTGATTAATTTAAAATAAGACAAAAATGACATAAACAAATATCTTTTTGTAAATAAATTTTTACATGGGGTTATATAAGCTATATCTTCGATGATAAATATTAATCTGAATTATAAGTATATTTCCTACAACATGGTAATTTTTTTATAATTTTTATACATCAAATAAATAAAATTATTTATGACACAATAAGGATGTAGTGTTTACCTCATTAATGAATGATTTAAATAAATAAGATTATAAACACTAAAAAAATATCCAAAACCTATCCAATTATTATTGGATGATTTTATTTCGAACTCGAGTCTTCTTATCTTCGTCATTAATGATTTTCGGAACTTTTTGAAACTGAATATAAGTTTATAATAATATAATTGTTTCAAATTTTCTTAAATAGCCACTCCTCCCCCTTATAAAAGGACACCACTTCGAACCCATTCCTTACACCTCTAAAGCCCCTTGGATCATCCAACCTATGCCTAAATACTCCCCCCACATCCCTATACTCCTTTTATAAGCTTTACTATAGGTATAAGGCACTTCAAGTAAACCTTTTGGTTCAAACAAAAGTGAGATACCATATTTAAGGGTAACTTCTTCTTTTATGTTCTTTTATTTTATGTGTCTTCTCCAACCCCATAAACTCTTTTTATTAATTTATTTTATGACAACCCCAATATCCTCTGTATTATACATTGTTTTTATGATAAGTATTAGAACTACACTTACACACACCTCCATTTAATGGGTAATGAACATATTGTTTCTGTGGAAAGAAAACTAACGCCTCATGAAAGAATGAATGTTCAATTATCACTTACCACCTATCATGGTGGCCATTAAGATGGAACTGTATTTATATATGATATATATTATGTTTAATTTTTCTTTATAATTCTATATTTTCCATTTATATCACACCATTATGGTTTCCATTATGGGTAAACACGATAATTCCATTTGAGGATGTGCGGACTACCATCCCCTCAAAATGATATGGCTCGTTCATGAAATATGTAGAACGTATAATGGATGGAGTTATTGAGATTATATAAATTATATTATACTGGAATTATAATATACCTATGTATCATAATGTTTTCATTCCATTAAATATGAAATAGAAATGAATGTAGCATTCATGCTTACGTACGACTTACCGTCTCCATGAACGCTGCATTTCATTTGTTTCATCCAAATGTTATGTAATATTATAAATGCATGTATATACTAGATATATATGATATATATTATATCTAAATCATTTATATAATAGTTTAAATAATGAACTTTTGACCACATGAACAACTTGTAATTATAAGAAGTCCATTTTTGACTCAAGTACCAAATAGTAATAAAACGACCATTATTAACTTAAATGATTAAATAATGTTTGTAACATGGTAATATGTGATATAAAAGGAATAATAAACTTGAAAAATGTTCTTAAGAATGTAGAAATTAACTTTAGTTTATTATTCAAGAGATTAAAGAATGAAGGAGTCATGTCGGTTACGAGGTAGGGGACTTCATCTCAATCTCCTTTCATTGAGGCATATTTTGTTTTATACACAACTTTATTTTATATGGTGTATAAAACCCTTCTACTTTTACTTTTATTGAGAAGGAATCTTTTCTCTAATAATCATTTTACTAAATGAAAAAATAATGTTTCTTTTAATGTAAGCGGTGACAACAACCATTTCCGCTGCCACGAGTATTATTTTATCTTTTGGATTCCTTAACAAGATGTAATGTTTTTAAAAGGAAAATAAATACCATATACCTTATTATGTATTTTGGTATTGAAAATGGTTTTGATAATGGATTTTTTATGTCAATATATTGAAAAGATATTTATTGATTGAAATGTGGAAATGTTATCTTTCCTTTAAATTTTTTATGTGTTATGAATATGTTATGGTTATTCAGAATTATTTATGTATATGAGTGGTTCGATGATAAACCTAGGGTGGGTGATCTTGAGATATATCTCCAATGCATTGGGTAATGTGACAAAGGTAAATGTGAATGTTTATCCTAAAATATTTTGGGAATATAATTTGATGTGTATTCCAAATGTTACTCCCTACGTAGCTGTGATATCTACAATGTATGTATGATATTGATGCCAAAAGTTACTTATATGATTTATGCTTTCTATGTGTGATTCATAAATTTTTTGATTCCATGAGGTATTTTGAAGAGCTTATGTTATGTTTGTATTGATGAACTAATTTTTTCTTTAGTTGTTTTATAACCCTTACTGAGTTTTTAATACTCATCCCAAGATTCGAAATTTTTTTCACAGGATTTAAATATTAATAGGGCCAGGATGGGATCAAGGTACAATCATGCTATCTAAAACATAGAATTGGACATGACACTTTTTTTCAAGAGTTATTATTTTATGAAAAAATGGAAACTGAGTAAAAATGTCTACATTGTAATTTTTGAGATGTAATGTAATAGTCATGGCCTAACTCTCTAAAAATATAAACCTAAAAAGATCTTCAATGTGAATTATTCATTTAATTTAATATTATATAATGTTTTTAGGTTGGGTCCTTATAATCGGAAAAACTAATACTAAAGTGATGGGTAGAATAATTTAGCAAACGATGGAGAAAAAGAACCAGAGAATGAACTACCCAAAATCTAGTGTTTCAAATTCATATATTATAGGAATAATACTAACAGTCTTGGATATGATGGATAATAATATTTATCATCATTAGTAACTTATTTAGGATATATATAAAGGAAATCTTATGTGATGATTATTGCTGATATGGATACGAAATTAGAGAAAGGTATATTTATCATTCACCCTAGAGCTTTTAAAGTGTTATTTCATTCTAGATTTACTCGGTCTTTTATATATGATGAATTTCATATGGTTATCTAATATCACCTAAACAATTAGATGTTGAGTTATTAGTGTAAATTCTAATAGTATGATGATCAGATCTCAATTCATGGTTACCATTCTGATTGATGTTTTTTGTATTTTTCATCCTGTAAATCTCTTTATTTTCCATCTAGTTGAATTTAATGATTTCTTAAAAATGAATTTTAATTATTTTCATGAATCCCAAATCAATTTCTAAGTTATGGAAGTCATGTTGTATATTTATCCCCAACCAATTATTATCTATAATGAAATTATAAATATAATCATTCAATGAAAACTACATCAATTATATATATATATATTGATTCATATTTAAAAGGATTATTTATCTTATATTGTTGGTGTGGACCTGAACATAAAATAAAATCCTATAATATATGAAATTTTTTAATTTCATTCTATAAGAGACTCAAATTATTTCCATGAACCATGAAGTTGATTATTTAACGAATCTCATAATTGGTGGTGCACCTATTTCAAATAAATCTTATAGAATGTTCCTATTTTACTAGATATAAATATTGAAGAAACATAAAGAGTTGTTTTATTAAAAATAATACATCCATGTGTGTAACCATGGGGTGAACCAATTATTTTTTATGAATAAAGATGGATAAATGCGACTATGTATTTTTTATAAGGAACTAAACAAGTTCACAATCAAGAATAAGTATGAACTACAACATATTGATAATTAATTTGATCTATTATGAAGAGATTAATATTTTTCTAAGATTAATTATTGAATTTTATTCTATTATTTGAGGGTCCAATGTGAATACATTCCCAATAAAAACATCTATATGAGGTATTGAAAATATAATTTTATAGTAATTACATTGACTCTTTCTAATTCATCTGTTATCTTCATGGATTTAATTAATAGAGAGTGTAGATATCACCTTAATCATTTTGCGGTAGTTTTTTAGATGGTATTCTTATATATGTCAATAGAAAATAAGGTCTTGAAGATTACATGTGTAATCTATTTCTGACCTTAAGGAAGGATATATTGTATGAAAAATTTAGAAATTGTAGATTTTAGTTACTGAAAGTTTCATTTTTGGGTCATATAATATTACGGGAGGGATTATCAAGGGATCCATTAAAGAAAAAATTTATTGAATACTTCCCTAGACTAACCAATACAACTGAGATACACTATTTTCATAGTTACAGAGGATATTACTGACACATTTTGGGGAATTTTTCACATATTCCTAATCTAATAACTATGATAAATACAAATGGATCCACGATATTTCAGATATATGAATGTAAAGAAAATTTAAATAAACTAAAGATATGGGTTGTTAGTGAACCTATTCTCGCAGTTACTAGTACTGTAGAATGGTTTTTGATCTATATTAATTCATCAAAGAGGGTACTAGAACATGTTTTAATGAATAATGACATGGAAGATAACTTTTGAGTCACAATAGTTGATTGTTTATGGAAAAAATTTCCTAACTCATCATTTTTATTTAGCTATTATAATATTTTAATTAATGATATAGATGAATCAGAAATATAGAGAGTGGTGTGATATATCTACTTATCATAAATTGATATAGTATATATTTGAATAGAAGGAGATGAATATGCACAAGAGATGACGATTGTACATGATTATGGGGTACAACTGCTCAATACCTTACTACTCTATGAAAGAGAAAAAGGTGGAAGACACTATGAGTTGAAAGGATCATTCTTGCTTATCTATTATGTGGATCAAAAAGGATATAATATTTATAGATATGGAAACTATGTAACAATAATTCTTGATGGAAGGGGATAAATTTTATCATGAATAAATTAATATTCAACCAAATATCTAGGTAATGAATAAAGCGATGAAAATCATTATTTAAAACACCACCAGAAGGTGAAATATGTTTCTAAGGTCAACCATGATTATGATTTTATGATTAGGTTCATGAATAATGTATGTTTTCTATTAAATCCATACCTAATGAAGGAGCTATTTTATGATTCTCATATTTCATCATTCTCTATTTTTCTTGGATGTACATAGATGTACTGATATATGAATGTGTATTTCTGGTGGAGTAATACGAATATATTTATTGTAGAGTATATATATCAGTGATTTGTATGTCATTATGTTATGGATAAGACACAAAATTCTATCTAGACATTACAATGGTTCACCAAATGAAAATAGAAATAGGAAAAATTAGTGTGAATTTTGTCAACGGACACCCAAAAACATCTAAATCCAAAAAATCTATATGGGTTTTAGCTTATCTCCTTAAAAAGTTAGAACAATTAATTTATATTATAGATAATTTCACCATAGAGTATATTTATCGAATATATATTTTTTAATTTGTATGGATTCATGGATTTCAACATTCTATTTTATATGCTTGGGACCATAGGTTTACCTCAATATTCTGGTCATGTCTTTGGTAAGCCTTGTATGTATAGTTTTGTTTCAATACTTATTATAATCCTCAAATAAATTGTGAGTTCTAGGGAACAATTCAACCCCTTAAGTCTATCCATAGGTCTTGTTTTATGGATATCAATGGTGGATGTGGTCAACAATTCCCTCTAGTCAATTTATTAGAAAACAATAGCTTTCACTCAAGTTTTTAAATAGCCAATTATATGAGCCTATTTAGAATGAATTATAGAACTCCAAATTTTTTGTTGAAGTTGTAGAAAGAAATATATTGGTACTTAATAAATCTGTGGAGAAGATCGAAAAGGTTTGATCCATTTGGCAGCATATAACAGTGGCTCAGATTCATCAAAAAATTATATTTTCAATCTTTGAGGGAATTTATAATTTATATTTTTGTGAAGGTATTTATAGGAAATTTAAAATGAAATAAAGTTATGAAATTTAGAAATAATGGGATGATTTTTTTTCTAAGTATATTATCCCCATTGATATATTTTATCATTTAGGGATGATGGATTATCTCTTGGTGATTCCCCCATACACATCTCATGTTCATGATGTGTTATATGTATCTTTTCCAAAGAAGCATAATCAAGATCCTTCATAAGTAATAATCTCAATGATTATACCACTAGAGAAAGTTCACTCCTATAAACAAAAACTGGATAAAGTCTTTTATCGTAGAGATAAATTTCTATGGAATGAAAATTCTCACATGTTAAATGTTATCAGTATGAGTATTAAATTCGAGGAAGCTACATGAGAACTACGAGATGTATGGAAATAATAATATCTTGTTTTATATTTATTATAGTGATATAATTAATTAGTATAAATTTTTGTTCTGGTGGGTTTAATGTAACACCACAACTTTTAATTTATATTTGTGTATCAATAAATTTAATATCTTAGAAAAATTATTTTTGATGCAACACTGAGTTTAAACATACTATGATATACAATTGAAATATTTTTAATTAAAGTGGTTTTTTTCTTATATCCATTGGATTAGATAGTATAAATTGTAAAAAATAGATAATTATAAATTTATGTTTTACACATGTATACAATGAAATAATTGTTTATATAAAGGATAAAAATTAAAATAAAAATCATTTTAAGGTAAAAGACATATTTTTTAGAAAATAATATTTTTATGAAAATAATGTGTGTTTGTATTGTCAAATTAAATTAGTCTATCTTGGATAATTGATTTTGATAAAATTTATATTCTCTATATTGAATAAAAAGTTTTAACATTCGACTAATGTTTTTTTTCTAGGAAGGGGATATGATTAAATCTAGTTTTATTATTAAAAATAATCTTTTAACAATTTTTACTTCCTTTTTCTACACAAATATTAAATTTAATTGATTCCATTTATAGGAATTTAATCATTTAAAATGGATATCATATTTGGAACCATGATTCTCAAAATTTTTACATAGTTCTATATTAATTTTGTTCAACATGAATGGTATCCTTTTGAAAAAAATCACCTCTGTAAGGATAACATTCATAAAACATGGTTAATATTTTGGGTTAAGGATTCAAATTGTCTATAAAAAAATTAATTTATACACTTTTATGATTTTATAACAACTATTATCATCTAATTCAAAATGATATGGCCACTTGGTTCCATTATTCATTGATTAAGAATTTTATATTATTTTATGAAATAGGTAAATAAAAAATGTAACTATCTTGACATTAATATTTCTATATATTTAATATAAGGACAAAAATAGGATAAGATTATTTATAAATTTTTATTGGAAATATGAATTAATTTTATTTCTGATTGTAATTTATTTCTATTTTTTATTCATTTAATTATTAACTTAAATGATTACGCAATGATGAAAAAATATTTTTTCAATCAATAGATATATAAAATAATTGATTTTTAAAAAATATGTTTTAATCAAATTCAGAGAACTTTTATGTTCCATGAATTATAATATATTTATATGAAATAGTATGATTTTTTTAACTATATATATTAGAATTTATGTGTTTTGATGATGGATCTAGAATCAAATTAACTTAATAGTGGCATAAATGACATTAATTATATGCATTTTTTTAAATTATATTTTATTACGTTATTTTAAAAACCAATAATTATTTAGTTTTGATAATAAGGATGATAAATGATAATATTTTTCATCCCTTATCCCATTATGAGCTAATTTCTCGATTATAAGTAAAAGTACGACCTTTTTATATAGAAAACTTCATTATTATAGTTATGGTATAAATATATTAATGAATGGGTCAAACCCAATAAAAGGTTTAAAATGAAACACAAATATCTATAAATTTAATTTTATGATCATATTTAGATATTATCAATTTTTTATTATAATATATAGACATATTAATTCATGTGGGTAGAGAATAAGAAAATTATATTTAAAATTTTTAGGTAAATTGTATTGTTTCATTTCACTCCATTATAAAAGGACACCACTTATCTCATTTATTCACGCCTACATGATACATATAGCTTAACCAAAACATTCTAATTTTGATTCTTTAATCTCATATCAATTATGTTGAGTTTTAAGTCATCTTAATGGACCATTCCAAGGGGCCTTATTATGGGTTCTAAAGGAGGACTATTGAAGAATTAGTAATCATTCTACCCAACATCTTTCAAATTATTTCTTATTATACCTTATATAAATATATATTATTCATTATAAAATATTAACTAAGATAAATTATTTATAATAATTTTATATTATTATTACGTAACATTCATTATCCCCTAATGTTTTCATCTAATGGGATGTTAATGTTTCAGTCATGCATAAGTGTGGACTATCACCTCCACATAGTGATACAAATAGTTTTCCATCACCATATTTGTAGGATTTTTATTATTATGTATTTAATTTTTATATAATATTTTTTGACCTAATTATGATTATTTAATTATAATATCATATCAGACATCATACCTTCCAATCTATTGGAAATTAATAATGACACACTTATATACGGGTGGACTACCACCTCTATGAATCAATTTGAATAATTTTTCATTTCCACATTAAATGAAAGGAAATAATTTTAGTTTTAAAAAATATATATGTTATATCTAAAATTATAATGATTCATAAATGGTAATTTATTAATTATCTTTCTCTTCATCCACTTTTAGAAAAATGGAAATAGTGTTCTGGTTCACTTAGAGCATACCATCTTCCTTAACTACGTAATTGACATTTCAATGCATACAATTTATATATAACTATAAAAATATATAAAATAAATATATATGATATTAATATCATGGTTAAATACCTATAGGTGATGTATCCATGATTAGTTTACAAGGAATGTAACTATCTAACCAAAAATCCAATGAATAAAAAAACAATTAACATCCAAAAATAAGGAATTTAATATAGAATTGTTAATATATAGGTGTTGAAATATTTTAAGTAGATTATATATGGTATAATAAGTATTTTAATGAATCTTTTATTAAATTAAAATAAATTTATATTTATTAACCCATAGTTTATAGTTCCTTTGAATCATGTCAAATATGAAGTAACTCTTTTATGTTACACTCTCATTGTTTTTCAAGATTGTTGGTGATTATGTTTATAATGATGAAATTTAAAAATCTAAATCTAAATAACCACAATATGTTTATTCAAACTAGTTGATTCCATAAAATACATTATTTAAATTCATTTTCCTCACTTTATATATCTAAGAGATGTAAATTACATTTCTAAGGAAATCTAAATTTATTTCACTATTCGGACATAAATCATTTTTCTTCCACATCCATATTTTATAAATAGTATTTCTATAATGTTTTTAATATTTACTAATGATATATTGAATTAATTTTAACTGATGATTGACATATTAAAAAATTGATTTAAAAAAATCTTCTTGTCAATATCGGAATGAGGTAATTTAGGATTTTTACCGAAACTGTGCAAGAAATCATTGCTTTATGGTACAGGGAATGAACATAATTTATCACCAGCATGAAAAATAAATACATTGAAATAATATTTACTAGTTTACCAAGCTATTATTAAATATAATATTTCCTATATTATTTTTGGGATTTTAAATTTTAAAAGTATTTCATTTAAATTTAAAATCGTATTTTTTTTTCAGAATGTTTTCAAGGGATCTCTTGAAGGGATTTTCACTCAAGATGACATCATTTGATACTAAATATTATTTAATGTCTATTTGATCCATTTTTTTTCATAATAATTATTTACCAATGTGGTTTATAATTATTATAACTAGATATATGTGAAACAAATTTATTTTCCTTGTGTTATTATATGATGATATGATGAATTTTTTATGAAACCCATATAAATTATAGGGGTTATGAAATATGTTGAATGAATTTGGATCATATGGAAGACTTATAAATTCATAATGATTATGTGTTTGGTGTTATTGGAATTTCATTCCCTCTAATATAGTTATATCTCATGAGATGATAAGGACTATCTTGGGGAGTTATCATATTTTAGCATGAAACAATATCCCATATGATATAATTGGTAGTGAACCTTGAATAGTGATATGATGAAATTATTAGTGAAATAATTTCAATATGTTATTATTGGTAGTGATCCTTGAGCAAGGATATTATTTTCTATGATTATGTACATGCCAAAATCATATCTCCTATGACAATTTTATGCTCTCGGGCTAATGTTCTTTGATTCCTTTTTTATTTATGTCTTGTTCACTACTATTAATTATTTTAGGAATAAAGAATATTTTTATTTATATATAGGTTTATTTTCAAACGTTAATTTTATTTTCTCATACCCATATTTTCATTTTATGCATGAGGGATCCTTATTATCTCTATTTTTTACCCATGCTAAGCATATGAGCTAAACCTTTCTTATGTTTCTTATCCCCAATTTATGAATAATTTATTTATGTTAGATATTTATATGATGGATTCTAGTTATGAAACAAATAGTGGGAAATTATGTATATATCTTATAAATAATTATATATATATGATTATTTTGAAAATATACCTATATAATTTTTTCATGGAATATAATGTTATGTAATAAATATTTATCTGTTAATGTTTGATATCATTGTATGAAACTAGGGGTCTCTATAACTTCTTAAGGTGATCGATGTATTTTTTTTGAATATAATCACTATCCTCATAAATGGGTTTTTAGTTTAGTTTACCAATATTTTTTATTGGCAACATGAAACTATTTGTGCTTATAAATTCTTTTTCTGATTCCCTAGTAATAAAAAATAATCCTATTAAAACCTGGAGGATGAAAATAATATTTTAATTTCATTCATTATTACTGAAATAATTCCTTGGAATGGAATGTTTTATATATTAATGTGAACTGATATCCATATTAACAACATGTGTTTAGTCAAGATTAAAATTAATCATATAAGGTATATGCTAATATAAATGTATAGTACCTCCCAAAAAATCATGGATGGTTTATCATTAGCGGTGGAATATTACACTACTCTTTGTGAGAGTTGGAGTAGAGATTACTGAGGATATGAAAACCATTCTATATGTCCTAAATACTCTTGTAACATGGTTGGATAGAGATATTAGATATTTACAAAAATAATGTTTCAAAATGTTATTACCTCTTAGTTATAAGGAAGCTGATGAGATATCTATTTAGGTTGAGGGGGAGACACATATTTCTATAATTATTCAATAATATTTGGAGAGAATGTTTGATAATGAAACTATATATGTTAAAATGCAACTAAGGAGAATTTAATCTAAAGAAATTTATCCTACGATTGTTACCTATCTAAATAACAATGAAAAATATATTGATGATGTGAGAAATTTTAATGATGTACTTCTAGAGATGAATGTGAAATGTTTTTGATAGTATCTAAGCATTAAGTTCCTCATTTTGAGAGTTTCAGAACTTATGATGTAATTAACAATGCTTCTGTGGATGATGTAGAGCTATAAATAATCAAATATAAGAATTTACTATGTGATTTTGTAAGGAGGATAATTTTGATAGAAGTAGGAGTATAAATAAATCTATAATTTCATTGAGATATTTACTCAAACATTAAACTTACTTCTATTAAAGAAATTAGTTATGTTGTTGAAAATTGGATTGATCGACCTCCTCATAATGTTAATTCTAAAAATGGAGGGAGAATTAATATTTCTGAAAAAATTAAAAGAAAAATAAGATGGAGGATAACCTCGTTTAGTAGTGATGTATGGAAGAATAGGTCCAATAGATAAACATACACCTCATTGTTTTTATAAAATAAGAAATGAAACTCATTTTTTGGAAGTTCTTTAATGATCTACTGATTATTGGGATATGGAGAATTATAAAGAAATAATTCTTCATGAGTGTAACTATATGAAATATTATGTTAATTGGGAAGAGTTAGATGAAAAACATGACAACTAGTTTTGTTTATAATATATATGTTATTGGTTTGAAGTGTTTTCTAAATTCTCAAATAAATATGATATAATATCTTATAATTGTATACTCGAAAATTTATGCTGAAGTTCCAGATGGAATTTAATATTTCCAGGAACACCTTGACTATTTAATGAAGGTTTTAATATTGTTGTTTGAGTTTTTGAACAGGATTCCATATTTTTTTACATCATCATAATCTTAAAAATATTTAAGTTCTATTTTTTATCATCTAAATAATTTATCTTCAGACATGATTATGTTATATGGAAGTCTTCTATAGCTCAAATGTGATATGGTATCATTTTACACAATTTAATACCTATATAAAGATATCACTTCTAAACAGAATAATATTATGGATGATTCTCAAATATGAAGAGGATGAATATATATGAGAAGTTATGAATTTTTAACATTATTTATTTTTTTATTTCTCTCAATAAAATTTTTTGAAGACCCATGATATAACTAAGAGGGTTATCACATTGATTTCTGAGTTGGAATATACACTAAAAAAATACCAACCATGAATGATGAACTGGAGAACATCCTAAGGGATGTTCAATATTTTTCTTATTTTATTATTAATTAACATATTTTGATAAATTATCAAGTCATATTATTTTATATTCTAATTGTAGAAATGTAGATAAAATTTGTTATAGGAGAAAATGATATTTTTTCTCATCTATGAATTTATAATGATGGCCTTTACAGGATGAATAAATTATTCTATCTATTAGAATTTACCTACAAGTGATTCCAAGTGATAAATAAATACATGAATCAAATGAATAAAATTTTCAAATATCAACTATAAAATAACTCAAAATATTTTTAAAAGGATATAAAAAGGTTTATTTCTTTCTTATATAATTATTTATGGATTCCATTTTCTATATGTTAGAAATGTTTGGAAATGGTTTATTTTTTCTTTCAGAAAGGACTGAACTTTGGGATAATTTTACAATATTTTTTTTGTGGATATCATTAGGTTGATTCATCATTCATTTCCACCTTCAAAAATATTATAAAGAGTTAATTTTATATTAGATGATGAAATTTATTGAGAGGCATCTATCTCTAGTCTACAAATTCTATTTATAAAATTCAGTATCCCTTTATATATTGATGATACTTTTTTGGACATAAGAGTTATGATGATAAAGGATGATATAAAAAAAATTCACAAGATTTTTTCTTTCCGCACAAACAGTGATGATTCATATAGGATCAAACATTACAAGTCTATTCCTAACCTTATAAAATTTTTAGTACATTTACCTATTGCAAGCTTACACCAAATCCAAAATAATGATTCAATTTCTCTATTTGGTTTAGGTTTTTTGATATATTACACCTTGTTGATGTATCTTTATTATTTTAAATAAATAAATTATATTAATTTTTTTTTTAAATTTCATGATTCATTTCATCTTATTTGTTTGCACAATTATTTCTCCAAGTAGAAGTCAGTTTGGATACACATTAATAATTTATATTTTTATCATTTTTAATTTACAATGATGCATTTAATGTGTTATCTCACCATAATATTTCTAATATTTTATAAAATAAAAATTTCTAGTAGATATAATCAACAAAAGAATTTATACATTATTCTATTATATTTATCACAGGTTTTGTGATCATCAAAAAGAAGGAGATTACTGGACATAGTAATGTTATTTAAATATATATTAGTATTTCACCTGTTATGATGCTAAAATAAATCTAAATTTATTTAATAATAAAAAAAAATATGTTTTTCAGGATACTATGTCATTTTATAAATTAATAATTTGTTTTTGATTAGATTGGAAAAGTTTTTACTTTTTATGTCGGAAAACATTTTATATAAGAAATTTCATATTAGATGATATGTTTTCATACAAGGTGATAATTTATCATTCAATAAGCTATTTATCATATTCTTATATAAATTAATCTTCTAATCAATATAAATTATCATTCAGATAGATAGAAATATTCATGAAGAATTTCGAATTATAGAGTAAGTAAGTTATCCTTTGAGTGCATTTTGTATGAGAAATATCATATGTGGTAGAATAATATCTTATGATCCCTGATTTTGGAAGATTAATTTTTCATTAATAGTTAAAATATAAATATTTAGTCATAATTTTTCTTAGAATATTATAAATATAATGTAAATTTACTATAGGGAAGATTATTTTTGGAATTCATAGATATCTCCCTATGTAAATTTTTTTATTTTATTTTGAATTTTGGAATTTTGATAATTTATTTGATGATTTTAAGATTGAAATGACATAAAATGTATGCAATACCCATTTTTGATTTAGTTATTTTATATATTAATTTTAAATGTATTTATTCACTATTTCAACGTATTTATTATCATTTTAGAAAAAGGAGAAAGGTACACACCGACATTTCATTTTTTTTATAATTTTTTAAGGTTGTATAGAAGAATGTGTATTAAATTAAATTCATATTACCAAGAATGTTTAAATTTTAATAAAGACCTTTCTAATAATTAATAGTGATCTCACTAATTACTATATTTATAATCAATATTCTCATAAGAGAAAAGAGTATGTACTCTATATTATTCTACCTAATAATATTTTTTGGAGTATATATAGTGTTTTAAATTCAAAAATTAAAATAAAATGTAGTGATGAAAATAGAACAAGAAATAGAGTACTATCTAAATAATTATTATTATAATATATATACATATTTAAACAATCTATGTCATGTTCAATGAGATGAAAAAATTATACATAATAAAATTATTTTATGATCATATCTATTACAGCTGATAGAACATCTTGAGATAATCATTGATGGATTATTATTTCATAGGAATTAGCTCTCATATATTTTATATTACATATTTTAAATATGATCCAATTGTGTAAATATTTTATAAACCACTATGTTTAGTGTATACCATGGATCTATTTTGTAAAATTAGAGAAGAACATAAAATCCCGATGAATATTTATAATATGTTTTAGTTGATGGAATTCAACTCTCAAAGGCCTTCAGAAATGAAAAATTATTTTTAAAAAGCACCATGTATTTAGAGAGAGTGTTTGTGTAGTTTTCTAGGGGATTTATACTCTTTGAAATAATATAAACCATCAATGATTTTTCCTCTTATTTATATTTTTATCTCTATTGTATTTTTATAGAGAAGTTATGAACTATTTTAGGCCACAATTTATTTGGGCTAAAAATTTTATGGACACAATCCACCCCCACTACTAATTAATTATGTTACAACTTCTAGATCAAAATTATTTTGTGGTAAATATAAGGAATATATTTACTTCATAATGGAAAATACCTTTATAAGACTAAAAATTACAGATGGGTTTCTAAAATAGTAAATAATTGTATAATGTTACATTACTTATAAGGACAAATATATTTAAGGAATTATGTTACAATCTAGATAGTGATTTTATAAAAGTATGAGTGCAATATACCATTCCACAATTTCATGATTCAGTTTTTTCTCAATAATTTCACACTTCTATCTAATCTCTTGTCTTATGAAATGAATATTCGTGATGATGTTTTCCTTGAGGAATTAGTAAAATAAACTTCTAGTAGATAAAATTAATTAAAAATTTATAACCTGTTATTGTTCTAATCTATATAAATTAATTGAAAAGAAAATTGGTAGACGATGTTACGATGATATAAAATTTGAGGAATTGATACATCAATGTTCATATCCTCAATTAATAACACCCAAAGTTAATTATTAAACACTCAATAAGTAACTAACATTAAAACACATCAAAATATCTCAAACAAAATCATAAAACAAAAAATAATCAGAAATACATGATCACATATTCTCTAGAGATAAACATAACATTTATATTAAAACAACATTAATCCCTCATAACCTCACGCACCAATTTTTTTTCCCCTTAGTAATTTATTCTCCAAAATATGCTAATATATTCCACAAATAACATGAATCACCATAATACCACATCAAAAAACAAGCATGATTCAATAATATGACTCAATATTTATTCCTTAATTAATACCAACCAATTTGACATAATGTTGCAGAGTAGTTAAAAATTTTCCATTTACTTTAAATTTATTAATATTCCAAAACATATAGTGAAAAAATTCAAAAATAACATTAATCATTTAATCCCTAATAAATTTTCAATACCATGGTTATCTATAAAATATATATATCCCAAATTGTTTTAACCCATTATCTTAATTAAATATAAATACCTCAAATTTATTGAATGAATTAACCCAAAAGGTTATAAATAGTTACTCATAAAACATTTTCACTAATAAAACTAATCCTAAGAGTTTTATTCTCATAAATATCTTTCAAAATATCATTATTCTTCATAAACTACCATCACATAATACCTCAAAAAGTGTCATTACGAGTTTAATCATATGATAAAAAACTGTTTTATTAACCCTTGATTATAACTAAAAATCTTAATATATACACATATAAATCATCCAAACAACTAAAGATATATAAAACATTAATCTAACACCAAAAATAACACATCATAACTAAAAGAATTCAAATTTTCATGATTTATAACAAGGGTTTCACTTTTATAAAATTATATAATATTTTAGAATTAATTTTTTTGATAAATAAGGAAAAATTACATTTCATAGGTAACACTGACTGAGAACATCCATTTTTAATAGAAATTATATTCTTACATTCATAGATATATATCACTGATGAAACTGTTTATTCATTAAAAGAAAAATCCATTAATTCAAAACTAGCCTTCATAATAGTTCATACTCATATTTAGTACTTGTGAAAAAAATTCATAGTTTTGTATTGGCGTAAAATTATATTAAAGGATATATAAATAAAGGTTACCCATTATTCTAGTGAAAAACATGAAAACTGATGAAAATGTTTATATTTTTCACAATCAAACTTTAAGGAAATTAATAAAACATTTTAAAAATATTAAGTCAAAAAAAATTTAAGGACACTCTTTGAATCTAACTAAGAAGAATAATATAATCTTGAATAAATCCTAAATAGGTTCATAACTAATTAAAACATTTCTTTGAAAAATAACCCCTCCACCTTTCAATTTTTATTAACATTTCTTACTTTATTAAATCAAAATATTTTAACAAAAATACTTTGAAAGGATTAAATTGTCATATTATAGAATCATATTCATAACATATGTTCACTCTATGGTAAACAATGGGATAAATAACAGAGACTTTTCTAATTCTGTTGGAGTGACCTAAAAAATTTATCTCTTTATTTTTCACCTTTAAACACTAATCCTTACGCAATTCATTGGAGAGTAACATTAGGATCACCCATAATAAATAGTTATATCAAACTCACCCATCATATATATATATTACCATGTAAAAATTAATTATAACAATATTTTTATTTTTATTGTTCTAACCATAAAATAATTTAAAAAATAATTTGATCTCATAGTTAAAGAACTATCCATTTTCACCTAAATTGATGAAAAATATCCCAATATTTTGAAAACACTTTTAAATGAATAATATACAAAAAATTGAAATTAAATTTACATTATAATACCATAAAAACATCAAAAGTATTGTTTTATTTAAAATAAAGGAGGCAAAAATTATAAAATCCATTGATTCCATATATATAAAAAATTATTATTTTCCATATTTTATCATGAAAATAAAAAATGAATTTTTAGAAAACATATTGAAATTAATGTTCAAACCATAGAAAAATAATTAAAATCTAGATGAAAGTAAAATTTATTAATATTTGAAAATAAATATGTATATTCTTAATGTATAATAAAGAACATTGAAGTTGAAGAAGAGCAAGGAATATTTTATATAATAGTTAAAAGAAAAATAACATACTATATTAATAACATTTGATCCAAAATAAATTTCTTGGAGGGAAAATGATATTTATTTAAAATATTAATAATTTTTAGTAAATTAATTAATATTATATTCTTTAAGGTAGTATATACATTAGACGATGAAATTATAATATGAAAATGAAATGAGTCTCAAATAATAGAAATTAACATGATAAATAACTTACAAATAACATAACAATTTATGAGATAATCGATCAAATAATTTATTATGTGAAAAATTTATATCAACATAGAACATCTATAAATAAAACCTATGTATGATCATGGACTTCCTTGAAGTATGTAATTGTTAAAACAGTCTTGTGTAAATTCAATTAAGATAGTTAATGAAATGTTTTACATGTATATTCTGATGGTCGGGGGTGTTCAGGGATTTCATGACATGAAATAAGGGAAAATGGTTCCATCCAATGAATGTTTCAGGGTTGGTGCATGATTATTAGTAACTCTGAACCCTAAAAATGCATACCTAGAAGTGGGTTCCATGGCATGAACAAAACATGCAAGGGGAAGGAAAAACTATGCGGGTTGGACATTTCTATCCTCCATGGTTAGAGAATAGTTTGATAAACCATGTGAGATTCATAGGTAACAATGCAGCTTGGCCCCTCTTGGACAGAGGGGGTGCACAATTTGTGTAGGTTTGGACAACCGTACGGCCAAATCGAATTCCCATTTAAAAGTGTTATTTTACAATTTTTTCATCTTGAGAATTAAGTTTTGTACCTTAGGAAATGACTTTATTATTCCTCTAGTAACCCTATGGACCATAAAAATTCCCCAAGATTCCCTAGGATCAATCTCCTACATTTGTAGGCCATATGGAGTGATTTTGGTCCCAAATCAAAGCTTTGGGTGAATCCAACACTCCTCTTACTTCTCTTTTTTAGATTAGGGATTTTGTAGTTACTTGTTTTATCTGAATATTCATAGCCCTCATTTCCCAATGGATCCTAGTTTGGGGATTTTATAGGTTTTGAAATACTAATAGAAGGCTAAGATTAAGAGATCATTTTTATTCAGAATCTAGGTAGGTGGTATATTAGTTATTTCCCACAATCTTGTTGGTTATTTATGAGTATGTGTATATTATTTTTTGTAATTGTGTTAAAATTTTGTTTTAAATTGGTAGGAATGATGAATTTATTGGGGAAATGTTTAACTGAACCACTCATTCTCCTCTAGGGTTTAGTTGAGGTTGATTTTATGGTGTTAACGTCAACCCATTGGGTGTTCCACTTCTTGAACATGGAAATTGAAATGATAAGTATATAATTTAATTATTATGACATAGAGACCATAATGAATGTGTGTACATATAATCATTGGATATGAATGGGATCTGAGTTTGATTTTTTAGGTTTTGAACATGTCATAATAGGTTGTTTATAATATCATGAATGGGCTATATGGATTAAGGTGAATGTGTTAAATGTATTATAGTTGTAGATGAAAATTTGTCAATCGGTATGTCATGATGATGATTTATGTATTAAATGAACCATAAAATGCGAATTATATGTGTAATTTTATTATTATATTTTATTTAATTGGTTTATGTGATGAATGGTTAATAAATCCAGTGCACATAACTTGGTGGTATGTGTGGTATTTTACTAAGGCTCCTCCAATGTGTCAGGATGGATTGAGGCTCTAAACCCGTAATGATATTAAATTTTATCAATAATTATAAAATTCTTATTATTTTTATGTATTATAAATTAAATAAATTTAAATATTTAATATAATAAAAAACTTTATAAATGATGAAATAAATAATTAATAGGTATTTAATTAAAATAAGGAACCTAAATCAATGGAATAGTAATAGATCCTAGGGAATATTAATGTGAAACTTAAGAAGAGTATCCCATCCAATAGAATAGGGAACCCACCAATTATTGTATAAATAAAATGTATACATGTTAGAAATGAAAATTTTATATAATCACATCATAGTATAAGGAAATAAATCTTTTGAAAATGGAAAACTAAGTGTTGGTATTTTTATAAGACATAAATGGCTAATTATAAATTCATAATGAATATAATGATTTAAAAGAAAATTTATTTTCATAAAATATATACATAAATTGATATTTTGTTTTCTTATAATTATAACATAAATTTTTATGAAACCTAACATAATTCTTCAATGTGTTATAAAATTCATTATAATTTTAAAATCAGAATTTTTTTGGAGTAAATGATTATTTTAATCAAA
Organism: Viscum album; assembly: GCA_963277665.1. NCBI lineage: Eukaryota > Viridiplantae > Streptophyta > Magnoliopsida > Santalales > Viscaceae > Viscum > Viscum album. Next base: position 1,145,144,077 of record OY728140.1, read on the forward strand.
AATAAATTTATCATATATAGAAAATTATTTTAATAAAATAGGTTCCATTTTTGAATTATACATGTTGAGAAATTGATACGTTTAATTTTTTGAGTTTTTCTAAAATAGATGAATTTTGGTGAGTAATGAAATACATAAATTTACAGTTTGAGGTAAATAAATGCATTTTTGAGTCATGAATCAGTCATTGATGGTGTAACTGGAAATAGTTTCGAACTCACAAACCCTAGTTGATGTATTTAGTCACAAAATCACCTATTATTCATAGTATTGAGAAAAAAATAAAAAAACTAATTAATAAAATAATCAAAAAACACCCCTCTCCTCCACAAAAAGTACCACCTCTCTCCCCTCTTTTCCTAAAAACTTTAAATACATCATAATTTTAAAAATTATTCCCAATAATCTGCCCAAGTCTCTAACCCATGTCCAAGAACCTTTTCCTCCATATAATACCACAATCAAGTGCTTCAATTAGGTTCTCAAGGGTAAGAATTCAATAGGTAAAAACCACATTCCTTTTATTTTAATTTCTTTACAATTTAGTTTATTTTAATTTTCTATCCTCACTTCCACTTATCCAAGTGGAATGATAAATCCAGTCTCTCACATATAATATAAATTTATTATGTTAGTGGAATAATTCATCACCATTTCCTTCCCCTCCCATTTTTTGTATTGAAAATGAAAACATCATCCGTTATTTGTTAATTTATCGGATTCAAGGAAAACAGGTTTTCAACTTCCTTTACCACCTACAAGCTAGTAATAATACCATTTTTATGGAAATACAGATTACGATATATGTATTAGAACTTATTTAATGTTATAGAACCATTATATATATATATATAATATTAAATAATTTAACAAAATTATTTCGTGATGATTAAGAAACTACCAAACTAATCTAAATGAGTATCATTAACAGTTTATCTAATGATTCATCCTCACACCGTATAACCAAATCACATATAAGACACTATAAAAATATTTCTGTTTATAAAAAAACCTTGTAGAAATGGTACTGTAATATCACTATAGAGGTATTGTAGTAGCACAGTAGTAGCGGCATAACTATATAAACCGAGACACTATAGCGGTAGTGGGAACTGTAGAAGGAACTATATCATTTTAAACACTATAACGAGTACTATAGAATCTTGGGTACTATAGTTTTATTATTTAACAATGTGAATTTTGCTAAAAATAATGTGCCTATGGTCCATTTAATGGGATTTTATTCCCTCTAGTCTTACGGGCCATGCAAGGGGTTTCATGCCCACAAGGCCTATATACCATGTATTGAATAAATAAGGCTTTCTAGGTGGGATATCCCCTTGGGGTGGGCTATATACTAACCTTTAAACCTATGTGTGTGGTGTGTTTGTGTGTGTCCAAAAAATAATAATTTTAATTCTAGACAACTATTCCAATTTTACGTGATTTTTCATACACGTATACAAATTAACTGATCATAAAAAAGGAAACAATCACTCCCGAATGATGAAATTTTATATTATAACACTTCAAAAAAGACATAAATGATCATAATAAATTTATACTAAACAAAATAAATGTAGAAAATGTTATTAATTAATTAATTAATAGATGTAATTTGATTATCCAAGATATTTAGTTCTAGTGAATATAACTTCTAGACATATGGTAAGGGATTATGTCTAAACCCTAATTTTTCATTTGGGTTCTGTTTTTTCTCTCTATAACAAAATTTAATTCTAAATAATTATTATTTAATCCCCATAAATTAATTTTTTATCATAAAAATACTTTTAACTAGCTCAATTAATCTTATTTTTTTGGGGACATATATGTTTTATAAGTTTCCCTTCTCAATTCGTATAGAAAAGGAAGCCTGATTAAAGGGATCTTCCTAATTTCATAACAATTTTCAAGTAAAATCCAAAATAAATTTCAATCCACCATTAATTTACTAATATAAATAATTTTAATGTGAAAACTATCTTGATTCATTTCTAGTTTTTTATAAACAATTATGCATTTTTTCCTTTAAAGAATCTTGAAAATTTTCCCTTAAACTCCACTAAAATGTTTTATTTCTATCATTGCATAAATATTTGTTTTTATATGTTTTCACTTCAGTTTGAAATAAATTATCATGATATTTGTTAAATTTCCACATATTAAGGTCGATTTATGTTTTGAATCCATTTTTTCATTGAAACCATTAGGATATTCCATTTTGATATGCCTTTTAACATGATTATGATACCTAATTAATTCCATGTGTAGCCCTTATGTTTATTCTTGATCTCTTATGAATAATTGTTTAAGTGGAACAAATATTAATGAAAATGTAATGATGGGTGTCTCCAGAGAGAACTCAAATTCATAAGTTAATGTTTTGTCTCATGATAAATCATATGAAACATTATTGGGGGTTTTCCTTGACATGTGGTCTCTGTGAAATGGTCTTTGTGGTTATCCTTGACTTGTGATACTCTATAGGAAATGATCCTTGACTCATGTTTATATATATATATATTTTCTTCCACATTAATATGATTCCAAGACTATATGATCCTTTGTTATATATATATAACAAACCTAACCCCAGTAGCCTAGATTCAATGGTTGTTTTATTTCAATGACATAGATACAAGAGATCACATCACCAATGATAAATCAGTTTAGTAGTCTTGAAGATTCTCTCTATATACATGGTTCCATAAATTTCAATATTAAATAAAAATAGAAAGTAACAAAATAAAATAATTTTTTTCTTGTCAATTATTCAATTATTTCATCTCTAAAACCCATGGAATGAAAAGAAATAAAATGGTGTGATTAAACACTCATTAAGTGTTTCATGAATCAATAATAAGTGAATAAAATTCAATAAGTCCTAAGAATTATAAAAAAGGTAAATAACTAAAAAAAATCAATATAAAAATGAGAATTAAAATACAATAAAATATTTTTTCGTAGTTAAAATATTAGGGAAAGTAATAATTGAATACTGAATGAAGATAATAATTAATAATTATATGTCATGTGCCTATAACATGAAACATTATACCATCTGGTCGATATTTTTCTGTGGGTAAAAACATATCTGATTCTTCTTTGAAAACAAACTTAAAGGGGTTTTCACCATTTATCTTGTCTAAGGAGAGCTATTGATGCATCAAGGTGCTATCTATAACTAGTCCCCACTAGTAAATTCAAGTCCAAAAATTATTCATATATATAATCAATTAACAAACATTATGAATTAAAACATCTTTATTGAGTATACGATATAGATTAATCAATATTCCGCCAACATAGTTCAAATAAAACACCATATATAAAAAAGGTACGAGGAGAAGGATATATTCATATCCATGATACAAGAAATATTTTTTATTTAATGAAATATTTAATGAATGTTGTTAACAACCGAAAAGGAATTATATATACATCACACACAATGAATAAGTTGCAAATATGGATTAACCAAAAGTAATATCATAATGGAGTCCATGAAAGAATGGATTTAAATAATAATTTGAAATTAATGGGGGAAAATAGGCATATATCATGATAAATTATGTCTACATTATTTTAAAACAAGTAAAAAATGTTTTTAAGAAACTTTATAAAATATTCTCTTTAGTGCGGTTTAATGAAAATATTAAAGAGTCATTGAAATGTAAAAGGAATAATTGTTTGTATACAAATAGAATTGAAAAAAATTGGTTTTCATGATAAAATTAAATATTTTATAAAAATATTGGTTACTAAAAAATATTGTGTATGTTACTTTAAAATTTGTAAGAAATTGGGTAGTTCCCTTTAATTAGGTAGACTTATCGAGACGTATTGAAATGGAATTCTTATAAAATATGTGTTTCCCATGAATGAAAAAATAATTGATATATGTAAATATTTTTAGAAAATACACATATAATGTTTTAGGGTTAAAAATTAATAATTTAGATTTAAATTTGGATAAATTGAGAGAAAGTGTAACCCGATGAAAAAATTGAGGTTTGGGGAGAATCCCTTTCTTTGTGTCAAAATATTTTCATTAATTTCACTTCATTCTGTGGATAATGAAATTTTATTCAGTAATAATTTAATCCAAAACCTTTTAAATATATTTTTTATTTATTATAATTTTAATAAGTTTATTTATTTCCATTTTGACGAGATATAAGATTCATTATTTTCATTTGGGAGTGTTAGATTCCTTATTTTTCATGATTGGATCACCTGTATAAATGTATGAAAGATAATGTAAAATGGGAATAGTTATCAAGAATTGAAATTATATGTTATTAAGGAACATAAAAAAGACAAAATGGTCTTCTATTTCATTTTTATAGATATGAGGATGATCTATTAGATAAAACATTAATAATAACTATTTAGATTATTCTGGCATTTTTTGATCATCACACACTAGTTTTGTTTTTTTAAATTAACATTATGTATATATACTAGTTCTAGAGTACTGAATAAGTTATAATATAAATATAATTTTTTAAAACCATTATAATGGTTTTATGACCCACCTTAATGTTGATAATGTAAAATTAAAATGCATCATCCACAATGGCGTTATATCAAAACACCACGAATGATATCTTGTTTTTTTTGAATAAAAGGGAGAGGAGAAGGGGTTTGATAATGAATTTACCATTAACATAATAAAATTCTAGTATATTTAAGATAATAGAGTTATCATGAATGTTTTTATATAGGAGGTGAGTTAAGGATAAGAAAATAAATCAAATTGAATGAAGTTGAAATAGAAGGATTGGGTGTTTTACCTTTAAATTATTCTCATTGAGAACCTCCATAAGGCACTTGAGTTGTGGTCTTTTGTTGAGAAAATATTATCATGGTCATGGAGGAGAGAAAATGGAAATTTATTGGGTATAAATTGTATTGTCATTAATGATTTTTTATGCATGAGGATAATAGGTGGTGGGGTGGTATTTATAGATGATGATTGTGTAGTTTTTTGATTAATTTATTTATTTCATTGTTTTTTGGCACCAGACTATGAATAGTTTCAAAATAATCACTAAATATTTTAAAATTTTGAATTATAGGTCTATATTATAGGATTACATTATCTATATATCCTCTATGTCCTAATAATTCTTGTATTTATCTTACACCGTAAATTACCATACTTTACTATTCATAGAAAAGTCAACTATTTTAGAAAAAACCCAAAAAATCACCCAAATATTTTTTCAATGTGTAGAATTCAAAAATGAACATTATTTTTTGAAATTAATTTTATATATATATGAAATGAAATTTCTAATTAAAATCACCATTTACACGAAAAATACCAATTTTAAAAATATAACCGATATTATAACACTTTGAAGAATTAATTATAGTCTCATAAAATTATCTTATAATATTAATAAAATGAAATTTTAATTTATAAATCTATTTTATGGAAGTAAAATTTATTAAATCATTATTTTTATAATCAAGTTGTAAATAAAAATCTATATTTTATAGAAATACCTACACTTAATTTACTATTTCCAAAATATTTATTTATATATACATTGACATAATTATATCATATTTATATTTAAAAGATTATTATATTTCCTTAATACTTTTATATGTGGGGTTATTATTGTATAGCCCAAATTAATATTCAGAAGGGTCACATTACTATTCCAAACATCAAGTTACTATTTCATTATTAAATGTTCCATAATTTATAGAAAAACCCATTAGATCATTCATAATTCATTTAATTTTTTTTGTGTTTTCTATTTTTTATGATTTACTCTAAATAATTTTTTATGAAATTTAAGATATCAAAGGAATTGAGTTTATTTAAGAAGATACATACCATAAAATCTTGGGGTTGTATATTCTTTTCTTCTTCAGAAATTTAAACTTCATTTTTTTATAAATATTTCTATCTAAACATATGTGGGTGGTTCTTTATGAGAATATCCTCATGTTACTATGTTTATTCTTAAATATTATTGTTTATCTAAATACCTTTTCAAATCGTGTCATCCAATTTCTCAATACATGCTCTCTTATATCAATATTTTTGATAATATTTTCATAGAAAGACACATCATGTTCCAATTGTAATTATTCATTTGTGAGTATGATGCATTGGTTTTGACATGTACTTATTTAGTAATGTTATGTGGAACACATTGTATACATTTGAGAGACTTGGCATCATTGAAAATCGGTAAGCTATAACCCCAATTATTTTAATGATTTCAAATGGTCCAATGTACATGGGTATTTGTTTTCCTTTCATACAAAACCGTACAAAACCCTTATATAGAGATAAATTTAGAAAGACATGACCTCCCACTTTAAATTACATATCCTTTCTCCAGTTGTTAGCATAACTCTCATTTGTAATTTTGGCAGCTAAAATATGACTATGAATAGACTTTACCTTTATCTTTTTCTCTTCATTATGTTTTGGGACTATAAGTTTCCTCTTCCCAACATCTTCCCAACAGTTTTTAGTTCATCATATCTTTCCTTAAAATGCTTTAACTGGAACCATTTGAATACAAGAATAGAAACTATTATTGTTGAAAAAAATCCACCAAAGGTAAATACTAATCCCAAAAACTTTGGAAGTCATGTGAGAATGATCTAAACATGTCTTACAATGTTTTAAAATGCCTTTCTAACTATTCATCCTCTTTAGAGTGGTAAGTAGTACTCTTATGAATCTTAGAATGAAAATACTTCTAAATAATCGTCCATAATTTTAATGTGAAATGTTGATCATGATCAGAATAGTCAGTGGATTTTCACCGTTATGTCTTACTGCTTCATTAAAAAAAGTCTTTCAAGGAGCTCTAGTTTAAAATCCTCCCTTATAGCGATAAAATGTTAATATTTGGTATGTTGACCAATAATTACCCATATTTCATTATTCACTCATTGAGTCTATGGTAATACAATGATGAATTCCATAATGATTTCAACCCACTCCAACATAGTAATAACTAGATGTTGCATGAATCCTCTCATTTTTTCTCTCTAGGCCATAATTAGTTAAAAACATGGTATCATGGCACATAGTCCGTAATTTCCTGCATTATAATATCCCACAAAAAATTCTCTATCAAATCTCTATACATTTTGGTAAAACCATGGTGTATTGAGAAGAATGAGCAATGAGAATCATCTAATAGTTCCCTTTTTTAGGTCAGATATAGATGGAACAAATAACCACTTTCTAAATTACATAATTTCATTCTCGTATATTTAGTCATCTAAAATTTATTCCTTAATTACTTTAATTTTCTTTTTCAAATTCTCATCATAAAATTGACATTTATTTATCTTCTCTAGTAATGATGGTTTAGAAATAATTTGAAAAATAAGTGATTTTTAGTCTCTCTAAACAATTCCCATGTCCATATTTACTAGATCTAGTAACATATGATCATTCTCAATCCTCATTTGGGTTAGAATTCCATTATCTTTCCTACTTAATGCATCTTCTAACTTATTTTCCTTTCGCGAGGGGTGGTGTGTTAAGAAGTAATAATCATTGAGTAACTCTTGGAATATTATTTTTCCACATGTTTAGTTATTTATATGTAAATATTTATTTAATTTTTTTATCCCTATATATCTCACATCATTCACCATAGAGAAAGTATCCCTGTATCATTAGAGTAAATATTATGGCTACTAAATCAAGATCATAACTTGTATAATTTTATCAATGAGTCGTCAACTTCCTTGATGCATATGAAATAACTTTATCATTATTCATAAAAACACAACACATTCCTCCCTTTAATTCATCATTATATATAAAACCCCCATCATTTCCTGATATTAATGACAAAATTACAACATTTACTAATATTTTCTTCAATTCTTAAAAACATTCTTCACATTTTTTTGTCCATAAAAATGTAACCCATTTACATGTGATATTAGTTAAGGGATATCCAATCGGGGAAAATTCTGAAATAAATGCTTATAGTAACCTTCTAAACCAATAAACATACATAACTCGAATATGTTCGTTGGCATAGGCCATTCTTGGATTTCCTTGGCATTCATAGGATCAAATGAGATTCTGTCCTGAAAGATAATATGGATACAAAAAAAATTATTGATTCCAAAATTCAGACTTACTAAATTTACCATATAACTCTTTTTTTCTAACAGTCTCAAGAATAATCTATAAGTGATTCTCATGGTATTCAAAACATTTATAATACACCAAAATATCATCAATTAATACTAAATAAATCATCAAGATATTACTAGAATACCAAATTCATTAAATCAGTTAAAACATAGGGTTTATTAGTTAATCTAAATGGAATTACATTGAACTCATAAGGTCCATACCTTGTTTGAAATATTGTATTTTGAATGTATTTCTTATTTACACACAATTAATGAAAACCATAAACAAGATCAATCTTAAAACAATTTTGAGCTCCATGGATTTGATCAAATAAATCATCAATTCATGGAAGGGGATACTTTATATTTATTGTAATATCATTTCTATCTCTATATTCAATGCACAACCTCAAAGAACTATCTTTCTTCATAAAAAAAAATAAAAGAGCTCTTCATAGAGAAACCCTAGGGTGAAGAAATAAATTATTACTCAAATCATATAGATGTTTCTTCATATCCCATAATTTCAGACATTACATTATATAGAGTGTATTTGATATTGGTATTGTATCAGGGATTATATTAGTGGTAAATTCAACTTCATGATATGGGCAGTGTCTAGGTAATTTCACTAGAAATACATCAATGTATTCCTATATAATTGGTACATTTTCAATTTGAATATGCCTTTCCTATTACATAGATATTTTTTTACTTACTCTCTAATAATTTCATTATTTAGAGCTACTATGGTTGGATATAGATATGAATCATATGATTAGGTTTCTTTCCTAAAGATAAGGGATTCAAAAACTTCCTTACAAATCATAATTTTTTTCTTCTTGCAATAAATTCTCAAATAATATTTGAAAAGATAGTTCATACTGAGGTTTATATAAATTTCAACCATAGTTATGTTTATAAGGACCACAAATAAAGCACATTTATATACCATAATATTAACTTCTCGCACCCTTTTGTTGCAATGAGACTTCCATTAAAATTTTTAACTGATGACACCCTTATTAAATAAAAAGTAAAATATTTAATTTTCATGGAAAATTGGGTAGATGTAAAAGAGTGTGATGATTCAGAGTCAAATAAAGAATCAAATAAATGGGAAGATAATATTATTTTACCTGATACCACTTCATTGGTTACTTTTACTTCAGTTGTGGTGATCAAATTAGCTTGAAAATATCCCCTTTCCCTCTTTTGTCGTCAAATACATTGATATATGGGACATTAATTTGATTAATTACCCATTTTTTTACAGTTTAATCATTTAAAATCATTTATTTCTTTATTAACATTGAATTCATTTTCTTGATGACCCTTTTCTCAACACTTATATAAAACTCCAATAACTTTCAATCATTTCACATGATTATTTTTCCACAATTTTTATATAATGGAAACTAATTAATTCCCCTACTATTCTTTGACACATAAACCATTCCATAGTTATCATTAACCTATTAGTCTCTTTATTTTCCTAGAAAATATATGATCTTGAAAATTTATTCTCTTTTTTGATGTCACTTAATACTATTTATTAATATAATGAAATTATTTGAGAAGCTATTTCCCTTCAAGGACATGGTTTAAGACCTTCAAAGAAATGATCAATCTCATCTTCCTAATCCTATATGTACTCTATAGAATAACTGGATAGTCTTGTAAAGTTATCCTCATACTATGAAACATTCTAAAATTTATTTTTTATAAATATAATCAATTTAATCTTCAATTTTGTTTATTTCTCATGAGGGTTGTATTAATTTAATAATGTTTTTTTTAAATTTATCCATTACAGTATAATAATTCAACTTCCTCTATCATATTCTAGATCAATAACCACCATTGATCAATATCTACCTTGATAAAATATAATTCCATTACTAACTTTGTTTTCATTTCATCCTGAATCCACAAATACCTTTTCAAGGGACTTGATCAACTATTTAGATACAGATGGATTAGTAGTCCCACTAAAAGATGGAGGCTTATATTATAGGAAATAATCCAACATAGGTGTAGTATGGTTATTTGTTATAACATTTGTATGATTTCCAAATATTTTTATGATCTACTCTGCTCCAACACTAACCGAGTTGATTTTCTCAGAAGGGAAATCCCTAAACTATTTAGGATTATTGATTCTTTTCCTTACATTATCCACCATCACTAAATAATTACACACACCATGTTATCTCATAATAATCATGTGTATTGAACCAAAATTCACTATAAATAGTTTTTACATTTCCTGTGATTATTTGAAATCTAGTTCCCATGGTTTATACTAAACTTTCTCTGATACCAATTGTAAAAACCTCGACCCCTATAGCCTAGATTCGTTTGTCATTTTATTATAATGGAATAAATACAAGAGATCACAACACCAAGTATCAATCAGTATAATAGTCATGAAAACATATATATATACATGGTTCCATTTTTACATTGGTAATTAAACATAAAACATAAAAAACAAAATAAAATTATTCTTGACACATATTGAAATATTTCATCTTCACATCATAGAGAAAGAAAAGAAATAAAAAAGTGAGATCAAATTCTAAGGGTTTCATGAATTAATAATAAGTTAAGAAAATTCAATAAGGCTTAATAATTATAGAAATATAAATAATTGAAAAACACAAGACATCAAAAAACTAAGAATGAAAATGAATCTATATATTTTTTCATAGTGAAAATTTCATGAAAATTAATAACTAAATACTGAATGAAGAGAATCCTTAATAATTGAATGTCATGTATCTGGCACACGATCCATTATACAATCAAGATAGTTTATATCAGTGGGTAAAAGAACATATTATTTTGATTTGAAACCTACAAAAAGGGTTTCCCAATAAATATTTTGTCTCATGATGCATGTTGATACATCAAAAGGATATCTATAACTAGGTCCCACCCATCACTGCAAGTATAAATCATTCTTCATACATTGAATCAATTCATGAATAATATGAGATAAAATATCTATATCGAGTATATGATATATATTCCTCATTATTTTAACAAAATCATTCAAATAAAACACCATTTGTAAAAATAGTACCTGGCTAAGTCAATAATAATATCCGTGAAATAAGAAATATGGATATTTAATGAAATATTCAATTAATTATTATCACAAATTAAAGGGAATTATATACAGCACACACAAAAAATATGTGGATAATAAGGCATAACCAAAAGAAAATATCACAATGGAGTCCATGAAAGAATGGATTTAAATCATAAATTGAAATTCATGTTGAAAATTAGTAATATATCTTGATAAATTATGTCCAACTAAATTTAATACCTAGTAAAATAGTTTTTATGACGCTTCAAAAAATAATCTTTCTAGTCTGATTTAAAGAAAATATTAATGTGTCTTTAAAATTGAAAAGGTAATAATTGTTTTTATAAAAGAAGAAATGAAAAAAATATAGTTTTCATGATAAAATAATTAATTTTTGGACAATATTCGTTGATTAAAATAGTTTATGGGTGGTACTTGAGAATGGTTAATAAATTGGGAACATCCATTTAATCTGGCTTCCTTATCGGGAGGAATTGAAAATGAATCTTTATAAAACATATATTCACCATAAAATAAAGAATAATTTAGAAGGGTAAATATATTTTTAAAATATAGAAATAAATTATAAATTGTAAAAAAAAATTAATAATTACTTCGGGGTAAAGAGAGAGAAAGTGTAACTCGAAGGAAAAAATTGATGTTTGGGAAAAATACCATAAATTTTGTCTGAGAATGTTATGAAATTTTACTTAATTAATAGTATAATGAAATTGGATTCATTAATAATATAACTATGAACCTATAAAACATCTATTTTATTTATTATAATTTTATTATGTTATTTTTGGACTTTTATGAGTTTTAAGATTCATTTTTTTCATTTGAGAGTGTTTGTTTCCTAAGTTTTCGTGATTGGTTCACATGTATACATGTATGAAAGATTATGTAAAATGGGAATAGTTATCAAGAGTTTAAATTAAATGTTATTAATGAACTTTTATAGGATTATATTTCTTACATATCATTTTTTTTAAATATTAGTATGATTTATTAGATAAAAGTTTAATGATAACTGTTAAGATTATTTTGGTATTTTTTTATAATTGTACACTAGTTTTGATTTATTAATTATTATTATTATGTATATATATTTGTTACAAAGAACTAAATATGTAGTAATATACATTTCAAATTTAGGTTCAAATATTATAATTGTTTTATGACCATACTTTAATACATGAATGGAAATTGAAAATTCATCATCCATGATGGCGGTAAATCCACACATCACAGATGATATTTTCAATTTTTAGAATGAAAGGGATTGAAAAGGATTTGATGATTTATTTTAGATTAACATAAAACAATTATAGTATATACAAGATATTATAGTAATAATTAATGTTTGGATAGAGGATGAGAGGTATGTATAATAAATGAAATAAAATTTAATGAAATTGAAATAGAAGGAATAAGGGGTTTACCTATTCAATTATTATACATGAGAGCCTCCTAAAGAACATGGATTTTTGGTCTTTTAATGATACCAAGGTTATTTTTCAAGTTGTAGAGTCTTTTGAAGTGAATTATGTAGAAATTTGATAAGCTTCATGGTTTTGGGTGAGTGAGGAGAAGATGTGGTGAGGGGTGGTATTTTTATTAGAGGAGAGGGGTGTGTTTTGATTATTCTATTCATTTTTTTTTATTATTATGGCTCAAGAATATTAATAGATTAAACAACATATATAAATATATTAAAGTAATTATGAATTATGATATTATGGTCTTACATTATCCATATATCATCTATTAGTCAACAATTCATGTATTTAGCTTATTCTGTAAATTATCGCATTTAACTATTCACCAAAAAATCAACTGTGTTATAAAAGTATAGGAATGCCACCCTAAATATTTTCAATGTGTGGAATTAATACATTAACTCCATTTTTATTAAAATATATTTCTAAATATTAAGATTTTTAATTTTATTTAAAATCATCATTTATTTGAAAAATAATAAATTTTAAATTATTACTGATTTTATAACACTTTTAACAAGTAAATAAGGTATCATAAAATTACTTGATTATAATAATAATATCAAAAATATTAATTTATGAATCTATTTTATCAATATAAAATTTCTTTTAAATCATTATATTATTTAAAAATTTGTAAATAAATATATATTATTTATAAAAATACGACACTTAATTTATAATTTTCAAAATATATATTTACTTATACTATGACATAATTATATCAAATTTTCATTTATAAGATGCCAAAATTGTATTTATACTTTCATTGATGTGGATACAATCTTATTGTGCAAATTACTATTCCTAAGGTTCACATTAATATTTCTATGATCTAGTTATTGTTTCATTGGAATATGTTCCTTATTTTCAAGAGATCCCCAATTTTTTATTTCATTATTCATTTAAAAAGTTTGTTTTGTGTTCTATATCTGAAATTAAATTATTAAAACTATAAATTGTTTTTTAATGTATGTTATTGAATGAATTGAACTTATTTAATCGGTTATATACCATAGAATCTTGAGGTGTTATACTCTATGTTATGCTCCCATATGTGTACTCATGTTTGATATGTTTTTATGTCATCTTGTTGTGAATTATAAACCATGTGATATGATTTATTCTATGGTTTGTTTTATTATTATTCATTTTAGATTATATTGTGGTTCATGTATTAATCAAGTTATCCAATATAGATTTAAGGGATCAAAGGTTGGGAGGAGCTCATTATCATGATTTATTAAAAAAATTTTTTTTGGTTTCATACATTCTAATTACGTATCTTATATTCCAAAGGAACTAGACTTTACGATCCTTGGTTTGTATTCTAAAGATTATTATGCTTAGAATAATGTAATAATATGTGTGCAATGGAAGTTTTGTCATAGTTGGTAACAAATCAAGGTATTGCTATTTTTACACATATTAGGACTCGATATATTTGGTAAGAACCCTATGGATAATTATATCACCATGGATATATTAGATTAAAACTTAGGGATATACAAGTTAGGATATACTTTTCATTTAAATATTTATCCTGATATGTTCAAATTTTCCTTTTTATGCATATTATCCAATTATTCATGCCCCATAATTGTACTTTATTTTCCTAGTTAATAGCTAGAAATTTGAGAACCTATGGAAATGTTAATCTGATAGGTAATGCAAGGATTTCTAAAATGAAATGAAAAATATGGTCAGAAAATTTACTAAAGAATTGATGACAGTACTAGCTTAATAGGATCATGTTATGAATACTAACATAAATCATGTGGAACACCACTTATCCTCATAAAGTGAAAGTTTTAGTTGAATCCTTGATCCAACAAAGGCCTCCCATGTTTTTTAGATCTTATGATCACCTCTTTATGGAATTGTGAATTAATTCAATTGATATTAACTATCCTCTAGTGCTTAGACGAAGATAGTTTTACGATGGTGGTCTATAATTTTGATAGGGAATTTGATCAGTGATCGGAAATGATCAATAACATGATGTAAAAGGAGGAAATTGATTCCATGGAAAGTGAATATTTCAAGAACATATTTTATAATAAATATTTCAATGAATTATGCATCTTAATACTGAGTGGGATTTCCTCAGTCTAAAGAAAAAGGAAGATAAGTCTATCGGGGTGTATGAAGTAAACATCATAAGACTTGCATGATACACCTATGTATTTTTCATTAACACCGAAAGAAATGTGGATTTATTCTTTAGTAAACTAATTTTGAGTCTACGAAAATAATTGGTGATTTAAGACATTGAAATCAATGAAGTGATTGTTTGATTTTCACTCAATTTTGAAATAGAGATCAAAGACACTAAGTGTTCATATAAAACCTGAGCTAAAAAGAAGAAAATAGTGTTTAATATTTGTGGATAAACATATAAATCAATTGATTCATTGAAAACAAAATATCGCATATTTCAAAATAGTGGGAAAAATAATCTTGGAAACTTTTTAAAAGGAACCATGAAATTCTTCAAATGTGAAATACTGCAGAATATGGATAATAACTATAAAGGGATATGAATAATACCACTAATGTGGTAAAATAAGGGAAGGATTAGATCAAAAATCATCATGTAATACAGTGTTTCATCTGAAAGGAAAATGGTAATTTTGAAAACAATTTCCCTAATCCAGGGGCTGTTTGAGGCAATCAACAGAAACCTCTAAGGCAGCATAGAAGGGTATACTCTTTCACTATTACTGATGTGGACCCCGATGATGATGTGCTGATAGATACGATGGATATTCATTTATGAATAGTGTAAATTAAATGTTATTTTTTTCTATACATTCTTTAATATCGTTCATGTTTAGTACAAATATTTCAATACAATCTCAAAACATGGGGGTTGAGTTATCTATGATAATAGAAAATGGGTAAATTATTGAATCTAATGTATAGAACTCCTCCCCATTTAATGTTTATGGACTAAACTTCCCATAAAATATAGTTCTACTTCATTTTGTTGATTTTAATACTATATTGGACATGGATTGGATATATTTATACTAATACATCATTTAAATTTGGGAAAGGGAGATCACTCTTCATATTTAGAGGCATCATCTAATTCTATACAAATTGCTGGAGGATGATAAATATCCATCAGAATCAAAATCAAAATAGTTGATACTATTTCCTTATAATCAAGAATATCTAGATCAACTGATTGAGAATAATGAGACAATCATGCTTGAAGATATGACCATTGTTATGGAATTTTCTTATGTGTTCCCCAAAGGGATTTTGGTCTTCCTCTACATTGAGAGGTTGAGTTATCAATTTAAATTATTTATGGATATTTATTTATATTAATTAAACCTTATAGAATCCCCCCCATCATGTTGGAATAACTAAATATGTAGTAACAAGAGAATCTAGAGAGGGATTTTATATGCATAAATGATTCACCACTGGGTGAAATAGTCATATTCTTTAAGAAAAAGGATGGATCAATGCACCTCTATATTGTTTATCACAAGTTCATAAAATAATGATAAATAAAAAGTATCATCTACCACTAATATATGACTTTTTCGATCAACTATGTGGGACCATGTATTTCTGTAAGGTAAAACTTCTAACAGGATATCAACAACTATAGTTGAAGATGAATGATATTCCCAATATTTGATTTTATATTATTTATGGACACAATGAGTTCATTGTGTTTCCCTTCAGACTAAGTAATGCTCTTTATGTTTTCATGAATTTAATGAATATATTCTTTGGAAATTACATTTAAAATTTTTGGGTAGATTTTATTGATGATATTATGAAATACTCCAAGAGTAAGGCGGAAAATGAGGAGCATTCTAATACTTAACTAATGAATTTGAGAACAGAGAAACTCTAAGAAAGGTATAGTAAATGGGAGTTATGGATTGAGAAATTATTATTATTCTGGAATTTAATCACCAGCAAAAGAGATATATGTTGACCCATCCTAGAAAATAATAATTGAAGAGTGGCCTAGGAAAATATATATAACAGAGATCCATAGTTTCCTTGGTTTAGATGGTTATTATTGTTGATTTTTGAATAAATTCTCATGATTTTAGAACCCACAAACCAATATGACTTGGAAGTAAGCAAATATTTTCTAGACCAGTGAATGTAAAGATATATTTAAATAGTTGAAAAAGAGGATTATCACTACACCAATACTCACAATACTATCAAGTGGGGAACTATTTGTGGTGTAAAATGATGACTCAATGAATTACATAGACTATGTACTAATGGAAAATGAATATATAACATCATACACCTCAAGGATTCTAGAAAATCATGAGAAAAACTATCCCATGAATTATTTATAGTTGGAATTAGTAATCTTTTAATTGAAAATATGTAGGCATTATCTCTATAAGGAGAAGTGTAAAATATATACTAATAATAAAAAACACAAGTATATATTCACATAGAAGGATATTGATATGAATTAGAGAATATGGTTAGACCTCATCATGGATTTTGACTTCTTAATTAACTTCCATCATGTTAAATCAAATAAGGATGCAAATACTGTAAATAAAAATAATCATGCATCTTTATCAATAATTAATATTTTGAAGGGTATAGTATTATTATAACTTAAATGTATAGAAAAGGGAATTGTGAAGGAAGGATTATAAACAATAAATTATCAAATTTTTTCTCAACGATTATTTCTGGAAAAAATTATGGATTCTTAATGAAATGAAGTGGAAATTTAGAAAAAATTTGATGCTACCAAAAATAGTAATTTCTTATAGTTCCAAATTGATGAGGAAGGATTCATGATATTTGTGCTAAGATTATGGTTACCACCCAATCTATAGGTAAATAATGTAATTCTAAATGATGCGTATAGATCAACCTTCTCTATTCACACAGAGAGCACAAAGATGTATCACGATCTCTGAGAAAAGTATTGGTGGGACAATATGAAAAAGAAGATCTCTAAATACACATCAGAGTGCATGGAATATCAACAAGTGAATAATGAAAGAAATAAAAATAAGGGTATTATGAAATCATTACTGATACCCACATGGAAATAAGAAAACTTCACCATTTAATTTATCTCCAAGCTTCTAATGACATCTAGTGGAAATAATGCTATATGGGTTGTTATGTATCATCTTACCAAGACAACTCACATTATCGCAATTCGACCAGACTTATCAATGGAAAAAATTGAATGGATAAACATTAGATAATTGGTAAGGCTTCACGGAGTACCACTATCGATTATATCTGATCAAGAACTGAGATTCATCTCTCTGTTCTAAAAAATTCTCCAAGATTCTCTAATAATTGCACCAAACATAAGCATGGATTATCATCCTCAAACATATGGACAATCAAAGAATAATATTCCAAAACTGGATGACATGTTGAAATCTATTATATAGACCTAAAAGAATGATGGTACCAACATCTTCCATTGGTCAAGTTCTCTTAGAACAACAGTTTTATCTCAAGCATCCAAATTTCTCCATATGAATCCCTTAATAAGAAAAGATGTAGTAAATAGGCCTGTAGGAATGAATTTATTGAATATAATATAATAGTACCTAAAATGGTCATAGAAATGGTATGAATAGTAAAAACCGTTTGGCAACATATATTGGAAGCACAAATTTGGTAAAAGGGTTATACATACAATCATTGATGAGATGTAGAGTTTTAGGTTAAAGGCTTGGTATTCCTCTATATATCTCTATGGAAGAGGATCATGATATTTGGGAATAATGTAACGCAAAGTCACATGTTCATATACCCCTTATTGTTTCTTGATCATATTGGATATGTTTCTTGTTGACTAGCCATCCTCTAATGATAACTCATGTACACGATGTATTCTATGTATCCCAATTAAGTAAGTACATACCAGATCCGTGAAATGTATTGAATTTAGAGGTGGTACTATTGTAGAATGATCTCTCTTACGAGGAGAATACATTGAAGATCTTTTATTATAGAAATAAAGTTCTACGCAACATGAAAACTCACTTGGTAAAAGTATTATGGTTGAACCATAGGTAAGAAGAGGTAACATGGGAACCTGGGTAAGAAATGATGGATAAGTACCCTCACATGTTTTCCAAATTGTTTGAAAAACAAAATTTTTTGGGTGAAATTTCATAAGGTTTGAATAATATAACGAACCAAAAAATTTATCAATGAAAATTCCCTTCATATAATTATGTTATGTATTATAAATAACATGAAATCACATATATAACAAAATAAAAACCCTATAAATTAATAATAAAGGAAATATTATTTATTTATAGATATTAAGGAACCTAAACCAATAAAATTGTCTTATGAACTATTGAATAGTAATGTGACCCTTAAGATTAGTAATATACCCAATAAAATTGAAAACTCAACTATAAAAGTATAAATAATATTTATCCGTATTATATATGTAAATATGATATAACTATATCATAATATAAGTAAATAAATGGTGTGAAAATGATAAATTAGTGTCCGTATTTTTATAAAAGATAAATTATTATTTACAATTTTAAAATTAAAATAATGATTAAAATGATTTTTTAATAAAATAGATTCATTAATATTTTTTATGAGAGTAACAATATTTTATGTGAAATTAATTAATTTTTCAAAGTGTCATAAAATAAGTTATAATTATAAAATAAGTTTTTTATTAAATGATGATTTTAATTAAAAAACAAATTTATCATATATAGAAAATTATATTTATATAATGGAGTATGTTTTTTAATTATAAAAATAAAAAATTGGTTAGGTTAAATTTTCGGGATTTTTCAAAAATAAATAAATTTGTAGGATAGTGGAATACAATAATTTACGGTATAATGTAAATAAATTTTTTTTAGTCATGCTTGGGTTATGGATTATGTAAGTGGTCATTGGTTAGGAATCACATGTGTAATTTACTATATTTAGTCACAATATTCTAAAACAATCATATTATTCTGTCAAAATAATAAAATAATGAATAAAATAATCAAAAAACACCCCTCACCTAATCTATTAATATAACCCTCACCGCCTCTTTTACTCACACTTTTAAAGGTTTCATCCTTGTAAAAATTATATCCAATAATTTCCCCATGTATCACCCCCATGTCCATGATCATTTTTTCTGAATGAAATACCAAACTTCAATTCTTCAAGGAGGTTCTCATAGAGAAGAATACAAGAGGTAAAAACCTATTTCCTTTTATTTTAATTTCATTCCAATTTCTTTTTTTTTCTTTTATCTCCTCACCTCCCCAAGAACCAGTGGAATAGTTACTCCAATATCTCACATATACTATAACGTTATTTTGTTAATGTAATAATCCATCATCATTTCTTTACCCTACACATTTTTTCTACAAATGAAAACATCATCCATGATGTGTTAATTTTCCGCATTCAAGGATAATGATTTCCATTTACTACATACATGATGGATGTAAAACCATTTTTATGGTCAAAAAATATTAAAACATATGTATTAAAATTTATTTAATTTTTTAGAACAAGCATAGATACATAATATTAAATAATAGAAAAGAAAAAGTTTCTGATGATCGAGAAACAACCAAATTAATCTAAATGTTATTCATTATTATCTTATTTAATGTTTCATCTTTATAAAACATAAAAAAATGATATATATAAGAAGAAATAAAATAATTTAAGTTATTTAATATAATATAATTCAAATTCTGGACAACTATTCCCATTCTACATGATCTTTCAGACATGTATACAAATGAACCAATCAAGAAAAACCAAGGAAATGAACACTCATGAATGATGAAATTGTATCTTATAACTTATAAAAATGGACATAAATGAACATAATAAAATTATAGTAAATAAAATAAATCTATAAAATTTCTTAATTAATGATATAATGTATTTAATTTGATTATAAAGTCCATTAAGTTCAAGTTCTGAACACTTTCAGACATAAGGTAATGGATTCTATCCAAAACGTCATTTTATTCATCGGGTTACACACTCTCTCTTATTTACCCAATTTAATTATTAATTATTCTTATTTAATCCTCCAAAATTATGGTTGTATGTTCCAAAAACATTTACCTAGCTCAAATATTCTTACATTGATGTGGAAATTCATGTTTTATAAGTTTATCATCTCATTTTTTCTTGATAAGCAAGCTCTATTAAAGGAAACATCACAATTTTTTACATATCTTTAGGTGCACGCCATAATCTATTTTAAACACTAAATAGTTTTATAAAATCACCAATTTTGACATGAAAAAACTATCTTTTTTCATTTCTGGTTTTATACCAACACTGATGAATTTTAAATTTTAATGATTCTTTAAAATTATCCATTAAATGACACTAAAATGTTTTATTTATAATGTTTTTAAAATAATTTTTTTTACATTTTTTCACTTCAATTAGAAATATCATATCATTATATATTCCTGATTTCTCTATTAAATGTCCATTTATGATTTAAATCCATTCATTTATGGAAACGATTTTGATATCACCTTTTGATATGAATTTTGACATGATTATGATACCAAATTATTTACATGGGTAACCCTTTTGATTATGTTTTATTAAATATGTATTATTATTTATGTTAAAAACATATTCTGGAACATGTTATTATGGGTATTCCAAGAAAAAGATCCAATACATTGGATAATGTTCAGTCTCATGATACTCCATGTGCTACAGTCTTAGTGGATAGCCTTGATGCATACTCCCCATGTAATAGTCTTTGTGGTAAGCCTTGACTCATACTACTGCATGTGAAATGAATCTAGAATCATCATTATTTCATGTTTTATATTGATTCCAAATTACTATGATTCTATAATTACATGATCTCATGTTATATATTTTATACTTTTTCATGTTTATTGGTCTTCCATTACATTTTATTTCATCATGTTATGCCTTCTTACCCATGTGAAATGATTTTTTTTATTTTTATTCCCTTACTAGTATTTTAAATCATTCCTCTTTTCATGTATTCCCAACACTATCCTATTAATATGTAAGAGCTCATTTTTTTAAGAGATCATTATGATGATTAAATAAAACTTGTTTTTATTTTTTGTTTTGTGCTTTCCTATTATGTATATAATTTTAAAAAGACACTATAATTTATTACAATTGGATTTTATTTGAAGTATAATTATTCTTAATATCATGTAATAACAAGTGTAAATTTCTAGGTTTTTTATAAACCACCTCCCCTAGAATTCTTAAGTTAGGAGTCAGACTAGTGCTCTAGGACCCTAATATTTGCATTTCATGAGACTACCTAGACCAAAGCTCTAAGGGAGTGTGATGTAATTGATTCTGGAATGGTTTCCCTAGTAATATATGAACCTTGTTTTTTTATTTATATTTATTGGTTATCCAGCGTCATCTGTTGTGTAATATATGATTTTCCAAACCCTCAGTTAAAATAATTTAAATGGACTAAGTGAGTGTTATTATCTAATGGATTGGTTTATCTTTTGTTTACCTTGTTTTTCATCAAGTACACGAATGAAATATCTATTATATAAGATATTCATAAAACACTATTGGTGGTGGCCTACAGATTTGTACTCACACCCTACTCAGGTCATCATTGGGTACCCTAAAAAACTTCTTGGTCGTTGGTCAGTGAAAGGGAATAGAGCCAATGCTAGATGGTTGATTGGGAATAGGATGTTCATAGAGGAGGGGAGCAGAGTTGATGTCAAAACTAAATTGGGAGATCCTTTGGTTTTTCAATATTTTATGGTTTCCTTACACTTTGCACTTTTTTCATGACCTTGAATACTTGTTGTTTGATCATGGGATTGAACCTAGTATAGGGAAATGTATTTTAATGCACGGTAATTATTCATTTCATATTGTTTATATTTTAATTGGTTGCATATTCTATCTAATGTGCCTTACTCTGATAAAGAGGGTATAGTCTCCCCACATGAAATATTAGACATTCATTATTCGTTGGGAGCCTCTGGAGTAATGGGAGGTTCACCTGAGGTCTTTTGGGATAGTATATTTAGAATAGAATGTTTATGGCTAGTGGATATCCATATTTTATATTACTATGGGTACTTCCTATTATGTTTTTTGAGATGTGAGATTGGAAATATAAGAAGATGTCTCAATGAAGTAGTTGTCCAGTAGGGAGACACGAAGATATCACTAAGAATTATCCTCCATAAGTGGAGAGAGAAAATCCAATAATCTAAGGAAATAGGGGAGAGGAACAATTTCATGAGAAACTTGCCTATTTTATGAAAATTATGGAATGATACCATGGGTGGGTTTTTCTAGGTTTGTTTGAGCTAAAAAGGGATTTTTTGTTCCAACACCCTCAAATTTTTTTTGGAGAGGGTGTACATTATAAAATAGAGTTCTATATACAATCCATATTGATGATTCTTGCTCACTTAGAGACTCCTCCCGAGAAGTGAGTCTAGTTGGTATCTTACATGTTGCAAGGAAAGGAAAATAACTCATGGGATGTTCTTTTTCAGACCTAAAAATATGATGGTATAATATGGAAAGGCATAAAAAATATTCTAGAACATTTATATCCACATACCATGAGAAATGGGAAGGATGTAGAGTTTATGAGGTTGACTTAGTGGTCCGTGTTAGTAATAGATTTTGTTGGCCACTTCACTGACTTTGAAAGTTTTTTTAATATTTGGAAGGGGATGGGGTGTATATGGAATGAAGTTTATAGGATTTAATTAGATATGAGATCATGTCCCATGTGAATATCTTCCTCTTAAAGAGGTTAACCTAGGTGGTCAATCATGCCCTTATTATAGACAGAAATCTCAGGGGGGGGGATTCTAATTGTGGATGTGTAGATCTTGTCAGGAATCCCAGTGGTGTGTCTTACAATGTTAAGAATATTTTTTTTAGATTTTAAAAAATGTATATAGTGTGAAGAGTAATTGTAAAAGGGAACTATCCATTCAATATAGTTATCAGTTTTTGTTTTTTAGTGTGGTAGTTTTGGACACATGCGTGGTCATTGTTCTTGACCACTAGTTTAGTTCTTAGTGTGCGGTATGTTGGGGCATGTGAAGAGGTGCTGTATGAACCATCGATATATGGGTAATTATGGAGGATCATGGCCTACTCATAATGTAGTAATGGGTTGGACACATCATATCAGGTAGGCAGTTGGAGCTCTACTGGCTATATCAGTTGGGGTAATGGATGTGGTACTACAAGATAGAAGCATCCATATTTTTCAGGTAGTGGAGCACTAGGAACTTAGGTCAGAACTTGGGTAATAAGGGAAGGCCATCTCCATTTAATTCATCATGTAATTGAAGTTGGTGAGTCTAGGACATCTATAGTTCGAGGTACAATTCTTGTATCTTTCACTTTTTTTAGTTCTTCGTTTGATACAGTTTCCTCACATTAATTTTTATATTCCAAATTTTTGAGTGTGTTGGACATAGTGGTTGATTCAACTTGTGTATTTGTGATACAACATTAGGGGTGAGAGAGGAAGATATACATAAATGAAAGTGGTGTGATCTTGATGTTAGTAGGTACCATTTTCTCTGGGAAATTTTTTGTGCTGGAGATGTCAAGGTTTGACCTAATTTTCGGCATGGTTTTCTTTTTGTTGTATCATTCACATATTGTATGTTACCCCCATAGGGTAAATTTTATATCCTTAGAAGGGAATATATTTGTTCCTTGTGGGGAGTTATATATCCATGTAGGATATGCAGGGACAATCATTTAGTAGTTTGGTGAACTCATATCCTAAGCGAATTGTCTAATGAAAGATGGTAGTAGAATAGATCAACATGAATCTCTACTATTGGTGGATCAGTTTTCAGAAGTATCTCTTGAATATTTCTTGATGAATCCACCCAAGAGGGAGGTCAAGTTCATAATAGACTTTATCTAGGGATAAGAACCAATATTCATACCATCATATAGAATTTCACCGGAAGTACTCCAAGAACCTAAAACATAAATTTAGAAACTAGAAAAAAAGGGTTTTATTCATATAATTACATCACCTCATGGATCTCCATGGGTTAATTTAAATATTTATAATGGATTCTTATTGTTGTTTTTTGATTATAGAAAGTTGAATATGATATCAGTTAAGAACTGATACCCTCTTTCGTGAATCAATGATTTTTGACCAGCTTAAGGGTAATTCCATTTTCTCTAGGATTGATTTGAGATCAAGGTATCCTTACTTAATGGTGAGATTGTATGATATGTCAGAAACTGCATTCATGAGTAGGTATGGGTTGTATGAGTTTTTTGTGATTCCATTCGATTCAATCAATGAACCAACAATATTTATAGACATAATGAACTAAATCATTCAAACGTTCCTATATAAGTTTTGGTTTTATTTGTGGATGAAATATTGGTGTACTCCAAGACTCATGATAGCCAGGCCAGAAATATTTACATTATCTGGAGTTATCGAAGAGAGCATGGTATATACACTAAGATATCTATTTCTCATTTCGTGATTTATAGGTTGCATTTACTGGGCCACATAATATCTAAGGAAGGTGTGACAGTGTACCCCTAGAACGTGAAATCAGTTGTATCATGGGAGAATCCTAATAATTGTTTTGATGTACAATGTTTTCTAGTTATAGAAGGTGATTATCTAAGGTTCATCTAGGATTTCTACTACTTGGTGATAAATAGTTTGGGCATGATCTATGAGGTCATACAGTTTGATGGGTCCAGTTCATTTAATAATTTCATCCAGTAGTTAAATAAGTAATTGACTCGTTCACCGATTTTGATCCTACCACAGCTGAGTAAAGAGTATAACTTATTTTTTGATGCATCTAATGTTGGACTTGGGCAAGTGTTGATGAAGGATGATATGATGTGGAATATGGGTCATCATAATTGAGGCCTCATGAATTAAATTACCCTATTCATGATCTTGAATTTTTTTAGTAGTTTATGCCATAATGTTTTGGAGGAATTACTTTTTTTGGAGAGAGATTTATTATGTGTATTGATCATAAAATCCTTATGTACATCTTCTCCCTTTGTGATTTGATCTTCAGAAGGGATGATGTGTTTAATATATGGAATAAATTTATTTTGAGATGGTCTACATGCTAGGAATGTGAAACTGTGTTTTGGATGCATTGAGTTGAAATAATCAAAATTAGGTGGTCCATGGATCATGTTTCGAGTGGAGGATGATGGTGTTGTTTTCATAGATGCATCTTAAGGTGTAGGATGGTCAATAGAAGATAAAAAATTCATCCTTGGTAGTGGAGTCCATTATTATGAGATATATTAAGGAGATACAGTATGAGGATATGAATTGTTTAGATTTAAGGGAAATTTATGAAGGTGGGGAGACATCCTCCAGTTTGGCAGTTAGTGATGATAAGATCATTTATATTTGAAGATGTTTTTTCATGCCTCTATGTATGCTAGATGGACTGATGCATTAGTTTCCTGCATCAAAGTGGGAGGTGCATCCCAGATTAATCAAACTGCATCACAGGCTTTGAAGGATGTATTGGTGGCTAGGGATGAAAAAAGAGGCGGCGGGTTTCATGGAGTGATGCTACACCTATCAATATGTAAAGTAGGGCATTAGTGACTCTGTGATTTCTTAGAGTCCTTACCCATTCTATAATTGAAATGGTCTAAAGTTAAAATGGATTGTGGGGTGGGTCTTCTTATAAAATATTATAATAATGATGTGATATTGGTTTTTGTGGATTAGTAGACAGTGGTGAAACATTTTCTAATGATTCGAGAGACCTTCACCATGGATCTGCTGAGAGAGTTTTATGTTTGTGAGATAGTGTATTTGCATGGCGTTCCATGATCAATAGTTTGTGATTGTGATTCAAGGTTAACTCCATGCTTCTGGAAGGGTTTATATAAATCACTTGGTATCTATGTGTTTTTGGAGTAAGAATTTCCACCCAAAGATGGACAGACACTCCGAGTGTACTATTCAAGGGTTAGAGGACATGTTGAGATAATATGTCCTTGATTTTTGTGGATCACGGGAGAATCCCCTAGCACATTTTATGTTTTCTTATAACAATATATATAAACCAATGATTCAGATGGATCTGTATGATGCACTCTATGGGAGGCTGTATAGATCCCCATTATGTTTGATGGAGGATGGGGTTTCCGAGTTATTGGGACCGAGTCTCATGCAAGAGATATCAAAGCAGGTTTAGTTGATTTGGAATCATATCGGTATAACTCCAAGTAGGAAACATTCATATAGATATTAACATCATTGACCAATTGAGTTTATGTTTTGTGATCATGTGTTTCTTCGTTTGATTCAAAGGGCGTGTCAATATCAGATTCCATATTAGGGTATGTTGGTTCCTAGATTCATGGGGAAATTTGAGATTTTGTGGAGGATTGGATAGGTTCCCAATGATAGAATCTTTCATTGAGGTATAGTGGTATGCATGATATTTTTCATGTGTTACACCTTAAATAGTATCAAACAGACCCAGAAAATGTGATTGATGTTGATGATGTTGAGTTTGAGTCGGGGGCATCCTTTGAAGATATTCTAGTTTCTATTGTGGATCGTGGTGAGATAGTCATGCGAGGTAAGACTCTTATGTTTGTTCGAGTATTATAGAAGCAGGGTAATGTTCATGAAGAATATTGGTAATGGGAGATAGATATGTGCACCTAGAGGATTAATTATTTTTTCCTTAGAAAATTAGTGATTCTTGGGAGTGCAACTCAAACATGAGACATTATAATTTGGGGAGGTTGTAAAATCCCGATATTCCATGAGGTATGAACTTATTAAAAAATTATGGTTCAAATAATTTTATGTTTGTTAATAATAAGTGTTTCAAGTCTATAAGGAGAATGACGATGTTTTAGTGGTTCTAGACACAAAATAATGGAAAATGAGTCCTTCTAGTGCATGGCACATAGTTAGCCTATATTTAGCAGTAACTGGGTTCCCTAACTATGCATTCCTGAATGAGGGGTATAGGGCTTACAGAAACCATTAAATGGTGAATGAAAAAATGTGCAGGCTTGTAAAAAACCATATCATATGGTAATATAATGATTTCTTAAACTCTTTTGGATTCCCATGAAATAGTGAGTCTTAACACCCTCTTAAAAAAATGGTGGTGCATGGTTGGTGCATTGTTTGGCCAACTGTAGAACCAACCAAGTACCCATTTAAATTGGTGATTTTATGATTTTTACCCAATGGTACTGTTGTTTTATAACCTTTTAGTTATCTTAATTATTCTTTTTACAATCAATGGGATTAACCAAAACGCCACAAAATTCACAACGATTGATCTCCTTCATCTCAAAACCGTTTGAAATGACATAAGTTACGAGTCGATGCTTTAGGTGAGTCTAAAACTCCTCTTTCTTCCCTTTTTTCCAGATTATTAATTGTGAATTATATCTACTTATTCTGATTCCTTGAACCCCTCTTATTCTAGTGGATCCTAATTTGGGGAATTGATGGGCATTCAAATCCAAGTCAAATACTAATGTTAAGAGAGTTTTCTTTTGAATCAAGGTAGGTGGTTAATAAGTTATATCCCACATTCCTATTGGTTTTTTTTTGATTATGTGGATTTTATTTGGTGTGGTTGTATTTCCATTTTGTGTTCCTTTAGTAGGAATGATGAATTTATGCGGGTCATTTTTAATTTATCCCCTCATGATCACCAAGTGATTCATCTCTGTTGATTTGAAAGGGTTAAGGGCCACCCATGGGGTACGCTACTTCTTGAACATGGAAATTGATATGATAAGTTTATAATTGAATTTCTATCAGATAGATACCATAATTAATGTATTGACATGTGTTCATGGTTTAGTAATGGGAACTAAGGGTGATTTTGTTGATCCCTAACCTTGCATAAAGGGTTTTATGGAATATTGTGAATGAGATAAATTAATTATAGTGAATTTGTTAAATGACCTATAGTTTTAGATGAGAATGTGTAAATGGGTAATACATGAAAACAATATATTTATTGAATGAACCTTGAATTGTGAATAAAATTTAAATTGATTCATTATGGGTTATTTAAATGGTTTATGTGATCAATTTTTACTAATTCATGGGAACATGGATTGGTGCATGTGGGGTATTAGACTAAGGATCCCCCTATGGGCCGGGTTGGACTGCAAATCTAAACCTCATCCCTAGAATTCTTAGGATGGCGATCTAGAATAATGCTATAGTCCCCTAACAGAATCATTTAATGAGACTACCTATATTGAGGATCCAAGTTAGTGTGATGTAATTGATTGTGAAATGGTTTCACTTGTAAGATAAGAAACTTTATTTGATGTCATTATGTTTAGTGGATAACCAGCATCATCCATTGTGTTATAAATTATTTTACTTACCTTGGGATTAAATGATGATATTAGTTTAATTTAATTTTTTAACTAATGGAATGGTTTATCTTTCTTTACCTTATTATACTTTTAGTACATGTATATACTATCTATTAAAGTAGTTATTTTGTAGACACTATTAATGGTGGCCTAATGAATTTTACTCACATGCTACTCAAGCCATAGTTGGGTACCAAAGAATACCTCATGGTTGTAAGTCAGGTTAATGGAAAATGACCTATAAAAGAGGATAAAATGAGAATGGGATTTTAATGGAGGATGTGACCAAACTCGGTGTCAGAACACATTTTTAAGACACTTCTGTTTGTCTTTATTTTGGGGCTTTCTTCCACTTGGATCTGTATGAAATAAAACGGCTTACTTATCATTTGGTTGTGGTCTTGTAACCATTTTGGGGAAATGATTTCTAATGTAGGGCTATTGTTTATTTTTTATTGTTTCATTTGTTTTTATGCTATTTATTGTTTCTTACTCTGATAAAGAGGGTATTGCCTCCCCACATGACTTATTAGACCCTTACTTCTAGTCTGTAGACTCTACCATAAAGATAGGCATTCTTGAGGTCATGTGGTGACCAAGCTCGGAGCACCTATTTTTTGGATTATGGGATAGGGATTTTACCACATAAAAAGTGATATTTTAATTCCAAAAAAATTTATAATAGGTAAAGAACAAAACTCCAGGATCTGATGAAAAACATAGTTTTTAACTTTTTACCTTTGATATCAATAAATGTGATCTAATTTTGGCCATAGAAAACATACAAAATTAAATGGAAATGTTGGAACACATATATTCCAAATGAACATTTAGGTTTACAGTTTTATAAAATTTGGACCATCTCTTACATAGTAATACTAATATCCCAAAGTGAATTTTTTTCAAATAAACCAAGCATTTATAATTTCACAATAAGTCTCAAAAATCTCTAATAAAATACTTTATTCATGAATCCTTTTGTGTCAAAAATCAATTAATATTATTATCACACCTTGGGGAAATACCAAGATAAGATCTTTGATCTAAAGCTCTCAGTAATGGTAAACATAATATTTGACAATTGAATGTAACATGTGATAATCGTATGAACATATGTGTATGATGAAATAAACCAAGTGCATGAGAAAAACATAAGGGACATTATATATATATATATACATGAATCTTTAAACAAGTGACTTGGAAGAAATATTTAAAAATAAATGATTCATAAGAATTAGAAATAATGAGCCAAAAATAATGTTTGATCAATATAATGTTAAAATACCTATAACTCTTCTAAAGAAAATATGTCAGTATATAGGAACATTATATTCCTTACATATGCTATAATTTTTTTGATCATAGTTAAATATATTTGAGAAACCACCCTAATTATATCTCTCACTCTTTCATTTGATAAAATGTAATATGACCCAATGCATTGGATAGTTTTATTAGGCTCAGTCTCCATCCAAGTTAAATTGAGTAGTCCTATTATATAATATGTATCAGGATCACCCATCGTATAAGCTATATCAGGGACACATGTTTTAGAAGATGTATTAGGATAACACCTTAAATATGTTGTAACATTATCCCCCTTCATCATATAAAATGATATAGTATTATAAGGAAATAAAACACATCGAAGAATTTATTTTTATCATCATTATTTTAATAACATCATACATTCAATTATAACATGATTTACCCATGAAAAATAAAGGGGTTCCATGAATATCCCCATGAAAAAATCAATATTAATCTAAATATCGAATAAGGATGATTCCATTAAAAAAATTCCCAGTTGATCATAATTAATATACAAGACTATTGTTGTTGATGAATATACATATCATAAAAATACCACAAAACATCATGGGGAAAATACACTTCTAATGTTGAAAATAATCTTTAAAAACATAAAATTTATGGAATATTAAAAATAATTATTTCTAAAGACAAATTTATAAATGAAAGTAATATTCAATTCCTGGAGTGTTCATGACTGTTGGATTTTTTTCATGTAATAATCATTAAAACAAATATTCTATTCACACCATTGATAAAAAGTACTTTGTTATAGAACTGAAAAGATTATACATTACTTAAAGATTCAATCATGGGTAAAAATGAATTAAAAAAATTATTGAATAATTTTTAAAAACATATTTTAATTTTCTTGAAAACATTGACATAAAGTAAAACAATTTTCTAACCAAAATAAGGGATATAAGATATAATTACCTTAAAAACATTTTACTATCCATTTAGAGTAGTAAAGAGTGGAAAATGGTACTAAAAATAAAATATATATAAATAAAATGAGGATAAAAAATTAAATGTTTTTATCACATAAAGATCATATAATTTCTTAGTGGAAATTAATGATTAAATAATCCTAAATAAAATGGGAATGAAACATAAAGACCATACCACTTTAGTAAAATTTTAATTGTTAAACCCATGAAATAATTACATAAAATGAATCATTAAATATCATGAAGATAAGTAGATTCATGATATAACATGTTAGTGGTGAATTATATATATTTAATTTTTAAAAATTGTTGAATAACATTAATTTATGTCCTAATGAAAGGAATATGAAATGAATAACCACTAAAAATATAATATCATTGACTGGAGAATAAAATAAAGGAGAGGTTATATGTAATATAATTAAATAAGACCAAATATTTAAATAACACATAAATAAAAAAAATTTAATTTTCTAAAGAATTATGAAATATAATAATAAATGATGAATTGATATATCACAATGACTGTAAACTAAGTTAAGAAGTCCCATACTTCTTTAGTAACACCCAAATTGATACCTATTGGATAAATAAAAATGAATTTTAACATAAAATATAATTAAATATGAATGATTTATGATATAAAAATTAAAAAATGAAAAAATATATAAAAAATGTAACATAAATTATTTTCATTACATTAAAACACCCCTGAATGTAGGGGAATTGAGACGAAACCCCTTAACTAGAGTCAAGACATACTATGATTTTACTTTTACACATGTATAATAAACTTATAAAAAAGTAATATTTCATTAAAAACTATTTCAGGTTTAATACGTCATAATTAAAAAATTTATTTAATATATATTAATGTCAAAATAAATTACATAATCTATTATATCCATGTTCTGTATTTTGAGGACCTTCACTTAAGAGTTGTAAAATGTCTTCAGTATGTTGAAAGTGGTCAAAGAGTGAATTAATAAATAATATATAGGTTAATAATCTTGATATAATTATAATTTTTATAAATTAATTATACTTTTAAAAATAAACATCAATTGTGTTTAAGAAAAGTGAATTAAATTACAATCATAGAGATGACCACCTATTTGTACGCATGTGTATCATTTTTATTTTTCAACGATCATTATGGATAAAAATATAGTTTTCTGTTATATTTATAGATTTTTTATTTTATTAAAAATAAATTAATATATATTTAAATACATTAAATATATCATCCATGTGATGGGGTAGTAAAAATGAATTGCTATGCTTCGAATAGGTGGTAGTCTACATGTACATAGAATGGCATTTTAATTTTTAAATGGATATAATAATATAGAAAACTATTATATAAAATCATTAAGTAATTATAATTATTCATGATCATATTATTTATATATATTCAATATATCATTATAATCAAATATGGTAGGGGTTGATGAAAAATAATTACATCTATGTGTGTGGTGATAGTCCTCCATACTGACTAACAATGCACTCATTTCACATTTAATTGAATTGGGTATAAATATATGCTATGAAATTAAAATAATAAAAAATCAAGATTTAGAATATATTTATGTTATCTTTTCATCATTATTTAATATTATTTTGAATAGTTAGTACAAGAAATAAAACAAAAACAATCAGTTGAATGATATACCTCTTCAATGGACAACCTACTTTTCCTGAAACCTTTATTCCTCTACTTTTGTTATTATGAAAAAAAAAACATATATAACATGGTTAGGTATTTTAAAGAAGTTATTTTTGCTAGACCATGATGAAAAAATGGACCATAACTTTTTGATATAATAGAATATGATGTGCCTATTTATAAGTGAGGGGGGGGAATTCTTGAAATGTAATTACTTACAAAAATAATATAAAATATATTTTACTTTTAAATGGTGATAAATTCTTAAAATTAGAATATAAGAAATGTATGAGTTGAATCCTCGAATATAATATAATTTTGATATTTTAAGGTGGTGTTTTAACTCTGATCTATTTTTTAACCATCATTAATCCCTTTTACAATTATAGAAATAATTGTGTTTTTACAATTTTAGGGCCATAGAAGTTACTGTTAAAAGACATGTGACCCATAAATAGAGTATAAATTTTATCTTAAACCACATCTCATTAAGTTAGTAAAGAATAATAATTTATAAGATTATATTATTTAATAAAATATTAATTATTAAAAAATTCCAAAAATTTAATTTTTTGAAATACAAGAAATACTATAATAGAATATACGTATAACTAATTTCAAATGGTTCAAAAAAGAACATGTATCTAAATATAAGGAATATATGGTCTTAATATAATCGCTTATTTAAATTTATATAGGTTTATATATTATTATAAAAAAATTGGTTTATCCCCTTCGTTATGCAATTTTAACCCTAATCGAGTAATGACTATTCAAAAAATAATGGGTTATAATTTTACATATAACATGGAAAATTATTTAAAAAAGTCATTCAGATGACATTTGAGATTATTTATCACCCTAATTTTCATCTTTTATGATTTATGTGTTTTTAAAATAGTTTAATAAAGTATTATAAAACATTATATATTATTAATATATTTTTATAAAGTAACATCCCAACTTGGGTGCCTCTTATCTGTTGTCCCGAGCTGCTTCTCCACATGACCTCAAGAATGCCTAAACTTTTTCCAAAGGCTATAGACTAGCAACAAGGGACTAATGGAACATAGGGGGAGACTGTACCCTATTTATAATATTATGGTACAATATTTAAATATATGAAATAAAGAAACAAGTAGATACTAACATGTATCAAAATCCATTTCCTAAAATTCGGTACAATCCCCCAACCAAATTGAAAATATAATTTGTCACGTCAAATAGTTCCAAGTGCAATGAAAACAAATTAAAAGAAAAATATAAGAGTCCAAAAAATCATTCCTGACTCAATGTCTAGATCCCTCATCCATGAACATCCCATAACAAAATTGACTATCTAGAATATGGCCTTTTCCAATGTCCAGACCTACAACCATGATGTCTTCTCAGTAGCCCAATAGTGCCCCAGGCAGCATGTGAGTACAAATCAGTAGGCCACTACCAACAGTGTCTACAAAATATCTAGTCTAAATATATATTGAATGAAATACATAATTAATAACAAGATATAAAAAATATAAATTGGGTACCACTAATTTAAAATGTTCACTTTATCAACTTTGATCATTTGTCTAAGGGGTTATCAATTTTAATGAAATACACTTCGACCTTTGTAGGTCAAATGAACTACACATAAGGGGGAGAATAAAGTCCCTTTCATCACAAGGGAAAAAATACTCAAGATAATACATATCACTCACCTTAGAGCCTTTGTCCATGCATTCACATCACAAGCATTCGTTAGGGGAATAGATCCTCAGTTCGACTCCCTAATCCATGCCTTAGTGGTGTGGGGATTACAGATTCTATTTAACCTGGCCCAAGGGTGTAGAGATTTATTTCTAATAACACACTCATACAACTAATACATTTGTGAATGTTTCTTTAACCATATAAGACACACACCATTTACATACCATAACTCATTAAAGACATTTACCATTTAAAAATCATTGTTCATTAAGAACATATACCATCTTCATGCCTTAACCCATTAGTACATTTAACATTTACATGACTTAATCAATTTACACATTTACCAGTTACATGACATAACTGATTTACACATTTACCATTTTAAAACCATATTCTAGTTAACACATTCACTTTATACCAAACATCCCTTATTTCCATGAAAATGAAAACACACAATTATAATTAGTTAAACTTAATAATTCAAGTTAACAGGTCAACATAATTATCATGAGTTCTATCTCATAACAATTTATATCTATACATAACAACATAATTCCATGTTCAAGAAAGCGACACACCCCATGGATGGACCTTAACCTGGCCTAATCAACCTTAATATATCCCATAGGGATCATTTGGGGTTAAATTCATCATATAGAATGAAAATTAATCATTTATACCAAGAATAACAAAAAAGACAACATAATGGTACATGTTAACAATCAAAAATACATAAATGATAACCACAAGTCTGTGGGATAAAACTTTTAGGCCACCTAACATGATTTCATATATAAATTCCTATTCAAACTTGGCCTTTGATTCAAACTCAAAAACCCATAAAATACCCTACTGAGGATCAATAAGAGAAATATGATTTAGATATTTAGAAGAAGAAGAATGATTCCATATGTCCTAATCTAGAAAAATTAAGGAGGTTATACCCATCTATGACATCTTTCTATACCCAACGATGCCCCAAATGAAAAAAATGATGGAGATTGATCATTGGGAAGTTTTAGAGAAAGGGGTTATAAATCATGGTTGTTGTAGTAAGTATGGGGTGGAAATTAGTTTTATTAAACTTAATTTAAAAGGTAAAAAATGATAAATTTACCCAACATTGATGAGGCACATGTTTTGACTATACGGTTGGCAAAATCTTATGCCACCCTATGTATAAGAGGGGGGTCAGGTTGTAAGGCCTCCTGGGAGACCATATAGTTTGGAAAACTGTGTAATAAGAATGTGGGATGGCTTTCCAATCCTGTATGGTTTCCCCTAAACCCTTGATTTATTTTACAACCTTTCACCTCCTCTACTAGGACATTATGGTTAGGGCACATAGTTACTACTAACTATGTGCCAACCGTGAAACCTATACTGGATGTTCCTTTTCTCATTCTTTCATGTCTTGAACCCTGGATAAATTGCTAAGACTCCTTATAAAATTGATAACCAATTAATTAAACAACATAAAGATATTTTAACAAAAAACAGTAACCAGTGAATAACTCTAAAGAAGTTTGGGATCTTAATCAATACTATTCATTTAGTTTGACATTAATGAAAAGGGAATAACAATTAATTTTGAGTAGAAACCTATCACATGTACCCTAATATTCTATAATGATCTATAATATTCTAGAAAATCTTTAAAATATATAATAATATTCCTTTTATTATTTTTAAAATCATTTAATATATTTTTATATTTCGTGCCCAAGCACTATGCTAGGGTTTCGTAATCATTTATTATAATTATTTAATCATTAATTTTTTTAAAAATTAACAAAAAATAAAATAATTGAAATTTTTAATAAATTTTTTTAATTGAATATATGTTTCCTATATCTCCATCACAAAATATTAGATATATTAAAAGAAAGTGAGTGAAATTTTTTACATTGTATTTAAAAATAATAATATAATTGATTTAATCAATGGAATGTCGCCTAAAATTACACCATTTTCCAAATGTGGATGACTATAGGTGAAATATTGAATTAAAATGAAATATTGGATTATTTTGGGTTATTTTTTTGACCTTTACATATTCATGTTAACCTTAATTTCGTGATTTACCATTATTATGGTACGAAAAATTTTCCATTGTTACTATTCATAATTGGCAAAAATAAAAGGTACTAATTTACTGAATTGAAACATCCTTATTCAAAATACTAGATTCAATTTTCAATATTAAATACCTAGATGTGGTATAAATAAATTTTTATATAAATTCATTAATTGAAAAGAAGAATATTTTTTGATTAATGTGTTTTTAAGAAAAAAATTGAACTAATTCCAAAATAAATTTTAAAACTGATAAAAATGTAAGTAATAAGTTTATATAAAATTTAAAATGGTATACATTACATTAAGATAAAAATCAATAAATAATTTTCCTTTTTAATGTATTTAAATGAAAATTTAAAAAAATATAGATTTTCACAATTTAATAAATAATGTATTTTCAGAGAAACCAAAAAATTTCACCATAAGATAATTTATATAAGATGATTTAAAAAATAATATATTTTTTATAAAACATAATTTTTAATTTCAAGAAAATAATTATATTATTTAATCATAATATTAAATAAAAAACATTTTGGACCAAAATATATTTTTAAATCATAAAAATACTTTTCTAAAAAATGAGTTTTTATTTCCTTTAAACTATTAAACAAATTTTTATTTTGTTTGATATATATATTTATATACATATATATATATATATTTAATTATTCTATTAATTCTATTTATACCAATTTATTTAATGTAATGGAATTAATATTAATATTTAAATATTAATATTTTATGTTTCCTATCATATTTGTTTTGCATGATATATATTCCATCAAAAAATGTGTTCATTTAAAATATTGGGTAATTATATTAACTAATTATTGTTAAATTAAATCCTCATAACATTAAAATAATTTTGGTAAATAAGGGTTTTAAATTTAAATGTACATTTTTGAAAACCCAAATCATAAAAAGGGTTAATAAATCATTCACTAAATAAGTGGAAAAGAGAACTGAAAAGTTCCTTTGGAAGAAACCCATAACTAGTTTTTTAAATAAGTGAATATTTGTGGGATAAAAAAATATAGACATGGAGGAAAACTATAACATCCAAATAATAATGGGGAGTGAAAAAACACTGATCACATGAATGTGAATGATCAAGATAAATTTAGTAACCACCAAACTATAAATTAATTATGTGTGAAATAAAACATAGATTCATCATATCTGAAGGTAATATGATACATTTTTTGTTTCAAGATACTTTTACAATATTTGAGAAATTAAATTACCATCATGAATAAGAACATATGGAAATATAAATACACTAAAATTATAATTTCATAATTTAATATATTTCTCTCACAATATTATCTTTCACTCTAATTTTTTTATTAATGATGAGTTATTCATGCTTGATGCACTCAATTCAACATATATCAGATCACATAATCAAAAACCGAATAACTAATTATCCATCTAATCTTTAAATATTAACCAAAACTAAAATGGATAGAACAAGATAATATAATATCAAAAATTATTAAACATTAATATATGTAAATAATACATTATTCATAAAAATTAACCAATAACACCAACATTAAAAAATAAATAAATAAATATATATATATATAATTATATATCCCAAATAACCTCTATATAATCAATATTAGAAAATGTTTTAACCCCAATATTTATTTCATAACTTCAATATGAATCCCCCAAAAAAGTAAAATTATTCCTTGGAAATAATACTTCATTTTAAACTTAAGGGTTTTATATACCTCAAACAAAAACATTTATCGAAAAATATCATTAATAACATATAAATCGTATCACATAGAACATAAAAATTGGTTTATTATATATTAATAATATAATCAATCATAAAGTTATAAACACATTATGGTATCCATAACTCTTATGATAACCTCAAATGAAATCATCTTTGTCTCCAATGACTTCTAAACTCTGCTCTGATACATATTTTAATAGACATGGACTCTCACTCCTCTATTTTATTAGAAAAATTTAATCATTAAATTTTTGACATTGATTCCAATAAACGTTCCACAATTAAATTAATCTAATACATAAAACATTTAATATAAATATTTGATCACTTATATCCCAATGTTATTTTTCGGTTCTTATTTTTTTGATATTAGGAGTAACTCTTCCATAATAATACCCATACCCTCAAGTGAGAAATTTTTCATATATTCCCACATTTCATATTCCATAACATGTCTTCAAAAACTCCAATACAATTTCTCTAGCATGATATGTTTCTTATCACCAATTATTTTACAAAATTCATCATATCGCAGGGAACAATAAATATTTGAATAATGAGTTAAAATGATAAGTAATCATAAAAAAGGAATTTTACGTTGAATTTTATTAGTGATTATAATATGGGAATAAGGTAATTATGAAACAAACAAAGTTCACGATTATAACATAAGAGAATGTGTACCCATTAATACTTAAATAATTTAACATGTGACATAGAATAATGATTTAAAAAATGAAATAATAATATGAATAAATAATATTGAGCCATATATCATCAATATATATCAATGAGATTTTCAAATACCCTAATCAAGAATAAATAATATTTATTGT
The DNA here is from genome assembly GCA_963277665.1 of Viscum album. Classification (NCBI taxonomy): domain Eukaryota; kingdom Viridiplantae; phylum Streptophyta; class Magnoliopsida; order Santalales; family Viscaceae; genus Viscum; species Viscum album. Next base: position 1,145,183,527 of record OY728140.1, read on the forward strand.
TATCTTGGGACATTATATTCATAACATGTGTTAGAAAGGACTAGACCCTAATAAAATAAAAATAAGAAACCTCCCTAGTTAACTCACTCTGTATTAACTTAGAACACAATAAACATTACCCAATTCATTTGAGAGATATATTAGGATTATATATAATATAAGATGAATCATCCTTATAATTAATATCATGTGTACTAGGATAACCACACATATAAAATGTATTAGGATCACATATTGTATAAGTATTATTGAGATCTCCCATTGTATAAGTTGAGTCTAGATCACCCATCATCTTTAATAATGTCCACTATGAATTAATAAAAAATACAGAAAAATAATAAAGATGGTGTCATTACAACATTTCCACAATGTATCATAAGTAAAAAAATGATTGATTTAATTATTGAATAGATATACAATAAAAATATCAATAAGAATATTTTTAAGGAAAATACCCATTCCACATTGAAAAATTGGTAAACAAGGAATTAAAATCCATTTAGAATTATTAAAATAAATTTTTTGAAAACATTTCAGGTTATATAGATATGGAATAAAAATGTGTTATGATAGAAAGTGAATAAATAAGATTTTATTTTCTCAAAAACATTTTCTGAATAATTTACTGAACTCGATAGAATAAAATGGTACTAAAACATCAAAAAATAGGGAAATAACAATAGATGAATAAAAATAAAATGTTTTTTAAATGTAAGAATAATATAATTTATCAATCTAAATTTGGGTAGAAAAACCTCAGTTAAAATGGGATAAAAATATTAATACTTTTAATATTTGGTAACAATTGAATCACTATGCCCATGAAGGAATAACATCAAATGAAACATTAATTATCTTTATCGTAAGGAGATTAATGATATAACATGTCAAAGGAGAAGTATATAAACCACACAAATGTAGATAGGTTCATAACATAAATGTATGTTCTAAGGAAAGAGAAATTGAGATCAATAATCTTTACAAAGCGCATATTATTGGATTGAGAATTAATAAAAGTATAGATTATGTGTAACAATTTATAAAGCGCATTGAAAATGTGGTGATACAATTTAAGTCTAAAAAAATATTTTACACATAATAGTGACATATTATAATCAATGAAAATGTGATATAACCTAATAAAGATAAATTGAGTAAACAAAACCCATGCTACTTTGGTGATATCTGAATCAAAATTCCATGTATGAACTAACAACAATTTTAACAAAACAATACCACGAATTATGAATTATTCATGAAATAACATGAAAATGTGGAAATTTACATATCATATAAATTGTTTTTTTGTTTATGACATTAAAAAGGGCCTCAATGAAGGGAAATTGAGGAGAAATCCCATAGACCGAGTCCACACATTTAATGTATTTCATTTAACATGTGTATAATAAACATATATAAATTATTTTATTTATTGAGAACCATTTAAATATTTAATAACTTTTACTTAAAAAATTATTTCAATTAATTCAATTTAATATTTTATTACAAAATATGTTATGTCTATGTCTTGTGTTTTTAGGATGTCTGGTTCATAATTGAAAAACACATCAGAATATTGACCATGGTAAAAGTGATCAATTTTACATGATCTAAAAATTTATAATCATGTATTATTTATCATTTTTATACATTAATTATACTTTTAAAATCAGTAAATTAAAACATGTATGAGAACTAAATTTTTTTATAATCATGGTGACAGTAATCTATATGTATGTGTGTGTTAAGATTCGATTTACCGAAGATCTTGAATGAAAGTTTGTAAGAATTATTTTACCATCATGAAGTGATTATTATTTAATAAATATAATATTTTCTATTTTATTACTTCATAAATATATCATCCATGGTATGTGGTGATGAAAAATTAATCACATAACTTCAAAGAGGTGGTAATCCAAACATACACAAAAATCTATATATCATTTTGAAATGAAATGAAATGATATAAAATATATAACACAATATCTCTCTTTAATAATAAAATTTTAATTAATAATATATATGCGCATTAAATTCATCGTTATAATCATCAATGAGAGATGTTGATGAAAAAAAAAACAATTACATCTGTTTACGAGGTGGTAGTCTTATTACACATGAACAATGAATTCATTTCATAATTTATGATAGTCGAGAAGATTTTAGGTTATGTAATTAAAGAAATAAAATATTAATATCTATAATATGATGATTACATTAATTCATAAGAGATGAATAATATTTCATGGATTTAAAAGAACAAATAAAATAACTGTTAAAAGTTATTCATCTTCAATAAAGAAACCTATTTTCATTACAGCTGAAGCCCAACAATGTTTTCATTATGCCTAATATAATATTAGTAAAACATAGGTAAGGAGGATTGAAATGGATTTGGGTAGCTATTGGTGGAACTGAATGGATCTTGAATTGTGGAGTGAAGGGAAGATGGGGTGCCCATTATTAGGTGAGGGGAGAGAATTCCGGAAATTTCCTAAACAATTAAATTAATATAAATTATTATTATTGTAAAAAGAATAATATTTTTTTAGTTTGAATATTAGATGATTATGAGTTGAAATACTCTCATAATATTAAATTTTTAACTATTTGGTTAGTTTTTCACCCCCAATCTTCTGGTATAAACCCCTAGAATCCCTTTTGACAATTCACACAATAATAATGATTTCTACTATATAGGTGTTAAGAAAGTAACTATTAAAGTTCATGTAACCCATAAAAGGTAAGTAGTTTATATTTTAATACATATCCCATCCATATTCCCTATAATAATATTTTTTATGAATTTAAATCATTTAATATAATATATATTATTATAAAACTCTATTACTGTCTTTTTGGGATATATATAAAATATGATAATATAATACAAGTGAACGTCATGAAAACTAGTTTGAAAATGACATAGATGATATGTTATGAAAATTTATTTTTTTAATATAATTAAATAATAAAATTTATATAGGTTTAGATATTATTTTAAAATTTGTCTTTTTAATTAACACCTTAGTTAAAAACTTTTAACATTAACCATGGTAATGAATTTTTGATATTAAAGGGTTATAATTTAACATAAAATGGGATAATGTGATCAAAAAATAGATGAAAGTTTATATAATTTCTATTTAAAATGTCTTTTTTCATGATTTTTATTATATTTTTAGTAATTTAATATTATATGAATTAATGTAAAATTTAATTAATTTAATTTTTTAAACTATCAGTTTAGTTTGAATCTAAAAAGAATAAGGTAGTCATTGATTTCAAATATAATCCTTTAAAAACAATCATATGTTTTATTGATATGTCAAATTCTATGAACATATATAAATAACCCAAAAATATTACTTTTAGTGTTTTTAAAATAATTTTCTTCATTTTTTACTACATGCAAAAACACTATATCGGTGTTCCATAAACTTTTAAAGAAGTTATTTCATTACTCAAAATTAAAATTAAAGTTCTAATTAATTTTAATTATATTTAACGTATCTATTTATAAATAAAAAAATTTATATCCCTATTATATAATATTAAAGAAATAAAAATCAAGAGGGTTTTATTTTGACTTTATATTTACATAAAATAATTGATTTTTTATAATGATATAAATATGGAAATAACATTACAATTATTGAATTATAGATTAGTATGTGTGAAATATACTCTAAAAATTAGCTGAACAAGATTTTGGGTTGATTTGGAGACCATATCATATGATTTTTAATCTTAAGTTCCTAATTTATCTATACTTTCATATCTAAAAGTTACCAAAGCTAATATTATTAAGGAAAAAAATTAAATGAAATTTTTTACCAAATTCAAAAAACCTGTTTCGAAAATATTTGACCCATATTTCAATATTAATTTCTTATAAATTAATGAAATTAATTTTAATATATTTTCATAAAATGCAATGAAATTTTTGTTATAAAAATGTGTTTTTAAGCCCAAAATTAAACTTGTACCAAAAAGTGTATAATTTTGTTTTCAATAAACTAAATTATAATAAATAAAAATAAGGATGGAAATGTTACATAAGTATAAAATTCATTTAAAAATGTTCCTTTTCAATTAAAAAAATAATATTTTATAATAATAGTATTTATCACTATTCATTAAAAAATCATTCATTTCATAAAAATAAAAAAACATAACCCTAATATAGTTTTGATATAAATATTTAAATAAATTTTTAATTTTAATAAAATTAGGTTTTTAAAAGATTCAAAAATTACATGTAATATTTAAAAAAATCTATAAATAATAATTTTTAATATAATATATATTTTGAAGCATAAAATGAATTTAATGAAGAATTGTGTTCTTATTTCATATGAATTAATTAATACTATTTTATAGAACTGTAATTTTATATATATTTAATAATATATTATTACCATTCAAATCCACTAGCAAAACCATAGGGCGATAACTATAACATTTATACATTAAAATTTCTTAGTTCGTTTAATCCTGGTTTTTCATGTTGTATGAACTATCAAAAGTAATATTTTATATGAATATGAAGATATTATATTTTCCAACATTAATAATATGAATCATATATTTTTTGAAATGAGATTAGTAATCTAGTGATTTAAAATTGAAGATACCTTTATTGAAAACACACATCCTAAAGGGGTTAATAAAAAATAAAATTTATTTGAGGAAAAGGGAAATAATAAGGTCATTTGAAATAACACATAAAAAGGTTTACAAATTAGGTAAAATTATTGGTATGTTAAAATATAAAAAACGATTAAAGATTTATTCCAAATAATGATGGAGATTGATAGAGAACATTGATTACAAGAATGTGAATGATCTTGAGAAACTCATTGATCATAAAAACATAAACCAATTAGCTATGAAAAAAAACCTAAAATTCAATATATGTGAAGGTAATAGTATAAAATTTTTGTATAAAGTTCCCTTTTCTAGAGGTGAGGTATCTTTTAACTATATATTGTAATAAGATAAGGAAATATACTTACGTAACATGTAGAATATGATTATTTATTCAATTTCAAACACAATGTAATCTTTTACTCCAAGCATTTTATATTCATGATGATTTCACAATGCCTAATGAACTTAAATCACTTTATATAGGATCACATAATCCAACAAATGATAATAATTTAATCCATTCATATATATAGATATTAAGGATAAATGAAATGCCTAGCACATGGTAAGATGATATATAAAATGTATACACCATCATATGAAGAAATAATACATTAATCATTGAATTTTTATAATAATGTTAACATTTCATCCTAGATTGTTCAAAAAATAAGTTATATTATATCTAAAATGACCTCAATAACAACAAAAATAAATTTTGATTCAACATAAATTGTTATCTAATATCATTCATCATATATCCTTACCAATTAAGTAGTATTATTTTAAAATAATTTTCATGTCATACCTAATGGTTACATATACCTCAACCCAATAAAATGTCTCCTGAAATATTATTAATAACCTCCAATTATATCTCTTTAAACATCAAAATAGGTTTATAATACATTCAACATATTATTACCCTTAGATTTATAAACACATGATGGTATCAGTAATTCATAAGATATAATCACATTAAAATATCCTAATTCTAATATTTCCTGGAATCTACTATGATACTAACTATAATAGTCAAGAACCAGTACTCTAGGATATAGGGATTAAAACATAATCATTAGTTTTATAGATTAGATTAAAATAAGTTTGACCAATGTTTATCCATATATAAAATACAAAAACAAAAATATTAGATTAATACTATCCTAAGGAACAAATATATTTAGAGTTTTAGAGAATTATGATTAACTATTATTGTAGAGACCCGTAGCCTGACGTACATGGACATTACATTACATTTGCGGAATACTTAGTACATAACAAAAACACACACTAAAGGATCGTAATAGTTTAGTGTCTTTGGAAACTCGGAACGTAATCTTCTAATCGTGGTGAAAGTTCTTCAATATCTCCCATAAAGGTCATCCCTTTTTTTTACCTAAAACCTTTCTTTATATCCTGGGGAAAAGAAAACATAAAAGGGTGAGCTCAAATGCTCAGTAAGGGTAAACAAAAGAAATATCAATCACATAATTTTCATAAGAACATAACTTTTTTGGAAATCTTAACCTGCAAAAGAGAGCATAATTTCATAACATGGGATAAATCATAGTAGTGAAATGAAATCATAACTTAAAACATTACTCATTGTGGCATACACACATAATCATAGAGAATCATTTCTTGTTAGTCAAGACTCATTGCCAAGACTATCTTAGTGGACAAAGTCCCTTTCTGAATTGAGTAATCCTCGTTTCAGTCCTGTTTCACTGAACCGGTATAACCTACCATTCCAGCCATGTCTATCTCATGAGATATAAAATCTTTACCCAATGCATTGGAGGGAGATATAGGTCCCACCCATCTCTTAATGAATCCTTTCTTATGTGTGCCACAAAATCATAAATCATACATCATTGCATAACCCATGTAATAAAAATGGGATTCTTAAACAACATGACATCATAAAACCATTCATATAAGATAAAGGAATTCATAAACATAATTCCATCACAACATAGTCAAATCAATGTAAAAATATGTATAGAAACAGAACCCTTTATTATCTTAGATGGAAAATAATTTTGATAAAACACTTGAAATGAATTCTTGAGGAAAATATCCTTTCTTCTTCAAAATCAATTTCTTTTCACAAAACATCATACAGTTTTAAAAGAAAGAGATTTTATTAAAAATAGTCATGAAATATTTTGGAGGAAGGTTCATGAAAATAAGGCTTTATAAAACCGTAAAAATCCGTTCGTGCCGTATAAGTTAAAAAAACATTCTTCGTACTTTTGTCGGAAAAGTCAAAAAGTACCTCGTACGACAAAAGATTCCTTTCATACATATTACTAAAAACTCACCGAAGGGTAAAAATGGTTTTAAACAATTGTAGGTGGATGGAAATAATATTACATTTTGATGAAACATGGATGTGGATGATAATATACTCCCCAGTAAATACTTACGAATAAACAATCTCGGATAAAACTGAGATTGTGATATTTCCCTTACCTTAGGTCCGATTTGCTTCGAATGTGTCCGAACCTCCTGTATAATGATTTAAATAATGTCATTGACTTATTACAGAATCATATTCATTGTTATGATATCATATATGGTTCACTTATGACATTATATTACCCGTTCTTTTGTAAATTCCATGTTAAAGAAGCGTTTTGGGTAAAATCATTTCATTTATCGTAGGTGTTTTGACTTGTTGTTCTTGACATCATTATTACTTATATCATGATTTACTTACTTCCAGAATATAAAATATGATTTATATATCATATATATTCAGTATATATATATATATAATAGGTAGATAAATAAAATGAAAAACACCGTTCATGGAGACGGTAGTCCGTACGTACGCATGAACGTTGTTTTCCTTTCCTTATTGTCTTGAAATGGAAGTAAGTAGATGACATACATATGTATATATATACATAAATCCAGTAGCTTTATAATGTCATATATTTCATTATTATTTCTTATATATACTTTATAATCATTCTTAAATGGTTAATATGGAGAATGAATCTCATCGCGTCGTGGAGACGGTAGTCCGTACGTACGCACGAGCGATGATATCATTTCTATAAGTATTGAATTGAATTGGAGTGAATTATACAATATATCAGAATCAATATGATGTTGTAATAACTATGTATAGTTATTCTTTACACCATTATACCCATCCATGTAAGGTGGTGGTGGAAAATAGATTACACCACGGCGTGGAGACGGTATTCCGTACGTACGCACGCGCGGTGATTTCTTTTTCCGTAGGATGGATAGATGGTGAAATAGGGTTGTTTCATACATAGTATATGAGTGATACTGATGTTATTACTTCATAATGAAACAACCTAAGAAGAAGAAGTGGAAGAAGAAATAAAGATGAAAGAATTGGTAACGGTAATTACCTCTTCTTTGAAGTGCCTCTTTGAGACATCCTCTTAGGGCACTAGAATTGGTCTTTGAGGAAGACCAGAACCTCTAGGATGTTGCTAGGGAATTGGAGAAGAGATTTTGGCAGGGGTTGGACGAGCTTGAGTGCTCAAATTGGTGTGAGGAGGAGGGGGAGGAGGTGTCCTTTTATAAGGGAGGAGAGGGGCACCTTAGGAATACCTCAAAATATTATTTTATATTAAAGTCAAAATCGTTTTATAATGGTTCCAAAGGGTCTTATTTCTAATCTAAAGTGGGGATGGGTCGAAATACTATCAACCAATAGGATTTAGACAAGTTTGGGGTATTATTTTAACCTTATCAATTAGATTTAACTCTAAGTTAATTAATTTAACTTTTACCGTGTCTTTTTGTTTTTCTTTCACTATATGGTTAATACACTTACTATAACATGCCAAACGAACCCCAAATTGTTTATTATTAATATATATATCCTTATCTAAGTCATTTGGCCGAACCTTAGATTTTTAGGAATAAAATAACAATTAATAATATAATATTTGATTTAAAAACTATATTGTGTCAATTTTGACACTATTTGATATATGATTTTTGTGAAAGTCATATCAGAATTATATGTTCGAACCAAGTTGATTAAATCAACACTAATATATCATAGTAACCTAGAAAATTAGTGGAATTCATAAAAAGTCTTAAATTACATTTATTTTGGTATTTATATTATCAATTATGTGAATATTTCATTAATAAGATAATTACTGCATCCTCTTTGTGTCATACATAAATTAAATTATTTGATGTCTACAAATTACAAATAAAATACCATCATGTAGGAAATCTTTTTGGATTTCTAATGAATATTTACAATCTAATTTATCTTATGTATAACCCCATATTAAAAATGATTTACTTATTAAACATTGATTTTAACTATTTTAACCCTTCTTTAAATAAATTAATAATAAATGTCCTAATCTAATCCAAGTGGGCCTAAATGGTCATATTTTATTCCTAAGTTTGTTTGTGGTCGAATTACACTTGTCCAATAGAATTAGGACATGTGTTAGGGTAATATTAATATCATATTTACCCTTAGTTACCCTATTTACTATTAACCGTGGTAAAAAAAAGTAAAAAGTTACTATTCACCAAAAATTTATTTTCATCTCGTTGAACCACATTTTAGTCCTTGATATTAACCGTGTCTCTCGGATTTTCAAAATTCCATTCACAGAAGCGGTAAAATTAAGTTTTATGCAAAATTCAGTTTTTAACCTACCACTTAGTAGTTTCACTATTCATCAAAAATTGATGTTTTTCAGAACAATGCCAAAATTTCATCCCAAGCTATATTTCATATTCCGAATTCAAAAATGAAGTCTATTTTACCAAATTCATAACATAAAAGTTGTATTAATTAATTTTATAATTAAATCCCGCTGTTAAAACAAATAGCGTGTTTTTTAAGAAACAATATCTATCAAAAGATTGACACTTGTTTATGTCTAGTTTAAATGTGAAATTACATCCAATGACCAACATTGTATTAAATTGTAAAAATATATTCTATATATACTTTAAAACCACTCAAATTAATGATTTATCACTATTAATTATTTCGATTAAAAAAAGTTGTTTTTAATTATAATTTAGTAATTTTCACTATTCATCAGAATATGAAAGTTATCCGAAAAGTACCAAAATTTCACCTTAGGCTAAATTCGATACTCCGAATACAAAAATGAAGTCCATTTTGAGAGTTAAAATTTCTAAAATTTAAAAAGTGGTTATTACTATTCATAACGGCTAGTTTTAATAATATTTTAATAGCATATCATTGTTTCGTGAAACTCAGGAGTACGTACCACACACGCTATTGAGGAAGGTTGCGATTGCGTGTAATGCAAGGCAAGTCAAGGATGCGTGTTGTGCAAGCTCCTTTTGGTGTAGCGTATAACACAAGACATTAATAAAATTAAAAAGAATATTTTTCATAAATTCTCGGGTTGTTACATTCTACCCCCCTTAAAATGAATTTCGCCCTCGAAATTCGTCGGGGTTATAAATGGTTTACTATTCGAAAGTTTCTTTAATAGAAACCCACATCGTAAAAAGGAATATCAAAACCAATCTTTAAAAACAAAAGTATGAAACATAACGGTTACCCAAATAAACTAATCATTGGGTTTCCACATAGGTGAAAATATGTATATGGAAGAGAAATCTAACCATCATGTTCTGATGGAGAGTGGTAGAGAACATGGCTATGGAAAAGCCAGTAATCACAAATCCATAGATTTGTGATGATATAAGGTACCATCTGATTCATCAGGTATAAGATCACTAGGACAACATTTTTGGTTTTCAAGATCATTTCCCCTAAAGTTGAAAATTTGAATTAGAATAAATACTTACTTTATTTTGGTACAATCTCACTGTTTTTCATGCTTTGAAAAATTTCCACTTCATCTCTTAAATAAATGAAGTTGAATCTGTTATTCGTGAAGTGTTAGCAGATCATGTGATAGAATGACGGGTCATTCCATTTGTCTCAAACAAAAGGTTAGCAAAAATTATATGCATAAATCGATCTATAGTGAGATTAATCATATATGGTTCCTAAAATGGACTTATACTTCATATATCATACTGCTTAATATAATAAAACTAGTTTCTACTAAACAGGGACTTCCTGTAGGTCAGTGGTAGGCGATAAAGGCCAGTCGCACTTCGGTTGTGGGTTCGATTCCTACAGCCTTGTCCGAAGCGATGGGCTGTCGCCCGTCCTGCAGGTTGTCCTTTTTCTAAAACTATATTACTATAACATCCTATCAATAATATCGAAAAAAAAACATCTATCCTTAAACAATACTAACTTATGTCCAACATAATCCATTCCAATCTTTAGGCTTATCCATAATACTGCAGTCCATTCTCATAACATAGTGAAAACGATTACCAGAGATTTAATACCATCGTTGATCCCCACATATCATAAGATATGTCTTGTTGGTCACATTCCAAACATTCAAAGTCCTTAATCGTGTATTCTCTTGAATACCTTAGTGAAAACATGAGGGCAGTTAAAAGTTAACACTTTCCACATACCAAAATCCTCAAAATTATTTATACTCAAACCATGATATCACTTAGTCCTTATATCAATCATGAGCTCATGAATACTATCAAACATTTAATTTTCTCCTTATCCCTTTATTATGCGCATATCATCTAAATTCCAAAAATATCTGAATAACCTTTCATGGATACTAGTAACATTAATCATACACTTTCAAAACACAAGGAAAGACAACAGTGTAACAATCCATAGATGTCTCTTTATTCCAAAATTACACATGATAAACATGTAATCATTCCACTACATTCTCAAACCATTGACCGAGCTTCAAAAATTCTTTCATCTCACATATCATTTGTAGTCTCTTCATCATCATCCACATAAATACTACCCATATGACCATACTGATTCTCTTCATGAGTCTTTCCCTTAGGGCATTTGTTTGCATAATGCCCATACATTCCACATTTAAAACACTTAACCATTTTTGATGTCGTAGCAATACCATTATCCTCATCCATGGTGTTAACCGACCCATTTCCTTTGCACTTACTTGCTTTGTGTCCTTCTTTTCCACACCCAAAGCATCTTCCAGTTCCCTTGAAACATTCTCCTTGATGCCTCTTCCCACATGATTTACATCGGGGAAATTGAACTTTCTTTCCTCTATGATCATCATGGAACTCCATCTTTCTCTTATTAGTCGAGTCAGGAAACTTACCAAATTTTACTTTATTGATCATGTTGTGAGATTGCTGATTTGGCATAATAATGGTGTTTGGACATCCAAATCCCATTTCATTTGGTTGCTCATGAAGAATATCATTCCATTGTCCATCATATCCTCCATTATTCTGAATCATCTTGTTTCCAGCCATTTTCTAAAACCCAAACAGAATAGTGTTAGATGAAAAAATCGTAATAAAGGGGGAGTAACTTAAATATCTATCATCTTTGGTTTAATCTAATATCGTTACCATAGTTCTAGAACTATATCCTATACGTATACTTATCCTTAGGGGCATCCCTAGACATACCTTAGAAATATCTCTAGGGATCTCACTAACGTTTTCGCATCCTAGTTTCCAAAGGTTGACTAAACCTTTCCTCTGATACCAACTGTAGAGACCCGTAGCCTGACGTACATGGACATTACATTACATTTGCGGAATACTTAGTACATAACAAAAACACACACTAAAGGATCGTAATAGTTTAGTGTCTTTGGAAACTCGGAACGTAATCTTCTAATCGTGGTGAAAGTTCTTCAATATCTCCCATAAAGGTCATCCCTTTTTTTTACCTAAAACCTTTCTTTATATCCTGGGGAAAAGAAAACATAAAAGGGTGAGCTCAAATGCTCAGTAAGGGTAAACAAAAGAAATATCAATCACATAATTTTCATAAGAACATAACTTTTTTGGAAATCTTAACCTGCAAAAGAGAGCATAATTTCATAACATGGGATAAATCATAGTATTGAAATGAAATCATAACTTAAAACATTACTCATTGTGGCATACACACATAATCATAGAGAATCATTTCTTGTTAGTCAAGACTCATTGCCAAGACTATCTTAGTGGACAAAGTCCCTTTCTGAATCGAGTAATCCTCGTTTCAGTCCTGTTTCACTGAACCGGTATAACCTACCATTCCAGCCATGTCTATCTCATGAGATATAAAATCTTTACCCAATGCATTGGAGGGAGATATAGGTCCCACCCATCTCTTAATGAATCCTTTCTTATGTGTGCCACAAAATCATAAATCATACATCATTGCATAACCCATGTAATAAAAATGGGATTCTTAAACAACATGACATCATAAAACCATTCATATAAGATAAAGGAATTCATAAACATAATTCCATCACAACATAGTCAAATCAATGTAAAAATATGTATAGAAACAGAACCCTTTATTATCTTAGATGGAAAATAATTTTGATAAAACACTTGAAATGAATTCTTGAGGAAAATATCCTTTCTTCTTCAAAATCAATTTCTTTTCACAAAACATCATACAGTTTTAAAAGAAAGAGATTTTATTAAAAATAGTCATGAAATATTTTGGAGGAAGGTTCATGAAAATAAGGCTTTATAAAACCGTAAAAATCCGTTCGTGCCGTATAAGTTAAAAAAACATTCTTCGTACTTTTGTCGGAAAAGTCAAAAAGTACCTCGTACGACAAAAGATTCCTTTCATACATATTACTAAAAACTCACCGAAGGGTAAAAATGGTTTTAAAAAATTGTAGGTGGATGGAAATAATATTACATTTTGATGAAACATGGATGTGGATGATAATATACTCCCCAGTAAATACTTACGAATAAACAATCTCGGATAAAACTGAGATTGTGATATTTCCCTTACCTTAGGTCCGATTTGCTTCGAATGTGTCCGAACCTCCTGTATAATGATTTAAATAATGTCATTGACTTATTACAGAATCATATTCATTGTTATGATATCATATATGGTTCACTTATGACATTATATTACCCGTTCTTTTGTAAATTCCATGTTAAAGAAGCGTTTTGGGTAAAATCATTTCATTTATCGTAGGTGTTTTGACTTGTTGTTCTTGACATCATTATTACTTATATCATGATTTACTTACTTCCAGAATATAAAATATGATTTATATATCATATATATTCAGTATATATATATATATAATAGGTAGATAAATAAAATGAAAAACACCGTTCATGGAGATGGTAGTCCGTACGTACGCATGAACGTTGTTTTCCTTTCCTTATTGTCTTGAAATGGAAGTAAGTAGATGACATACATATGTATATATATACATAAATCCAGTAGCTTTATAATGTCATATATTTCATTATTATTTCTTATATATACTTTATAATCATTCTTAAATGGTTAATATGGAGAATGAATCTCATCGCGTCGTGGAGACGGTAGTCCGTACGTACGCACGAGCGATGATATCATTTCTATAAGTATTGAATTGAATTGGAGTGAATTATACAATATATCAGAATCAATATGATGTTGTAATAACTATGTATAGTTATTCTTTACACCATTATACCCATCCATGTAAGGTGGTGGTGGAAAATAGATTACACCACGGCGTGGAGACGGTATTCCGTACGTACGCACGCGCGGTGATTTCTTTTTCCGTAGGATGGATAGATGGTGAAATAGGGTTGTTTCATACATAGTATATGAGTGATACTGATGTTATTACTTCATAATGAAACAACCTAAGAAGAAGAAGTGGAAGAAGAAATAAAGATGAAAGAATTGGTAACGGTAATTACCTCTTCTTTGAAGTGCCTCTTTGAGACATCCTCTTAGGGCACTAGAATTGGTCTTTGAGGAAGACCAGAACCTCTAGGATGTTTCTAGGGAAGTGGAGAAGAGATTTTGGCAGGGGTTGGCCGAGCTTGAGTGCTCAAATTGGTGTGAGGAGGAGGGGGAGGAGGTGTCCTTTTATAAGGGAGGAGAGGGGCACCTTAGGAATACCTCAAAATATTATTTTATATTAAAGTCAAAATCGTTTTATAATGGTTCCAAAGGGTCTTATTTCTAAGCTAAAGTGGGGATGGGTCGAAATACTATCAACCAATAGGATTTAGACAAGTTTGGGGTATTATTTTAACCTTATCAATTAGATTTAACTCTAAGTTAATTAATTTAACTTTTACCGTGTCTTTTTGTTTTTCTTTCACTATATGGTTAATACACTTACTATAACATGCCAAACGAACCCCAAATTGTTTATTATTAATATATATATCCTTATCTAAGTCATTTGGCCGAACCTTAGATTTTTAGGAATAAAATAACAATTAATAATATAATATTTGATTTAAAAACTATATTGTGTCAATTTTGACACTATTTGATATATGATTTTTGTGAAAGTCATATCAGAATTATATGTTCGAACCAAGTTGATTAAATCAACACTAATATATCATAGTAACCTATAAAATTAGTGTAATTCATAAAAAGTCTTAAATTACATTTATTTTGGTATTTATATTATCAATTATGTGAATATTTCATTAATAAGATAATTACTGCATCCTCTTTGTGTCATACATAAATTAAATTATTTGATGTCTAAAAATTACAAATAAAATACCATCATGTAGGAAATCTTTTTGGCTTTCTAATGAATATTTACAATCTAATTTATCTTATGTATAACCCCATATTAAAAATGATTTACTTATTAAACATTGATTTTAACTATTTTAACCCTTCTTTAAATAAATTAATAATAAATGTCCTAATCTAATCCAAGTGGGCCTAAATGGTTATATTTGATTCCTAAGTTTGTTTGTGGTCGAATTACACTTGTCCAATAGAATTAGGACATGTGTTAGGGTAATATTAATATCATATTTACCCTTAGTTACCCTATTTACTATTAACCGTGGTAAAAAAAAGTAAAAAGTTACTATTCACCAAAAATTTATTTTCATCTCATTGAACCACATTTTAGTCCTTGATATTAACCGTGTCTCTCGGATTTTCGAAATTCCATTCACAGAAGCGGTAAAATTAAGTTTTATGCAAAATTCAGTTTTTAACCTACCACTTAGTAGTTTCACTATTCATCAAAAATTGATGTTTTTCAGAACAATGCCAAAATTTCATCCCAAGCTATATTTCATATTCCGAATTCAAAAATGAAGTCTATTTTACCAAATTCATAACATAAAAGTTGCATTAATTAATTTTATAATTAAATCCCGCTGTTAAAACAAATAGCGTGTTTTTTAAGAAACAATATCTATCAAAAGATTGACACTTGTTTATGTCTAGTTTAAATGTGAAATTACATCCAATGACCAACATTGTATTAAATTGTAAAAATATATTCTAAATATACTTTAAAACCACTCAAATTAATGATTTATCACTATTAATTATTTCGATTAAAAAAAGTTGTTTTTAATTATAATTTAGTAATTTTCACTATTCATCAGAATATGAAAGTTATCCGAAAAGTACCAAAATTTCACCTTAGGCTAAATTCGATACTCCGAATACAAAAATGAAGTCCATTTTGAGAGTTAAAATTTATAAAATTTAAAAATTGGTTATTACTATTCATAACGGCTAGTTTTAATAATATTTTAATAGCATATCATTGTTTCGTGAAACTCAGGAGTACGTACCACACACGCTATTGAGGAAGGTTGCGATTGCGTGTAATGCAAGGCAAGTCAAGGATGCGTGTTGTGCAAGCTCCTTTTGGTGTAGCGTATAACACAAGACATTAATAAAATTAAAAAGAATATTTTTCATAAATTCTCGGGTTGTTACAATTATATAACAATACTCATGTCCCCATGAGAGTTTTTTAACTACACCCATATTTTCTTATTACACAACAAGTCTTAATTATCTCCTATAAAGTTCTCCTAACATGAATCATTTATAGACCAAAATAATTTAAAAGTATTCTTTATAACCTATGGAAGGGAAAATATATTATTGGTGATATAAAATGATTATTTAGGGTAAACATAAGAGTTAACAATTGAATGGAATTAATGAGTATAATATGAGAATTATTTAATGATGACATAATAAAAATGAAAAATCCTAATATAATATAATTTTAACCAATAAATATTTGTATCATTAATCATAAGACATGGAATTAAGCTTTAAAAAAATTGAGAGTCATAAGAATCAATAAAATAGATCCATTTAACATCAACCATTTTTAAAGGAAATTTAAAATACCCATAAAAAGAATAAAGATAATATTTATGTTATATAAAACATGATCTTCATAATACATGTTTGAAATAACTAGAGTTTAGTTAAATCAATAAGAGAAAACTCATTGGCTTACTCTATTGTTACTTCCTTTCAAGAAAATGAACATTATCTAATAATTTAAAGAACTATATCTGTATAAAACATAAAATAAAACGTATCATCCCCAATCCTCTTATAATATGTATTGGTCTTGACCATCATATAAGTTGTATAGGCCTCACCCATCATATAAGCTATATCAGGACTACCCATTATATAAGTTTTAACAGGATCATTTATAATATAAGCTACATTAGGTTCACCCATCATCCTAAATAATTTCCATGTTTTCTTCATTATTATATGATAGGGAAATTTTTTTTTATAATCATTCATTTAATTACATCTTTTTTCCATTTATTGCATGATTTACCCATGTAAAAAAGTGTTTTATCACTATTTAATTGAAACAATCATAATAAATATATAGAAATAATAAGGATGGTTTCCTTACAACATATCCCATATTGAAAATAACAATAATATAGGATTTTTGTCATTGATGAATAAAAACACCATAAAATTATAATAAAAAACATTCTCATGGTAAAAACACCTTACACTTTGAAAATAACCATTAAAAACTAAAAATTTCAATAATATTAAAAAACCCATTTTCATTAAAAAAATCCATGAAAAATTTAAATCGAGTATTAAATTCATTATGTTTTCATGATGATAAAAAACTAAATTCATGTTGTAATCTCTAAAACAATGATTCTGTTCACACTATCAATAAAAAGTAGCATGTTTAGAAAATTCAAAGATAATTATTTTAAAATAATTTTATAAAAATTCAAACATGTATAAAATGGAACTTAAACAACAATTGAAAAATTGTTAAATATATTTTTTAAAATAATTTAAAAAACAGTTATATGAAATAAAATGGGTTTCAGAAAAAACATGGATAAATATGATCATCTTTTCACAAAAAAACACAGTAATCCATTTAATGTACTAATGTTTAAAAAATGGTTACAAAATGTTTATAAATAACTAGATTAGTAAATAATTGAAATGACTGATCATATAAGTATAATATAATTTCTCAAGGTAAATTTCATCACAATCAATCCCAATTATAATGGTATTAATTCATAAATCCATTACCACTATAGTATCCTTTGAATCATAACACTCATAAAGAAATAAATTCAAATAAAATATTAAATATAATAAACATAAGTAGATTGTTGATATAAAATTTTATATGGTAAGGATATATACCTCACTAAATTATAATAATTATTAACCTAAAAATATGTTCCAAAGAAAAATAATTTGAGATGAATGACTATTACCAAGACCATATCACTGAATTTAGAATTAATAAACATAGAGAAAATGTGTAAAACATTTCATCAATATAAAATATGTATAAATAAATAATAATAAAATATAATTTCACACATAATTTTTACATATTATAATCAATTAAGATGTTATATAACCTAATTAAAGAAAATTGAGTTAATTAAACCTTTACTACATTGGAACATTTTGAATAAATAATCCTTGGAAAATGTAATAAGAATTAAAATGTAAAATACCATGAAGTATATAGGATTCATGATATAACATTTTTAATTAATGTATTTGCTCGATAAAGAATTAATTTTCATATAATTTTTTTATATTATATCATTAGATAATTTAAACATATTATCCCTGTGATGTAGGGCTAAAAAAATCATATCAATTTTTGGTGGTGGTATTCCACATGAAGAAATGACAAAAGTTATCATTTATATAATGGGAGGAAAATTAATAATTTTTTTTGATATAATATCATTAAAAATTGATAATTATTTTATGAATATAATATATATACATTAAATTCATGTTTAAAAATATTCAATACATGCATTGATGGAAAATTAATCACATTAGTTCGTGTAGTGCGTTATATTGTATAATAATAACAGATTAATTTACAATTTTATAGAAGTGGTAATTTTTATATTTTATAAAATTAATAATATAAAATAATAGTATATGTAAGATAATGATGTTTTTATTACACAACAGTTTATGTGTTAAAGTTGGTGTCCTTTAAAAAAATATTTTTTCTTTGATTACACATATATTCAATGAAATGAAAATTAATAAAATATATTTTTATATATTCCTTATTTTCCTTAATGAAATTAATATAAAAATTTTATAGGGTATATATAACATTAATAAGTCCATACAGTTCCCTTTAATAATGAGAACCATGAAATTCGATGACAACAATCCTAAATATTGATATGTGGTCAGATAATACTCTATAATAGGATATATATAATGTTACTATCACATGTGAGTAAACATATGTGGATGAGAATTATTTACATTATTTTAATACATTATAGTGTCTAATATGGTAGATTATGAGAAAACAACTGACAATAAGAATTCTTTATTTATTAGTTTCATCTTATATTTCTATCTTCAAGCATGTGTAATGGTCCTTAGACTTTGAGATTATTATTAATGCATGATGAAACACACTTGATCATATGTATTATGTAAACTATGATGATGTAGTTCATGGTGATGTTTGATATGTTGGGTTTTCATTTTGAGATTTTTTTAATACATTAGTTGATGAAGGAATTATTATTTCTATATTTATGGAAGTTGATATTTTGGTCCCTTGAGTAGAATAGAGCCATCACATGAATTCTACGACCATGTGAAAATATGTGTTTATTTCCGATAACCAATGAATGTTGTATCAGGTATATACATTGATGACACATATTTGGGACCTTCTTAGTGAGATATTGAGAAAATGGATTATATTACACAATGAGTGTTCATATTTGGTTTTCTTGATTATTCCATTAATTTTTTTTTCTTCAGTGTCTTCACCCATTGATAGACAATAATATTCAACATTAGGAAATTCTAACTAATTCCAATGTGAATAAATCCTATTGGGTCACACACTAAATTTTACATATATCTAGATTAAATTATATATGAATATGAATATTAGAATATGTATTATTCACAATACTAAGGAATAATTGAAATCATTGATATTTTATGAAATGATTTTTTTTTCAAATAAATTTAAATTATTTAATATCTTACAACACATGTATCACCAAGTCTAAGTGAACCATTATATATTATTATAGTGTTATCATTTAAAATGAAAATTATCATCTATATTTTGAATTGGTGAGTATAAATATGACTAAATGTATTATAGATTTTTTTTACATATGTATAAAATAATATCATTTGTTATCAATTTCTATGAAATTAGAATAATAGTCATATGAATGTAAATGAAATATCTATCTTAAATATTTATTTTTCAATATAATTTTATCTTAATAAACTAAATTAATCAATATTGTTGAATGATTTTAATAAAATTTATATATTATACCTTTAATAAAAAAAAATTACATTGTTTTTATATTTCTTAAAAGCATAGGATAATAGTTAGAAAACTATTCTTAAATTTTTTTTCATAAAAATTTGTTTTAAATAGAGCCCATATTTGGATTCGTGGGCTTCATATATTGAAAATAGGGCCATTTTATTTTTTCCCAAATTGAATAGTAACTTTGGTCATATTTATTATTATGGTAAAGAGGAATTCAGGTTAACATTGGGTAAAAAAAATTAAATGACAAATTTTTTCATCATATTTCATATTGGATGAATGTAAATCAACCTTTATAAATTTTGGCAAAAAATATATTTATTTAATGGAAACAATTCCCTGAATGTTAAATATATAATATTTAAAGAAATAAAAATTTACAAAATTTCACTATCCTAGTTTTAAATGTCTCTTATAAGTTCAAATAGAGACCAAAGAAATTTATGAAACAATTATAAATAACTACATTAGGAATAATGAAATAATTTTCATGATTTTAATTTGTTTATATTTTTAGTGAAAAAATAATTACATCAAATTCTTACGCAATGAAAACATATTATTTATTAAATATATTGAAAAATAAAATAAATGAATTAAAAAATATTATAAGGAATATAATTTTAGTATATAATAGTTTTATATACTTTTTATAAAAACATATGAAATAGTATAGTCATTTAATATTTTTTATGATAATAACAAAATTTTTATTTAGGTCATTTACATCAAATTTAATGAATATTTTTAAAATTGATATTTGATATATTTTATCAAAATTATTTTTTAAAAATTATTTAAAAACACCAAAATATTGACTGAGATCAAGGTTGATGATAAATGGTCTAAAATTATATCTCATGACCATTTATGAAAAAAATGTTAAAATTCAACCAATATAATAACAACATAACAATTAAAAATTTTATACCATGGTTAATGTTAGAATTGATTAACTAAGGGGTAAAATTAAAAGATAAGGTTTAAAACACCACAAAAACCATTCCAAATTCTCTTGGATGATAGGATTACAACCAAATAATATATTGTCTTCAAATATATGTCCATTTGGAAAAATATTTCTTGGGAATTAATTTTTTTTAATTAAATACATTTTAAAATTCCAAAATTCAGCCACGCCTCAATTATAAAATGGAACCACTCCTTTATTTTCTCAAAACAACATTAATCCTTTTAAATATATCACTATAAGTATACTAACGCTGGTATATGAGATTATATAGATACCATATTTCCTTAGTTCTTGATACAAGTGATCACATTTGAAAGGACTAAATAGTCTAGTATCATTGAAAAACTGGGCACATACATGAAAATAACGTTACATATGAAAGAATTAAATACATCATAACATTTTATTTTATAACATCATTATTATTGATAGGATATCCCTTTATATCATTTATAACAACCCAACGCTTTAATTAATATTTAAAAATGATTAATTATATAAACATTCACTTAATACAACCCAAAATAAAGAGACTTATAGTGTCTTTGGGGATTAAGAACATAACATGACATATTAAGAGATAAAATACAACATCTTTTTTGAAAACATATTTTACCTGACCACAACATTCATTCATACTTAGCATTGCAATGGATAACCTGAGAAGATGCATAAGAAATGGGTGAGCTATAATGAATAGTAAGGAACTAAAATAGGTCATAACATGAATAATGAAATAAATGTTAGGAAATAGTCATATCAATATATATTAAGATAAATAAGAACCTAAATCCATGATACAACATGATTATCATAACATAGATATGTGGAAACAACTTAAAACATTGCATCATTAACATAAAGGAGTTGGTAAACCCCTATCCCACAATGGTGGAACAATTTACTAAATGGAATCAGGTAAACCCATACCCTAACATGATGTATCATGAAACTAATAATTACCCAATTCTTTGGAGCACAATCAGGGAACACCCTTAAAGAACATTTTAATCACATGCTTTAGTGTACCACATAGATCATA
Source organism: Viscum album (assembly GCA_963277665.1). NCBI lineage: Eukaryota > Viridiplantae > Streptophyta > Magnoliopsida > Santalales > Viscaceae > Viscum > Viscum album. Next base: position 1,145,205,893 of record OY728140.1, read on the forward strand.
AAACATGGATTCATTCTCCATCCTAATTTATTACACAATCAGGGAGAGTGGAATAAATACATTTAAGTCCTCAATAAAAAAGTTATATGTGCATAAAGGTTAATTCCCTTGATTGCGTAACGGTTATGGTAATCACTACATGATAATTTTTGAATGGAAAATCATAGTGCAATTTTGGCAGCCAAACAACATGACATAAAAAATTTATAAAAATACTTTATGAGATAGTAGGGGGTAACTAATAAGATAATCATCAAATTTATAGAAAGGGGGTCCTATAAATACATGTCCTAACACATGGAATTTGGAAATAGAAGGCGTAACATAATAAAGGTACATGAAGAAAGAGGAGAAATGAAATAACTCAAAAGAAATTTCTACATGGTAATAGGTGTACATGGGAGGGATTAATGAGATAAAAATATGTATCCCATTATAAAAACATAATACGGGAAGTATGGGGGAGGTGAGAAAACATACCCCATCATTAGTAATTGTAAATAAAAGGTTGTAAAAAAATAAGGACACATGGATAAAAATGAGAAAGGAAGGAAACCCTTACTTGAGTTTGTGACTTCAAAAGATTGAAGAGGGGATTATTGAGAGCTTGGGAAACCTTGTAAGGATTCTAGAGAGGGGATTAAAAATTAGGGATTAACTCCAAGAATTTATTGTTAATCTATGTGGGATCTTGGGTGGGTTTATATAGGAAATTAGTGGGGAATTCTTTAATATTTCACAAACATAGGTTTTGGATTCTATATAATTAAAAATTCAAAACCAAAAACCTTAACATTGATTTTGCCCGTGGGTTTTTCAAAATAAGAGTGTAAAAAAGTAATTTATAACTCCAATGGATTAATATATTAAAATATTATCCTTCCTTATGTGGAGGTGAGTCACATTATTATAGAAATAAATTTAAAATCATAAAATATATTATTCATTTTGGAGGATTCACTAAGGCCTTATAAAATAAGTATAAAAAATATTAAAAAAACTTATTTCAAATTCAAAACATATATTGGACTCATAATATCCATTATTATACTTATTACATCATTTTGGGGTCACTATGATGTCATAAACACATATTTTATTTATATAGTATTTAATTTTTTACCCAAAAATTCAACTGTCTCAGAAAATTATGAAAAATTCACTGTTGGATAATTTTTATATAATGATTCCAAAAATAATAATAATTTTATCTAAATAATTTTCTAAATATATGAATTTTAAATTTTAAACTGAAAACTGACATTTATTGAAAATTAATAGGTTTTGAAAAAAACAGTTTTCAAACCTTAGTAAAAATTACAATTTTCTTCAAAAAAAATTATATACACATATATTATTAATAAAATTATCTTTAAAATATTATTTTATTAAATTATTAATTATTTCAAAAATTCATTAATTCCTTAAAACAGATTCTTTAATTAAAAAAATACACTTTCTACTTTATTGTATAAAAATATAAATCTTATCAAGATCATTTCCTAATAATTTATAGATAGGTAATTGATATAATCATCATTTATAAGATTTATTTTTATAGTATTTTGAAAAAAACCGTATTTTAATATAATTATTTGTATATTTCTCAAAAATACCATTTTTACCCAAATAATGAATTTATCAAATTCATCATTTTTAAGAAATACTATTACCAGAAAGGAAATTATGGAATACAAATTTTATTTATAAAAAGGTATTAAAAAATAAGTAAGTAATAACTTGTAACATAACCCCTTATATCACCCTCATAAGTCTTAAGGGTATGGTGTGTGATGGTGATCGACTGTTGGGGTGGCTCAGATGATATCACTAGGGTGGTAATATCTATTAACTTGAACATCTATCATAAAAAATTCTGTATAATCTTAACATGTTGAAGTTTAGCTTGGGATTGCTTAGGAGTGAAGCCTAGTGACACTACCTCCTTTATAAGATCTGAAAATTGAGATTTGTACGGACCGAGTCTACGGGATGGGGCCCTCCTCTCCTTTTTCTATGTCAAAAAGATTTTTTTCAAACGCATTAGATTTATATTAGTTGTGTGATAATTGTTCAATAGATATATTATTAATTTTAATGATAATTAATGGTAATTTAAACATAATAATAAAAAAATAGTTCTTGTTGTTTTTATATCTATAATCCATTAAAAGAAAGGGAATTTTATTAATAAATGATCGGGTCATTACCACCTTCTCCTTAATAAATTTCACCCCCAAAATTTTCTTTTTCCATACTAAAATAGATGAAGGTAACTATGCCTCATCACTTCCTATGATTCCCACATTGTTTCTTCAAACTTGTTATTTTTCCACAACACCTAGACAAGGTGCATCGTCTTATATCATAGAACATTTTCTTTATGATCTATGATCTTCATCGGCTTCACATCATAGGAGAGGTCATTCTCTAGTGGTACCACCTTTATATTGAGTACATGCAATGGGTTAGGTGTGTACTTCCTCAAGAGTGATACATTGAAAATATCATGTACTTGAGATAGGTTTGTGGGAGTACTAGTCGAAATTCCACTCCTCTGATTTGATCATGTATCTCAAAAGGTTCGATGTACCATGGATTTAGCTTTCCATTCTTCCCAAATCTCAAAACTATATTCCATGGATATATATAGAGGAAAACCAAATCTCAATCATCAGAATCTATGTCTTATTGAAGGTTGTCATCATTGATTTTTTTCGAGTCAGAGAAACTTTGATGTGATGCTGGATGGTTTTATCCTTGTCCACCATTTCTTCAACCATTTTTGGGACAAGAAGTTTTAACTCCCCAATTTCATCCCAACATGCCGGTGTTCTACATGTATTCCCATAAAGGGCTTCATAATGAGCCATTTCGATGCTTGAGTGGAAACTATTGTTGGAAGAGAACTCCACCAAAGAAAGATGTTAGTCCCATCCTCCTTTGAAGTCCATTGAGTGGGCTCTATAAAGGTCCCCAATTATCTAGATAGTCCATTAATATTATCAATTTGTTTGAGGATGATGAGCCATACTTAGGTTCACCTCAGTTTTCAGAGTGTGTTAGAGACACTTCCAGAACATATAGGTGAATCTTGGATCTCGATTGGATACAATCGATAGTGGTACTCCATGCATCCTTACCACTTATTTGGTGTATATCTGTGCTAGTAGATCCAATGATAAATTCTCTTCCATTTTAATGAAGTGTGCAGTCTTTTTATAAAGACCCACAACAACCTATATAACATTGTTTCCTTTGGATGTCCGGTGACAAAGTCCATGATGATGTTCTCCCATTTCCATGTTGGTATGGGTAATGGTTTCATCATCCCCTTGGATTTCTTCCTCTCAACCTTCACTTGCTGAAATACCATGAACATTGATCTATATATGGTGATCACTTTCTTCATGTTATCCAACCAATAATGCTCTCAAAGACCCCGATACATATTGGTGTTTCTTGGGTGAATGGAAAAATTAAAATTATGTGCATCATCCAAGAGATCTTTCTTTAACCCTGTATTTGATGGAACATATAGTCTTGACCCAAATCTCACAATTCCCTCTTCATTAACATTTAACTCTGAGGATTTCTATTATCTGATTGTTTCCACTTTCTTCTAAATTCTATCATCATCTTTTTAGCATCATTTAAACTTTACAAAAGAGACGGTTGAGAAATAATTTGTGAAAGGATTGATGATGTTACCTTCTTAATTATTCCCATGTTTATAATCATCAAATATAATAACATTAGATCATTTTCAATTCTCATAAATGTTATAATCGCTAGGTCCTTTCTACATAGAGCATCTTCCACCTTGTTCTCATTCCTATGGTGGTAATTGATTGAGAAGTCACAGTCTTTGATAATCCCTAACCATATTCATTGGTGCATATTCAACTAATTCTATGTGAATATATACTTAAGGATTTTGTGATCTGTATAAATTTTTCACCTATCTCCAAAGAGGTAACGTCACCAAATTTGCAAAGCAAAGATCACTACAGCCAGCTCCAGATCATGTGTTAGATAGTTCTTCTCTTTTATTTTCAATTGACTTGAAGCATAGGTAATGGGTTTTACATTTTCCACCAACACATAGCTCATTCCCTTATTTAATGCATCATTGAATACCACAAAAATTTCCCACTTGAGGGTAGTGTGAGAACAGGTGTAGCAATAAGCCTCATTTTAAACTCCTTGAATCACTCTTCATATTCATCATTCCAAGAAAACTTGACTCCATTTTAAGTTAGCTTAGTAAGAGGGTTTGAGAATAGTGACAAATTTATCACAAATTTGGGATAATATCTAGCTAACCCATGGAAGATACTGATATCTGTCACAGATGTGGGCCTCATCCCCACCTCAATTGAATTTTCCTTGGTGGGATATATAGATATCCCATTTCTTGTGATGATATTCCCCATGAATGATACTTCCTTAAACCAAAACTCACACTTTTTGTACTTTGGATAGAGCTTATCCTTTCACATTGTCTTTAGAACATTGCATAAACACTCCTCATCCCCCCTCGGTTTTGGAGTATATTATAATATTTTCTATAAAGAACACCATAAAATTTTCAAGGTAATCTCAAAATATTATATTCATCATATCCATGAAGATTACTGGAGAATTATTGAGTCTGAAATAAATTAATTTGAATTCATTGTTCTCGTACCTTGTATGTAATGCAGTCTTGGGGATATCCTCCTTCTTCACCCTTACTTGGTAATATCCCAACCGAATATCCACCTTAGATAAGTATTTTCCTCCACATAGTGGATCAAACAAGTCATCAATTCTTGGAAAAGAATATTTGTTATTTTTCGTGATTTTTTTGATCACATGATAATTAATTCAAAGGTGCATTGACCAATCCTTCTTATTTAAATAGTGGACTAGTGCACCCCATAGTGAAATACTTTAGTGCATAAACCCTTTATCCAAATTCTCATACCATTGTTTATTTAGCTCCTCAATCTCCACAAAATCCATTCTATATGGATTCTAAGATATTGGAAAGGCCCTAGGAGATCAATTGAGAATTCATCATCTCTTCTAGGAGGAAGACCAGGAAATTCACAGGGAAACACATTAGTGAATTATCTCACAATAATAATTTCTTCAAGGATGGTTCCTTACTTAGAATCAATCATTAATGAAAGATATGAATACTCATATAGAAGTAATATCCATGATTTAGATTATGGTTCTTATGAAGATTCATCCACTTCCACGAACTTGTATTGAATTGGGGGTTGATTAGCCACATAGAGAGTGATTTCCCTCTCACAACATTTTATATTGGATATATATATGGAATGAGAATCCATGCTAGGAATAGAATTAAATTCCATTAGATTGAGTTTGATGAGGTTCTCCAGGAAAATAAATCCAAAAAATTTGATAGGGGAGCTGTTATAATCATGGGATGAAATAAATTCCCATTTTTTCTCACTAATATCTCCACTTCCATGATTTGTGGTGGTGTTTGGATTTTTCTACTAAAAATTTGGGATATAAAAGAATACGTAGAAGCATAATCAAAAAGATTGTTCGTTATCCTTCATTGAATAAATAGCATGCCTAACACTACTTCATTTTTGGGATTCAAATCAATACTAGTGATGGAAAAAACACTCCCTTACTACTTTTGAGGTTATTGGTTGGCTTTAAAAACTCTTTTCTTAGGGAACCGATTCACAAAGATCCCTTGTTATTTGTAGTTATAATAATGAAAAGTGAGTTGATGATTGAATGGAGCGTTACTTTAATCTATCAAGGTAGAGGGTTTTTCTTGTTGGACATCATTAGTTAGGTGACCTTCTCTTCTACACCTAACGGATTTCCCCATCCCCTTCAGGAAATTTCCATGGTGCTTCTGTCCACACCTTTAGCGAGTGGGGTGCTTAAATTTCTTAGCACCATTGGATTTATCCATCAGACCACCATAATTAAATTCCACTTTCTCTTTCTTATCCCCTTGATTCCCATGAGGTTCTCCAATTTACATTTCAACATTGATGGAACATCGGAAAATTTCTTCATAGCTATCAAAGTCACAAATATCTAGGTCTTTACATAGGCTATATTTTTTACCACCAATGAAGCTGTGAACCTCTCATTCGAGGGTAACGAAAATGATGGTGGAGTATCGTGAAATCCTTGTGAATTTATCCTCCTAAACTCTGATGGATTCATCTTGTATTTGTTTGAGGGAAAGGAAGTCCCTTTCTATAATTAAGTCAGTGGGGATGAGGAAAATATTTATCAAAAAACATTTTCCAGAAGGCCTTCCATTCCAACGTCCCGATCTCTTCCCCAGACATCATATTTTTTTTTATCAATTTCATCCATTGATCTATTTCACCTTGAATATGATACGAATCCAGAAGAAACTTCTCTGGTTCGGAATAATAAAGGATAGATAATATCTTCTTAGTGTAGTTGATACATTGTTCGCTGATTGAGGGATCAGATGATATATTGAAGGTTGGAGGTCTTTGTCTTATGGATCTCTCAATTGTGAATTGTTCATTCTGGGGGGGGAGGGGTGGATTTTTCTCTTGACCCATGTTTCTATTCAAAACATGAGTTCACTGAGAGAGTATCATGATAATGTTTTCAATTCCTACTCCCATAGGATTGCACATATCATTAGAATAGTTATGAAATTTGATCTTTGCATCATATGTTATCCTAAGTCCTCCTATTACAAGCAATTTTCTAGAATAAAAGGAATATTTTGGGTGAGTATTTTATACTATCAAACAAATAAAGGGGAATAAAATGATAAAAAAGTATAACTTATAAATTTAATTTATTTCCTTAACATATGAATTTATAGTATTCCATCTTTGTTATCTTTGATCTATTTCCTAACATATATTATTATGGGATTTTTTAAACCTTAATAATAGTTCAAACTAATATTATGGATTTACCAAAGAATATATCCTAGGAGTTTTGAACCAAGAGTGCAGTATGACTAGTTTTCATGCACCAGTTCATATTCGAGGCTCGCTTAAAGTGGTGCTTTATAGTTTTACCCCTAAATATATCTATGCCAGAGCTACATCTACATGTTATTATCCAATATGGATGTATTTTTTTGGATAAAACACTTATTATAAACTCACCAAAATTTCAGGGTTATTTTTTTATAATCAGTCTTATCCATAAGGCTTTCAATGTATTTTTATAACCCTAATCCCAAAAATAACTAAACCTATCCTTTTTACAAAATATAACAACCCTTCACCTTATTTCATTTTTAGACATGATTTATTACATAAAAATAAACTTAATAAAACCTCAAATATTGATAGGTCTTGTTTATTTAGGGCATAGGAACGTTACATGAAAACTTCAAACCTAAAATACATCTTTATGGAAAACTTCTTTTACATGACCACAACATTCCTTTGTACGTTGAATTGTATGGAATAACCTGAAAACATACATAAAAAAGGGTGAGCTATAATTCCTAGTAAGAGAGTAAAAAAATAATAACATGAGGAATAATATACATGTTAGGAAATATTCAAATTAATGGAGAACAAGAGAAAAATGAACATAAAGGCATGATATAGCATGATTATCATAACATGAAAATGCGACAGAAACAAAAAACACTACATCATTAACATAAAGGAATTAGTTAAAACCCAGTCCCAAAATGGGGGAAAATTTTAATAATAGGAATCAGGTAAAACCCTATACCAACATTATGTATCATGATACTAAATATTACCCAATTCATTAGAGCGATATTAGGGCCCAATCTTCCTGTATATTTTAATCCTATGCTTACGTATGCTATATAGATCATAAAACATTGATTCATTCTTTATAATAATTAATTACAAGAACTAGTAGTGTGGCATAAATACATTTAATTCCTTAATAAAATAGTTATATGTGCATAAATTTTAATACAATTCATAGATAAATGGGTATGGTATTCACTATAAGAAAATTTTGGCATTGAAAATCATGGTGCAATTTCAGCAGCCTAACAACATGACATAAATATTCATAAAAATGGATTATGAGAGAGAAATAGATGTCTAATAATATAGAAATGAAATTTATATAAAGGGGTCATATAAATATGTGTACCAACACAAGTAATTATGAAATATATGGTGTAACATAATAAAGAAACTTCAAGAAATAGAATAAATGGAATAACTGTTCCAAAATTTCAGCATGGTAACATGTGTACACGAGTGGGATTAAAGAGAGATAAATTGGTCTCCCATCATAAAAACATAATAAGATAATTATGGGGGAGGTGTGAAAACATACCCAATAATTTTTAATTGAAAATAAAATGGTGTAACAATATAAGGAAACTTGGATAAAAATGAGAATGGATGGAAACACTTACCTGAGTGTGTCACTTAAAAAGCTTGAAGATGGGCTTATTTAGAGATTTGGGTGCCTTGGGGTATTCTAGAGACGAGAATATAGAGTAGGTACATGATAAATGGATTTTGAGTGGAGATATGTGGGATCTTGAGTGGGTTTATATAGGAAATGAGAGGGGAATTCTTTAATATTTTGCAAAGTTAGGTTTTGGAATCTATATAATTAAGTATTCATAACCAAAATCCTCCCCATGGTTTTTTAAATGATTTTTTCCAAATAGGAGTGGAAAATATTATTTTACGATACCAATGTTCAAAAATAATAAAATTTTATCCTATCATCTATAGAGGTGAGTCACATTATAAAGAAATAAATTTAAAATCCTAAAATATATTATACATTTCAGAGGATTCAATAAGGCAATATAAAATAAGTAACCCAAATATAAAATCACATGGTTTTAATGGGAAAACATATATTGGGATGATAATACCCATTATAGTATTTTTTTAAATCATATTGGGATCATTATGTTTTCATAAAAGACATATTTTATTTATAAAATATTTAATTTTTACCCAAAAATTTGACTATCACAAAAAAATATAAAAAAGTCACCAGTAGATAATTTTGTTTTCCTGATTCCAAAAATAATATTTAACTTATCTAAATAATTTTAGAAATATATGAATTTTAACTTTTAAAATGAAAACCGATATTTATTAAAAATTCATAGGTTTTGACAAAAAATGTTTTCAACCCTTAATAAAAATTACATTTTGCTTCATAAAAATTATATACTAATTTTTTATTAAAAAAAGAAATTAATAATTATATTTTTTTTAAAATATTAATTATTTATAAAATTCATTAATTTCTAAAAATAAATTCATTAATTAAAAATAATACACTTTTTGTTTTATCGTATAAAAATATAAGGCTTATCAAGATTATTTCCATATAATTTATAGTTAAGGAATTGATATAATAGTAATTTATAAGAAATTATTTTATAGAATTATTAATAAGACCCTTAGTTTAATATAACAATGTCCAAATTTCTCAAAATTACCATTTTTACCTAATAGAATCAATTTATCAAAGTCATCATTTTTTACTAAAGACTATTCTCAAAAATAGAATTGATGGAATAAAACGTTGATTTATAAAAATGGATTACACAATAAGTAACTAATACCTTGTTAAGAAAACCCTTATTAAACACATATATGACCTATGAATAAGGTGTTTGATGATGATGGACTCTTGGGGAGGCTCAGATAACATCACCTGGGTAGTAATTTGTATTAATATGAACTTCTCTTGTAAGAGATTCTGTTTAAGATTAACGTGTTGAAGCTTGACTTTGGATTGGCCAAGAGAGAATCCTAGTGACACTAAATCTTTTCCTAGCTACGATAAATGAGATTAGTATATCCTTAGTATATTGGATGAGGTCATCAACTCCTTTGTCTGTGTTGGAAGGATTTTTTTAAAAATCCTTATATTTATATCAGTTGTGTGATAACTATTCGACAACTATATTATCAATTGTATTGAAAAATAATAGTAATTTAATACCAATAATTATAAAAAAAATAGTTCAAGTTTTTTTATATCAACAATACATTAAATGAAATGGAACTTTATTCAGAAAAGATCAGGTCATTTCATCAATCATTATACATATCCTGAAATCCTAGGGAAGGGAATTATAAGAAATGAGTCATCTCTAATGCTCAGTAAGGGTATGCATATAGTGGATGTTATCATAAACAAATAATACATAGTCATTTTAGATGGGTGAATAACTAAAACACATTTACGTTAATCAACAACATAAATTTCATGAATAATAAGGCAGGAAAATAGCTGATCAAAATATTTTCATATAAATTATCACATAATATTGAAACCTATCCATGACTATTATAACTAATAAAATAATCATATGGACATAAATGATTAATTTGACAATGATGTAATGCATAATGTAAAAAATCATGACTATACCATTAATGAATCAATCAAATACATCTTTTATAAATCAGTTGTCCCTCTTCCAATTACCCAAGTTAGTTTTTCTCATGATCCTAACTGATGCATCTAGGGTCTGTAGGGGTAACTTTTCATCACATACTAATTCCAATTAATTACATATATGAAATTGGAGAAAAATAATCAATAAAAAATTATTGATAAAACTAGATTTTGAAATGTTAGTTATTTGTACAATTAATAAAAATATTCAAAAATTCATATTCCGAAACTATAATATGAATGTTAATACCTTGACCAATAAATAAACATAATCATAAACCATCCAACATAATATACATAAAGATATAAGAATTGAAAATCCCAGTAAAACTACTCATAAACTATTAAGATAAATATTATATATGCTACCACTATAATATATTCCAAATGGATAACAAAGTAAAATGATGATTTTTGTCATTAATAAATAGATAAACCAAACAAATTCAATTTTAAACATTCTTGAAAAAAATTTAATTTTTACATTGGTAATTTCTTTTGAAAACTAAAAATTTACACAATATTAGGAAATATATTTTCAATTAAATGTACCTTTTAAACATTGAAATAAATATTCAAAACAATATGTGTATATAATGGTAGGTAATTTAATACATGACATATATATTAAAATCATCACTTTTAAACTATTATAAAAATGTTAGAAGTACCACATTTGAAAATTAAAAGAATATACCATTCATGAAAATGTAAAAAATTAAAACATTGGTATAATTTTCTTTAAAAAATAATTTGATGATAGTACAAACTTTCTTAAAAAGGTATTTATAAAACATGGTCATCGAATAAAATGTATTTTCAACTGAATACAATAATAAAATCAATTTTTTCTTAAAAACATTATTTTAGTCTTATTAAAAATTTAAGAGAGTAAAATGAATGGATAAAATGTATTCTCTATAAATAAATAGAGAATAAGATAATTCAGGAATTTATTGAGAGATAGATTATAACATTTCATCACCAGAATCATAATTATAAATAATATCGATAAACTATGAGATCATAATCATAAAAACATTACCACATTGGTTACTTTTGAATCATAACCCCCATAAAATAAATAACATAAAATTTTACCTAAAATATCATTAATATAAAGATATTTAAGATCAAAAATATATAATAAGATGTACATACACCCTATAAAAAATAATTGGTGAATATGGAATTTATCACATGAAAGTAAAAGTGAGATGAGAGACCCTTACCGAAGGTCTGATTTCCTACACATAGGTGAAAACCTCTTGTATAATGAATATATATCTATTGTAAATCTATAATTGAACCATGATCTTAAATATCAAACCATATTTTATTTTTTTTTATAATTATTTTCTAAATATTTGTTGACAATTCTCTCTTATAAGCTTTATTTCATGTGTTATGTGCTTTGTTTTTCAAGAATTTTTTGGTTCAGTAGTTTCGGTACTTGTACCTTGATCATGGTTATAAAACCTATAGAATGCTACTTATAATATAAATACAATATATATATATATATATATTTTATAAGCATTCATAATAGTTCATAAAAGATAGTGGTAGAAAAATGAGGTACATTGTTCAAAGAAATGGTAGGACGAACATACACATGGATGGTGTTTTAATTTTTTACAAATGGAATGAAATAAGTTAATGTTACATCCAAGTAGCCTTTTTTCTATTTTACCATCGTTTATGTTCTATTTTTCATCCAAACATGAGTGTGTTAGTGGGATTATGGACGACGGAGTGCCTTTATTAGGAAAAATGGAATAAATTTTGGGGAGGTGTGTTTTTTGAATTAATGGGGTATTGATATAATTTTGATAATTTATTTAAGAGGTTCTATCCATTTCTGAATAATTTCTTTAGTTTTTGGTGTTTTTATGTTAAAAATGGTTTTTATATTGTTAGATGTGTGATTACATGCTGTTTATTTGGTTTAAAAGATGCGTATTTGTTTCCTGAGACATTTCATGGTAATTTATATGTGTTAAAGGTTACAAATAATGTAGTTATAATTCATGATTTACAAGGGAAATATCATTTTAATAAAAACAAGATGGGTTTCTTGGTATCTTCTTCCTTTTTGGATTACATTTTGTGTAATGGGATTACACAAAATTTGATTCTCATGATATGTTGGTTTTACAATTCTATATGAGTGATTTTGATTTCATTCCTCCATGTTCCATTCATCCCACAACCCAAAGCCTTATAGAGGAAATTTTTTATATCTTATATCCTTAAGGGTCATTCTTTATTTGATTGATCAAGATTCTTGTTGTGGTTTATCTTCCTGGTGAGTGGATCCCCTCTTGAGTAGTTTTTTCTAGTCACCCTTTTTCTCCTCCTTCAATATTGATAGATAATAATGTATTCAATGGATATAAAAATATTTTTTTGGATACTTAGTCAAGATTTTATTAATATAACTTTCAAACCTTCATTCATTTTCAGTGAGTCCAGTTGTGATTATTTATTTAAGGATATTTTATTTAAAGGTAGATGGTTCTATTTGATATTAGCCATGAAATTGAAAAATTGATTTTAATTATTTAATTTAATTTCATTGAACTGATTAATAAAACCTCAATTTGGAAATATTTGATTAAGAAACATTAGGTTACAAGTATTTTTAGAAAAAACAATAATTCCAATGCAATTTGAGTTGTTGTATATAGTTTTAAAATGATGGGTTTGATGAAAAAATTGATATATATAATTTGATAAATGTATTAAATTGATATGATGAAATCCCATGATAATTTTTCATTTGAAAAGGTATAAAATTATGAAAAAACCCCTATTTTTGTTTTCAAATTGAATAGGCATATTGAAACTAAAAATGGGAAATTTTATTAAAAATGATTATTTATTTGAATTGAAATGATTTCCCATTATTTTTTATTTGATTGAGAAAATTTGATACTGGGTAATTATTGGGTAAATTTGGAAAATTACACTAGTCTCTTGATCCCCTAAAAATAGGGTGATGAGGAAATATATAACAAAATCCTAGTATTGGTAGATTATACCTGATAAGATGTTGATTATTAATATTTGTTTTTCTCAAGAGGGATTTTCTTGCACATGTGTAGCCATTATGACCAATTTGAGAATTGTGAGGATCCTATAGATAGAAACTAATTTTTGTTAGGGAATATAACCATGGTGATGGTTTTGTAGGGTTTGATTATATATTCCCCTAATTATTGAACAGATTTACTCATTCCAAATGATTTATATAAATGTATTTATATAAAACATTAATTTAAACTTTGTATCAAAAAATTTCTATATATTGAAAAGAATGAAATTTTTGTTTTAAATTTTCATAATGATGTGTTATTTAATTCCCAATTTTATTTAAATTGAATTCATTGATTGTTTATTATTATTAAATCTATTATAAAACACATGGTGATACCCTACTAGGATTTATAAATTACACCCTACCTTTTTTCTTTGGTAATTTTTAGATTTTCATATTCCATGTCCGAGACAAGAAAAACCACCACCTGAAGTTGGTGAACGTTCTTGATCAATGAGACTGCGTAGTGACTATAGTTATCGGTGGAGCTGAGGTCCACTTGTTACATAGAGTTTTTAAGCTTTTTTCATATTTTTATGGTTGTTTGTGTTAATGTTACATTGATTTTTTGTCTATCAACTTGGGTACTATTTTATCAAATATGATTTTGGTACTTTCTCCATTTTAAAGTGTTAAACATAATTACTTTAATCATTATGTACTAATGTTTTTTTTATAAAATTTATTTCTTATTGATCATGTATGATGATAAGTTCTATTTTCTAACCTATTGTAATTGAGAACACCGTTATGAAAATGTATGGGTTAGCTCAAGTATTAGGGTACTCGGGTATCCAAGTTGGTTCATGAAAATTTGGTACTATAGGTAGGTTAGTAATCTTTCATAGATGTCAGTATGTGTTGTGGTATGTCTACATTGGACATATGAGGTAGTTGTGAGTGAGTTCTTGGAAAACCATAACCATAATGAACCTTAATTCATAATGGTTGTTTTGTAAAGTATCTTTGATGAATGTTTTGATTTGTTTTTAGAATCTTCCCTACTTTTGTTTTGGGTATGATGAAATATGAATCTTAAATTTATTACTGATGGAACTGATAATATTGTACCTCTTGGTTGAGTTGTTGATACATGCATCCTTTCTGATGTCTTCAATATTGTTTTTGGATGTCTTTTATCATCATTTCTCTAGGAATATGTATTAATTGGCCCCAGGGGGAAGGGTCAAATGAAACGTAGTTATGAAATCCATTAGTATACCAAACTTTTATTGAGTTTTTTGTATAGGGTTTTCAAGTTATGTGTTAGGCACATGAAACCATTCCCGTTCTGGATCAATTTGTGAAATCATAGAAGGATTAATCTTGGAATCATGTTGTAGATTTTATTTTATAGAATCCACCTAATTTCCAAGTCTCTAATGATCCTAAAGAGGTAAAATATTGGTTGATAAAGATAGATATTATCTTTTATTTCCAAGAAACACCTTACTCGGTTATGGTAATGTGTGATACCCTTCAAGATGTATAGACCTAGAAGGAGATGGTGGATTCAATGGTAACATAAAATTAGCATGATAATTTGAAGAGGAAGGAACTTAGAGTTATATTCATTTAATAGTTCCATATATAATCTATGGTACTGGGTAAAACTATAGACTTTTTCATCCTCCAGCAGGTTAAATGGGCAGTAATGGAGTATGCTAACTGCTTTATCGAGACTTTGTAGTTTACACATGATATTATATCTAATAAGAAGATGAAAACTCATTGTTCTAAGATAGTTATTCAACTAGATATCCATTACCATGTATTCTTTACAATTATGTCTTATTATAATTACATGAAATATAGGGTGTTGATGGTTGATCATGATATGTCTGGTAAGTTAGGGCTGATGTGGGTTCTCTTTTCTATAAATGATAGTTATATTTTCCCTCTAATTTAAATAGAATTAAGGATGTGCTAAATGGTTGATTTCTAAATTTAGTGGCTTCCAAACATCATATAGTTCCTAGAAGAGGCCCATTGACTTCTTTCTAGTGTGGAAAGTGTGGGTATTATAAGGGGGCTTACTCTGAGGAACCCAATATCTGAAGTTTGTGCGGCTATTCAGGACACCTAAATATGTTCATCCAAATATTTTATTCTATGTTTAGCTGCATAGTCTCATCATTTTCACAATGTACTATAGTGAAATCAAATTCATCATGAATAAAGAGTTTCCAGCTATATGAATCTCGAACTAAGATTCTTCATAGAGTAGAAAAGTATCTAGATGAAGCGAATATGGGTCCAGTGATAGTGAGAGGTATTATCACTATAAAGTCATTTTTAGTGACCACTTAAAATGATACTGCATCATCTCACTCTATTATATCAACTCATATTTTAGACTTTCTAAATATTACTATTGATATTTTTTCTTATGTGATTGATACTACTATTCCCCTCGAAAATAAGAGAGTGAAGGGTCACCATTTTCTTACTATTTATTTATCTTTATCAGAGTTTGAGATTAATAGTATTTTTCTAGTTCTCACTATGAAACCTCTTGATATTATTCTCAGAATAGATTGGTTTATTGACAATATGTGATGAAGTGGATATCATTATTTATAAATATCCTTTACTACACTTGATGGGGTGTGTCTAGTGTTTTAGGGAGAATGAGACTTGATGTTGGGTAGAGATAGACCATAAGTTATATTTTATGTGTAGGAAAGTATTAGTGTTTTATTTTTGACATTGAGGGAGAATATTAGTGAGATAATCTCCCTCTAGTCATCGTCATGTTTCCCAATACATTTCCTTATGCTTTCTGTAGTTTTCTTTCTATGAGATAGATGATTTTTTTCATTGATTTAGCACATGATACTCATTCCTGTTATATTCCCGGTTACTATATTAAACTATATGAATTGAAAGAGTTAAATACTTAGATGGATGATCTCTTAGAGAAATTATTCATTCTCTAGAGTGTTTCACCTTGGGTGGTGCTTATTCACATTGAAAATAAAGTTAAATAAAGACTTAACCTTTGTGTTGATTACCAGAAACTCAACCGAGATACGGTAAAAAACATGTATTTGTTAACATGGATTTGAGAGAAGAGAAGTGTCTCTTGAATATTGAACTTTGATCTGGTTATCTACAGTTGATAATAAATGAGTCAGAAATTTAGAATATAACCTTCATGAGATGTTATGGTGCCTTTGAGTAACTTTTCATGCCATTTGTTCTAACCCATGCTCCTAAAGTCTCTACTTATTTGATGAATATAATATTCCATGAGTACCTTGATACATTCATGGTTGTCTATTTGTATGTAATCATAGTTTACTCTTATCTCAAAGAAGATTTTGTGTTTCATATGGGAGCATTTATATAAATGTTGAGAAATCACAAAATATATCCATAGCTATCAAAATTTTATTTTTTGATTCAGGATGAGTATATCAGGGGATATTTTGGGTCAGAACATGGTATCTTAATTTATCTAAAGAAGTTTAAATTTTTTATGACATGGAATAAATCAGGGAATGATTTCAATATTTGGATCTTCTTCGGTTTAGTTGGTATTACTGTAGGTTTTTCAAAGATTTGTTGGTTTTTTCTTCTTTAAGGACCACTCTCACTACAAAGGGGGTGATGCTTTCTTGGGATGATAAATTTGAAACTTATTTTTTTTGAGTAGAAAAATATTCTGAATTTTTCACCTATATTGACTCTTTAGAGGCTAGGTAGGATTATTAGTATTTTGTGACACACCGGGTTTGAGTTTTGGTTGTGTTCTTATACACATTTATCATTTAGTAGCATATGATTATTGATATCAAAGACCACATGAGGATAATTATCAATTGCATTTCCTTGATCTAATATTAATTATGCAAGAACTTATGACTTGGTGGCCTTAATTTTTAAGATAATGGTTTACTTTGTTTTACAACCACAAGATCCATAGTTATATATTTTCTAAATGGTATTTTATCCTTCCGTAGAGGTGTGGGGTAGAGTACTTGTAGACTTTTGAATTCAACATTTCATATACCACATAGAAGGTAAATTTCATTAGTGATTAATTCAGTTTTTAATGTATGTCCAAGGCTATGAAACCTTCATTAGAATAGTATAAATTTCTGGATAGTTTTCCTCGGGTGAATTTAAGAGTCCAACATGAAGAGTATAATGTTGTTTTGACAAGTTTTTAGTTTATATCTTCTCTTTTAAAGCTAATTATTCAAGAGAAACAAATTAATGATGAATTACAAGGAAATAGGGACTTTATTTTTTGTGTGGATACAATTGGGAAGTGATGATTCTCTTATAAGAGTATCTTATGTATCTGTAGCAAGTACGCTGTACCAATTCTTATGTGAAATGTTTTCATGGGAAATTTATATAATTCCTTGTGGGAAGTGCACCAGTGTACCTCCAAGATGTCTGAAGATATGTTTTATTGATTATAGTCGATGGGTATGAGGCAATACATTGCTAACTTTTTACACATTTTCAAACATTCCAATAGGTCAAGGCCAAGCACCAGATACCATTGGGTTTTCTTCAACAACATAGAGTTCTGACTTGGAATTAGGAATTGATCACGATTGAAATTGTGGTTGTTTTTCCATATAAACTTAAAATGAAGAATGAGTCAAGGTTTGTGATAAATAGTAATAACAAAGAATATCATTTTATCCTCATTTAGGATACAAGCAAATATGATGAGTTGTTAAATATCTACATGATAGATATTTTAAGGTATAAAATTGTTACATCATTTATAGTATCTAATAGAAAAAACTATATTAACTCTCGTTATTGGAAATTATTCAGTGGTCAATAGGATATAAGGTTAGGATGATTTTGAAATTCCATACATTGATATATGTCCATACAGACAGAGACCTACAGATTCTTGAGGATATGGTACTTGATTTTGTTCTAAACAGTGGTGGAGCTTGGGATGACTATGTGTGATATGTTGAGTTTTCATATAATAGTAGAAACTAATCTACAATTAAAATGACTTCTTTTAAGACCTTTTGTAGGAGGTCATGGTAATATACATTGTGTTGTTTGTAGATTTGTGAAAAATCTTTTGTTAGACCGAGTTTGGACCAAGATATGACATCAAATATTATGTTGGTTCATCAGAGAATGCTGTCGACACATAAATTGTACAAATATTATGTTTACCATCATATGAAACTGTTTGAGTTCTTAGTTTGTGATTAGTTTTTTTTAAAGGTTCTCCTTGTTTGGGTCATCGATAGATTACGAGGCATGGGAAGATTGATCCTTAATTTTTGGGACCTTTTACATTTTTTGATATGTTAGGGAATGTGGTTTACCATTTATTACTTCAAACATAGTTTATATTGATGCATGATTTGTTTCATGTGTCATAGCTTCATAAGTATATTTATTACCCATATAATTTATTTAGAAGGGAAGATATTGATATTGGGCCTGGTTTATCATTTAATGAGCCCTTATTTTAAATTTTTTATTCATAGGCAAATTTACATCAATGGGAGATGAAACATTCTGTTTATGTTGTATGGAAGAATGGTTTTAGTTATTATGAGACATGGGAGCATAAGTAACTGATGATAGATCATTGGAATCATCTATTTGAAAAAGAATCTTCATGATAAGATTTATGGTTCGATGTTTTTTTTATGATTTGGATTTTGTAAAACCCCATTTGGATTTTCATGTAGTCCTTTATTTATGTTTTTCTTTTCAAACTCATTTGGGTGTGATTGTCGGATTCAAAAGGATGAAGATCCTTTATTGGGGAAAATTAACTAAATATCGGAATTGAATTTTTATTTTAATTAATGGAGTCTGTTTAATAATACGATAATGAATTTTTAGGGTTCCCCCTATATTTAGATAATGTATGGGGTGATTCAGTTGTTTTGTGTTAAAAATTGGGTTATTTATATCATTTGGGAGATTACAAACCATGTATTTAGTTTACATGATGTTTTTATTTAACTGGGCACATTTCATGAATATTTTCATGGTTTTAAAGATCACACACTGGGTACATGGATTTCATGACGTGTGAGGGAAAAAATGAGTTTTTAATAAAAAGGTAAAACATTTTTAGTCTTTTTATCCTTCATGGATTACATGTCATGTAATGAGAATAAATTCCATGTAATTATAATGAGTTGTGAGTTTTAGGGTGTCATATGAGTGATTTTCATTACATTTGACTATCAATCCTTCCTGTATTGACCTAAATCCTTAGAAAAGAGATTATAGAGGTCATTGATCCTTTTGGATCATTTTTAGATAAATGGTAATCATTATTGTTGTGGTTCATCTTTCTAGGTAAGAGTATATCCTCTCACATAGTTTTTTCCAATATATATTTTTATCATCCTAATAGTTTGAGAGATCATTATATAATGGAATGATCTAAAATATTTTTTTGGATCTTGATTCATGGTTAGTTCCTAGATCTTTTGTGCCTTTGTTCTTTTTTGGAAACTCCCATTGAAAGTGTTGATTTATGGATCTTTTATTTAAATGTAGGTGGTTCCATTTGATATTTTCTTGAATTTTAAACCCTAAATTACGTGATTTCTTTGAATTATATTTCAATTTATCTATAAAATCATGATTTGGAATGATTTAGTTATGAAACCTGAGATAATATGGATTTAGAGAAAAAATACAATTTTTAGTGAAATTGTAATTGTGGGATGAAATTTGAAAATGATTGATTTGATTAAATGGTTTGATATTATTTTTGTGAAAATGGATTAAATAGATATGATGAAACTACATGATTTATTATGTATTAAAAAAGAATGAAATGACGAAAACCCAATGTTTTGGTTTTGAGACTGAATTGAAATATTGAAACTGAATGTTGGGAAATTGATCTATAAATGATGATTGATTTTATATTAGATGGTTAGCCCATTATATACTAATTGATTGAGAACATGCGAGAAATTTTAGTTAGTGGGTTATTTAGAACATGCCAGCTGGGATATGGATCCCCTAGCAATATAATGACAATGACCACTAAAACAAAAACGGATTTTGGAATGATTATCCTTGATGGGATATTAGTGAATCATATTAAATCTGAGCCCAAGGGATGTGCGCACAAAAGATTAGTCATGATCACTAATTTGAGAAGTGTTAGGATCCTATAGTTAAAAAATAAGGTACTCAATAGAAGATAACTATGGTTTCTATTTTGTATCATTTGATTATATTTTCCATTTATTATAAAACTGTTTGATGCATTCCATATTATTTATATAAATTATTTTATATATAATGTTTATTTAACCCTTATTTGAAATTTTTTCTATCTATTGAAAAGAAATCATGTTTTTTATCTTTGAAAAATGGTATGTTATTTCTTGAAATGTTTTATTTAAATTGAAATTATTAATGGATTATTTTTATAGAATATATTATAAAACACATGGTGTGACACTATCAAGATTTATATCCCACACACAACCATTTACTTTGAATTTTTTTAGATTTTCTTCTTCTAGGTACGAAAAAAGAAAAATCACCACATTGAGGTGGTGGATATTGTTAATCCTTGGGACTATAGAGTGATGATGGTGACTGGTATAACTAATGTCGACTATTATATAGGGTTTTGAGGCATTTAGTAGTAAGTTCATGGTAGTATGGGTTGATATTCTATTGATTTTTTTATCTATATCAATGGGTATTATTTTACCTATTATACTTCTGGAACTTTGTAATTTTTTGTGTATGGAAAATATTTAATTTTTTTATAATATTAAATTTTTCAATAAAATTAATTCCCTCTTGATATTTCATGATTTTATGTGCTAGTCACAAACTCATGGGGATTGCGAATTCAACTTGTGCTATGCCAAGGTCGGCCTGGGTATTAGGCTACCAGGGTATCTCAGTTGATTCGTGACTGGTAAATAATATTACACTTTTCTAAAATCATAATATTATCATATATATTATTATATTAATTAAAATTTTACCTTTTAAAGTCCATGCTAATAGAAATTAATTTTTTAACCTATATTCATGGAGGCGATAGTCCACACATACCCACATGCGATGTTGTCATTTTCCAACGGATTAGAAGATAAGAAGGTATATTTGATATTGTAATTATAGAAGTATAATTATTTCATATATCAAATATATATATATATATATTAACTTAATCATTACATCCAGTCAAGATATATTGTGATGGGAAATAAATTATATCAGTTCTTGAGGTTTTTATTGGTCATACACATTATTGAATGTTTTTTTTCACATTTGTTGGAAGAAGGGATAAAAATTGGTCATTCCATTAACCTAATAAAATTATAGATTATGTTATATTCTATTATCATTATTTTATCAAATATTTTGTATATTTTAAGTAGTTACCATGGTTAAGTACTATATATCTTCATTATAGAACCTATTCAAGATTACACCTAAAGCCTTCCTAGAATGATTTTTTGGTTATAAGAGAAACTCTGGGCTATATGTTGGGGTGTAAGGAAGGGAATTGGGAAGTTCTTGGACAAAATAATTGGTTTTGGAACTGTGAAATGGAGATGAGAGGGGGTTCCCTTTTATAAGTCGAGTAAAGGAAACAATTGGATTTTTTTAAAATAATATACTATGGCCAAGTTTTTTTAATGCACCAGAAGGATAAAATGGCTCATTATCAATAAATATATGATATAAAGTTGATATATGGATAAAAAATAGTAATTAGAAAAGTTTTTATGTCTTCTAAACCCATATCATTTTAGTTTAAACCATGGTAAACCACGTTTAACCTTAAATGCTGAAATTAATTTTTAATTTTTTTTTCATTATGAGAAAATATTATATTGAAATTATTATATAATGTTAATAATTATGATTCTGAATATGTAATTTATTTTATTTTCAAATTTAATCCATTGATTTAGAATAATAAATATATATTTAAACTAGTATGTACGAAGAATAAACTATTTTTGAAAGGAAATGTTTTTATATATATAAATGTAATTTTTTTACTAAAATTCAACATATAATTTAAACTAATTATGAAAAATGGATTATTTATTATCAAATTGAAATAATTTTTAAATTAAGAAAAATATTTAAAATGGAACTCTCTAAATTAATTATACAAAAAGAACTTTTCAACAATAATCAGTATGTTTTACTATTCTTTGAAAAATAAATTTTTAAAAAATTATCAAAAAATCCCTTTCTGATAATTTTGATATGATGATTTAAAAATGAAGTTAATATTTTCAGGTGAATTTTCATTAAGTTTCAGAAATTAATTTTAATATATGTGTGGAAAATGTGAAAAAAGGTATAGTTGAAAAAATATATTTTTTAGAAAACATATTTCTTTTTATATCGAAGGATGTATTATTATTATTTCTTTTTAACTGATTACCAATTAATTTATTTTATATATGTGAAAACAAGATACTTTTTATAATTTATTTCTTACTATTATTACATGCCAATTTAATTTCTATTTTATAAGATTCATATTTAAATAATATATTTCATTGGTTTTTTAATCCCAGTATTTTGTGTGATATATGCCATTGGACATAATGTTATTATTTTAAAATAATTGGCTAATACATTCTCCCCAAAATCATTAAACTGCATCCTCACAATCTAAGCATGATCTTGAAAACAAAAGGATCAACATTTAAAAAAAATTCTTGAAATACCACATCAAGAGGGGGTTAATAAAATTTCCCTATGAAATGAGGGAAATGTAATATAAAGTTCATCTATAATAACACATTACTAGGTTTACATGTTGGATAAAATTGATGGTATGTGAAAACATTTACATGTAAGGTAAAACTAATTCCCAAGGACTAATTGACAGTGAAAGGGAACATAGTCAAGAGAAATTTAGTAATAATGAATCCATAAATATGTGATGTGTGAAATGACCATTACATCATTAGAAATAATTATACTTCAATAACATTTTGTTTCAAGAACATGTTCTTAGATTTGAGGAATTCTTTTAGTATCATGATAGAGACGACAAGAAAACATACATACTTAATATATTTTTATTTCATAAGAAATATTTATTAATTTATTTGTTATTTGACCAATTTACACTTCATTTATTAATCCATTAAATGAGTATCCAAGAATAATTTTTATTATGAATGAAGAACAAAAATTAACCATTAATAGATCTTAAGATCCAAAAAAGAGTGAAAAGTATAATCTCTAAATATCTACCAAAACTAAAATGCGTAGAATAAATAATCTAATATAGTATATTAATATATAGAACCACAAGAGTAAACCCAAAATTTTACATAATCCATTCTAAAAATACCAGAAGACTAGGGAGTATGCGAGCCCACTCCAAGAAATTTTATTAATAAAAAAGTAAATAAAACAAAAGAGAAGAAGTAGGGGGTAAAAAATGATGTGTATACACCTTGCCACGTGCATCAACATACACCAATACACAATAGAAGTTTGGTGTTACAATGGTCCATAAAAATCTATTGTTATCAATAGTGCACTTTAAAAGTGCATCAGCTACCCGGTTTTCCTCTCTATAAACAAGAGTGACAACCAAACAAAGTAACTCCACAAGCTTCATACAGTCATCCAAGGATAAAAGAATTCTCCATGGAAAATTAATTTAATAATTTATAAGAATTTCAACCACCAAAGTTGAGTCAGATTCCATCCATAAAATCGTCTATCCATGATAAGAAGCATATCAGATAGCCTTAATCATAACACGTAATTCAGCCTCAATCACCAAACCATTTCCTAAGAAGTGTTAGAAACAGCCTTTAATGAAGCCCCTATAAGTATGGAAGATGCCACCATAGGCCGAAGGTCCCGGTGCACCTGAATCCTCCCAAACACATTATTTTTTATACACTGAGAAATCAGAGGTATCCATTGTATATTCTTTATCATGATCGACTGCTTTCATCTGCCAAAAACACCCAAAGTTCACTATAGAACCCGATATGAAACATCATTTTTCATAACTCCAATTCGAGCCCGTGCAATATCCAAAACACCAACATGAATCCCCAGATTACAAGAGGATATCAGTGTTATTCTATTATCAAAGATAAGAGTATTCTAGGCCCACTAAATAAAATAAATCAGCATTGAAACTACAAAAATGAGAAGTAGTTTTACCTGATAATTACAATAAATCCGATATATAGAATCCATAAGCTGGCCAAAGCTCTCCAGATTCAAACAAAACCATAAAAAACATAAAAATAACTCCATAAATAAGATGAAGAATGGTAGGATATAAATTATTGATCAACGGATTCATCCGTAGCAACACAATGGAAACAAACAGATGCAATAGAAAATCTAACTCGCTATATCATCCTTTGTAAAGGATGTATACCCTTCCAATCCTCTATATAAGAAAATAATGATCATGTGGAATAAAGGCAGAATGGAACATAAGAAACCAAGAAAGAACATGAAAATTTTCATCACACATGGATCTATAATCCTCCTTAGTATTAAAACATTCAGTTAAATTGGGAAACCAAATCATAGTATTCATACCCGAATAATGATAACAATCCAGCTTCATTTTTAGAGGACTAGAAAGAAACCCCTTAACAGTGATATTATTGTGAAATTAAGAAATAGAAAGGTCCTTTAATGAAGAATGGATCTCAATATCCTCATCAATAGAACGTGATAACAAAACAGTCTTCCAGCAATCCAAATACAAATTTCTACATAGCACCCATTTCAAGGATTGTAAATGAATAAAATAAGAATTCTTGATGGAAGGCCATATCAAGGAAGGGACATAAATAGGGTACCCCTTTAATATATTAGTTCCAATTATATTATATATAAATTCAATAGAAAAGTTATTGGAAGTAAAGAGGGACCATGTAAAAATTTTAATGAACGATTCACTAAAACTATTATGATCCTTGAGCACCATACCTCCCATGTTAATGGACCTAATGCAATCACTCCAAGAAACAGTAACAATCATCCTTTCATTAATTGTGGTAGTCCAATTAAAATTACGAATCAATATTTGAAACTCTTTAATAAGAGTTCTAGGACATCTTTATAGAGAAAAAACATACACACATGGAGGTGGTCACATAATTGACAAGAATGACACATCCTGCCGGAGACAAAGATTTACTATTCCAAGTATCCATTTGATTGAGAATTTAGAGGTTAATGGTTTCAAGTAGAAACATTTAACATCACCCCAAAAAATGGGAACCCCAAGACAATTAAATGGTATACACCCTCTCTTGACCTCATGTTTCAGGGAAACACTATTTTTCTTAGAGATGATAACCCCTTCCACATAAAACATAGATGATTTACCAACTGATAAATTGACCAAATACTTCCTCATAATGCTCAAAAAATTCCTTAATATATCTGATAGTGATTTTATCTACCTTCCCAAACAACAGAATATCATTCACATAAAAAATTGTGAAGGAGAAAAATGCCTTATTCCAACAGTCATTTGAAAATACAAACCTACTTGAAAAAGATCCTAATGACATATACTTAAGTAATTTTCCGCAATAGAAAAAAGGACAGATAAAGGATCTCCTTGTCTCACTCCCATGGAAGACATGAAAAATCCTCTAGGAGTGACATTAACAAGAACAGATAGCATAAAAAACTTAAGAATGAAACTAATCAAATTATTAAAACCATTAGAAAAACCATGCATTCTCAACACCAAAAAAATAAAACTACACTTAATAGTATCAAAATACATTGTGATATCATCATTAAGAGACATATTTTCATAACTTACCTTTTTACTCATAATATTGACACATTTATACGTCGTGTATAGGTAATTTTGGATGTTCTTTCTAGGCACAAACCCAAATTGATTTGTGGAAATAAATACATTAGTAATACTTCCCAACCTATTTCCATGACATTACTAATAACTTTGGGAAGATTATTCTTTATATCCATAGGCCTGAAATCAAGAATATCAAGAGCATTCTCCTTCTTTGGAATCAAAGAAGCAAAGATAACATTGGCACAAAAAGGAATGGAAGCATGATAAAATAAATCTCTAACCGCATTGAAAAACTCAGTGCGAATAATATCCCTATAAATCATGAAAAATTTATTGGAGAAACCATCTGGCCATACGACAATATCAACATTCATATAAAAGATAGCTTTATTAACTTCCTCATTAGTGGGTATATTAGTGAGAATATCATTTTAAGAAACCTCAATTGTAGGAGGAATATTACTTTACATTTTATGAGTTTTATCATTCCATGAATCATTGTAATGATTTTCAAAATAGCCACATGAAGAACCAAAAATCTCATTTTTATAATTAAAAATAACTACATAAACCTTTAGGGAATTCATGCCACATTTCACCTTCTTTTCCCTTTGAAAGATCTGAAAAAGAATTGTATTTTTATCCCCATCATTCTGCCACCTGACAATATATTGATACTGGGAGAGGTTTCACTTTATGGCTAGGTGATCATTAAATTTAGAAAAAGAAAGTAGCTCACCCTAGATATAATATTCTAACCTTCATTAAATCTTTTAATATCATGATCAAGACCTGAAAATGGTTTTTTACTACACTCATTATGATTAGATTTCACTGCCTTTAGCTTCATAACCATAATTTGAAAAGGGATTCCAATAAAAGTGGTCTCCTGGGACTCAATAACAATCTTACTACAACCTGGAATAGGTATCTAGATATTATAGAACATCAAAGGTAAACGAGATTATCTCAAACTATGACAATTCTGATCCATTAAAAGAGAATTATGATCAATGTGATGTCTTAAAAGAGTGATTCTAGAAAAAGAAAAATCTTATATTCCCCCATCCACATGAAAAAAACACCTATCAATATTTCAAGATTGTTACCGATTTACATTCTATCTTCTCCAAGTAAAATCATCCCCCCTGAATGGAACCTTAATCTAATTATCAGAATCAATGTATGAAGAGAACTCTTTAGCATCCAAACTATTAAAAAAATTCCATGTCTTTTCCTCAGGCCAAAGAACAATATTAAAATCACCAAGAATAACCCAGATTTTTCTTATATCTAGTGCTATGCTTTCCAGAGATGACCACAAAGAATGTCTTACAGTGTACTGATTAATGGTGTAAAAAGTAAAATACATATAATTTCCATTTAACTCAATAAAGAGAGTGATCGACTGCTGATCGTGAAAGGAAAGAATCAAGGAGATACTATCATGTTTCAAAACACAAAGGGACTCTTTAAGAATTATAAAAAGAATTATGGGAAGAGAAATAATACCCAAGGATTGACCATTTAAAGGATTTCCAATATCTAAAAGACATATGAGGCTCCACAATACCAATGAGGATAGGTTTATTTTCCATAATTAAATGCCTATGGTTTTTGACCATGGGAAAATTCCCAAGACACTAGAAATTCCAAATGAAAATCTTCATAAAAGAATATATTTGGACCCAGTGTTATGCCTGTAATCCCATTGTAATTGCAGTTTCTTAACCTGTTTCACATTCTTCTTCTTCATTCCCTTATCCGCTTCAGGTGAGGAAACAACAAAAGCTGTCAATGGGTCAGGAGGAGAGGAAGGACCTTCCAAATCTTGAGACTGCTCTCCATTGTAAGTGTTTTCCTTATCATCAAACCAAAAAGAACCAGTCAGATGAGTGGAATTATTTAGAGATTTAACAAGTTCCTTAGTGCCCGGAAAAATAGGATTCCTCGCAGGCATAGACACTAGAACCTGAGAGAAGGATCCATCCACATCTTGTAACAGCTGAGTCTTACTATAACTCCTCTTAGAATCATCAGTAGATTGGGTGTCTCGGTCTTTCACAATATCCAAACCATCAAATTCCTTCATAACTGGAAGAACAAGAACATGTGTAAGAGGTTCATAAGGAATGAAATCCTCATTTATCTTGGAAGAAGTAACATCAAATTCCAAAATCTGATTAGGAAAAACAACCACATCAGATTTTTTAATAGAGTCAATAACCTACACTGAATGTTGAGTAGTAGGCTCAAAATAAGGATTAGTAGAAAAAACAGGAACCTTATTGAAACTTGTATAACATGCATAGAAATGGAAGTAGGTACCTAAATAGTATCCCTAGAGCCAGACTCAGTAATTGGATGAGAAGGACTGAAATGTACCTGTGCTAAAACCTGAATAACAGGCCTAGTAACATGACTACTGGTCTCAAGAGGTACCTGCAATGAATTCTAAGAGACATGATCAGTATTGGGAAGAAAAGTCTCAACAGGTGCATGTACCGAGTCTTGAATAACAGGATCCATAGTGTGATGAGAAGGATTGATAGGTACCTTCTCAATAATAGGATTAGACGACTCCTCATATGGTCCAGATGGAATTTCCTTCTCTTTATTCCTTCTACAAAAGGAATCAGTGTGGCCTTTTAACTTGCACATTCCATATAAATTATTTCTTTTTCATTAAAAGTCCATATTACCAAAGAAGTGAAAATTTTGAAAAAAACTTCTACCTTCATTCATATTTAATATTCAAGAATAATCAATCATCCCTAGTTGTTAACGCAATCCATTCAACAAGTGTAGTAGCCATATCTACATCAATAAGAACCCTAAAAAAATAACCAAATCTAGTATTATTAGTACATTTGTCCATATATATGGGATTGGAAACCGATGATTCAATATCCCATAGATTTATAAGATTTCATTAAAGAAAATTTATTTTTCAAATACGAATCCATACCTAAGCATGAGTATCCTTTACATTATCAGGATCGATGTTTCAGTCCCAATATTGAATTTGGAGAAATCTAGGCTTTAACAAAATAGATCCAAAGATCCATAATATGTTCTTGGAATCCAAAGATGCAAATAGAACATGGTAATTGCCTCATCCCCTAGAGTCTATCCTTCAATCGTCAAACACCCCAGATCTGTGAAATTCATTGAGTGAGATCAGATCTCATCCTTTCAGAAGAAGAAATCGAGCGATGATCGATAAATGATAGAGGGTAACACACTCTTCTACATCAATTTGTTCAGCCAAGACATGGTCGACTCACCCCTTCCTGATGATCCTATGAGGATGAGGAAAATCAAACCCATATAAATTACTAGAAGAATTATGGAGCTCTACAAACTTCTTCTTTAGACCCAGTGCATCAGACACAGGAACCACCATGGATTAATTATTTGTCACAAAGAAGAGCATGTCCATGTGAATGAAAAAATCATACTTCTTACCAATCTGGGAATCATTAGCAGGTAAGGAATCATCAACTGCCTTCACAATGGAATTAAGATCATCAAAGCTAGGGTTCCCCCCAGATACCCTTCCATGCGACTCCATCTGTTAGATCTTATAAAAATATTTAACCTTGAGACTCATCAACAATATATCAGACCAAATTTAAAGTCCAAAAATTTATAATTATGTTAATTAAATTTCTAAAATAAAAATAACATTACATTCCCCAAACAACATATCATTTCTCTTAATGTAATATACCAAATATGTGAATATCTATATTACATAAAACCTTAATATGAAAATGAATTCTCCCAAAAATAAAATCTCATATTATAAAATATTTTATATAATTCCGAAATTGAAGAAAACTATAGTAAAGCGAACATTTATCATCAGATCACTAACTAATTTCATGGTGTCCAATATTTTCATATAAATAATTTCTTATTATCTAAACCTCATGAACATTTCATGTGTTATCTACCCACAATCATGTGTTTTATAAAATGTTCAACTTTCCATTGATTTACTTTTCGTAGTCATTAGTACTGTTTAACATATGATTTCAATTTCATTAAGAACACAATTGTATTATAATCCTTATATATTTCATGATTACTATATTGAGAATATCATAGAAAATTTACATCTACAACATAATTATTGAAATTAAATACATAATTTAATTATTCTAATTTGGATATAAGAATTCCATAGGATTGGCCTTTATCCATTAGATTTTTCTTAGGTATATTCCTTTGATGCTTAATAAATTCAATTGTGTGGTGATTCATATCCAAATAATTAAAATATTAAAAATTAAATTTTCCTATATAACACTTATATTCATTCCCTTGATGTCTATTCTATTCATACTTCAAGAAAAATCTCATTCACATTAATAATGTATGAGGGTGTTTCTTTCCAAAATTCTCACATGTGGGAAAATAATTCTTTCCCTTTATCCAATTCATTCTTATTTCACTGTCACCCTCTTCATCACCTACTTCCCAAAATGTCCATATGTCTTGGGAAATTATTTCACTATCATGATTTCACATGATATTATATCCTTATATGATGATAAAGTACAATAGACTAGTTCCCATTAAAGGATTTCATTTTTCCCATCAAATAATTGGCCAGTCATGCTATTTAGATTACATATATAATCATTACCATTCCTTAATAACCTTGTAATGTTATCATGGTACATAGAAATATTTTCCACTACATTTTTCCATAGATATGATAATTTTTTCCTTATATCAAAAATATATCCCTTAAGAAAATATTTTTTACAATAAAAGTTTCATGAAATAATTTTATTCCATGATATTAGTTTTTTCTTCATCCATGGTGTTTTAAATACATTACCCCCATTAATATTTATCTCTTGAGATATGATAAAATTCCCTAACTATCATCCCTATTTCATTACTTCCCAATGTAATAAATATATTCTTTAAGGAACATATCCATTTCTCATCTACAAATAGATTAATAGTCCCATTAAAAAATAGAGTTTTCTAACACCAGAAGTTATCTAACTGTAATAAAACAAGTTTTGTATTAGTAGGATAAACTATAGGGGCATGTTTATTTGATGTACACTAGGTCAATTACCCCAATATAGGTATAATTTGATCAGTTCGAGGTCCATCTCTAGCTCTAGTTTTATTATCTTTCTGAGGAAAAT
Source organism: Viscum album (assembly GCA_963277665.1). Lineage (NCBI taxonomy): Eukaryota > Viridiplantae > Streptophyta > Magnoliopsida > Santalales > Viscaceae > Viscum > Viscum album. The sequence continues at coordinate 1,145,237,385 of OY728140.1, forward strand.
CCCTACATGTATTACATGTATGGATATAGTTTTAATTTCATACAATATAATATATTTATAAAAAATATGATATAATACATTAGATCATATAATTTTTAATTATAAATACAATTTCAAATCTCATGACACAAATAACATAATTTAAAAAATTTATTTTTAGTTAATCTCATAAACAAAAACTGGGTATCATTTAAATTATTCTCAAGTCAAAAAATATTTTTGAATCCTTACAAAAAAAATATATATTTTTTTTAAATTAGGAAAAGAATATTCCCCATGAATGTCATACCAAGTGTGCAACATGGCCCTTTGTTATACAATAGGTGACAATTGAGTCAAACCCCAATACTCCATTTTTGAAATTATTACCCCAAGGTACATCTATGAAGATCCAAATCCAATTATAGAATACTTAAATTGATGTGTTTCATGGAAATACACATAATCTTTAACACATAAAAAATAGGATGCAATCCTATAATTATACTTATCCTAAATTTTTTTCATAGGATTATGTTCTCTAATCTAGGTTTCCCAAAATCAAGTTCCCAAGGATTATACTAAATATCCATTGATTCCAAGTTTAAACACCATAATCCAAGTATCCCATAGTTGTTAATTACATTAAAAAATTGGTTATAGATATAAGATATCACATACCAATGTACCTACTATTTTAAATGTCTTAGAAAAAAAGATAAATCCTTGAAATTCACATTACGTTTAATAATTTAAATATAACATTCAAGTTTCATTGTGTACAAAATTTTTTCCTTTAGAATATCCCAATGTAACAATCATAATGTAATAACTATAATAATATGGATAGGAAACACGATAAATGGATTTTCTCTAATGCACATTAAGGGTATGGGTATAGTGGAAGCTATAATGAAAAATAATAGTTAATAAATATTCTAAGGTAAATAATTGAGACAAATAACATTTAATGAAAACATGAACTTAAATAATAATAGAGAAGATATAATTTATGATTAGAATACATCCATATAAACAGTCACATAATATTTAATCTAATCTATTTTTATTTTAATTAATAAAATAATCACATTGAAATAAATAAATTGTCTCATAATGAGGGAATTCATAATATTTTACATTAGTAATATTCTTTCAATGGATAATTCTATGAAATCTTACATAAATGGGTATAACCTCATTCAAATACAAATTATATTTTTCCTCCGGATAACAAATAATTAATTTTGGGGTTAGAGTGGTCATTTACCATCACATCATAAGTCCAATTCATTCCTCAAATGAGATAGGAAAAAATTAACCAATGTAAACATTCATATTAAAAGAATATCATTAAAAATGTTAAAAATTTCATAAATAAATACACATAATTAACATAAAATTTAATATTGTAAAATGAAAATAGGAATATAAATAACTTACCCATTTAATAAACATAATCATAAACTATCGATATTAGTGTTAAGAATTATATCAAAATATAATAACCCCTTCAAAATAATCATTATCCATCTGAAGAAATTATATGTTTGGTATCATTACAACATTATATCAATGGATAATAAAGTAAAATGAGGATTTTTTCTTTGATGAATAGAAATACTTTAAAAATTACATTTAAATAATTCTTGAGGAAAATATATTTTTCAAGTTGAAATTAATTTTAAAAAACTAAAAATATAAATAATATTTGGAAAAATAGTTTCTTAAAAAATAACCTAAAAGATATATAATTTCAGCCTCAACATAATTTGTTTTCATGATATCATGTAATTCCTTATGTGTTGTATAAATTTAAAAAGCATTATTTTTTCACTTTTGTAAAAAAATGTTTATATAACATTTTTTAGAAAATTACTAGAAGATTTATTTTCATAAAAATCATTAAAACTAAAATATGGGTAAAATTTTCATTAAAAATTATTATAAATACTATAATTTTTCTCAAAATCAATCTTTGATAACATTTTCATAGAAAAAAATAATTTTTGAATGATGAATGAAATATTATTGATTTTCACAAAATACAATCTTTCGGCCTCTTTAATGATTTAACATAAGAAAATGAAAATAACAGTTGTATTCATTAGATGTAAGCAGACATGAATAAAATTAATGTGTTTCTTGAGATATTAATAATATGATTTAGTCATCTAAAATATAATCATAAACAATCATAGTAAACTATGAGACTGTAATCGAAAACACATACCACTTTGGTAACATTTGAGTTATAAAAATCATGAAATAAATAACATAAAATTATACCTAAAATATCATGAATATAAATATATTAATGGTATAACATATCAAAGGGTCATTATATACCCCACAAAATAAATTAGAGGTTAATGTGGAATATGTCTCATGAAAGTAAATGTGATACAAGAAACTCTTATCTCATGTCTGATTTCCATTATACATGTTCAAAAAATAATTATAATGAATATAGATATTTTAAGAATTTATTATAAAACCATAATCAAACATATCATACCACACATATTTTTATTATAACTTTTTATAAAATTACTATTAAAAATTATTTATTAAAATAGCCTTTACAGTTGATAATTACATGGTTTTTCGCTTATGTTTTGGTTGGGTAGTTTTGGTAGTTTTCTTTGATAATAGTTACATCATCACCAGATTCATACCATTTCTATAAATAAAATATATATTCATATTTATTTATTTATAATATTCCATAAAATTTGGAGTTAGAAAAATGAGTTACATCATTGATGGTATTGTAGGTCGTATGTACGCATGAACATTGGGTTCATTTTCTTGGATACCTAGAACAAAAGAATATTAAATAAGAAATAACCTTTATAAAACCATTATTATATAATATATATCATATATATTCATTAATTATATCAATATTAATATAAATATCAAAATAAAAGGAGAACGTTTCACATCTCTTTGTGCAGAAGGTAGTCCACATATAACCACAAGAGATGTTATAATTTAAAAATTGATTGAAATGTAATAAGTTGTATGTGATATTATAATTTATAAACAATCACCTTTTCATAAATATGATATATTTACATTAAATACACCAATTTATCTAGTCATGAGAGGTGGTTATTGAAAAAGTATTACATCAATTCATGAGGCGTTAGTATGTTGTACACATGATCAAAAGTTTTGTTTCCCATTTGATAGAATATGATATGGATATAACTCATTAAATTTAAATAATAAAATATAAGTATATTATTTATATTGGTGTTATTATTTTATCATATTTTATAGAGTGTATAAATAATTTGAATAATAGATAAAACAAAAATACACTATTAAGAACTATACATTTTATTCACAAATCCTCTATAGGATTGTTCCTAAAGCACTCATGAAATTATTTTCTAATAAAAAGGCACTAGGCCATGTAGAGGCATGTGATAAAGTGATTTGGGAAGGTTATGGATGATTAAAATGTCTTTGGAAGTGTTATGGGGAGATAATAGGGGGTGCCTATTTATATGTCGGGTGAAGAACACACATGTAATTTTGAAATAAATAAATTTACCCATTCTTATTACATTAAATAGTGCTCCAATATGGATAAATATCAAGAACCATATGAGATATAATATAAAAATGGACATAAAAATTGAATTAGATAAGTTTTAGGTCATTTCAAACTGTATCCTTTTAGTTTAACAAAAAACAGTTCCTACAACAATTGAGTAAATAAGGTTTTACTAAAGACTATTCTATTCCATCTTTTAAGGGGGAGATTGTTGAGTCATTAAGCTTTCCTTATGACTTCATGATTCCTTCTTGTTTTGAAAATCACAAACACCTTATCTCAAGGAAAATCTTGTTTTACCTTGTTTGACTTCTATAAGGAAAAACTCCCCTCCCCAAGGAAATATACCATACCTCGTTTTCATTGTTCATATAATTTTTTTTCTTTGTGTAAAATTCGGATTGAGACCAAAACATCAGAATCATATAATACATAGATATGAAGCATTCTGTTTAAGACTATGAACTCTGGTTATGAACTCTCATGATGTTCAACACCGAATTCTGGTTACGAACTCTCATGAAGTTCAAATCTGAATTTGGGATACAAACATTCATGAAGTTTGACTCTGAATTCAGATTACGAACTTATGTAAAGTTCGACTATGAATTCTGATTACGAATTCTGGTTATGAACTCTTCTACGTTATAACTCCAAATTCTGATTACAAATTCTAGTTACGAACTTCTCTAATTTATGACTCCGAGTTCTCTGAATACAGACTCCAAACTCTAGTGAGTTCTGACTCCAAATTCTCATGAACTCTGACTCTAAACTTTGTATGTCCATGTTATGAATTCTTGTGAATCCAGACTCTGAATTTCCTTGAAATTCAGACTCCAGAATTCTACAAAATTCCTGAACCGAATTCCTACAAAACAGAATCCAAATATCCTTGTGTTGTAGACTCTGAATTTAATTTTGGTTAGAACCCAAGCATTCATTTACTTACATTCCGAATATCAGATTTTAGTTATACATACACTCATTTTGTTATAAAACAATGTCATGCGTTTAGTTATCAACTATCCGTTGTTTGAGTGACACATGTACAGGTCCCTTCGAAATTCAAGGAAAAATATGACCGTTGGAGGAAGGATTCGACCATAGAAACTGTGACTATAAATAAGAGCTCATTTGAAAGAGCTGAGGACTTTTGGATTATTTGAAACTCAGATTATTTAGAAGTGATTTATATAGAGAGAGGCTCTTATAGACTCTTAGGCTTCATGCAGAAAGTTTTGAACTACTTGTTCAAACATTTCATCATGAAGATTTTTTAGTGTAGAGGTTTGATTTCCTTGAAATCAGAGACTTTGGGTTGTAAAGTCAGAGATACTGATTTCCTTACAAATCGAGGGCTTGTGGAGATAGCAAGACATATACCGATCTTCAGATTGAGGGTTACCTTAGTTTGGGTAAGACAGACTTTCTTGAAAGTATAAATCAAGGGACCTCTTATCCAGGTTCATTGGATACCATCCTCTTTTGGTTAAAAGAGTTATTACTTGGTACTTAAAATATATTTTTTTCCGATGTGTCTTTTAGTTGTTGAGGAAAGTATAACATTCAGATACATCCTTAAACCTTTACTCTAATTTTATAGGATTCTATACGCTTTAAGGTAGAATCATAGTTGGTGTAAACTTTTGTTAAGTTTCATTTCCAGAATCACTTTTCCGGAATCAAGCAAGATAATAGATCTTAGAGGTGTTGTGAATTTTGGTTATGCAAAATTTCCTTAAGTATTTTTAATGTATACAATTCACCCCCCCTCTCTTGTATTTTAGAATCTCATGTTTATATATTCGATCCTAGATTTGGTATTATAGAGTATATCATACTCAGAAATACCCTCTCAACAATTGGTATCAGATGTTGGAAACCTCATATCCTGTACCAATTCAACAATTGGTATTAGAGCAGGTTACCTCTAATACAATCTCACGATTAGATTCAGAAGAGAATTATTTTTCGGAATCATATTTTTCAGATTCATATATTCAGACTCATAAAGATTGGATTGATGCTTTCTTAGAGATAAAATATATAGGTCCTTGCTTAGGATATTTTCTCTTGTTTACAAACTCTTACTACTAACAAGTTTGTGTGCCAAATATTTTCTTAGGGATGGAAGGTTTAAATTTCGTTTCTATTGATAACCTAAATCCTACCAGAACTCCTTTTTTCGATGGAAATGATTATGAGTACTTGAGAGATATGATGAAGACTTTATTTATCAATACTGGAGTTGATAACTATCTAATGATGATAGGATATTATAAGATTCCGGATTAGGAATTGAGAATCTTTACGAATTAGGAGAAATCAGAATACCAAACAAACTTCAGAGTTAGAAATACATTGTTATGTTCCATGACAAGGAACATCTATAGTCAAATATCATCATGTGAAGTTGCAAACAGTATCTGGAAGAAACTTGAAGTTACACATTTTGGTACATATAAAGTCATGGAGACTAGAAGAGATGTGTTGAGAGATGAATACCATGGATTTAACGTTCCTTATAGAGAACCTATAAGAAATGTACAACAAATGTTTATAACTATTGTTAATAGTTTACAATATTTTGTAGAAAAAGGTTTAAACGATAAAGATCTTATTGACAAGATAATAGATATCATGCCAAATGAATGGGAGTCCAAGAGGATAGCTATTGACGAGAACAAGAAAGTCACTCAAATTTCCTTAGATGAGTTGTTTGGAACTCTTCTTCAGCATGAAACAAGAATGAAGAGAGATTCTGAAAATGATAAGAAGAAGAATGGGAATGGAGGAGTTGATTTTACAACCACTTCTAAACATATGAGAACCAAGACCCCAGAAATAGTAACTAGATCAAAGACAAATAAAGTCATTATTCAGTCTGAATCTAGTGACACAGAAAAGTCAGAGATTGAGTTAGCTAATCTTGGTCAGAGGATGAACATGATTATAGCTCATAAGAATCATCAGAATAAGTAAAAAAAGAAATACTAGAGAGATAAGAAAGATGACGAAGATACGTGTTATGAATATAGAAGAACATGTAATATCAGACATAATTGTCCCATATTGAAAAAGAAGGAAAATAAGGAAATGAATTCAGAAAGAAACAAGAAAAAATTATATCGCTCAAATCACAAGAAAAGTCTTAAAGCTAATGATGGTGGTGATACGGTGAAGGTTGCCGGAGAAGGAATTGTATGGTCGACAGTTCAACAGTGTTGACAGTGTCAAGGGCGCGGCTCGTGGATATCATATCCTGAGGCAATCTCAGGGACAGAGGGGTGAGGACGCGTGGAGTACGACACTCAAGAACTGAGGCCGGTCATGATGATTATTTTTTTTTAATTTTGAATTTGGTAATGCTAGATGGTATGCAGATGGTATGAAACTGTCAAGTTGATGTTTGAAATTTGAATTTGAAATGGTTGTTGTGGAGTGGTGAATGGGAAGTGGTGAATTTTGTAATGGGTACCATCCACCCTTAAATCAGCTTTTAAAAAATGAAAAAAACTGATTAGCTAATGATACTTGGAGTACTAGCTGTGGAGACTCTTTAGAAAGTGAATCTTAGGAATATGATTCATCAGTAAAGAAGAATATGGGATTCATTTCTACTACCTCTTTCCCTAATTCATGTCTTATGTACAAGGTATGCTCTGCCGAGGCTTTAACAAATTTATCTCTTGATAATAATTACTATTTCGAAAATAGTACTTCTAATGAATATACTTCATCATCAGAAAATGAAGAAATACCTTCATATGAAGAATTATACAGATTTTCCAAGTTACTTAAAGCCTAAAATTGGAAAATTTCTAAGAAATTAGATAAGGAAAATACTAGGGATGAAATTCATAAAAAATATATTTCAAATCTTTCTTGAGATCTTGGAGATAAAGATGAGCTTTTAGAAAAACTTTATAAAGACCTTGAGAAAGTAAATTCTGTTAAAGAAAAACTTCCTAAAGATCTTACAAATGCTATTTTAAAGGTGAAATTTTTTAAAGAAAACTCTAACTCTAAGGAAATGATTCTTGAGGATAGGAATTTTGTCATCAGACTAAAATCCGAAATATTTTCTCTTAAGAAGCTTCTTGCAAACATTACCTATGGGAAGGAAAATTTTGACACGATGTATTCTCAAATTAATCCTCAAGGAAACATTACTGGACTCGGTTATACACACCAAAAACCAGTTTTCAAAAATAACTAATTTGTTCCTTCTAGAGCCCCTTTTCCCACTAAATGTCAAAGTGGTGGGCATTGGAAAAAATTTTCTCTTTGAATAAAGTTCAGTCTCTTGGGTTTCATATAGCTTATTTTTCTAAACAAATATGGATACCAAAAATTGTATTGTCTAACAATTCCGACCAAGAAAGTTTGTATTTTGAAAGTCTAACTCTCTTATTTTCATGAAGAAAAAAAGGTACCAACAACAATATGTGGTACAAGAATAGTGGATGTTCCAATAATATGATTAGTAAGAAAAACTATTTTGAAAAGATTATCAATATGAAAGAAGGAAATGTAACTTTTGGAGATAATGCTCGAGGAGAAATTATTGGTATAGGTAACATCATTATTCATGGAAAAACTTGGATTTCAAATGATTTATTTTATAAGGGTCTTAATTACAACCTCATTAGCATAAGTTAGTTATGTGATGAATGTTACCTTGTGAATTTTAGGAAAGATAAGTGCTTAGTACACAATTCCATGGAAGAATTTATATTTTCTGCCCACAGGCAAGAGAATGTTTACACACTAAACTTAATAGAACTTAGGATCCAAGACTTACCTTGATTTAGTGCAATGGAAGATCATTCTTGGTTATGGCATAGAAGGTTAGGTCACTGTGACCTTAAGAAATTATGAAAAATTTCTAAGAAGAGATTACTTAATGATCTACAGAATCTTATATTTGATTCTTCAAAAGTTTGTGATCCTTCTCAGTATGGAAAGAACAATATATCAAATTTTAAATCAATCAGTGAATTCACAAATACCGATGCATTACAGTTAGTACATAGGGATATTTTTGGTCCTACACAAAATGGAAGCATTGGGGGAAAGTATTATGTATTTGTCTTGGTAGATGATTACACTATATTTATGTGGGCCTATTTTCTAGAAAAAAAGTCTGAAGCCTACCCTTATTTCAAAAGTTTTAGATCCCAAGTCAAAAATTAGAAAAACCTTCCATTGAAAACTATTCATAGAGATCATGGAGTATAATTTCAAAATTCTGATTTTGAAACTTTTTGTAGTACAAAAGGTATTACTCACACCTTCTCAGCACCCAAAACACCTCAAAAAATGGTGTTATTGAAAGAAGAAAATAGAATTCATCAAGAGATAACTAGAACCATGTTGAGTGAGTATTCTGTAGCCAAACATTTTTGGGCTGAAACTATAAGTACTTCTTGTTATACTATAAATTGTGTTTTGATTATACCTTTTCTTAATAGAACTCCATATGAGTTATGGAATGGTAGAAAACCTAGAATTTCTTACTTTAAGGTATTTGGTTTCAATTTATTAATTATGAATACTAAAGAAACTCTTCAAAAATTTACACCAAAATCTTATGAAGGGATTTTCCTAGGTTATTCCACAACTTCTGAGGCATATAGCATTTTTTAACAAAAACACTTGTACTGTTGAAGAGACAGTACATGTTAAATTTGATGAAACTGATTCTTTTGTTTTTAAAAAACCCCAAAATACATCCTCAGATGTGTTTTGAAAGACTGATTATCAACCTTTTAAAGAAGATCCTTTTGATAAGGAAAATGTATAAGAAGGTACTTCTGAAACATTTACCCCAGAAGATTTCCTACCCTATGTTGATGAACAGATATTAAAAAACCCAAATCAGTCGTTTCTTAAGAATCATCCTAGTGATAGTATCATTGGTGATGTGAATCAACCTGTAAGGACTAGAATTTCCTTAACAAATGAAGTAGAAAATCTAGCATTCCTTTCCCAATTATAACCAAAAAGAATTGATGAAGCAATAGGTGATGATGATTGGATAAATGCCATGGAAGATGAACTAAATGAATTAGAAAGGAATAAAGTCTAGACCTTGGTTGAAAGACCTAAGGAAACTTCTGTTATAGGAGTAAATTGGGTCCTCAAGAAATAAGTGTGATGAAAATGGAGTCAATATTAGAAATAAAGCTAGATTAGTTTCTGAAGGCTATAATCAACAAGAAGGGACAGACTATGAAAAAACCTATGCTTCATTAGCAAGACATGAATCTATTCATATTCTACATGACTTTACAACATTATTCAATTTCAAACTATTTCAAATGGATGTGAAATGTGAATTCCTTAATGGTTATGTTCAAGAGGAAGTTTTTGTTGAACAAAATACCAACTTTGAAGATAAAAAACATCCTGATCATGTTTTTAGACTAACCAAAGCTTTGTGTGGAATTAAACAAGACCCTCGAGCTTGGTATGATATAATTACAAGATTTTTGCTTCAAAATAACTCTGTTAAGGGAAATGAAGATCCAGCCCTTTTTATAAATAAGGATAATAAAAATGTTTTGATTATTCAAATTTATGTTGATGACATTATATTTGGTTCAACTCAGTACTCATTAACTAATTCCTTTTCAGATCTAATGAAATCTGAGTTTGAAATGAGTATGATTGGTTAGTTAACATTATTTATTGTCTTCCAAATATCTCAAAAACCAGAAGGAATATATATATCTCAACATAATTATATTAAATAACTTCTTAAAAAGTATGGATATGAAAATACTAAGAGTGTAATTATACCCATTGGCACCTCAAATTCACTTGATCTTGATGAAGCTTGGAAACTAGTAGATCAAAAAAAATTTAGAGGTATGATAGGAAGTCTACTTTACTTGATATCTAGTCGTCCAGACTTAATGTTTTCAGTATGCTTATGTGAAAGATATCAATCCAATCCTAGGAATTCTCATTTAAAGGTTGTGAAGAGAATTTTTCACTACTTAATGCGAACCATGGATTTAAGACTATTTTATACTTTTGGAAATGAATTTATTCTAACAAGTTTTTTGGATGCTGACTTTGGTGGATGTAGAATGGGTAGAAAGAGAAAATCCGGAACTTATCATTTCTTAGGATATTCATTAGTCTCTTGGTCTTGCAAGAAGAAACACTCAGCAGCAGTTTCCACTGATGAATCTGAATATATAGCAGCTAGAAGTTGCTGTGCTCCAGTGTTGTGGATGCAACACACTAACAGACTATGGTATGAGTTTTACCAAAATACAAATTATGTGTGATAATACAAGTTTCATTTCCCTTAGTAAAAACGATGAACATCACTCTCTTTCAAAGAACATAGATATTAGGCATCACTTTCTTAGGGATCAAACACTTAAAAGAGATATCATTCTATAATTCATCAGAATGCAAGAACAACTTGCTGATATTTTCACAAAATTATTACCCTCTAATAGATTTTAATACATTAAATAGAAGTTAGGAATGATAACTGTAAGGTAATCCTCCTTCATTAACTTCTTATTGAACCAATCTCCTTATATTAATAAACTACTTTTCATAGGGGGTTACATTTCTTTGTATGTTTTTAATATTTTTCATAATGAAGTTTTTAATATTTTTCGTAAAGAAGTTTTTCATATTTTTCGTAATGATTTTTTACATATTTTTCATAATGAAGTCTTTCATATTTTTTATAAAGAAGTTTTTTTAAGTTTTTTGTGTTATAGTTTTTCAAGTTTTCGTAATGAAAATCCTCAAACCTAAAGTTTTCATAATAAAAATTCTTAGACCTAAAGTTTTCATAATGAAAATTCTCGAACCTGAAGTTTTCGTGATGGAAATATTAGGACTTGATGTTTTTGTAATGGAAATCATTGGACCTGATGTTTTTTTAATGAAAATATTCAGACCTGAAGTTTCCATAATGAAAATCTTTGGACATGAAATTTTCGTAATGAAAATCTTCAGACCTGATATTTTCATAATAGAAACCCTCAAATATGAAAAATTTCGTTGTGAATTTTTTTTCGCATTGAAGTTTTTTTTGGAATCCAATGTTCTTCTAGAATAATATTCCTCAGTATGAATAATCTTCCTAGCATTTTGAATGGTATGATTCTGTTTTTAGTTTTCATAATTACCTTTTATGTGCGGTTAGTCTCTTTGGCTTTTAAAATTTCTCAGATTCAACGATTTTTTTTTTGATTCTATCATTTCAACCTTCAGATCAGATCTAAAGAATTCTCAACCATTGGATTAAAATGGGAAGTTCAACTATCACTTCAACACCTATATAAAGGGGACCACCGATGGTTGTCCCACATTGGTTTTCAAATCTTGTGCATGTCAAACCTCTTCCCCTCTATAAAATCGTGTTCGGAATTCTTTATAAGTGCTCAATTATGAATTACTCTACAATTTCCTTATCAAGATATGTCTACTGTCACGCCAATTTCAGAGTGGAAAATATACAGGGATAGGTTAGTGCACACAATCTTTTTCAACAAGTATGACTCTATTATTTCCATGAACATCAAGCTCAATGGATGGGAAATTGTAGCTATTTCAAAGACAGAAGCTCAGGATGTAGTGTATCTAGATTTTCTCATTGAATTCTATGAATTAGTTTTCTTCTTTAAGGAAGAAGTTAGAGAAAAATTCTCCTTCATGAGTTATAGAAAGACATATAAACTCTCTTACACCAAGGCTGCGAGCTTGGTGGGGCTGTCATATGAAGGGGAAGCTGAATTTTTCTCTCACAATCTGCCAAATGTTCAAGGAAGTTTCATCAAATAGAAGGCTCTGGAATGACTTGGGATTACTGATGTAAAGACAACAATGATTTCCCATCTATCTACCAACAATCGTATTCTCCAGTTATAGGTGTAGGGCCTTATCGTACCGAGGATGGGTAATAAGGACACTATTAAGAAAAGGGACATGAACATCTTGGAATTTTTGGTAAATCTAAAGAAGGTAAACCTCATGATGAATATTCTCATTACGATTGAGAATATCAAGAATGGGAATCTGAGAGCTTAGATTATAATGTATCCTGCCTTAATTTCCAAACTGATAGTTCGGTGCCTAGAATCTTTCAAGATCCCCTACATTTCCAAGTGTAGTAATTACAAGGTGATGTTGATTAGTGATGGCACCCTCAAGAGAATGAAAGTTTGTTTCTATAAGGAGGCATGAGAATATTATGATCTTCCTGAGGATGAGGCAGAAGCCATTCCGAAAAATACAGAGGAAGCTGAACCTTCAAAGAAGGCCGACAAGAAGAGAAAGCTAAAGGAAGTGGAAGAGACAGACAAAAACCATAAGTCTAAGGAAGTCCAATCCGCAACTCCTAAACCCAAGAAGAAAAAATCCTACCCAGATGAAGTTGTATAAAAATGGTGGGAGGATAAGAAAAATAGAAAAGTTGGGGAGCCATAGTTTGTTTTGGATCCTGCTGAGGCTAAGGCCTTGAATGAAAAGGAAGCTAATGAACTAGAAATGAAATACAAGGAAAAGAAGCTGAAGAAGAAGATGTTTGAGGCAGAGATTTTCTAATCAATTTTGAAGGCCACTGAAGTTACATACGAACAAATTCCCATACCGAAAAATTTCCTAGTATAACAATTACCCCAGACTCCGGGTAAGAGGTTTATGACTCCGGAAATTCCACAAGAGAAGATTGAGATAGAGAAGAAAGCTACAGAATAAGTACAAGAAGCTAAGAATAGTGGTGGCTATGATGATGTGATTAAGCAAGTTGAAGATTATTAGGAAATGCAAAGTGATTCCAAAAAATTGTCAATCCGGAGTTCTCAAGCCGGATCCTCAAAACATGCGACTCCTAGAGCTGATGAGAAGGGTTAAGAAGAGGAATTGAATAAGTTTTCATAGGAAGAAAATCATAATCATGACTTCATTCTTCCTGAAGTTGTTGTGGCCGGTGCTGAGAAAGAAAATTTTGATGAAGATAATATTGTCCAATTATCTGAGAGTGAGCATGAGTCTCCAAATGAAGAAGTAGTTTTGAAAATTAGTAAGTGTAAATAAGTGGTTGTTAAAACCCGAACGGAGGAAATTCTAACGAAGAAGGAAACTTCTAGAACTTCTAAGGGGAGGCTGGTAGATCTAGAAGAAGACCATCTCCAAGAAAAATGTCAGATTCAGATTCATCAACTTTAGGACATGATTTTGTTGTTCAGTCCCTGAATGAAGATGGTGGACACCATTTCGATTTTTCCAAAAATTGATTCTAGATGCCAGATTCTTTAGCATAACATGCATCAAAAGTCAGACTCTATATCCATGGTGATGGATTGTTGTGTTATGATTGAGGATGATCACAAAAATTTCCTGATTAACTATGAATCCCACAAAAAATATTGCAAGAATATGACCAAATGGTCTATGAAAATAATTGTAAATTTGAAGAGTTTGATCAATTTAAAGAGGATGTCAAGGAAGCCTTTGATACTGAAGATACCAAAATCAAGATTCTTACAAATAACTTTCAGTAAAAGCTAAATCTGGAACAAATTACTCGGATTCAAGAGGTGAAAGACCTGAATGGGAAACTGAGTTATATTGTTCAAAGCATGAAAATAGAAAAGGATCTTCGGATTGAGATCCAAGAAAAGCTAATGAATCAAGACAAATTGCTGAAGTCTTAAGAAGAGGCTATGAATTCTCAGGAAGATAGGATCAAAGCACTAGAAAAGCAAGCAGAGGAGGATCACAAAGAGCTGAAAAAGCTAAAGGCCATTGTGAAGAAGCTAATTCCATAAGAAAATAAAGCAAAATAAATCCCACTCTAATCTTTTGTTGTATTTTTTTCCTTGTAAAAATTAATTAGATCATAATGAAATTATTCTTGGTTATTTTTTTGTATGTCTATACAAATATTTCATGTCTTATATTGTTTTTCCATTCCCTCAAACTCTTTTTGAAAATCACAAACGGGGAGAAGGAAAAAGAATTCTATGGGGGATAAGGAAAAAGATATCCAATTAAAGAATAAATATCCCTATGTAAGGGGGATTTTATTTAAAGGGGGGTTCTCATTACGAATATTTCCACATTCAAATGAAAATTCTCATTCCGAAAATCTAGAATATGATCCTTAGTCTTCCAAATCCTAAGGGGGAGTTAGTCGTACTCACCATTGTTCATATGTATAGGGAGATATGTTTTATTTTCAAAGTCTATAAAGTTTTTCTCTAAGCCCTTATATTCTTTTTCGTAAGGATTCTTGTGCTTTCCAAAAAGGGGGAGATTGTTGAGTCAATATGGTTTTCCTTATGAATTTTCCATCCCTTCTTTCAAGGGGGAGATTGTTGAGTCATTAAGCTTTCTTTATGACTTCACGATTCCTTCTTGTTTTGAAAATCACAAACACCTTATCTCAAGGAAAATCTTGCTTCACCTTGTTTTACTTCTACAAGGAAAAATTACCTTCCCCAAGGAAATATAGCTTACATCGTTTTCATTGTTTATATCATTTTTTTCTAAGTGTAAAATTTGGATTGAGACCAAAACCTCGGAATCCTATAATACGTAGATATGAAGAATTCTTTTTAAGACTCTGAATTCTGGTTAGAAACTCTCTTGAAGTTCAACATCGAATCATAGTTACGAACTCTCATTAAGTTCAACTCCGAATTCTGGATATGAACATTCATGATGTTCGACTCCAAATTCTGATTATGAACTTATGTAAAGTTTGACTACGAATTCTTATTACAAATTTTGGTTACAAACATCTCTATGTTCTGACTCCAAATTATGATTATGAATTCTAGTTACGAACATACCTATGTTATGACTCCGAGTTCTCTGAATACAGACTCCGAACTCTTATGAGTTCTAACTCCAAATTCTCATGAAATCTGACTCCGAACATTGTAAGTTCTGGTTCCGAATCCTGGTGAATCCAAACTCTGAATTTCCTTGAAATTCGGACTCTAGAATTCTATAGAATCCAGTTTCCTAATTCCTACAAAACAGAATCCGAATATGTTTGTAATGTAGACTCCGAATTTAATTTCGGTTAGACTCCAAACTTTCATTTACTTAAATTCCGAATATCAGATTTTAGTTATACTTACACTCATTTTGTTATAAAATGATGTCATTATTTTAGTTATCAACTAACCATTTTTTGAGTGACACATGTACAGGTACCTCTACAATTCAAGGATAAATATTACCACTGGAAGAGGGAGCCGACTGTTGAAACTGTGCCTATAAATAAGATCTCATTTGAAAGAGCTCGACACTTTTGGATTATTTTAAGCTTAGAATTTTTAGAAGTGATTTCTAGCGAGAGAGTCTTTTATAAACTCTCATTTTTTGTGTAGAATGTTTTGAACTACTTGTTCAAACATTGCTTCGTACAGATTTTCTTAGTGTAGAGGTTAGATTTCCTTAAAATCAAGGTCGTCGAGTTGTGAAGTCGAAGGTGCTGATTTTTTACAAATCGAGGGCTTGCAGGGATAGGAAGACAGATAACAATCTTCGGATTGAGGTCTTTCCAGGGGTTGGGTAAAACATACTTTCTTGAATGTACAAATCAAGGGACCTCTTATCCAGGGTTGTTGGATACCCTCCTCTTTGGGTTAAAAGAGTTATTAAATGTTACTGGTAATATTTCGTTTTCCACTGTGTATTTTAGTTTTTGAGGAATGAATAACTTTAATACACATCCTTAAACTTGTAATCTGATTTTATAGGATTCTATATGCTTTAAGGTAGATTCTTAGTCAGTGTAAACTTTTGTTAAGTTTCATTTTCAAAATCACTTTTCCATAATCAAACAAGATAATAGATCTTAGAGGTGTTTTGAATTTGGGTTACCCAAAATTTCCTTAAGGATTTTTCATGTATACAATTCACCCCCCTCTTGTATTTGAGCATCTCATGTTTATATATTTGATCCTAAATTTGGTATTATAGAGTTTATCATACTTAGACATACCATCTCAACAATTGGTATCAGAGGTTGGAAACATCATCTCCTATACCAATCCAACAATAACAAGTTGTATAATATAATAAATTAATCTCTAAAACCTAAATTGTTAACTCAATGTTATACCTAATACATTCCAAAGATAGTTTACCTTCAGACAAGAACAAAATATGTTTGAAAAAAATTAATATCCCAATTTTTTTGAAGAAAGGTCACTAAATTTATAAAAATAAACATAACATCATATTCGAAAAATAATATAAGATAGATCTTAATGTCATATAAAATGTGTGTAAATATATTTTTTAACATAAAACCATAATGAAAACTTGACTTCATATAATAAAATATTCAGATATTATTGAATATATTATATAGATCTAAAAATGCAGTAAACACTAAAAAAATATACCACAAACCATAAAATCGCAAAAAAGATTTATGGTAACTAATACTATTATATAATTATCTCATGGTATTATAACCATTTGTTACATAATAAGGGTTATCTTCCGTCAATCACATGTCTTCATAAGAGATCAAATTTTAACTGAATCCTGTTTCTTCATCATCAGTTACATTCAACAAATGCTTTAAAAATCTATTAAAAAATTTACTAAAATTCAATAATTACATGTTTCATTATTTTCATAATGATAATATCATTGATAAAATACTTCTAGAACATCATTATTGAATTCAAATACAAATGTACTTTATTCCACGTTGCATGTAGTAATAACATAAACTTGTCCTTGACCCCTTAGCTTCATCTGAGGTATATTTCCTTCACATTTGGGGTATTCATTTTCATATTTCCCCAAATCCATGTTTTTAAAATATTTAACATTAAATGTTTCTTTCTTATCCATTCGTTCACACACTCTATAGATTCTATCTCCACACTTGAAGCAAACTCACATTCCCTTCAAGTAAGTATTGGGACATTTCTTTATATAATAATCACATGTGAGAAAAATTATTCTTTCCCTCATCCCCCATAACACTTTTATGATATTAAATTCCCTTATTCTATTGACACCCATGAATCCATAAAACATTCATAATTCATTCTCTCTCTCAAGAGCACATGATATTATATCCTCATATGATGAGAATGTTTTGGAGAATAGTTCTATTTATTGTATTGCCTATATACCATCAATGATATGGTCAATATCACTCTCTATATTACATTAATATTTTATAGGATCCCTTTTTTACCATGTAGGGTGAGTTTCAGACATGACAACATTTTCATCATGCTTTTCTCTTAGACTCATGAATTGTCTCTCCATGTCAGCTCGTTGTTCGTGAGGAGAATATTTTTCCATGATTAGTTCCATAACTTCCTTTTATTCAATTATTTTTATTTCTATCTCTTCCTTTATGTTTTGAATCAATGAAAACCATAAATGTGCATCTCATAAGTGATGATAGATGTCCTGTACATGCTTTTACCTTTCATTACTACCTAAAGATATTAATATCTTCTCTATAAAACATATCCATTACTCAGCTACAATTAGATATATACTCCTATTAAATAATAGTGGTTGGTGACATGTGTGGTTATAAAAAATTATTACACCTTGTTGTAGATTATTAGGCTTCTCCAAATGGGTATGTTTATTTCACATAACCTGAGTTAGCTTCCCCAACAAAGTTATAATTTTTTATCTCTATCTATATCTCCATATTTTGAATTATTTTTTATGAGTGAAATCCCAACATGGTTTGAGAATATTTATATTGTTTCCATTCCTTTGACAAATAAAAATTTCTAAAAATTGAAATATTCTAGATTATATCATAACATTATGAATCATTATGTATGATTTAAAAACTAATGAATCATGTAAACTAAATTTAAAAAAATATGTTTAGTGAATCTCATAATCCTAACAAGGGTATAGATGGGGATATTCTAATGTAATAAAAAATATTTAAATCATTAATTTTTATTTGTAATGAATGTTTGAATTACACCGTCCTTATCCCCTATGAGTTTGAAATAAGGTTTATAGTAATAATCATTATCCTGCAATAGGTGACGATCATTTCAAACCATAATGAGCAATTTCTAGAGTTATTAACCCTTTTATATATGTGAAATATCTAAATCCACTTATAGTACATAGAAATGGATGTATTTACATGAAACACACATAATCTCACCATTACCAAAAATTTAGGATATTCTCTTATAAATTTACTTATCCTAAAAATCATTCATTTGTTGATGTTCTCTTTAATAAGTTTTCCATACTCTTGTTCTTATGGTTTATACAAAAAATCCTTTGATAAAAACATCAATTTCCCGGACACTAGTTTCCTTGACATTGTGGTTATTTTATTACAATTATTCCATATACAAATGATCACATCGAAAATTATAGAATAGTATTTGTGTCTTAGAATACTTGATAAAAACAAGAAATTTACATTACATTTAAAAATAAAATAAAATATATAATTTTCTTTGAAAACACCAATATTCCGTTTATCTTATTACATTATATCAATAAAACTACATTTCCCTGAATCTGGGGTAATGGAAACAAAAAAATGAATGATTTATAATTTTTAGTAATGATATACATACACTGGAATCTATCATGAAAAGTTAATACATAATCAATATTGAAAGGAAAATAAACGAAACCCATGTCATTTAATAAATAACTTGAACATGAATAATATTATGGTACGAATAATTCACTATTAAAATAACTCTATATAAATTGTCACATAAGATTGAAATTTATACATTTATATTATAACTAATTAAATAATCACATGGACATTAATACCTAAACTCATAATGATGAAATTTATAATGAAAAAAACAAAACAACACTATAAAGGCCTTGTTCTAAGAAATATTACTTAATTGAGTAAGGCCTAAACTAAATATAATATCCATTTTTTCATGAGATTTACTGATGATTTAATGGGTTATAGTAGGCCTGACCTATATAATAACAAGTCCAATGAATCCCTCATATGAAAATAGTGGAACATAATCAATGAAAAAAATTTAATTTATAAAATTAACATAGTAAATTTCAATAATACTCCCAATAAAACTCCATATTCACCATAAAGATTTACAATATAAAACGATCACAAGAATGATAAAACATTCCCAAATCTATAAAAAATTAATAAACTATCAAGAGTACTATGAAGAATTGAATAAAAATAGTACATCCCTTTCAAATTGATCATAAAAAATCTGGAATAATAATAAGAATGGTTTCATTAAAATATATTCTAAATAGATCATTAGTTAAATTTTGGGCTGGTTCAATTGATGAATAGAAATACCATAACAATTCTACAAAAAATAGATATGAGGAAAATAACTTTTTCCCATTGAAAATAAATATGAGAACAAAATAATTAATGTTAGGAAAAAAATTTCATTCAAAATAACCTTTCAAATATATATATGATTCTTCAAAATAATGAGTGTTCATGAATGTAGGTAATTCAGTAAATAAAATATAATTTAAAATAACATCCCATTCACACTATTTTGAAATGAAAAAAGTACCTCATTTCGAAAAGGACATAAATATTTTTTAAACCATTTTTTAATAACTAAAGCATGAGTAAAAATTTCTTCAAACAATTATTTTATAATATTAAAAACAAATTTAAAAACATTTCAAGAAAACAAATATGTGAATGAAAAATGATTTTCAACCAAATAGAGAAGTAATGTCAATTTAAAAAAACATAATTTTTGTTCTTTAATCTATAAGAGTGGAAAATGAAAGGAAAAATGTAATCTAAATAATATATATAGAGTATAATAAAATTAATGTGTTTCATTAGATTTATATAATAAAATTTCATTATGTAAAATTCAATCATAAAAGCTATTGGTAATCTATGATATTGTAATCGTAAAACACTTAACACGTTAGAAACAATTGAATCATAACCCCCATGAAACAAAATAAAAAAATAACTTTCAGATAATGATAATCACGATATAATATTTCAAATTTGCTGTTTATACACCACACAAAATAAGTATGTTGTGAATATAACATATGTCTTGTAGAAGTACAAGTTAGACGAGAAACCATTACCTTTGGTCTTATTTTTTTATACGTGATGAAACCACCTATAAAATGAATATAGAATTATTATAAATCTATTAGATAACCATTATTATATATATAGTTCCAAATATTATTTTCTTATAACATTTTATCACCATTTTATTTAAAATTATTTCTTAAAAAATTATTCCGTCTAATAACTCTGTTGTTTTTACATATTTTTTCTTCCTACAGTTTTAGTATTTGAAAATTGATCAGAGTTCCATTATCTCAAAGATTTTTTCCAATATATGAAGATTATATATATATATATATATGTATATTCATTTCATAAGTATTAATAATATTATATAAAATTTAGAGGATGAAAATGAGTTACAATGTTCCTAAAGATGGTAGGTCGAACATACTTCTGAACATTATTTTCATTTTTATAATGAATGAAATGAAAGAAAGGTAAAAAATATTTCACCATTTAATAAAAATAATTATTTTATATATATCATATATATTCATTAAATCTATCATTATTACCACCCATGTATAAATACAATGAAAAATGTTTCGCATCCCTTAGTGGAGGTGGTATTCCACATGTACACACAAGAAACATTATCATTTTCCAACAGACAGGAAGGTAGGAATGTATATGATATATTATATTTTTATATGTATATTAATTTCATAAATATCATATATATTAATCAAATTCATAATTATATCCTTATTTGAGATGTGGTGATGGAAAATGGGGTATATCATTTCATGAGGTGGTAGTCCACCGTACACACAATCGATGGTATCATTTCTCATTTTATGGAAGAGAATACGAATATAGGTAATAAAAATAAAATTTTAAATTTTTTTTATTTGTGTGATAATTTTTTATTAGTTTATAATAGTTTATGGATATTTTTAGGTGTTAAATGAAGAAATAAAATAAATATTCATTGTTAAGAACTATAATTCTTCATTATAGAACCTCTTTAGGTTTATAACTAAATCATCAATATAATGGATTCATGATCATTAATGTGACTTTATTTATTTGTTTTGGATGTAATTAAGGTATTTTTTATGTTATATTCAACGAAAAGGTCTTTGTAAGTGTGAAAGGTAGAGGAGACAATGATCCCTTTTATAAGTGGGGGGGGGGGAAGAAACACATGGAATGTTTGAAAATTTTAAATTGTAACTATGTTTTTAAAATCCCAAAGGTAATGAAAATGAATAATTATTGAACCATGGATTTGATAAGGTATAAATATGTCCACGTAATATGTTTTAGACATGTTTTAAGGCCATTTTAACCATTATCTGTGTAGTTTATCCACCATATAAACATGATTTAACCTTATCCACATTAAATAATGTTTGTTATTTTTCCAATTCATTATAAAAAAAATAAGTTGAACTTATTATATAATATTTATTATTATGATTCCTTATATGGTCTCTATTTTCCAAACTTAATTCAAATAATTTTTAAAATTTAATTTAATGTTAAACCTGCCGACGTGATGAAAAACAATATTCCAAAGGAAATGTTTTAATAATTATAAAAGTTTTATATATTATAATATAAAATTAAATATATTGGAATGATACTAATAGGATTAATTATAATATAACCAAACAAAGTTTTAATTTAAAATAATTGAAATGAATTTTTAATTTTATAAATTCTTTAAAATAAGAGATAGTTTTTAATAAAAATTAATATTTTTATTAATCGAAAAATAATATTTTATAAAAAAAATATGATAATTTGGACATTATGATTTAAAAAAATAATTTAATTTTTTAAAATATATTTTTAAGTGTACAAAAATAAGATTTAACATAAGTGTGAAAAATGAAATGAAACCGTATTTTAGAATAAATATAATTTTTCAGAAATAACATTTCTTTTTATTTCAAATGATTATCTATTTTCATATCTAATTGATAGATTATAACTTAATTTCTATATACATTTCTAAACTGTATAATATTTATAATTTTCTTATTACTATTCATACACACCAATTTAATTTCTTGGATATAACGTTCATATTTAAATATTTTATTTTGTGGGTCATTTAATCTTGGTGTTGTATGTCATATACACTATCAAACATAATTTTATTCTTTTAAAATAATGGGGTGTTAAAATAAACCCCTATAAAATTCCATCTCCACATCCTTATCCATGTTGTAGAGGTGTTGTTCTTCCAAAAAATGCAAACCCTAGTATCCTTAATTGTATGTCTAAAGGAGTTGTTTCAAAGAAGATGAAATCACTTTAACTAACCAAATTATTTTTAATTATTGTTTTACCTAATATAAATATATACTATTTTTCATAAAAACAACAACAGAATAATCAATATAAATAAACATTTTTATGGTGATAAAAAAACTTTATTCACCCACCATCCATAAAATAGGAAGTGAATGTGTCACTCGTGCATACAAAATCTTTACTATCCCCACTTAGCGGTATAACTCATTTTCCATCAACATATTTCAAGGAAGTTATTATTATGGGTTTAATTTTTATATATGATACTTATTAATTAATTATAATTCTATATTTTATAATATTACATGTACCTTCTAAACTTCCCAACCATTTTAATATTATAACATTTCTTGTGTGTACGTTTCAACTACCATCTCCATAAAGCAATGTGATTCATTTCTAATTATTTTTTTTGAATTGATAGAAATAATCAAATATTTAATAAATATTTAATAATGTTTTTATATAATAATGATTCTGTAAACTTTAATTATGATTAAACTTTCATTCATTAAATATGTGGAAAAGTTTATGCAATATCCATGTGTATGTATGGCCAACGATCTCCATGCACGGTGTAATTAATTTTTTATATATCTACCATTAAAGAATGAAACTATATATATATATATTAAATATATATAATATTAATAAAATGATTAAAATTAATGATATTTTTTATTTACGATGAATATAAAATAACCAAAACTAACAAACAAAAACAACTATGAAATAAAAATAAGATATCAACCAAAACGACGATTTTATTAATATATTGTTAATAAAAAAGTGATAAAAGGTTATAATTAATCCATATATTGTATGATATATATTATAATGGTTTGGAAATTTATGAATAATAAATCTATATATTTTATATACGATGTTTAAACATATATGAGGAAGTTAGTCATGAGTTATGGGATTTTAATCTCACTTTTATTTTTATATGAAATGTTCCATATTCACCATCTCTTTATTTTATATAGGGTATATAATACCCACTAATGTATCTTATGATTATTATAATGAAATTAATGGTAATTTAAATAACCATGTATGGTTTATTATTTATGTGTCTTACGATACAAATATTACAAAAGTGGTAAGGGTTTTATGTTACAACCTCAGTAATTTTTAGGATTGTTAATGATTATGTTTCCAATGATAAATTCTTGTGATATAACTCTTAAGATACTCATTAAGTTTCTTCTCCAATGGTTTTTTCTATAAATTAAATTCTCTCTTGTAATCTTACAATATTTAAGTACCCAATGGTCTGAAGGATGTTATTCAAGGAAAATTGACTTTATTTCTCTATTTATCCTAGAAAACATTATCTTAGATATTCTATTTCATCTAAAAATGGTTTAATGATGCTTTTTACAGTTAAAATATTAAATTAAAACTTCATTTTTACACATTTTTTAAATTTTACATAATTATTTAAAAGGAATCATATTTTTATTTTCTAAATGACTAGCTTCTTTAATTTTCCAACAAAAGTATGAAAGGTATTTTTTATTTTAACACTTATCACATGAACATAATTTACCACTGTCATGAATGATCAATTAATTTATGATTCCATTACAATATTAAATGGTCATATTAATAAAATACTTTATATTGGGGATATTTATATATTTTAAAATTGTTATTTAAAACTACTAGTCATATATTCCTAAAACATATTTTAGTAATATATGAAATAAAATTTTCATATATGACATCAACCATCGACTATTCGTAAAACATCATGATACAATGATAAATTCCATATTATTTATCTATATTTTATATGTTTTATAGTGAAATATTTTTATGAAACATATACGTATTCCATGGGTTATGAAATTATGCTGTGATGAACTTATTTTGAAACATATTTCTATTCCATGGGTGATGTTATATTGAAATGTTGATGAAAACTTTTTATTTTCATGGGTTTTGGTATGATTAATGATGTATGATCCTATGGTACTCATATTTTTTATTTTCATTATGTTATATGAGGGGAAAAAATTATATATCCCTTTAATTCATTGTGTAATGATAGGTATCTAATTTGATAAACATGACTATAATGGTATGTCAACCCAGTTTAGTAAGGGACTTTGTATACAATGATTTTATTAGGAGTGAACAATGAATACTAAAACTGTTTTGGGACACAACCTAATTGACAATGATAGACTTAATTATGATCCTTAAATACTATGGAAATGATTTTCAATACTTATTATTATTACATAATTCCATGTCTTAAGCCAATTTTAATCTCTCGATGATCATATTTGTCGATCCATTTATGATTTTGTATTATGAATTCTCATTTTTTTATGATATGAATCATGATTATGATATATGTTATCCAATTAATGGTTTTCAAATTTTATGACCATGTTCTCATGAAATTCTACTCATGAATGCTTTTGTAATCATTGATATCTCTCTTGTTTACCCTTACTAAGCATATGATATCATCTTTTCTTATGATTACTTTCCCTAGTTTATGAAAAAAAATTTATTTATAATATGTATAAGAAGTATTCTAGTTATGAAATACTATATGAGAGATAATGTAAATAATTTTGGAAATAGTTTTTTTAAATGTGCAAGATTTTGTAGAAACTAGACCAAAATGATTCAGGTGTGGAATAATATGTGATGTAATGAATATTAATCAAATAGGTTTTAATATCTATTTATGATATCTATAGGTTGATATAAATAACATTTTTCATGTTTTATTCAAAGATAATTTTTGTAAGTTAATAAATAATTATTCAGTTATTAATAAAGAATTTATTTTATTATATGAATACTTGATAAATTTTTATTCACTGGATAGTGAATAAATTATTTATTTTATTTATTTATAATTGATACATTAATTCAAATATATATTGTTATTCAATGAATTTTGTGTGATTGGAGAAGATAAGGAACATGTGTGGGGATGAATATTTATTTAAAAGTAAGAAAATAATTTTACCATTTTGTAAGTTAGAACAAGAAGTAATATAATAGTCGAATTGTTATTATACATAATAGGTTTTAGTTAATATTTATATATTATTTAATGGTAGATACATAATTAGATAATATTTTAACATAATCCCTAGATCTCTGAATAGATGTTAAAGTCTATTTGTATAGGGTAAGTAGAGATTTCATATTTATTATACACAAATTAATTTACACTCCATTCCCCCTGCTCTCATCCTCTCAAGAATGAGAAGCACAAGAGGGATTCCTTACACATTTAAGGAAAAACAAGTGATCAACATGAAAAAAGAAATGCGATTGATTCTGTATGCTAGAACAATGAAACAAATCAGTTTCATTTGGAGATAAAAAGAGCACATATTGACCACCCCTAGAGGGATTCTACAATTCCATCAATGTATAAAAATGAAGGTAATCAAAAAATGGTATTTAATATGATAAAAACATTGATAATGAAAGAATCAAAATATCAGTTAATCAATGTTTTCAAATCTAGTTACATTAATTACAAATTTTTCTTAAAAACCCTCTGTGGGGATTTAAGAAACTATAATTAAAAATAATTTTTCATTTATCACCCTTTCTAAGAACTTCTACTTTTACAAGAAACATTTAAGTTATATCAATGGGATCATGGTTCAAAATTATAAAAAGTTATTTTATTATTGATCTTAATGCACAATAGTTATTATATTTTCTATTTCAATATTGTTTTTTATTTATTATCATTATTTAATAATCATTACTTTAATAATTTAATTATAGAAGATCACTAATTCATTTTCCTAAATTATTGATAATAGATAATGAAATATTAGAGATGAAATAGGGATTTATTGAATAACAAGTCCATATTTCTTGAGATTACACTACATGTAGAATGATAACTTGTCATATAAAAAACCAAACTACACATGTCTGTGTCGAAGGATACATGATTCACCAAGCAATAACTACATCCAATGCATTAATTAGGACACACATTTAGACTCAGAATACATGGAACACAACATGTCATATTATAGAGTGCATAGATGGTGAATATGACTTATTGTCTATGTGGTTTAGTGGTGAAATTTGAAATGGTCATGTGGTCATATAAATTTTCAAAACTATATGATGATTACATCCTGGAGAATTATTGATGTACACTATATGTAGACAATATAAACGTTATTTTTTCATTAATATTTTTATACAAAATACACAATATGTTCCTTTTTCAGTTATGTGGACACATAACGTGTAGTTAGACTATACAAATTGTGTCTTCCCACATTCGATGAAGACCCTATGTCTAACCATGGGTCTCAAAGACACATAATAATTTTGCCAACAAGTCTTGTAACTAGTTAGTGAATTCTATGTAATCCTCTTAGATAGAAAATGGTGATATATTCTTGTATCTAAAGCACACATAATCTTGAGCACATGGCCTATAGATAGATAGTAAATTAAATATAGTCTAGTCAAGGTACATGCTAACACCCCAGGAATATATCTCAGGTACACAAAAATTATGGTATATGTAGGGACCCTCAAAATTAAATGATGAGTTGTATCCCAATAAAATATTGAATTAAATTACATCAAATTTCCAAATAGATCATCAAAAACCTTATTTTATAGTCTTGAAACCTATTGTGGGTGATAATTTACTAATTATTGTAAACAATTATTAAAGTGTCAGTTTATTTATTTAAATAATCTATGAGGACTATTTATTATATTTAACTTCCATGATTTATTTTAATGTTGGGTAACTGTAATAAAAATCATATAGTCATTATGATGAAAGGTAATAAATTAATAAATTAATGCAATAGAATTTATATTAACAATAAATAATGAATAAGAAATGAATGTTAAGTAGTTTATTTGCTTTTTCATTTTTATTTCACATGTGTAACTAATCATGAGAATGGACAAGACCACTATATGTGGCGGATTAATTTAATTTAATTTATTTTATGGGTTTTCAATTATTACTTATTAAATTAAAATGATATCCTACAATACATATCTCCATCCATTATTATGTAGGACATGTATATCAAATGTTATTTCTGTAATACAATTAACTAGTCATTCGGTTCCCCTCACATACATGTGAGTTGAAATACATGTAATAAATATTATATCTCAAGGTTCATGGATATGGTTCAAGAAATACCCAAGATGAATCCACCCATATGATACAAATGTGTTTCGGTGGAGCTTAAAATCTTGCCAAGATCAACACAAGGAGTATTCCCTTTGGCGATGGGTTAATTTATTATATGGTCAATAAATGAGATATTATATAAGATGATGATCATGTCAATTTTTTTAATATTATATACATTATTTATTTTATTTATTCACTAACATGACCAAATAAATAAAATAATTAATGTGAAAAATAGAAATAAAATAAATGGATTATGAATAAATTATTTCTAAAAATAAAAATTGTTCATAATTACTCAAGTAAAATACAATAAATATTATCAAAAAATTTAAATAATAAATTAGAAATATTTACACATAATAAACTAAAATCCATTAAAATAATATTAGGTACAATATGCCTTCCCTTACATGAACAAGAATTAAACTATAGATCTATGGGTTTGATTAGATATTGTATTGAAATATTATTTATCAAGGATTTATCATGGGAGTTGTTGGTTAACTTAACCAAAAATGTATTGAATTTAATTTCTATAATCTATTCAACAAAACTTTGAAGGCTTGTATTGAATAAATCCAAGATAGTATTTCATTATTGGGTATTATTCTCAACCGATAACGAAATTTAAATACTATAGTTGGTAATGCCTCCTACCTAAGTACCCTCTTTTAATTTTTATGGAAAAATTTTGTATCATAATGAATAGAAATATAGAACCTTTCCACAAAAATTTCATGTGTGAAGAGACTATCCAATTTCAATGGAGAGGTATACTAATACATGGTGAAATAGTACAAGAAATTTTAAAATTATATCTTATTATATTTCTAATTAATTATAATTAATAAAACTACTACTAATATTCTATTTTATAATTTCATATGACAGGACCAATGTGGGTCATTATTTTACTATTGGTCTAATAAGAATAAAAAAATTATAAAAATCCTACTATAATAATTATTTAACTAAACATAGTATGTTGTAGGTCAAGGACAAACCCACATAGACAGTGAAATTCTTTTTGTTAAGGTTTTAAAGGAAATTTATTTTATAATATTATTTTAAAATAATGAATGAAAAAATATAGATATAACATTTTGGAAATTGCTCAAAAAAATGAGAGTCGAAGGCAGATTGGTTTTATTAAAATCATGTTGGATTATTGGTGTGTCGGGGTTCTATAATTTCATGGTTAGGGTGGAATTACTTATTTTTTTTAAAAATAAATTAATCTATCTATGGAATCAGAGTTATGGAATGGTGAATCCAAATGTCATGGTGTCCCCTCCTTGTCATAGTAATCCACTACATCCCAAGGTGAGGTAATTTAGAGATTTTCTTAATAGGGTTTGTCTCGATACAATTTTTAATCCAAGATAAACAAAATAAAAAATTTATCTTTATGATTTAGGTTATCTAGTTTCAAAAATAAATGGACCCATTTATATTCAAGTATAAATTTTCATAATAAAAAAGATAATAATGGGATTATAATTGAATAAATAAATTTTAGAAAACCATGTGTATGTATATAATAATAGAAATATATCCAATCACACCTTCCATATTCATCTACAAAACAATACCAAAAGGGGGGATTTACCACCTCATACCACTAATGAGTGAGTAATAGGGAGGAAATAAATAAAATAAAACATGCAAGAAAAATAGAGATATAGTATTAGAGGACCCTGTTGGAGTAAAAATTCTTTCCCTAGAAATTGGTCTCAAAATCTTATTAATGGAATAAATAGTATCCATATCTATTTATAGAACTCTAGGGGGTTATGTTTTATATTGTTTTCCATTAGTTAATCTAATAAAGGAGCATGGTTCCACCCCTGGTTTTAAATTGTTTTCTATGGTCATCAAAGTTTTGATCCATTGAATAATACATAAAATCTACTCATTATCAGGCCTACACTATGACTTCCATGATGTGTATAGATTTCATGATGGTTATATATCAATACCTCTTTCAAAAACATTTTTCTCCACTTCACATCCATTATTTTTAAATGTACTATTATGTCTCTATGTTCTGTATTGTTTACACAACGTGAATATTGTGTTTCCATCTCCAAATTCTTAATTTCACCCCATCTATTTAGTATCATCCACCAAGAGTCCTCCTTAATAATCCTTCATCAACGGGAGCCTTAATTTGTATATTTTCACTCAATTCCTCTTCTCATCATGGGTCAAAGTTTTTTTGTATTAAAATCCATCCATTTTTTCTTTTCCAAATATTAGTTGTATACTACCAATTATCACAAAACAACATTAAAAGTCCAATTTTTTCAAATATTAAAAAATTATTTATAGAAATCATTGTTTAAAAACAATTATATATATATATATAATAAATACATATTTTAGTAGAACAATAGGGAATTTTTTTCATCCACGGTATCTCTACAATAAATACTGAAGAATGTTTATTTCTTCACTACTAGTAACTTTCCAAAGAAGTTTAGATTCATTTGGGTTGTGTTGTTATTTGGAAAATAAATTCTATGAATGAATCATAATTAAATGATTTTCCTACAAATGCGATGAGTGAGGAAGAGTTACTTACTTATAAATAACATTTATATGATGTGGTTAGCGTTAAATGTTTAGTGGTATCATATATATCTAGTTAACAAATCAAGTCACATTAAAACATTGGTTATTATAGCATGGTCAAGAATATTTGGGATTTATATCATGAGATATAAAGATAATAATTGTTTGAGATATCCATATCACTCTTTTAGAGTAATCTTGAGGAGGGAGTTCTTGATGGGCCTCACATTGTCAATATCATTGGAAATAATAAGTGGTTATAAATTATAGGGATTGAACTCCCTAATTAACTATGCACCAATATCATTCAAAAATCACTCCCTCATATTATCTAACTTTTTCATAATTTTAAAATGATCATCATTGAGATGTCTCACCTAGGTCTTCTCAATTTCCTTTTCCAAGTAGATGAGGAGACTAAATTTGAAAAACTTCCTTTATTATGATAAACAAATGGAATAGGAATGAAAATATGTGTAATCATAAATTTCTGTCACTCCCTATTAGGAAGTGAAATATCAAGGGGAAAGAAAGGGATAGGTTTAATGTTTGTTTAACATGTGGAAGGTAGGGAAACTTGAAGAAAATCTATACCAACCTATGAAATATAGGGAATATTCAAGTGTTTTTTTATCGAGTGTAACAAAACTATTTTAAACAAAATGAGTATTTTATACAAATTCTGGTTCTCAAATATGAATTCAAATATAGAAACTATAAAAATTAAGAAAAAAAACCAAGGTGAGCAAGATTTATGATCTTCTAGTAGATATAAACATTCTATTGTATCTACTAGTGACTACCAACTCATGTTTTCAACATGAAGGATACTTTTTTTGGGAGATTTTAATTAACTCTCATCCATTACCAAAAAAATTATTTATATATCTAAGCATTATACAGAAGGATTTATATTCATTTTCCTAAGTAAAATTTTCTTCTTTTAGAGACATATAATTTTTCATGGTAAGGAGAATTTGAATGATAGTATTTATGTTTTAGATTACACAAACCGTGAAACGAAATGAAATAACAACAGTACTTAACACGAATCATACCAAACCCAACATCAACATCACAAGATAGGTCTTGTGAATAATAAAAGTTTAGCTAAATTACCTAGAGATGGATATTTATATTAATTTGAACTAAAACCACATGGTGTATATCACACTTGTTTACAAAGAAAAAATGACTAATTATCTATTTAGTGGAAAGTGTTGAATATCCAAATAGGTTCGTGATTTAGTTCATTCCAATGTGTATGGACCATTTTACATTGATTTAACGGGTGGGTACTCATACTTATTAACTTTTACATGAGATTTTAGTATATATGGGAGGTATAATTAATATTTTATAAGTATTATTTCATTTATATATTCAAGAAATACAAGAGTTATATTAAAAACCATCATTATAAAAATATTATAAAAGTATTCATGGACTATAGTGGAGAATATATTAATAAATTCTTATATGATTATTTATAGGAGTTATCAATTCTATCCCAACTCACTCAAACATATAATCCTTAATGGAACTTTGTAAGTGAAAAGATGAACTACACCATGTTGTATAATTAAATATCAATGATGAGTCATGCGATTCTTCCATTATCATTTTTAGGATACAAAAAAACTAAATTATACATAAAAAATGAAGCTTCGTATAAACTGATATATGGTATCCTATAAAAATTTTGAATTTAAATGAATCATGTTTTTTCATACTTATATCTGTGTGGATGTGAGGAATTTTTTATGGACTCTTCAGGTAACAAACTTCCTCCTCAACGATCCATGTTTACTTTTTAGGATATCTAGTGGAAACAAAGGGATAATACAAATAAAATTCCTCAAATAAAATAACACTAGTTGATAGATGTCACATATTCGATGATAAGGATTGTTTATCAAAATGATATAGTGGGAGTGATTAATACTTTGATAAACTATAAGATCAATGTAAATAAGTTTTTCATAGGAACATATTTTATAAATCCATTCTGAAGAAGATGTTCTAGAGACACAAGTACTGTGTGGGAGTATAAGAGATTATTAAGAACCATATTAGTATGTTTTTCTAGTCATCAATAATGTTGTCTGATTATTTTCTAATAATAATGTTCTTATAATCATGAAGGAATTAGTAAGTGGAACATCTGTTTCCAAGGGGTAAGAATCCATGAATTTTCAAATAGATTCCATGTATGAAAAAAATCTATAATTTGGTAGATCCTATAATAGATTTAAATACTATTGAATGTAAATGGTTATTTATGAAGAATTTTTTTATGGATTAGATGTTCAGTATATATAATTCCCCAATGATCACAAAAGGGTTTAAAAACATAAGGTAATTTAATATTGAAAAACCATTTCACAACTAGCCACTCTAAATTACATCAGGATTCTTCTTTTAATTATGGTTTACTTTTATTATGAGATTTGGATAATGGATGTTGAAAAATAAATCCATAATGGTAAGAATTTAAGATATTTCTATATGTTAATACCTAAATGGTTCATTGTTCCAAAAGATTCCAGGAAGTTATGAAAGTTGAAAATATCAATTAATTTATTAAATATATCATCCATGGAGTGGATCATTTAATTAGATGAATCCATAATAGAGATTGGTTTCATAAATATTGAATATATTTATTTCTTATATAAATAATTTAATGGTAATGGCGTCATATTCATAATATTTTTTTTCAATTAAATATTAATTTTATGGAATTAAGATTTTGGTAATACAGTTTATTAAGGATTCTCAAATAATTACGTCTACATGAAGAAATTAGGTGGGAAAAAAGATAATATTTGGACTGAGATCCATCATGAGAGTATTAAAGGCTTCTAATGCAAAGTAAATGTTCATATATTGACATGATACTGAATAAATTCATTTTGTAACAATCCATGATGGGATGTTTTCCAATGTTATATGAAAATTTTCATTTAAGGGAAATATTTTCTTGATTACATTAGGAAGGACATGGAATGGTAGGATTTGATACATTTTGGAGACTGTATTAATAAGATATGTTATGTTATGTTCTAGGATAGTTTTTTCTTATGCCTTAAGTTTGGTTGAAAGAAATATATATGGCCTAGGTGGTAGGAATTGGATGGTTCTCAAGACTATCCTTATGTTTCTGAGACATACTAAGGATATCTTCCTAGTATATGGAGGATATGAGAAACTAATCCATAATGAATGAAAATATGTTAGTTTCAAAATATATCAAGATTAATTAAAATTATTAACATAATACATCAGTACTCTAAATATATTTATGAGCTATAATATATCCAAGATAGCAATGGTCGTATATTATAAAGCAGTGTTCGATTATATTATAGCTTCTGAGGAAGAAATGAATAATTTTGGATACAAATCATCATCTAATGGATTGATGTTCTACATATATGTAAATATCCTATCTCACACTGTTGTGAAAATACTATAATGTTATCCCTTTCCAATGATATAATGATTGATCAGGGGATGAAGCATAAGCTTTATTAGTTTCATCTTATGATTTAATTTTCATACTATAGCGAAGTCACTATAACAAGAATGACCATCAAATACAACATTAAAGTTCCCTTGAATATAGAATTGTCTTGGTAGAGACATGCTTATCATGTGAGGTATAGAAGACTGAAAGTCATATATAGTTCGCTCAATTATAAGTGGGATTTTATTAGAGTTAGTGTCCTGGGTACTACTATTTGTACTTAAATTACATGTATATTCAATTATTTGAATATTACTAAAATGCATTTTTATATATTTTTTATTGTATTCCATTACATTAATGTAACAATGTATTATATTATTTGTTGAATTTATAAGCTTATAGTCATTCCCCACTATGATGAGAACCTTGAAATTCTATGATGAGATTCTAAATATAGTTCTATGTTTAGATAAGATTTTATGATGGGACACATAAAATGTGACTATCAGGTGAAAGTACTTGTGAGCTAAATAGACTTATTCTCATGAAGTTTGAAATTGTTAATATTTAGGATGGGAGATTATGAGAATAGACCAGCTGGTAAACATTATTTATTTTTTGGTGTAATTGGATATTCAAATCTATGAGAATTTTTAATGTTCTATAGAAATTAATATTATTATTAATAGATATTATAACAAGCACACTTTTCTATTTTTCATAATACGAGAATAAGTTGTTAATGTAAATGTTGAATATGTAATATGAACCATGAGTGAAATTTTATTAATAGAAATTTTGAGGAATTATTTATCCCTTCCATCATTATTGATGTTAACATGGAGTCCCAATGATATTAAATCCATACCATTAAATTCTATTTCCATAATGAAATGACATGGTTATTTCATAAAATCAAATAAATATTTATCCAATTCATATGATGATGACATGAATGTGTTATCTATATGATTATGTATTGAGACAAAGGAATTTTATTACACAACAATTATTTATATGTTGTTGTTATCATTGTGGAATTATGTTCTTTCTATTCGGTTCGTAGAATAGTTTCTAGACATTAATATTGGACTTTAGGTAAGCGTTGCTAATAACAACAAAAAATAATCCTAGAGGGTCACAAAATATGTGATAATGTTAATCCAAATTAATTTCTATTTTAATTTGAATAATAGAATATGTATTATTATGAAGATTGAGAAATAATTTTTATTCATATTTTATTGATCATTATTATTCACAAGTTAATAAATGAGTATTTATTAATTAATAACATTTTATTTTATTACTTAATTATTAGATAAATATTACTTCTCTATAATTTGGTCAAAATAATTATTTTATTAATTTTTGAATGAAAATTTTTATTAAATATTTGTTACTGTATTTAATAAATGTCATGGAAGTTTACCAGATTAAGATCATGTTTGGTGATAAATATTTATTTTAATTCCATTAAATAATATTTATTATTTCAAAAGTTATCATATGTTTTTAAAACAATGAAATAATTATTTTTATATGGTATGGGGTTTAATTTTAATATCTACTTTTTTATGGTATTGAACGCAATTAAATAATATTTTAACATTAACCATATAATTGTAAATTGATGGTTATTTTTATTATGTATGGTTAATTTCCATTTGAGAATCATTTAACACAATAAAATTATATATCCATTCATCCTCATATATTCATCTCCTACTTTAGAAGCACTATAGATATTCCTTCAAACTATAAGGAACTACATGTGACAAATACGAACTATATAAGATGATTAATTCACCACGCTAGCTCCCAGAAATGAATCGGTATCTTTTGAATATCAATACAGTACCTAAGGATCAATGCTAGAGAGATTATAAAGTTGTATTATTAAATTATAGTGAGTTTAATACAATATTTTTCTTTTGGAAGATCAAAAACATCATCAAATAAAGGATCCTAAGATGAGGTATGTTAGTTCTTCCGATATTGTTAAATTAATTATAAATTTAGCATGAAAGTTCCTCTATTAGGGATTTAGGACACTCTATTACGAATTAATTTTTGATTTATCACCCTTACTGAGTTCTTTTATAGAACCCTTGACATTTTATTAAAAAATATTATGTGGAATAATATGAAATATGACTACCCCATTTTCAGTGAATACATATACCTCTTCATTAGATAACTTTCTTTTCCTACCTTAGTCAATCTAATGATACTATTATGCCCAATAAAAGACATATATTACATTGGTAGGAATGATAATAATGTATTTGGGTAGGGAATGGATGAAATAAATTTCTCTTGAAGTGTGGAGAGATTGGGATATAGGTTCCGTTTTATATGTGAGGGGGAATTCTAGGAATTTCACGAAGTATGAAATCAATATAAATTAATATTGCATTAAATAATGATGAAAATTAATATAACATGAATAAAATAAGATCATGAGTCGAAATAATATCATAAAATAATATTTATGCATATTTAGGGGGTTCTTTCACCATTTTACCTTTGTTTTAACCCACATTATCTTATTGGATAATTACAGAAATAATAATGCTTTTTACTCTATTGGGGTCTAAAATGTTGATATAAAATAACAGGTGAACCATAACTAAAAACTGTTTTATATTTTCAACCATATCTAAGTAACTTTTATGAGGATCAATTTTTTTATTAATTTTATATAATTTAATAAAAACCATTTTTTATAAAATTTTATTAATTTCATTTTTAGAAATATGTAAAATAATATAATATAATATGTGTCTAACTCATGTAAAATGGATCCAAAATAACCTGAACTCAAATAAAAGTAATATTTTTCCTTAATATAATTACCCAATATTATTTGGATAGGTTTATCTATTTTATAAACCATGTCATTTGATTTATCCCTTAGGTTAAAAAATTTTAACCTTAATTGTGGTAATGGATTTTTCAATGTTAAAAGGGTTATAATTTTACTCATTAGGGTAAAATTGGTAAAAAAATAAAAAAATTCACTAAATTATAAATAATTTATGATCCTAATATTATTCTCCTAAAATTTAGATGAATTTAAATAATTTTATAATATATTACATAAAATATAATATCATTAATGTCATTTTGAGACTATTTATTTAGTTTGAAATTTAATACAAGAAGATAACAAACAATTAAGAGTATAACAATGTAATTCATAACCATACATGGTATATTGGTCATTAAAATTTTCAGTAAACTATAAAAAACACAAAAATATAAATTTTAGTGTTCTTAAAATCATTTACATTATTTTATTTCCTACTTGAATGAACATTATTTCTGTATTCCATAAGTGTTTAATATATTTATTGAATCACTTAAAATTAAAAATACATTCCAATACAAAAAAAATTAATTAAGGTAAAAATTCATAATAAATAATATGTTTTTTGTATCCATATGAAAGAAATATTACAGATGTTATAATAAAGGGAGTAGCAGTTTTTACTTTATATTTTCATAAAATAATAAAAATGTTTTAATCAAAGGAAAGTGGAAATAAATGTATCCATTATATTTTATTTTATTATAATTGAAAAAATAATTATAAAATAAAATATAGGTACGTTTTGTGTTGATTTTGAGACAATATAATTTTTTTAACATTAATTACCAATTTACCTTCATTATGATAATAAAAATTTAACATGGATTTTATACCTAATACCCAAAAAACAAAGGAAATTGTTTAAAAATATTGAACCCTATAGTTCCAAACATGGGATGCACTTTTCAAAATTTAATTCAAATAAGTTTCAAAAATCAATTGTTATATAAATTTTAAAAACCATTTGGAAAACAATTTTTAGAAAAATGTATTTTTATGTCTAAAAATTAACTTATATGAAAATAAAGTATAATGATAATTCAAATTCAAATTTATTAGATTATATGTAAATAATGAATACCAATAGTACTTAATGATCAAATTCAAATAATAATGGGACTTTTCAATGAAATGAAATGGAAAATTTAAAAAAATGATTAATTTTCACTATTTATTAAAAAATAAATCTTTTTATAAAAAACCAAACAATTGAGCTTAATATAATTTTAATATTCTAATTTAAAAAATGATAACTTTCTTTTAATAGTTCCACTTATAAAATTTCCAAAAATTAATTATAATATTCCCACACAAAATGAAAAGAATGTGTTTTATAAAAACAATATTTTGAGACATAAGATAATATCAATTTTCTAATTAAAAGGTTATTTCCTAAGAAACAATAAATACATGTGTATTGTGTGGAACCATTATTTATATTCATAATGTTGTTAATCCTATTTGTAGACATCAATTTAACGGTATGTTTATAAATATAACATTTAAATATTTACATTCCATGGCTTGTTTAAGCTCGGTATTGTATATTATGTACTCTATCACACATAGTGTTCATTTAAAATATTTCTATATTACATAATATTCCCAGAAAGTAGTTCATAAATAAGTAACATAACCCAATTATTGTATTTTCACTTAATAAACCTCTTACCTCAACTCCCAAATCATATCATATGTTTTTCTATCTTCATCAGTAAAATTTATATTTTTTTATTGTTCATCAAAACATTTATCCATCACATTAATTTACTATTATTCAATTTTTCATTTATTTCCATGATTTAGTTAGTTAATAAATATTATATTTTCCCTTGGACGTTTTGGGGGCTTATAGTTTGTATTTTAAAAATATCTCCAATTCATAACTCATGGAAAATGGTGCTATTGTAAAATAATATCTAGAATCATAATCATGTTATATATATCATTTTTACTCATTAAATAAATTTCTAAAATTAACCATTTATGGTCTTTAGGGAAAATGAAACACACTGTATCATAGTGATAGTAGTCCATTCATAAGAATGAACATAGTTTTAATTTTTCTATTCAGAGGAAAATAAATTAAGTAGATAACATTTAATTTTTCAAGAATAATAAATTTTTAATAAATGTATTATTTATTAATAATTTTAATAATTATTACCATCCATTTTAGGATTTAATGAAAAATGTGTCATATAATTTCCTTGAGGTCATTGTCCACATATACCCAAGATGAAAATTAAATATTTTGAATCAGCGATATGGTATGATGGTTAGTTTTATCTAGTATTTATAAAATAGAAAATATGTAATAATTTTATTTTATGATCACTATTTAAGTCATTATAACAAAATGTGTGAGATGAAAATTAAAAATGAATAACATCACTTCGTGGAGTTTATAGTCTACACATAGGCATGAGCAAAGTATACATCGCCCATTGGATTGAAAATGTTAATGAAAATGTGTTTTACTATAAACATATTAAAATTTTCGTATACAGAATATATTGATCATATTGTATCAACATTTTTATGATAAAATTTATTGAGGTATAATATGAAATACACATAAAAGAATTCATTTATGGATTATACACCTAAAATTCATTTCCAAATTTTGATTTAGGTTAAGGCCTCTAAAGGAGAGGCTTAAGGTCATGCCCAGGGATTCAGGATATAAGAATTTTATTTTATAGATGTATTTTTGTATGTTTCTGTGAGAAAACATAACATAAATTGTTTCTTTAAATATTTTATGCGTGTCCCTTTTTATAAGAAAATGTCACTGGCATTTCCAAAATTATTCAATCAAAGGGGTCATGAATTTAATTTTAAAAAAATAAAGTAAACATACATGGAAATAACATGTAATGATCTAAAATTATATCAAACCGAGTTATGATAAGATTTTATTGAATTTACAATAATTCAAAAATAATTTTGAAAATAATTTCAAAACATTAAATAAAATTTAATGTCATTTTTGAGACTATTAATATACATTGTATTTAAAGGCCTTAATATGATGATGGAATTTAAATATTGAAATATTAAATACTAATTATCGAATATAAAAAATCTATTGATTTCTTGGATAACCAATATATATCCAAAAAATATTACATATAATATTTTTGAAATTATTTATTTGATATTTCTTATGTTTTGACAAACACTACTTTAGTCTTTCAATAATCTTCTTGGTAATTATACCATAACATAAGTGTAAAAATAAATTATTATAACTACTATATTATATTATTCATAAGATATATCATCTACATTATTTCATTTATGATTTTATTTATATCCATAATGTTACAGCTTATTAAGTGAGAGAGGTTGAAATTTTTTAATTATTCTTTACATAAATAAGTAAAAATGTTATAGTAAATGGAAAGTTGAAAAATTATCTATATAAAGATTATTTTACTCAAAATAAACTAAATTAATTAAATAAGTTTTGTTTTGGACTGATTTTTAGACATTACCCCATAGTACTAGTCTCATTAAAAAATTGTTACCTTTTACGGTGGTGAGTGACGTGTACTATGGTTACTATTCAATATAACAAAAAATGGAAATGGATTTAAAATATAATTTTAAAAATATTTACCCAAATATGGACTCCATTTTTGGGGATTTAATTACCAAATGAGTAAAAATTTGCTTTTAACATAATTTTGTAAAATTCAATAGATCTTTGTTTTAGAAAACTCGGTTTTAATCATACAAATGATTGTGTATCAAAATCACATATAATGTTTAATCCCATAGAATTATTTATATAATTATTTATAAATTTAATATTAATTTACATTCTAAAAAAATCATAAATATATTTATAAATGAAATTTCATGGATTAAATTTTGATGAATGATAGTTTTGATCAAAATTAAAAATTATCACCATTCGCCTAATAATAAGAACTATTAAAAAAATCAAAAAAATCATAATATTATTTAAACATTATCATTTCGAAAAACAAAAGCATTTAATTCTTTAAATTTCTAAAACTTTTATAAATAATTCATAATATAGTAACACAAAAAGAATTAAAAACCATATTTGATTGAAATTTATTTTTTGGGTATAAAATATATTTATAAACATTCCCTCTAAAAAAACAATTATTTGAATTATAATTTTTTTATTAAATTATGATATATAATTATCAATAAAATAATTCTTATATAGATATAAACCTATTTTACATTTACAAAAAATATGTTTCCCACATTAATCGACTTTCAGAGAAATATGTGTTTTATTCATATAAAATCTTATTTAAATTTGAGTTCAAGTATACTAGTATTTAATCTGTATGTTTGTATGATAAAAATATTATCTATATTTTTTAAATAATTTTTTTACTCATTCTCAAATTCCCAAATCTGATGATTATTTTTAACGACCATATTTAAAAAATAATTTTTTTGTTTTATTTCATTGTTTTTTATGACTAGTGGGACGTTTTATACACTCTATAGAACATAGTATTCATTTAACGGAATGTAGTCTAAAATATTGGGGTGTTATAATTATACTCCATTAATCTAGGGATTCCTAGGGGAATGGTATTAATTCTTGGTTCGATGTTTTAAAATTTAAGATTCAAAAGCATGAAATTTGTATTCCTTACTAATATTTGATATCAGATTCATGATATAAACTCCTAGAGTTTTCTAAACATATCTTTAAATTATTTTTGAACATTTCAATATATTTAGACTTTTTTATTGTTAATATAATAGTATTAATCCTTTTTTGATAATTAATTAATATAATTATGCATAAATCACCAATGAAATATGAGTTCCTTAATGGACAACTTGAATCTATATGTAAAACCTCGAGAGTCCTTGTCGATAAAATATCTACTATTTTTATATATTTATTATACTATATTACCCATCTAAAATTGTTCATAAATGGAATCTTAATCAATATCTTATAATTTGAGGATGTCCTCTCACCACATCAATAATTTTGATTTTTATCATATTTCTCTGACTAATTTTCTTAAATAATATATTCATTAGTTTATTCTCACCGTTGGAACTCAAGTAACATGATTTGGCTAGATAAACAATGTGAAAAAATTTCCACCTGTTCTCTCATATTTTTTGATCAATTTTCAAATTATTCATTTCATAATGAAGAATTAATTATTCTTCAATATAACTTAATACCCTTCATCACATAATTGGAACACACTCAAAATATTATTTCTGAGAAATTTCACAAAGGGAACATTTTTATATTAGATATTATATATTTATAACTCAAAATAGTTAGAAAAATATTTTCAATAAGTACTATTTTATAAATATTTCAAATCCCATAAACCTTGTTTATATAAATTATAGAATATATTAGTGTCTGCAAACATGTTTTATAAACCATCATATCATAAATCCATGGATTTCAATTTTTGAAAGCATTTAATGAAACTTCAATAACGGTATATCGTCGTTTCCAATTCACATGATGAATTATATTCCTCAAAAAAATCTTCTTAATGGTAACTTTTTCACATATTTCATCTAAAAAATAAAATAGGGTTTTCAAGGAAAGATGTAATGCTTTCCTTTTCATTGTTCTGATATCTTTTAAATCTTTTATTATCATTCAATAAATTATCCCCCACACCTTATACCTTCCCCACTGGTTTACCATATTATACACACATGAATAGATATCGTGCCTATAAAACCCATAACATTAGTAATTATAACTGAATTTGATAATTCCTTGATAAATTAAATACTTTCAAGAACATTTTTGTTACTTGATAGCATTATTTTGTGATTTATTAAACATAAGAGAGGTTGTTCTTATTAATACAATCCTTCCTTCATTTTTTATGAATGTTTTCGTAACTCTAATATTATTTTCCTAATGCTATCAATAAATTATATCTAGTGTTTTAACATCATACACCGGGGAAATTTTATCAAGTTGTTTAACATCATATAATTAAGAAAATTTCTGTAGAATTTATCATCTTGTGGAAAGGATGTAGATGACATGATGTGGAAGTGGGAAAATGTGAATATTCTAGAAATGGTGTTGCGAATAGGAACCATTTGAGAGTCCCCTGCATTGACTTTCTTTTCATGTAGTGAAGAGAATTTTTTTCTTCCAGAGCTGGTCTTGGGTCATAGGATCCAGGTGTCACTGTGTATCCTATTGGATGGGAATCAGGCCAAGTGAAGTTCTATATAGAATGCATTTGGTGTGGCTATATCCCATACACATGGGTCTGAATTCACTCATTGAGTGGATGGAAAAGGATAATAGTACAGGTTTCACTACATATCCTTCTAGGTTAGAAATCAATTCGTATATTGTTCTTGAAGTTCCCTATGCAGATCTGACCCATACACAGGGAAGGTGAATTTTGCTGTGTTGGGGGAGGAGACTAGACCAAGATTTGAAATACATGTTTCAATACATATCATGTGCCCAATAGAATCAATAATTATATATTTATGCAAGACCAAATTTTATGTGGCCAATATAGGAAGAGATTCCCTCCCGAGTGAGAACATCATGTTGTTCTGCATTTTTATGTCATTCCATAAGGACATTTGGCCATGAAATTTAATTTCATGTAGTGAGGAAATTTTCATTGAAACCCTTAGTGATTATAGGATAACTATATCAAGATATTCTGGCATAATATGGATATTAATGGGAATGAATGTGTAAACCATGGTTCTAGGGGTTCTCGGATCTGGAGATATGGTATGCTTCATAGAAGACATTATGTGTACGAATGTAGGAAAAGCCTCTCTATCAGATAAATTTGTGTTTAGTTGACATGGTTTTTTATAGCATCCTGCCTTTTTATCACATAATCTTTCATTACATTATACAAAACCGAGGATCTTTAAGGTTTAGTGTCTTGGAAACCAGTAACGTATTACATGATCCAAAAAACATTCTTCTTAAACAATTAAAAGGAATCTTCATTTGTTCATCCAAAGTTCATTAAAACATCTCATAACCTGGGAACATACATCAATGGAAAGGGTGAGCAGAGGGCCCCGTAAGGGAAACAAGGGAAACATTTTACATGAGAACTTGAGACACATCAAAAGTCATGGAAAATAAATTTAAGGCATGAGAAAGATATCATGAGGCATATCATAATAAAAATAACATGTTTCATAACATGAATATGTGGCTACAACATTTAATTGAGGCAATCATTTCCATTTCACCAAGGTCCATCCCCAAGGTGTCATTAAAAATTACCAATGTTATTCACCAAGGTGTCGTTAAAAATGGTCATCTCTAGAGATTAAGTCTTTACCCAATGCATTGGAGCGCTATCATGGCGTAACTTTAAATTTTCCTTTATTACCATGTGATCTACATATATCATCATCAAA
The DNA here is from genome assembly GCA_963277665.1 of Viscum album. Taxonomy (NCBI): domain Eukaryota; kingdom Viridiplantae; phylum Streptophyta; class Magnoliopsida; order Santalales; family Viscaceae; genus Viscum; species Viscum album. The sequence goes on from OY728140.1 coordinate 1,145,281,799, forward strand.
AATTTCGTAAATAAGACATATAGCATAAAATAAATGGGTTTCCTTTCATAATCATAACGTTTTCAAAATAGCATTGAAGACATGATCTTTATGTCACTTTAAACCCATGGAAAATTAAAGCGGGTTTCATGTATGTAAATCCCAGAATTTAAAATAGAAATTTTTTCTATATATGTGTATACCCCTGTAGAAGAAATATCATTGAGTATTCACTTAATAAAATAAAATAATTTGAGAAAAAGAGAGAGGCATTTGGAGACGGAAATTCTGGAGCATAACAACAATGTTATAGGTTTTTAGAAAATGTTGAAAAGAGAGGGGAAATGGGTCACCCACTAATAAATGATCCATAAAACAGTATAGGGGAAGAATATAATAGATATAAGAACATGGTATTGAAATTTTAAATACATACCATATGAAATGAAAAACATTGAAGGAAGACAAAGATAATATTTCTCTTATGAAAATCCGGCTGCATAACGGAATCACTTAAAACTTCAAAAAAATGAATTGACTAGATCAAATAGGGTCTCTAATCATATGAACATAAAATATCAGTATGATATATATTGAGATAATACCCCAAGAAAATAAAAAGGAACTTGAAATACTTGACATGAAAATAGATCTTGAGAATGAGAATGGTGAAAGAATCCCCTAAAAATTCGGCAGCCTAACGACGCCACTTAAACATTCATAAAATGAATTGATGAGAGAAAGAGGGGGTATCTCATCAAATGAAAATGAAAATGAAATGAGGATGAATATAAAATAACATCCCAAACATAAGAACATGGACCATAAAAGAAATTACATAAAAGAGAGTACTTGGAAAGAAAGAGAGAGGTAGGATCCCTTACCTTAAAACGTATCTCTTAAAACTAGAAGGTCGGGACAATGAGGGCTTGGGGGAACCTTGGGATGACTCCTTGGGAGGTAATGAGACCAGATCTTCTTTGGGGGAGAGTTGAGAGTAAAAACTAAAGGAGGAAAGGGTGGGTATTTATAGGGAAAGTGAGGGGACCAGGCATTAATGCCCAAGGGACACCTCATTGCTGGTATTGGAAAAAAAAAGTGGTATTTACTCATGGTATTGGCCACTTGAGACACCTAATAACTTATCTTACTATTCAAAAGTCTATTATCCCTTAAAATATCTCATGACATCATCATAATGCAGTTATGAAGTCATTAAACATACCGAAACCCTAAAACTTTATTTTTACTATTCACTGAAAATTCAACTTTTTCAGAAAACTCCCAAAAATTTACCTTAACATAATATCAATGCTCTGAATTCAAAAATAAAATCCATTTTATAAAAATAATTTTCTAAATATTTTTAATTTAATTTTTAAATAAAAACACTATTCATGGAAAATTCATTTTTTTCAGAATAATCCCCAAAAATTACCTTAACATAATATCGATGCTCTGAGTTCAAAAATGAAATCCATTTTATAAAAATAATTTTAAAAATAATTTTAATTTAATTTGTAATTAAAAAACACTATTCACCCGAAAAAACTAGTACTTGACTAATAATTTCTAAAACTGTTATTTACCTATTTTATTGAATCACATTACTTAATCAAGGTGCCTAAATTATATTAATACTTTCTTTAAGTGAGATTACTAATCCATTTTGTCACATTACTAATGATAAGCATAAAATCACTATTCATAATTTACTATTAATCAAAAATTAATTTGATCTTATTAGACTCTAAATTTCGAACCGAACATAATTGTAGAAGACCATTTTTGAAAATCATTACACATAATTAATTATTTAAGGTCTACATAAATATTTTCAAATATCCTTTTTCTAGAATTAATCAAAAATATGCATACTATATTTATTCGGACATTTGAAAATTCACAGACTTCATCATAAGAATAAATCACAATTTTTATTTAAATCAAAGGATTACACAAGGCTGTTACGGTCTCGTTACATTGCCCCTTATAACCCCAGTACATGACCTAAGTCTAAGGTGTGCTAAGGTGAGAGAATCCAAGGGTGGCTCGGCCAACATTTCACAAGTAGTAATTTCTATCAGTTTTAACTTCTCGCGAAGATGATTCCGTTCTAGATTCACATGATGATGTTCGGCTTGGGTTTGGTCTAGAGCAAAGCCCAGTGGCGCTACCTTCTTCCCATGTTCTGCTAGATGGGTTTCGATTGGCGCGAGACTACTGGATAAGGCCATCGAATATTAATTCTATATTATTTAACCAATATCACTTGTATTTAAAGACAATAATCTCAACATTTAGTTTCCAATGGTCATATTGGCCAATGGTCAAATAACAGTCGAAAACCCAACGGTCTCATTTTAATTATACTCATGTTATCAAATGAAACAGTTTTGTTGAGTATAAAATAACACACAAAATTAAGAAACAAGATTTATTCAAAAATTTCGGGTCGTTACATTCTTCCCCCCTTAAGAAATTTCATCCTCGCAATTTTTAAAATTGGGAATGGAAATTTCATTGAAAGTCCCACATCGGAAAAGGAGTCAGTAAAACTATTACTTCAAATGAAAGAAAGGGAAGTAAAAAGGTCACCCACATTAACCCGTACTATGATTCCATGTAGGAAAACATCGACATGTAAGAGAAAAAAGGGTCATGTTCTGAGGGAGAGTGATAGAAAACATGATTTGAAGAAAGTTGACCACAAGAAAATCACAAAATTATGTTGTGTGTAAACGGTCTTTTATTACCCAGTAGGAAACGTAAACCAACAATGTTTTTGTTTTATGTTACTTTTTCTAATTTTGAGGAATTCATTTACTACATAGAATAAGAACATACGGAAATATACATACCTTCAAGTATAGTTTCATCCTTTAATAAGTTTCTACCAAAACTAATATTTTCTCCAAATTATGAGCATTCAAAAACACTTGGTCTTATCAAAGCACAAGAATCATCATCTAGAGAATAACATAATCCACAAAATATTAACTATCTATTTATTCTATCTTTAAACATTATCCCAAAAACAGAAGGGGTAAGATAATATAACTCTTTAAAATGAAAGAATCCCATAGGAAGGGAATCTTCTTTAAATCTTAAAAATTCCACGTTACTACCCAAAGATCATCATACACCATTCCTTAAATAATTGTCCTTAAAATTCCTCAAAATATACCAAACAAATATTGAAACCCAATTATAAGAACGATCTCATAACATAGTCTTCCCAGATAGACTTTATTTTTCATCTCCAAACAACATCCACCACTCTTATCATCTTATAACAAAAGTAACTAACCTAATCACATTTTACCCAAGATAGGTTAATCATTTCCATAAGTAACCTAAATTACTATGAGTTCACCTTAAATTCATCGATTCATCAAAATATAATCCAACCTTAATCCTCAAAGAAAATACCATTGTAATCTATTTACCTCGATCATAAAGGGATCCTAAAATAGTGAATGTATTCCAAAATAATAATCATCTTTTAATCCCGTAATCACATTTTTTTTAAGAACAGCATCACTACATCAACATGTGGTACATAACAATAGATGTTTTCCTTAATGATATAAAATCATCTTAGGTAGTGACTCTATGACCTTGGAAAACATTAAAGATATGATCATAGGGCACGAACTAAAATACAACATGACATAGACAATTATTCCGAAGAAGTTACATGTACTTCAGTCATCATGATCCATCTCAGTATAGGACTTGCATTGTTCCCTTGTCCATGAAGATTGTTGATGCTCATCATTCTTCTCATCCCTTCCAAGAGAGAATTTCCTTGGATAATGTCCAACTTCTTCAAATTTACGACATTGAAAATTATAAGGTACAATAGATCGAACCTTATCTCTATTCATCACATTATCCATTTTTTTAAAGCAATTGGATAATTTATTCCCTATATTCCCACACTTATAACATCTCTCGGTTCCTTTGTGACATTCTCCTTGGTGCATCTTCCCACACTTTTTGCAAAAAAGAAATTGGGTCTTCTTTCCCTTATCAACATTATCAGATGAACATCCTTGAGTCTTTGTCTTCTTCTTCCTTGATGAATTTGGACATTCAACTAGGTAGAAATTATTAATTGTGATTTTTGATAGCTGGTTTGGCATAATCACAATATGTTCAACTTGATCTCTCATCATCTCTGTCATATTAATAGTGAAATCGTCACATTTCCTATCTCATTCATCGTTGGGAAATGTTTTTCCATTTCCCTCCATTAACTATGGAAAGAAATTATAATTAGGGAGCTTAAATACTTAGCCAATAATCATAAAAAGGAAACATAAAGCATAGAAGGATAAACTTGTAGAAGAAAATTATACCCTAACATGTGGTCCCCTACGTTCCAATCTAGGTTATCCATGATCATATATTCTTATGTGAATCATTATTTTATTTTATCTTTGTTCCTTTAATAATGGTTCATACTAAGCTTATGAATTTACCAAAGAATATCCCCCGGGAGTGTCATAACCAAGAGTGCAGCAAGGCCCGTTGTCGTGTACCAATTCCCGTTCGAGTCTGGCTCAAAGTGGTGTTTTTGGGTTTCACCCCTATGTACATCCATGCCAGAGCCACCTCTACCTGCTCGTATCCAAATAGGGATGTATTTTCTTGGAAACCCCTTACTCAATACTCACCAAAATACCAGGAAGATTTCATATACTTAAACTTTTCTATAGGGTTCTTCCTAATGTTTTAATATCCTAATTTACACAAATAACTAAACCATACTTTGATACCAACTATAACATCCTTACTTTTTATCACATAATCTTTCATTACAATATAAACAACTGAGGATCTTTATGGTTTAGTGTCTTGGAAACCAGGAACCTATTACATGAGACAAAAAAACATTATTCTTAAACACTTAAAAGGCTTCTTCATATGTTCATCCTAAGTTCATTACAACATCTCATAACTTGGGTGTAAAGACCCGTAAAATTCAAAGTAAATTTTTTCTAAATTTTCTTTGGGATTTTACAAGAATGCGGTTTATGACGGCACTTGATTCCGAGGCCCGGAGTGCCCGGAATCAATTTCCGAAGTTTGGCTCGGGTACGATCAGTGAACGAAGGAGCGGGTTTTCCTATCTTTTGAACCGGTGGTCGGAATTGAAATCTGATGGCACCGATGAACTCGCAACGGTGGTAATCGCTTAAGGGAACCTTTACCGTAGTTGCGTTTGTGTGGGAGAAGAAGTTAATTAATGGGGTTTAATTAAAAAGTAAATAAAATTGTGAAATCAATTTTATTTCCTTTTCAAGGTGTTTAGTTTCTCCCATGGGAAGTTGGTGGTGGGGCCCACATCCACCCAACTTACCATGTGTGGATAATTAAAAGGGTGGGGCCCACACGAACCCCCCACCTTTTCAATTTTTCCCTAACTCCCTAACCACTCTTAACCCCTCACATTCCTAACTCCCCATTAACTCACCTTCATTAATATTTGACAACTTGTTGTAATTAATTTGGTGAGTTACATGTAGGTTTTTGAAATTCAAACAATTGAATTTAAAATGTTTTGTTGTGTTAGTAAAATAAGTTTAGAACTTATTTTATTAGGGGTTGGTGTTGGGTTGTTTGAGAGCTTTTTGGAGAAAAAGCTAAGGGAACACCTTCTTCCTCGACGAAGAACGCGAAGAACACCGTTCTTCAATGAAGAAATTCTCCGCCGAAGAACACGGTTCTTCCGTGACGCCGTATCTGCGACGCAGCGTCCTTCTTCCGCATCGTCTCTTCCACGACGGTTTTCCGCGACAAAATCGCCGTCAACGACTTCGAATCCTCGCTTCGTGACGTTGACGTTCTTTCCCCGCGACGCCCGACCTCCACGACGCTCATCTTCCGCGGCTCGTTGACGAACACCGTTCCTGAACCGAGGTAGGGGTTTGTTTTAAATTATTTATAATTTCGAGAATTCCGACTTGATGATCTTCGTGGTTTAAAACCATTTGTTATCGAATTTGAACTTTGTGGTTTAAAACCAAATTATAACGAATAACGTGAGGGGGGCCGGACCGCACGAACACGACCGACCCTCCTCCTTTTTTTTCTTCGTGTTGGTTCTTTGTGGTTCGGTACGGGAAGACAAGGTGCCGTCACACCATGCGGAACCTTGTGACAAGAAAATGCGTGGCGCCGTCGCATCGCGCCGTGAAATGAAGAACAAGAACGCGACGCCGTCGCGCCGCATTGGAGATACCCGGAAAATACCGCGGCCAGAGTGGGGCCTCGGCGGAGGGGTGCGGTGTCGTCGCACCACGCCGGACGACAAGGGCCGCGGCTGGTTCCGGGCCGCGGCAGAGCAGGGTGACCGGCGGCCGGCATCGGGCCGCCGGCGTCGGTGCAGGAAGGGGACCGGCCGTCGCCGGTCCCGTGGTGCAGGAACCGTCCGGCCATGGCGGGCCGGCCGGACTTGGAGAACCGGGGGAATTAATTCCCCCGGTCGGCTGGCAGCAAGCGACCCCATTAAGGGGCCGCGGTTTCGAAGGAACCAAGGGGTCTTGCCCCCCGTGCGGCATCCAAGCAGCGGGCCCCCGTGTGGGGGGGGGGGGGGGGGCGTTTCCCTCAAGGCGCGGCATATTGCGGCGCCGTTTTGAAACCAAGGGGGGGATTTGCCCCCCACCCCCCCGCGCGCGGCGCACATGCGGCGCCCAGGCCGCACCGTCGGCCGGGCCGGATTTCCAAGCCGGGCCGGGTCTTCGGGCCGGGTCGCCGCCCGGGCCGGGTCGACCCGGTTCGGTCGAACCAGGGGGTTCTGGGTAGGGCCGGGCCTGGCCCAGAACCCCTATTTCGGACTGAGTTGGTTCAAATGCCCATATCTCGGGCTACGGACCTCCGATCGACGCAACTTCAGTTGCGTAGCAATCCTTGGAACGAGATGGTCGTTTCGGTATATTGCACTAAAGGTTTTGGAAGACTTTGGGTTCGGCTGGGTTGGTTCGTACGCGAAACCAACCGGGCCCTCGGAGCGGAAACGCTCGTAACTTGAGTTATGGACGTTTGATTGACGTGTCGTCGACTTTGATGGATTCCTCTAAGTGAGACGGATCTTTTGGATTACTCCGCTCGTGGTTTGGATGTCGTCGGAGTGCGGTCGGGTTGGTTCGCTCACGAAACCAACCGGGCCCCTGGAACGAGAAAGCCAATAACTCATAGACCGGGCGTCCGATTGACGCACCGTCTGTCTCGTTGATTTCCTCTTTATGAGACGGATCTTTTGGCATACTTCGCTTGAGTTGTGGATACAGTTGGATAGTGGCCGGGTTGGATCGCACCTGAAATCCAACTGGGCCCCTCGAACGGAAAAGCTGATATCTTTCAGACAGGATGTCCGTTTGATGAACCGTCAGCGGCGTTGTTGATCACGTTGAGAAACGGTCCCTATGAGTATACCCTATGAGAGTTCGGGGTACAGTTGAGATACGGCCGGGATTGGTGCGCTCACGAAACCAACCGGGCCCCTGGGATGAAAAGGCTTCTAACTCACAGACCGGGCGTCCGATTGACGCGCTGTCTGTTGCGTTGAGACCCCTATGACGAGGCGGTCCTTTGAGATACTTCTTCGTGGGACTTTGAGATACTTGGAGTATCAACCTTTATCTCGTGGAGCGGACCCACCCGGAGACGAGCGTGCGGAGTACGAAGACCGTGTAGCCGACTGAGACCTGACGACTTCTTGACCGACTCGACTTGGAGTGAGTCGACTAGCCTAGTGGACGGAGCACTACTTTGTTTGGGTGCAGACCCATGGCAGACAGAGCACTACCTGTGTGACAGTGCAGACCCGCGGTACTCGTCCGGAGAGTACCTCAACGGGCTACTAGGGGGTGTGCACTACTGTGTTTGGGTGACATACCTCGAAAGGAAGCACTACTGTGTTTGGGTGGCTAACCCGTGGTACTCGACAGGAGGAGTACCTCAGCAGTGTTAGGTTAGTGAGCAGTACCTCGGAGTCGTGACAAGACCACTGTGCACTCTAGAGACGTAGCTCTTCAGCAGTTACAGTTTCGATAATGAAAAATCCTGGTTTGAGCTGAGACTTTTGACATTTGTGTTTACCTCATGATTGAGATTGGTCACTTGATAACTTAGGTATATGTATGGGCATATACCTGGGTAGTGGTTATCCATTGATTTCATGATCCTTGTGTTTCCTCATGATTGAGATGGGTCACTTGATAACTTAGGTATATGTATGGGCATATACCTAAGTAGAGGTTATCTGTTGAGATCTTCTTTATGGTTATCCTTGTTGGTTTTAGAGAGACCTTGAGGGTCTCAGGGTCCCTACTGAGTATCGTTATACTCACCCCTGCACGGGCTATGCCTGCACCTCGTTGTGTTGGTTGCAGACGACGGGCAGTTCTGATAGAGGCCGAGTGTTTGAGGACTGCACAGTACCCGGAGGTGGACCACACGACGAGTCAGTATCTAGAGGAGGACTTCATGGTGAGGCGACGCACGGAGGTGGTTGACGGGTGAGAGCGTTGAGGAGGCTATTTGTACCTACCCTTCAGGTAGGATCTGTGGCGGACGATCCTGGAGCTGTGCTATCTTACCTACCCTTCAGGTAGGATCCGAGGAGGACGACCCAGGAGCTGCTTCCTTCTTCTAGCTGTTGCCTTTTCTGTTGTACTTGTTCAGTTGTAGTTGTACTTTCTTTTGGGTTTGTATTCTGGCCCATTTTCTTTTCAGCACTTCTCTTGTACTTAGTGTTTACGTTTTCCGCTTGCTTACTCTGTGGTGCTTGTTCTCTTTTATAAAGGCAATGCCTTCCCAGTTATCGAGATTTACGCCTTTGGTGCTAGTCGCCAGCCCCTGGCCTATGGAAGGCGGGCTTGGGGTAGTCACAGCACGGGCCCCAAGGACGGGTCGTGGCAAATTGGTATCAGAGGATTCAGTTCTACCGCAGAACTTATAACTCTAATATTTTCTTTCTGTGAAGCAATAGTGTTAAGGGTACCGAGTGTGGTCTTCAGTTCAGGGAGTCCAGTGTTGGTGGGGGCGGCCGACGTATCCATACACCAGGACCCTGACAACTGATTTCCGACTTTGTGCACAAAAACACTGATTGTATGTGCGTTTCCAGAAGTTTTATTTAAATATCAGCTCAAACCAGGCCAGCTCACCAGGTATAATCGTTTGACCATGTTACGTTGTTTATTTCAGGATGCCTTTTCTCGGACGAACAGCTAGAGCCCCGAGAGTGGTTCGTACTGACAGCCCGCCGAGCAACGTGACCTCAGTACAGGGCCCTTTAACAGTTGAGGCACCAGCGGAGGCACCAGCGGTACTACTAACCATTGGGCCACCGATGCCACCAGCCCCAGCAACAGAGGGTGCACGTCACTTGAGCGCACTGCACGAGTTCCATCGCCAGAGGCCACCCAGGTTCCAGGGAGGGACGGACCCACAGGAGGCTGAGGATTGGATGGAGGCTGTGGTGAGAGTCTTCAGGCTAGTGGGGACGCCGACAGACTTCATGATGATCTTTTCTGCCATCCTCCTTCAGGCAGCAGCAGGAAGGTGGTGGAGCCACTTGTTTCAGTTTTGCGACGGGATGACCTTCGCATGGGAAGACTTCGAGACCTTCTTCAGGGTGGAGTTTGTGCTAGTAGCTCTACACCCCGAGCGTGTACAGGAGCTTCTGCCTTTGCTGTGTGTTTTTCGATCAGTAGCTGAGTCATCTGTGGGTAGTAGACAGATGATGCAGAGGTCCAGGAGGATCAGACCAGCAGTTGGACGATCTTGGGTTTTAGGACCGGTGGTGTGGGGCACCCGGGGTGGGGTCAGAGCTAGGCGTGCCAGAAACAGACAATGTTACTCATGCGGCGGGAAGTGTCACCTGGCACCTGACTGTCCGACTCCTTGTACAGTTGATCTGTAGGCGTTGGAGGAGCCACCAAGGCAGTAGAGCTCCGGGAGCAGGTGGATAAGAGCGGAACTAGTGGATACGTCCCTTGTACTTCTAGTTCCATGTTGCTATTGTATTTGTGTCTTTGTACTATGAGCTGCAATAATAAAAAGACACTTATCTTTGTTTTCTTTCCTATCCTTTTGTTTGGTTGATACTGAGTAGTTCCGGTTAAACTGTTGACTCGACCCCCACTTTCGAGATTTCTACTGGAGGAGACCCAGTGACCTCACACTGATGCCGACAGTGTGACTCGACCCTTGGAGACGAGAGTGACAGTTGGATCTCTTAGTAGTTATGTCGAGGCCTTATGACGTCATCCATGGCATCAATGCATCATTCATGTCAGGATTGACTGTATTAGGGAATGATCATGGTTCATCCAGAGGATGAGACCGAGTTTCTCTTTTCGGAAAAGGAGAAATTTTAGCAGCTCTTTCAGATCATAGGCAAAGAAGGTGCAGATCATCCAGGAGCGGATGAAGACTGCACAGTGTAGTAAGAAACAAGAAACCGACTCTTGTCTTAGAGACTCGAGCATGTTAAATGTTAAAGAAGAGGAAGCTTAAAGGAGAGATGAGTCTACGAAGCAGCAGACGTGGAGGCAGAGCTAGGAGAGCAGCATGAGGTGGTGTACATCCTAACATGGTACAACCACCCACCTTAGTTATTCCCACCAGGCTCAGGGATCTGGAGGGCGGAGGAAGAGTGCGGCTGCATGCGGTCAAAGAGTATAACCCAATGGCTCTAGAAAGGATTCAGGGGACAGTCTGTGTCCACTACTAGCTGCTGTAGTAACGGACGATGATATGAATCATTCCTTACTTTCACAAATCTTGTTCCAGACCTAGAGTTTCTGGTAATTCGTGGACTTAACCCTCACGTCTGGAGATACCTTGGGAGGAGACTCGATAATCACACTTACGTCGACGGTGTGGTCAAACCCTCGAGGCGAGAGTTCCGGTTGGAAATGTCTTGGTGGCAGCGTCGAGGCCTTACGACGTTAGTTTGAGTATGGAATGGGCAACAACTGTTCATACTCAAATTGATGGTTTTAGGCAAACGTCGGGATGGGTTTTCCTTGGTCGGTGAAAAGGAAACCCTGGGCAGCACAAGTTAAACTCATACACGGGAGGGTGCGACCGATCACTCTTGAGTCGGCCAACCTTACCCTCGTGGCGGCAGTCGTTTCGAGTTCCAGTTCTAACAGGAATTGGAGACCTCTAGAGTTCGAGGATGATGATCACGTCCTTACACGAGTCTCACCACGATAAAGTTTATGGAGTTGTGGCCAAGGCGGCAAGTAAAAGCTGAGGTTCAACGGACTTTTCTAGGTCCAAAGCTAGGTAGGCGAGGTGGTTTACTTCTTGACCCATCCACCTCAGTTGCACCAGGTGCACGACGACTTCCACGTATCTCAACTGAAGGGATACGTGCTCGAACCTTCGCATATCATTGACCATGAGGAGCTGGACGATGGCGATGAGGTGTTTTCCACGGAGGTTCTAGTGAGGATCAAGGATCGACAGGAGTGGATCCTATGAGGACTATCGATTCCTCGAGTGCACTTTCTATGGTAGTACGGAAACCTCCGGGTGAGCACATGGGAGCAGAAGGCTCAGATGCGTGCTCTGTACTGCTTTTGTATCCTTAGTTTGTGTTAAAGTTTTACGAGGACATAAAGCCATGAGGTGGGAGTAATGTAAAGACCCGTAAAATTCAAGGGAAAGTTTTTCTAAATTTTCTTTGGGATTTTACAAGAACGCGGTTTCTAACGGCACTTGATTCCGAGGCTCGGAGTGCCCGAAATCAATTTCCGAAGTTTGGCTCGGGTACGATCAGTGAACGAACGAGCAAGTTTTCCTATCTTTTGTACCGGTGCTCGGAATTGAAATCTGATGGCACCGATGAACTCACAACGCCGGTAATCGCTTAAGGGAACCTTTACCGTAGTTGCGTTTGTGTGGGAGAAGAAGTTAATTAATGGGATTTAATTAAAAAGTAAATAAAATTGTTAAATCAATTTTATTTCCTTTTCAAGGTGGTTAGTTTCTCCCATGGGAAGTTGGTGGTGGGGCCCACATCCACCCAACTTCCCATGTGTGGATAATTAAAAGGGTGAGGCCCACACGAATCCCCCACCTTTTCAATTTTTCCCTAACTCCCTAACCCCTCTTAACTACTCACATTCCTAACTCCCCATTAACTCACCTTCATTAATATTTGACAACTTGTTGTAATTAATTTGGTGAGTTACATGTAGGTTTTTGAAATTCAAACAATTGAATTTCAAATGATTTGTTGTGTTAGTAAAATAAGTTTAGAACTTATTTTATTAGGGGTTGGTGTTGGGTTGTTTGAGAGCTTTTTGGAGAAAAAGCTAAGGGAACACCTTCTTCCTCGACGAAGAACGCGAAGAACACCGTTCTTCAACGAAGAACTTCTCCGTCGAAGAACACGGTTCTTCCGTGACGTCGTATCCACGATGCGACGTCCTTCTTCCGTGTCGTCTCTTCAGCGACGGTTTTCCGCGACAAAATCGCCATCAACGACTTCGAATCCTCGCTTCGCGACGTCGACGTTCTTTCCCCGCGACGCCCGACCTCCGCGACGCACGTCTTCCATGGCTCGTTGATGAACACCACTCCTGAACCGAGGTAGGGGTTTGTTTTCAATTATTTATATTTTTTTGAGAATTCCGACTTGATGATCTTCGTGGTTTAAAACCATTTTTTATCGAATTTGAACTTTGGGGTTTAAAACCAAATGATAACGAATAACGTGAGGGGGGCCGGACCGCATGAACACGGCCGACCCTCCTCCTTTTTTTTCTTCGTGTTGGTTCTTTGTGGTTCGGTACGTGAAGACAAGGTGCCGTCACACCATGCGAAACCTTGCGACAAGAAAATGCGCGGCGCCGTCGCGCCGCGCCGTGAAATGAGGAACAAAAACGCGACGTCGTCGCGCCGCGTCAGAGATACCCGGAAAATACCGCGGCCAGAGCGGGGCCGCGTCCGAGGGGCGCGGTGTCGTCGCACCACGCCGGATGACAAGGGTCGTGGCCGGTTCCGGGCCGCGGCGGAGCAGGGTGACCGGCGGCCGACATCGGGTCGCCGGCGTCGGTGCAGGAAGGGGACCGGCCGTCGCCAGTCCCGTGGTGCAGGAACCGGCCGACAATGGCGGGCCGACCAGACTTGGAGAACTGGGGGAATTAATTCCCCCGACCAGCTGGCAGCAAGCGGCCCCATTAAGGTGCCACGGTTTTGAAGGAACCGTGGGGGCTTGCCCCCCTGTACGGCGTCCAAGCAGCGGGCCCTCATGTGGGGGGGGGGGGGGGGGTTTCCCTCAAGGCGTGGCATATTGCCGCGCCGTTTTGAAACCAAGGGGGGGGTGGATTTTCCCCCACACGCGCGGCGCACATGCGGCGCCCAGGCCGCGCCGCCGCGCCCCCGGCCGGGATGGGTCGTCGGGCCGGGTCTTCGGGCCGGGTCGCCGCCCGGTCCGGGTCGACCCGGTTCGGTCGAACCAGGGGGTACTCGGTCGGGCCGGGCCGGGCCCATACCCCCTATTTTCGGACTGAGTTGGTTCAAACGCCCATATCTCGGGCTACGGACCTCCGATCGACGCACCGTCATTTGTGTAGCAATACTTGGAATGAGACGGTCGTTTCGGTAAATCGCACTCAAGGTTTCAAAATACTTTGGATTCGGCCGGGTTGGTTCGTACGCGAAACCATCCGGGCACTCGGAGCGGAAACACTCGTAACTTGAGTTCTGGACGTCTGATTGACGTGCCGTTGACTTTGATGGATTCCTCTATGTGAGACGGATCTTTTGGCTTATTCCGATCGATGTTTGGATGTCGTCGGAGTGCGGTCGGGTTGGTTCGCTCACGAAACCAACCGGGCCCCTGGAACGAGAAAGCCAATAACTCACAGACCGGGCGTCCGATTGACGCACCCCTCTGTCTCGTTGATTTCCTCTTGATGAGATGGATCTTTTGGCATACTTTGCCCGAGTTTTGGATACAGTTGGATAGTGGTCGGTTTGGATCGCACCCAAAATCCAACTGGGCCCCTGGAACGGAAAAGCTGATATCTTTCAGACAGGACGTCCGTTTGATGAACCGTCAGCGGCGTTGTTGATCACGTTGAGAAACGGTCCCTATGAGTATACCCTATGAGAGTTCGGGGTACAGTTGAGATACGGCCAGGATTGGTGCGCTCATGAAACCAACCAGGCCCCTGGGACGAAAAGGCTAGTAACTCACAGACCGGGCGTCTAATTGACGCGCCGTCTGTTGCGTTGAGACCCCTATGACGAGGCCGTACTTTGAGATACTTCTTCGTGGGACTTTGAGATACTTGGAGTATCGACCTTTAGCTCGTGGAGAAGACCCTCCCGGAGATGAGCGTGCGGGTTACGGAGACCGTGTAGCCGACTGAGACCTGACGACTGCTTGACTGACTCGACTTGGAGTGAGTCAACTAGCCCAGTGGACGGAGCACTACTTTGTTTGGGTGCAGACCCATGGCGGACGGAGCACTACCTGTGTGACAGTGCAGACCCGCGGTACTCATCCGGAGAGTACCTCAACAGGCTACTAGGGGGTGTGCACTACTGTGTTTGGGTGACATACCTCAGTGGGAAGAACTACTGTGTTTGGGTGGATGACCCGCGATAATCGATAGGAGGAGTACCTCAGCAGTCTTAGGTTAGTGAGAAGTACCTCGGAGTCGTGACAGGACCATTGTACACTCTAGAGACGGAGCTCTTCAGCAGTTACAGTTTCGATAATAAAAAATCCTGGTTTGAGCTGAGACTTTTCACCTTTGTGTTTACCTCATGATTGAGATTGGTCACTTGATAACTTAGGTATATGTATGGGCATATACGTGGGTATTGGTTATCCGTTGATTTCATGATCCTTGTGTTTCCTCATGATTGAGATGGGTTAATTGATAACTTAGGTATAAGTATGGGCATATACCTAAGTAGAGGTTATCTATTGAGATATTCTTTGTGGTTATCGTTGTTGGTTTTAGAGAGACCTTGAGGGTCTCGTGGTCCCTACTGAGTATCATTATACTTACCCCTGCACGAGCTATGCCTGCACCTCGTTGTGTTGGTTGCAGACGACGGGCAGTGCTGACAGAGGCCGAGTGTTCGAGGACTGGACGGTACCCGAAGGTGGACCACACGACGAGTCAGTATCTGGAGGAGGACTTCACGGCGAGGCGACACACGGAGGTGGTTGACGGGTGAGAGCATTGAGGAGGCTATCTGTACCTACCCTTCAGGTAGGATCCGTGGCGGACGATCCTGGAGCTGCTTCCTTCTTCCAACTATTTCCTTTTCTGTTGTACTTGTTCAGTTGTAGTTGTACTTTCTTTTGGGTTTGTATTCTGGCCCATTTTCTTTTCAGCACTTCTCTTTTACTTAGTGTTTACATTTTCTGCTTTCTTACTCTGTGGTGCTTGTTCTCTTTTATAAAGGCAATGCCTTCCCAGTTATCGGGATTTACGCCTTTGGTGCTAGTCGCCAGCCCCTGGCCTATGGAAGGCGGGCTTAGGGTAGTCACGGCATGGGCCCCGAAGACGGGTCATGACATTGGGAGCATACATCAAAGGAAATGGTGAGCAGAAGGCCCAGTAAGGGAAATAAGGGAAACATTTTACATGAGAATTTGAGACACATCAAAAGTTATGAAAAATAACTTTAAGGCATGAGAAAGAGATCATGAGGCATATCATAATTAAAATAATGTGTTTCATAACATGAAGATGTGGATACAACATTTAACATAGACAATCATTTTCGTTTCACCAAGGTCCATCCCCAAGGTGTCATTAAAAATTACCAAGGTTATTCACCAAGGCGTCGTTAAAAATGTTCATCTCTAGAGATTAAGTCTTTACCCAATGCATTGGAGCGCTATCAGGGCGCACCATTAAATTTTCCTTTATTATCATGTGAGACACATATATCATCATCAAAAATTTCATAAATAACCCATATAGCATAACAGAAATGGGTTTCCATTCATAATCATAACATTTTCAAAACTTCTTTGAAGACATGATCTTTATGACACTTTAAACCCACAAAAAAGGAAATCGGGTTTCATGTATGTAAATCCCAGAATTTAAAATAGAAAATTTTTATATATATGTGTATACCATTGTAGAAGAAATATCTTTGAGTATTAACTTAATAAAATAATAAAATTTGAGAAAAAGAGAGAGGCATTTTGAGCTGAAAATTCAGCAGCATAACGACTATGTTATAGGGTTTTAGAAAATTTTGAAAAGAGAGGGGACATGGGTCACCCACTCATAAATGATCCATAAAACAGTATATAGACAATATATAATGGATATAATAACATGGTAATGAAATTTTAAAGTAATACCATATGAAATGAAAAACATTGAAGGATGACAAAGATACGATTTCCCTTATGGAAATTCGGCAGCCTAATGGCGTCAGTTAAAACATCAAAAAAATGAATTGACAAGATCAAATAGGGTCTCTCATCATATGAAAATAAAATATCATTATTATAGATATATAGATCATACCCCAACAAAATAAAAAGGAACTTGAAAGACTTTCCATGAAAATAGATCTTGAAAACGAGAAGGGCGAAAGAATCCCTTAAAAATTCGCCAGCCTAACGGTGCCACTTAAACATTCATAAAATGAATTGATGAGAGAAATAGGGGTTATCTAATCAAATAAAAATAAAAAGGATAGTAGGATGAATATAAAATAACTTCACCAACATAAGAATGTGGAGCATAAAAGAAATGACATAAAAGAAAGTACTTGGAAAGAACGAGAGATGTAGGATCCCTTACCTTAAAACGTATCTCTTAAAACTCAAAGTTCGGGACCTAGAGGGATTGGGGGAACCTTGAGAGGACTCATTGGGAGGTAATGGGACTAGATATTCGTTGGGGGAGAGTTGGTAGTGAAACAAAATGGATGAAAGGGTGAGTATTTTTAGGGAAAGTGAGAGGACAGGCATAAATGGCCAAGGGACACCTCATTGATGGTATTGGAAAAACAAGTGGTTTTTTCTCATGGTATTGGCCACTTGGGACACCTCATACCTTATCTTACTATTCAAAAGTAGACCATCCCTTAAAATATCTCATGACATCATCATGATGCAGTTATGATGTCATTAAACATACCGAAACCCTAAAACTGTATTTTTACTATTCACTGAAAATTCAACTTTTTCAGAAAACTCCCAAAAATTTACCCTAACATAATATCAATGCTCTGAATTCAAAAATAAACTCCATTTTATAAAAGTAATTTTCTAAATATTTTTAATTTAAATTTTAAATAAAAACACTATTCACTGAAAATTCATTTTTTTTTCAGAAAAATCCCCAAAATTTAACATAACATAATATCGATGCTCTAAGTTCAAAAATGACATCCATTTTATAAAAATAATTTTATAAATAATTTTAATTTAATTTTTAATTAAAAAAAACTATTCACATGAAAAAACTAATACTTGACTAATAATTTCTGAAACAGTTTTTACCTATTTTATTGAATCCTTTTACTTAATCAAGGTTACTAGATTATATTAATACTTTCTTTAAGTGAGATTACTAATCCATTTTGTCACATTACTAATCCTAAGCATAAAATCACTATTCATAATTTACTATTCATCAAAAATTAATTTGATCTTATTAGACTCTAAATTTCATACTGAACATAATTGTAGAAGACCATTTTTTGAAAATCATTACACATAATTAATTATTTAAGGTTTACATAAATATTTTCAAATATCCCTTTTCTAGAATTCATCAAAAATATGCATACTATATTTATTCAAAAATTTGAAAATTCACAAACTTCATCATAAGAAGAAGTCACAATTTTTATTTAAATCAAAGGATTACACAAGGCTGTTACAGTCTCGTTACATATCCCCTTATAATCCCAGCATACGGCCTATGTGTAAGGTGTGCTAAGGTGAGATAATCTGAGGGCGGCTCGGACAACATTGCACAAGTAGTAATTTCTATCAGTTTGAACTTCTCGTGAAGGTGATTCTATTCTAGATTCACACGATGAAGTTTGGATTGGGTTTGGTCCAGAGTAAAGCCTAGTGGTGCTACCTCCTTCCCTTGTTCTGCTAGATGGGCTTCGATTGGCCTGAGACTACTGGATGAGGCCATCGAATCTTATTTCTATATTAATTAACCAAGATCACTTGTTTTTAGAGACAATAATCTCAACATGTAGTTTCCAATGGTCATATTATCCAATGATCATATAACAATCGAAAACCCAACGATCTCATTTTAATTATACTCATGCTATCAAAGGTAACAGTTTTTTTGAGTATAAAATAACACACAAAATTAGGAACCAAGATTTATTCAAAAATTTCAGGTCATTACATTTTTGTTGGAAACTTATACAAAGATACCATTGTTATATTTTTTGTAGTCAAACAAAGTTGGATTCAGGGTGATGACCTTCCAGTTATTATATCCATATAGTTTTATGAAGATCCAATAATTTTGAAAGTATAGAGTTTGATAAATAGAAAGAGGTGTATCTTGACATTAAATGACTATCCCAACCATAATTAGTCATGTGGTATGGACTTCCCTACATATAATTGACTCATATGTAGGGCTGAATGATTTCTTGATAGATCTCAGTTGAAGGATCCTGGGTTTTGGACTCTCCTACATAGATTTTTATTTATGTGCAAAAGATAAGGGAATATTACTTTCAAAAATTTGTCACAGATGGGCTTGAGTTTGGAGATCTGGGTGTCACCACCTCTCTTATTGGGATAAGAATCAATCTGAACATATTACTATGAATTTCCCATTTCAATTCAAAATAATTCACCTATAGGTGGCATTTTTTTTATGGTAGCTGGTACATGATGTAGAATCTATGCGTAACTATATATCCCGCTAGGGTCGGAATCAATCCACAAGTAGTTCTATAACCTCCTTTCATAGGCATGTCCCATGTACATTGATGGTAATTTTTATCCACTATTTTGATATGATAGAAGTGTCGTGTTCCATTATTATTTTTATGTAATGGAAAACCATCACTTGTTATTCCTAAGATAGCATGAGCTATGTTCGGTGGGACAAACAAGGAATACTAAGGATTTCTATCATAATAAAAAGGTAGTCGAGGGTATATGAGAGGAATACTTCATCATGTGGTGGATGAAAATATATTTGAGATTGATTCCTCTCTATGTATCTCATTAGAAATGTAAATCAAGTTGTACATAGTTCTATGAGGAAACCTCCAAAGATTAGTTTGGTCCATGCACATGGAGGGGGGATTTTTATGGTGGATGGGCCCAGAACATAAGGTATAGGCCTTGCTCTGTTTCCTGTGAGTGTAGGAATCCAACAAAATCTAGTTCTATAATGCTGCATTATTGGAGGTCAATGCCAGATTCAATGTCTTTTTCGGTGATAACATTATGGTTTCATGTAGTTTAACTTCTACCAAAAAGATATCTAAGCCATTCATTTTAACGTCAAACAATGAAGACATTGTTATAGAAGTTTAATATCATGTTTCAAGAATGAATTCATTAAAGTTAAACGTTATATGGTATGGACATACATGTTATATAGTATAATGTCATATATAAAAGAATTTTTATCCTGCAGTATAACGACATGAGATCAGGATGTGTATTTTGGGTACATAAAATATTTCTTCATGAACCATGAATTTTAGGAGCTATAATAAGTTTTCCATCCATTTATGTTAGGTAATAGGCTCCATTGGATTATACCTTGTATTTTTTATATATTATATCCCATATTGGTTCAATTATGGGTGTTTCATTCCATGTATCATCATATTTCTAAGGACCCACACCAATTCTCCATTATGGAAAGACCAAAGGAGAACCTTTATCTTGAAGGATCATGCAATCAAGATTATGTAAATCTCCAAATGATTCAAGTTATGAAATATTCTCTCATCCAGTATCTCCAACTCATTGAGCCATTTTTTGTATTAATCATCTATAGATAGTTAATCATAGATGGAAATGAGGAGAATGGGTAATTGAACATCGATAAGTAGAATTACCCTTGACACGTATTCTAACGAGTAAGGGGTTTATTGAGTGGTAGTGCAGGTTGTGGTCTGGTAACCCCACAGTGAATCGAGGAGCATTTATGGACATGATATATTGTCCATGTCTACCACCTTCTAGAGTATATTGAATAGGGCCTTTTTGAAGGTCTCAATCTATCTGTTGGCTACTTCATGGAAGTGGGATGATTGGTTGGTCTTGAAACCATACTCATGATATAATTTCTTAAATTTAGTAAAATATAAATTGGTGTCATTTTCCAGTAGTATTGTATTAGGTACACAAAATATAGTGATGATGTTAGATTTCAAAATACTTACAATTATTCTTTCCCCAACCTCTTTGAGGGGTATAGATTCTTCCCATTTGGAAAAGAAGGCGGTCACTATGAGGATATACTTGAATTGATTAGATGTAGTAGGAGAGTATGTTCTGATGACCTCTAGTCCCCATATGAAAACCGGCCAGGATTACATAACTGTGTGGAGTAACATTGAGGAATTTTGGATTAATTTGGCATGAACATGGTATGAATGGAACATCATGGTGACTTCAGCGCAATCCCACGTCACAGTGGGCCAGTAGTATACAATCCTTTGAATCTGGTCGGAAATCTTGGATCCAGATTCATGTTCACCATAGGATCTAGTGTGTACTTCTTTCATGACGATAGAGGTATCTTCTACATCAATGAATCTAATAAGGATCCCATTAAGGCCCCACTAATGGGGATACTATTTTTGATTTATGCCACCATACATAACTATATTAATTTCTAGTCTACAGATTTTATCCCTTCTTGGCAATATCTAGTGGGATTTCTCCCTTTTGAAGGTAATATAAAATTGGAGTCATCAATCTGGTGGCAGGACCACACGACTATGGGATAGTAATGATATTTTCAATTTCATCCACATTGGAATGAATGAACAAAAGGAAAATATGATGATGGGTAATGTTGATGATTGTCTTATCTCGATCTAGCACATACTAGGAAATGGTTTTATTTTATAATGCACCGAGCTTTTCAATTTATGAACGAGGGCAATAGATAATATTGAATCTGAAGGGAATTTCACTATTAACCCTTAGATGTTGTCAAACAACGAGATTATATCTTACTTTATGATATAATAATCACCATTGAATTTCTTGATTACTAGTTAAAAATCAACTTTTATCTTCAATTCTTCTACTTATTTTTGAACTCTCAATTCTAGCCCTAAAACAAGATCATGATAATCTAATTCATTATTTTTTTATCCTTCTAACTATAGGAAAGAGTAATGTAGGACTGCCTTTTCATGATATTTGAATATGACTCCCAGTCCTACTTTATTGATCTAGGGATCTTCCATCCTCTTTCCTGTAGAACTTCAAGATGTACCTTCAAAATTAATATCCTATATTTGGGGATCTTCCTTTATAGAGAAAACACCTTCATTAGAATGTTTGGAATCTAATGTAATCATTTCATCTATGGGGTGTTCGGCCAAAAAATCTACCAACAGTTGGTCGTTGTTGGATTTCTAAGGCACGAACTACATGTCAATGTTTTTCAAGATGGATTCCCACTATTATAGACATCCACTTAGAAATGGATGACAAAGAACGTACTTGGGTGGGATGTTACATGGGGCCAAATGGACCTCATGGGGATGCAGATACTTCACCATCTTTTGGACAAAAAAATATTACCACCAACCAACAATTTTCAATATCTGAATACCAAGTCTCATCATTGATCATTATTATGATGAAATAGTAAAGGTTGGTCTTTCTTTTAGAGTCATTCATCTATTTAACGAATACACCGAGGGTTATCTCCATGGTAGTCACATAAAACAATAGTTTCCTTCCTTTTAATGTTGTTATTAGTACTATATGACATAAGATATATTTGTGAAGGATGTCAATTTATTCTTGATAATCATCTGTCCAATGATATTCGACCACCTTTTTCATCAATCTGGTGAAGGGAAAGGCAATTATACGCCAAATGTAGGCCAGATATGCCTAAATTCCTCTCAATTATGTGATGTTGTAAGGAGTTGAAATAACAAGGATATCATTTTTTTCTCAGGGTCAACTTTAATGTCCTGGTGGCTTATGATGCAGTAGAAAAATTTCTATGAGGTAAAATTGAAAGAACATTTCAGGGGATTCATTTTCAGGTTGTGTTAACATAGTTTATTGAAGACGACATCAAAATATGATAGGTGGTCCAAGAATTATTTTTACTTAAACACCAAGTCAACAACATATAATTCATCAAAATTTCCCATAAAGGTCTTGAATATGTTATGAATAGAATGTTGATATGTTGTACCCACATTTTTTTTCCAACGACCATTACATTGAAGAAAAATAATCAATGGGGATCCCTAAATGTGGTGGATTCTTCATCAACTTGGGCCATTAAGATTTGATAATATAATGAATACTCACCCATGAAAGTGTGATCCTAATATCTGGTAGTTTCATTGATTAGTAATTATGTGATCGGTACTGGGAAGTCTTCTTTCAGTTAGTGATGATTAAAATCCCAAAAATCAATTAAATATCTGATTTATCTGTTGTTATTTTTGACAAGGTCAATATTAGCCAACCATATTGGATATTAGACCTCCTGGAAGAAGTTTGACCTTACGAGATTGTTGAATTAATCCACTATATTGACAACATGTGTCGGGTTCATCTTTTTGGATACTAGCTTGTATCCATAATGATATTTTGGCAGTCCCATGTCATGAGTGGAAACTTCAGGATTGAGGCATGGAATTTATATATAGTTCTATGTGAAAATATATCAATTCATCCTTAGGAATTAGGTGTATAGGTATTTCTCCTAAGAATAAACGGTCACACTAAATTGATTGGGTCATAGGTCTTCTTCAGTACCCATTTTTATTTCCTTGAATTCATCAATGGTGGTAGAGACACCCTCATAAATATATATAAGGGAATCCCTAAGATATTCTTCCACTTCATGTTACATATATTACTCATATTCCAATGTGGAAACATCCTTCATATGAGGTCCTTGTAGTTAAGATAAGATTCTCAATTTCCATTTTTAGAAGTTAAGAATATTCTTCTAACCCAACTAATAGTAGTGAATATTATGGAGAGGATGGATTAATGGATAATAAAATGTATTCTTTATCATCTACCTTAACTGGAGAGGCATGGTTTATCTGATTATTTGATTATGTATTTGGAACATTTCCATTAAAGAATTCACTATTATTTGTCGGAGAAATGACTTTTTCAGCATTGTTATCCTCGATGGTTATGACTAAAATCATGAGAACTGTCGAATAGACATTCAAATTTGGACTCGTTCACTCTATCAAATTGATGGGAAGAATGTATTAATTACGATGTTCTTGAATTGTTTAGTGGGGACTATCCCCAAACCATTTCAGGCGGTGACCTAATTAATACCATCGATCGAGGGTCTCTTCAATTTCTGCTCGTAGAATAATGCATCAATTTAGTGAGACTCACGTTATTAGAATAGGTCCTAATCAGCATATAGTGTCCCATTTTGTCCATTTTTGAAATATTTTATGCACTAGTAGTAGGATGAAAGAATAACCCTATACTGATGCAACCAAATCCTTCATTGTAGAATGTTGTATGTCATGTTTTGTCAAACCAACAAAAATTTTGAGTCATAAAAAAAGGTCACCAGATCCAATTTTGAGCTTGATTTGGACCAATGTTTTCTAATCAATTTTCTCATGACCCAATAGGGTTGTCTATGAGGATGTCAGATTATCTTCATTACATCCCAGCTGATGAAGTGTTCCCATTGGGAGGAGATTAACACTACTACCATTTTTAATGTTGAATTTCTTAATATCAATTCCATTTATCATGTCGGCCACATATAGGGTTATCATGTGTCCCTCTATAATGGTCTATTAATATAGTTACATAATGAATATAACTATTCAGAATTATTTAGGATCAATATATTTCTAGTATAATTCTGTGGTGGCCACTTTAGCTTCAATCTCTTGGTGGGATAGATAAACTTTTATAAGAACTTTCCTGAGATCATTTGACATATTTAGGGAATCCATGATTAATATCATGGATGGTACTAAATACAATTTCATTATAATTTCATATTTCTAATATAATGGTCTGCACTTCACACCATGGGGCTGCTCTTTCACAGGTGCTTGAGGGTCATCAATTTCATAGGAATATGGTTCGTCCCTTTGAATTAGAGTTGGAGGTGATTTTGGGATTTTTGGTTTTTTTCGATTAGGTCTTCCTGCATTCCATGGGAGATTAGACATTTGTTCTTATTTTAATGGATATACAATGATGATCGGCTCAAGGTTTCTTCCAGTAGGAATAGGGGAATTTCACTCTTCTTGTTGGGACCATGGAAGGGATCTTCAAATAGTTTCTACAATATAGACGGTTTAAGACGTGGTGTAGCCATGAATTTTAGTTTAAAAAACAACTACATATTACTTGGAATCCTTAGATTCTACGAACTCTTCCTCTAATTTCTCATTTGGGTTTAGGGGACTCGGGTTCCTATCCATAATCTTCATTAGAGAAGGGATCCACTAAGTGAATGACATTAATGGATCTGAAGATCAATTCCTCATCTGGTGATAAGTCTTCCGGATTGAATTATTATAGTGCTTCTATGTAGTGGGTAGGTGCACGTGCTTTCAAATATGATGGCATAAAATCTAAGATTGTTAAAACCAGCTTTTTCCTCAGCATGGTTTTATCTTATTGCACCTTCTCTCTGCCTTTATGGTCAAACTTCTTATTGGAAAGTCAAAAATTGGAGGGTTTTTGGGAAGAGGAATCAGAACCTATTTTGTTCGATGTCAATTTAATAGACATATCACCTTTTATTGTAATGATACATGGAACTGAACATGTAGTTTAACATCATGAGGTATGAATATCTAGGTGATAGGTTACCTAGAAAAGACAGGGTGGTACTTATGTCAAGGCAACCCAAGATACCTGGAAGATATATAGTCTCAGGGGTGAATGTGACCTTACTGTGGATGTGTCCTAGATAACATTAGGGTGACTTTTGTTTTGGTTTTGGTCCTCAGTATGGTTTTAAATATACCTCCTTCAGTTGGAAATAAAAGGTCCATCATTCAGTTATCCCATGTAGTTTAATATCATTTTGTATGGAAGAAAGTGAACTGAAACGACTATGAAGGTGTCGAGATTGAACCTTAGGGAGTTTTCCTATGAGTCCCAATATACTAGAATCAAATTCCACATGTTTCTAAAAGGGTTAATCAGGACTTAAACCTAAAGAGGAATCCTAGATAAGGAATTTAATAGGGGCTTACACCTTTTAGGAGGTCCATTTAGACTAAAGTCAGGGATTACATCTATAGAGAAGGCCCATTATTTGGATTGAAGATGGGAAATTAATTGATAGATAAGAACCATACATTGAGGCAATATGGAATTCAGGATTTTCACCAACCTCTAAGCACATTTTATTAATGACCAGTATGAGAAACACGTGAAGGAAGTGGATCTGAAGATCAAATGTCCCACTTCATCTGCTAATTGATTGTATGTTAGAATGAAGAGAGGAAGATAAAAGGCATTTAATCTACCCATTTCCACACATAATTTTATATAATTGATTGTCATGTATAGTGTTATATCTAAACATATCATGGGTGAAGGCAAAGAGGAGAGAATTTTCCACATCCCACAAGAAGGGATAGTGGATTACCACAATGGTAGTTCCCTGAGATTCATTTAGTGGAAAAGGGAGGAATGTTCAATAATGAACCTCATCAAAGGGAAAGGATAGTGGATTCCCTCATTTCAATGAATGTGGAGGTATATCTGTGCATCATAATGTCTAAACCCACATTACCATGGATATGTAAACTCATGTTCATTATAGGGGTCTGCCTCACTGCTAGGGTAATCAACATGACTCCACTTACCATGGTTATGTAAACTAAAAAGGGTATACTGGTATTCCCTATGAATTTTCATAGAAATATTTGGGATTTAGAAGAGGACTTGGAATAGTGAAGGTAGACTGGATCTTGGAGGGTCCAACACAGGGGCTGATGATGTGACAAAAGAGAATGATCAGAGCTGAAAAGTAGAACTCCAAAGGTTATCCCGATCTGTATAGAATGTTATTATTTGGGATAGGGTTTCTACCATGTAGTGGTTTTTAATTTGGGAAAGGGGGTATTCTACATACTATGGTTGTACGTGGAACAACATTCAGTCTGCGTAGTGTTTTTCTATGCGGGTCTAGGTACCATGCACATAGTGTTGTCTTAGTGAATGACTATGGAATTTATTTTCTATATACAAAAGGGTAACATTGATGAAGAAACATGAATACATATAGATATATTCATTAATTTAAATACTTATATACATATATATAGTTATGAATCCTTATGTATTCATGATCAATTTTACCAGGGGTAACTCAGAATCATATTCACGGGGATGAACCAAGTTCGGTTAACTGTTTTCTGTGTCATCCAACTATCGAACTTTTGGTCCCTTTAAAAAAAATTCATCTCCCCTCCTTCATCTCAGTTAGTGGTGGAATCATATACCACATTTGGTGGTATTGGTCCATGTTTTCCTTTTCCAGAATATATCATCCTTTGAAGGAGATCTTTGAAGATGAAATAGTTTTCAATGGTGTGTACTTGTATCTAGTGGAAGGGAAAATAATTGGTCCAGTCATTGAGGCCAACATCGTCATCCCTATTTAGATTTATTACATTGATAAATTAATGATTCATGGTGGAAACAAAGTATCCACAGACTTGGTCATCTTAGAATGATTAAACCTTATTTCTCCATTCCTAAAATTAGTTTTTCTTGGGTCACATCCACTCGCCTTATTGAGGTGGAGAACCTTGTTGGTGACCAGGTGGCCCAACTCGATTCAATGAAGGCCTGATATTTAGAACAAGTGTAAAGGGTGTATTAACCATAATAGATTCCTCTTCATATCTTCCCACTACTTTTTCTGTGGCCATTGGGGATTACTAGGACTTGAGGTTAGTCTGCTATAAGGAATATTCCATTCTTTTTCCAATGGTAGATAAATAATGAAACCCACTTTTATATTTTATTTGTATGAGTGGAATTCAAAACACATCATGGATGTTATTTATTCACATTGAAATCATATCATCTTAGGGTAGAGGCTGGTTCAAATAGTAGGTCACACATTTCCATCATGTAATGAAATATGTGACTCTCTTGTTCTCCATCTATTTTCAGTTCCTGAGGTTACTAGATATTTTCTTTAGAAATTTTTAGTGGAACTGGAAAAGGAACTACCTCTGAAGATCTTCCCATCAACTTATCTAAGGAGTTTTAAAACTAATATAACATAAAAAGACGAACCTTATAGAGTTCTCCTGGAGAATTAGAGTTTCAAAACTTTTTATTTCTATGTATTTCCCATCATTGGATCAAATACAACGCATATTTCATCAGATGATGTTCCAGGTCACTTAAGGCATTGAATATGAGGAACATGGAATTCTTGAAATTTGGTTGTGGTAGAATGTTACACACCCAGTCTAGGTATGACTTTTATACTAGTTTTATAGAAGTGCGTCATCCTTTTATAGCTTCCAATCGTACTATAAATGACCCAATGTTATTAATGATCCATTGATGCATGTTCTGTTGGACCTAGATGGGGGAAGATGAAGTAGGGGGAAATGTTGGTTATACCGACCCTCATAGTAGTTATGTTGGATAACAAACCTCAGGGTAACCTTTATATATTTTCTCGAATTAGTTTTGTTTGTTTCTGCAATGGGGGGAAATCATGCTATTATTCTTAGATTGTATTTAGGTAGACTTATGGTCCTTATAATTTCTTGGACGAGCATTTTTCCTTGCTTCATTATCTGAGATAAACTCTTTTGGTTGTGGTACACCTGCTATAAGTTTATGTTGAGTCTCTTCTAGAGGAACTTGATAATTGTATCCCACATAAAGGGTTCCTTGGAGTAGCTCGACATTGATTAAACTCAACTCCTTCATTTCTCGCTATGGCTATGTGAACCTCTCCTCAAGTGTCAAGGGCTAGTTCATGTGAGAAAGAGGAGGCTGGTCATTCATGACCATGTTTTTAATCTTCTCTATGTTAAGGATTCTCTAGGGATTTAATGAGGCATTTCCCAAGGTAGAACCAAAATTAAAGGTGTCCCTTTGCTTCCAGGTATGGACAACTTTAGGTTCAGTGTGGATTGGATTCTGAGTGGAACGATCCTCTCCCTATTCATCTCCATTTTTATCATTTCCAGTGTGGTTCATAAGGTTGAAGTCCATGATGTTCACTGATTCATAACTCGTTATGGATTCTGTACGAGCGGTTGAATGGTAGTATGGCTCTTTGCATCCTTTGTTGGGTCTTCTCCTTCCATTCTGGGGTCCTCTTTGAGTTTCATTGTGAAGAGTAATATAGAGGGAACCATTATTTGAATATTCCATATTCCACCATTTTGGTGGACATGAATCTCACTATGGGATGGAAAAGGGCCCTCCCTACTCATTTTACTCCATAATTAGGAAAATACTCATGGCCACTAGGAAGGTGGTTGAGGAAAAAATTCCACTAGCCCTGTGGGAATGGTTTTCTCTCGTTCACTTGTTATGATGCATCTTTCTGTATTTTTGGGTCTTTTGGAGAAATTTTTGGTTAAAAATATCCCCATCATTTCAATAAAGATCTCCTCCCATATTGTAGTCACTGCTGTTGCTATTTCCACTTTCTTGATCTCACGCATTCACATTCGAGGTGAGCCAGATATGGTACATGATCTATATGTGAAATAATTATCTCTTATGACATGAAAAATTATTGTTGATTGGTTTCCCATAGACAATAAGAATGTTTTATATTCTCTTTCACCTATTTCATGAGCCTTTTGATGGCTCGTTCTCATGGGTAATGTTACTTTTTAGACTTATTTAAGGCCGATGTTTTTAGATCATGATGCCTTTCATGAACATGGAGTTAATTTTAACACCATAATGGTGTAATGACATTACATGATTTCATTTACAGTGGGTTCTACTAGACAAGAAGTGGGTTTAAATGAAATGATCCTTGATCTCCCCAACCCCAGATATGAGCACTAAATGGGGAATCACAGATAATGCAATGCAACATGGTAGTGAATGGAGGCAGTTCAGTTCAAGATCATTCTTCCACCTCTTTGAATATGGAATTTGTTTAGATGAAAGGGATTCCAGGTTGATTTTTTAGTTATTCTCGCCCAATATCATGACATGGTATGCATACCCATCATATGGAAATAATCTCACTTTGAGGTTGTGGAGGGTTGTGTAGTTTTTGAGGTGAATGTTATGTATGCATTTCGATAACAATTTCATTGGTATTTTGAACTATGAAGTGGATGTGGGACAAAAAATAACTGGTATGTAATCATGGATAATTTTATTTACAAGAAATAAATCCCATTTTTTCTTTTTCCAAAGATGTATTCTGTTGATCTTCTCAACATGGAAGTTTCATGAAGAATTTTTTCCAAGATATAGGGCTTGTAGGAGTCACATTAAAATGTGAACAATCCAGTGGTGGATCAGAAGATGAGTGTGGACCCAGGTAGTCTCTGTATGGAGAATGGAAATAACTTGTCGTTGGTAGGATGTATGACATAATTGACCCCATCATTCAAAGAGCCTCTTCATATGATGTCTTTCTTGTATTTTATTCGGGAACGAGAGGACCTTCCTGCTAATATAGAACTTGACTGTGGGGAAGACCCTCCTACTGATATGGAACTTGACTTTGGGGAGGACCTTCACAGTTGGTGTTACAATAGTGAGGAATACCATTATAACTTTCTATCCATCCATGGGGATAATTTCCATAGTGTGCATCCTAATAAGTCACTTCAAGATGTAATATAATAGGGGTAGGACCTTCTTACATTCTGATGTCATTATGGGGAGGATCATCGTAGTGACTAACATTATTGTTAGGACTACCATCATAGCTTTATTTCTAAATACATGAAGCATTTATATAGAGTATACACTGGGGAGGACCATCCGGGTGGAAAAATAAATGGGAGGACTCTCTTATAGTCCATATCTTCTAGCCATGAAGATGATAATCATGATGCTCATCAAAAGATATACTCTCACAATAGATGGTTTCTTTCCCACTAAGTAAGCCTACATGGGTTCTATGAGGAGGTCCTTAAGGGATATTGGGTACAATATTTCATGGAGGACCATCGTAACTACTACTCCCACTTTCTTAAATTGGAAATGAATTGAATGGATCACGAGCCTCTATTGATAGGTGTTTGATGAAATAAAAAAATTTATATTCTAGTAGAGAAGGTTTATTAATATGATATTTATTTTCCATTTTACTTTTGTCTAATATATTTTTCGTGATCTTGTGTGAAATACTAGGGCTTCCTATTGTTTCTAAAGATCTTAATATAAGGGTTCCTTTTTGAGTGGTTCGGGTGATGCTGTTGGGATATACCAATGAGCATCATGAGTTTCAGTAGGGATAAATGTATGCCCTAGAGAGGCCACCATGGTGGATCGGTATCCCCTGTTAAAATGGGTATTTTTTCCCAATTAGGTTTTCCATTTATTGAAGAATATGGACAATGAACCTCCTAGACTAGGTCAAGGATTCAAGTCTTATCCTGAGTGACCAACTTATTTGTTGGAGGAGTCCCCCATATGGGGAGATAGAGGTGTGGGCCCAATTCCTTGCTATTTTTGTAGACATGGTCACATCTTGATAGGTCTGGAATTTGTCACATAGAATTTATGCCTACTCCTCCATCATTTTCAGTATTTTTTGACATACCATTTTGGTTGGAATGGGAATATATTCTGATTTCGATGTCAGAGCAGTAGTTTGTTCCTACTCCAGTCCTCCATGTTTCTTGAGTGGGAACTGGTTGTATCATGTTCTGGGGTTAAAGAATGTGTCCAACCCTAATTGATTAATGGGATATACTACATGTTTTCTCTACAATCCATCATATTTGATTGATGGGATTTATATTTGTGTGCAAATATTTTCCTCTTCTTGTTTGTCTCTGTATTTTTCTGAAGGGATTAATATGAATTGGTATAAATTTGACTCTTCTTTTATTTTATTTCCACCATATTTGAATATTGTAATTGGTACTCCTTGGTGGTGGTATGTGTCGGCATGTATTTTCCATACTATTTTGTTGATGGTATTTATACAGATTAGTGGGGATTTTCATCTGCTCATATCTAGTTGTCACACTATTTTAATGACAGACTTCATGCACATTATTAGAGATTTTCATAAACTCATAGCTAGTTTCCACCATTTGTGAATGATGGGATTCATGTTAATTTTCAAGTATTTTCATATACCTATAATTTTCTAGCTTATTTGTGTGGTGTCCTTGGCATGTATTGGAGTACATTTGTGCTTTCTCATAATTTACACCCATATTTTCATGGAGGGATTCTGAATAGGGATACTGAGTGAAAGAATGATCATAGTTTTCTTTGGTATTTTCTTGGAGGATATCTTATTCAGTAATTAGGGTGATGACCTATTCTTGATCAAATGTTCATCGCCCTTGGTGGGTATCCTAGGGGATCATTATTCATTGAACTTTAACTAGAGCCCTCATTGTGATATACACTTCAGAATGAGGATATTGGGCCACATGGCATTGACAGTGACATCTTTAGGGAGTGTCACTTGAGTGAGAACCCTGTAAAATATGAAAAAATAATTTGATATTACTTCATCTGCCATCTTAAGATAAAGGAGGTACCCATTTTCGTGTTCATTGGACTGGATCTCAAAATGATTAGAGACAGCTAGTGGGGACTCCTTGTTTTCAGACTACTGACTGTGGAAGGGTGGGATCCTGGTATGTTTTCATATACTAGAGGTAGTTTAATGTTGCCTATAGTGTTGGGAGAGTACCATTCTTATGGTACTCTCAGATCAGTGAATTTCAGACCCTGCGTTGGAGATGGTGGGAGGGAGACATAGTCCTCTCCTTCATGGATGACTTAGTCGGTGTGTTGGATTATATGTGTGTCCATGAGGACTTATAGAATGTCATTGGATTTAAATAATATATAAAGAATGATACAATACATGTGACATGTATAGACCAAAAAACCCTGTCAAAGTAGCATCTCATTACCATATGTATAAATGATGACCTTGCTTAACCATATTATTATTTAGATGTGAAAGGGGCCTGAGGTGGGGTAACACCACAACTAGGATTAAGTATTAATGACAAGATCACCATTTTTATTCCTTTGAAAACAATTTTCATGATGATCAGTTATATGGATTGGATTTCTATAAGCATTCTCATTAGTGTCACCATTTTTTCAAGGACTACGAGTTTATGTACAAGTGAGCAGATTGCAATGGGTCATATAGTGTACTGTTACTAATGTCCATCATAACATCCTCAAATGGTCTCCTGGGTGTTTGTTTTTTGGGATAAAACATCCAATATCACTAACTCCCTTTATTCATGGAATTTCTTTCCAAATTCAGACATTCGTTGGATGATTTGGTCAATAACACTTAAGAACTCACATAGTCCAAGGGGATGGAAAATAAGCCTCATCTGACCCTTTTGGGGGAAACTATCACCTATTCTGGGACACTCTTATAGATTTAATATATGTTCACATGTTCATGAATACAGAGTTCATTTTAAATCATGTGTCTATGAGTTACACCTAGGTATGATCGACCATAATACTTATGGGTTCAGAATTATCTATATGTATCTAAGGCTTTCCATTAATGAATATATATATATATATATATATATGAGGTTATTCATCAACGTTACCCTTTTATTGATGGATCAGAAATTCCTTAGTTTTTTACTAAGACAACATTGGTTTTAAGACGTATCGGATGGTGATCCAGATTTTTTCATCATCGAGGGGGGGGGGGGGGGACGAGAGCTATATTGATGTTGGGATCGAACCCATTAGATGATATTCTTATGTATCCTCATGAGAGGAATGAAAACCCATGTATTTTGGCATTACTTTACTAAAAACATCACCTTTTATACTCTTGTGACATGGACCTGACCATGTATTTTAACTTCATGAGACAAGGACATTGAGGTGGAAGGTTTCCTAGAAAAGATGGTGTGGGACATATGTCGATGCAACCCAATATAATTAGAAGAGATATAGTCTTCTAGGATAATGTGTCCCAACAGGGGATGTGGATTGAAGAATAGTAGGGTGATTTGAGGGTAGGGTTTGGTCCTTAGGGACGCTTCTTACTTATCCCCTTAAGTTAGGAATCAATGTCTTTATAGTTCTTTTATCCCATGTAGTTTAACAGCATATGGTAATGACTAATGTGAACTAATTCAAATATGATGGTGTCGGGCTTGAACCATGGGGATGATTACTATGTATCACAGTGGCCAAGAATCAAAGTCTACATAGTTACAAAATGGTGGCATTGCGACTTACACATGAAGAGACAACCCATATGGGAAATTTAACTATTGATTTCACCTTTTTGGAGGACCATTTGTACTGAATTTGGGGATGTCATCTATAGATAATGCCCATTATTAGGATCAAATTTGAGACTTATGTCTATGCATAGGGCCGATAATTTTGGTCTATGTAGATTTCATGCTCACATACAACCTTTTAGCCCATGAAATTCATGATTAGTTTGATAAACAGGAGGAGGTTGTGGATCTAAGGATAACACATCCCACTTCATCAGTTGATAGATGGTATAGGAGCCCAAAGGGAGGATGAAAGAGGGTGTTGAATGCTCCCATTTCCCATGTTATTTTTATATCCTAGATAGTCGTGTCTAGTAATCTATCTGAACAAGTCCCCAAACATGGAAAAGAGGTGATAATGTGACACCTCCTACAAGAAAGGCTAAGGGCTTACCTCAATGGGAGTTCTTAGGAGTCGATTCTGAGAAAAAGGGAGGAATATCCAACACTAAACCTTATCGAAGGGAAAGGCCAGTGGTTTACCTTAATTCAATGAATAGGGAGGTACAAGTGAGAATCCTAGGTTTAGAACTCTCATTACCATGGGAATGTAAACTCAAGGTCATTATGGGGGTCCACCTCACTATTGGGGAAATCTACATAAATCCACTTACCATGTGTATGTAAACTCAAAATGGAATCTTCTTATTCCATATGATTTTATCATAGACATATGATGGATTTGGAATAGGCCTTGGCCTGATACTGGTATACTAGTTCAAGGAGGGGTTGAAATGGTGGCCTATAATGGGACAAAAGAGAATGATTGGAGACAAAATGTGGAACTCCCTAGGGTATCCTGGTCATCATAGCAT
The DNA here is from genome assembly GCA_963277665.1 of Viscum album. Lineage (NCBI taxonomy): Eukaryota > Viridiplantae > Streptophyta > Magnoliopsida > Santalales > Viscaceae > Viscum > Viscum album. The sequence goes on from OY728140.1 coordinate 1,145,316,277, forward strand.
GTTATTACGTAGAACGTGGATTCTCCCGTGAAGTGGGTTGCTATGAGGGAAAGGGGGATGTCTATGTATCATGGTGATACATTGACCTACATTTATTCTCTAAATTATTTTACTAAATTTGTTCAGGTTACATTAGTGTAGCATGGTGCTACATGGACTTGAGTTCCGTCTGCATAATGATTTTCGATGCAGAGCAGGATTCCGCCCGATTAGTGATTTGATATGTGGGGTGTTGAGTTGCAAAGATTTAATTGGTACTATACCACATGAGGAATATTCCCATGGAGGTTTTTAGGTAATATACTACCAATTTTATTTAGTTATTTTTTCTTCTTAGTGTTCTACAATGGGGATTTAACTATAGGGAATCGTCAAAGGAGTTCTTTTCTTATAGAGCTATCAATCTCTAGGTTGATCCTTTCATCCAATCTTTAATTGATAATCTAATTATTGATACCAGGGTCCCTTCAAGCTTTACTTATAGAGAATTGAGGAATTATATACCGAAATTTCCAGTCACATGTGATGAGGTCACGATCCCCCTTTTGTGGATGCCCATAGAAAGAAACCCGTCCTGTGGACAACTTAGTGACTAGGGGAATGGGGTAACAATTTGAAAAGGTGAGAATCACCACCTTGGTCTCTCAAACAAATTTGTTTCCTTAAAAATAAGCTGTTAGAATCACTTTTCCTACAAACCATTTGAGTTTACATGGGACGTTGTGTGTGGATCATATTTTTCCACTTCTTTCCCACAAATGATTTTCTTTTGTTTGTGGGGAAGGCATCATTGTCTTCATCCTGGGAACAATCTCAGTTCGTAGGAAAATTGTGAAGATAATATCCATACAGGGTGGTGATCTATAAGGGGTTTCATACTTCTTGTTAATGGATTTTTCCTTTTCCATTTTTCTCTCCATTAAACATTATTTCTTCAACTCTTCGTTCGATTTTGTTCCTTCATTTCCCAATTCATGGTGTAATTTTGATTTCCCTTGTAATGTTTTCAAAAAACAATAGTTATAAATATAATTCATAAATATAAAATAATTACATTAATCAGGTTAATTTATTTTTAAATTTTTATTTATGAAATAGTCACATTAAATTTTTACAAAATGCTAACACATTAATTATTCAATTAATGAAAAATAAAATAAATGATATTAGAAATATTAAAAGATTTATAATTTGACATAATTAAGGTGAACCAAGAATTTTATTGATAAATATAAATATTTTTCAATGTATTAAACTATAATATCCTAACATTATTTTTTTATTCATGTTATAAAATTCATTATAAATTAATATTTCTAAAATTGATATTATTGGTGTTTTTAAAAAAAATGATGTTATTAAAAAATATAAAAAACCAAAAAAACCTATCATCTTCCAAGTGATTATGATATGGTTCAAAATATTAACTATGTTTCATTTATGTTTCGTTTTTCCATTTATGTAAAATACCTTTACTATTAAGGAGTAAAAAACCTTATTATCATGGTAATTGTAAAAAGGGTTAATGGGGGTAAAAACAAAAATATAAGGCTAAAAATGTGAGGAAAACTCTCCCAAAATTTATTTTGTACGATTATTTTGAATAATTAAATCATTGGTTCAAATATTATCAATTTTGAACTATTTTTATTTCAAAAGTAAATAATAATATTTTAATATTTTAAGAAATTGCAAGAGTTCTCCTCCCCTATCCTATAAAAGGGCACCTCTTCTTCTCAATTCACCAAAATTTAAAAACAATTTTCTTTAGTGAAAATATATCCAAATAAATTCATTAAATATTTAATCATGTAAAATTGTATTTTATTTATTAAAAACTATCATATATATTATTTTGGTGTAATTCTTAAGTTGTATGAAGAAGAGGTCTCGTCCTTAATCAAGTGTTTTAATATTATTTTTTCATCCACCTAATTAATTTTTTTTAACCATGATTAATTAATAAAATGTTATCTAATATATAATGATGTGTTTTTGTTTTAATTTTAAAACCTATATCATTTTCCTCTTCCATCAAATGGGAAAAGATATCATCCTTCATGTGCTTGGAGGACCACCACCAAACAAAATAGTGTAATACGTTTTCAACCACAATATCTCACATGATTTTTTCATGATGTAATTAATGTATATATATTATATTCATGAATTATTTATCATTATGAAAAGGTAATATACCATTTAGTTCCTTATGTTTCTATTAACTGAAAGAATGAGAACATTGTCTAAGCATTAGTTTGAGCTATGACCTACACAAATCGATGTGATTCATTTTTTTCTTGAAAAAATCACATGTATGAAATATATAAGTATTCTTAATGAAGTGATATGTTTTTATAATATAATTATAATTTTATAAGTATAAAATAATAAATTACATCATTCTATAATGATTAATGAAAAATGGAAACATTGCTCATGCGTACGTACGACCTAAAGTCTCCATGACCTAAACAAAATTCATTTTTTATAACCATCATTCATGAATGGTTATAAAATTATAATTTTTGCATAAAAATATAATTATTTTAGGATTAATATTCTAGAAATGATGAAATAATTACCTCTTTGACCAATGGTGAATCTACCGAAGTCATTTTGGACTTATGAACCACATATTATCAAAACCACTAACATTAAGATAAATTATTTTTTAATTGAATATAATATGATATTATATAAAAAAGGGAAAAATAATATTTAAATTGTTCTTAATTACGTTAAAAAATTAAGAGAGTTTTTTTATTCAGGATGATTAAGTATGTACTTCATGAGTCAGACATGAGGTAAGAGACACATTAACTTAAAACCTCATTTTAATTTAAATAATATTTTACATCAAAAAGAATTCAATTTATTTTAAATACATTATTTTTTTTTACTTATATGGAAAAAAAATAAATATAAAGGAAATTTAATGATTATTTCATTGAATTTTTATCAAAAAGGAATCTTTTTACATAACCTTTAACTTTCTTCAGAAACGACAAAAAATGTTCTATTTTTACACATATGGTTTCAAAAATGTATCCTGCCACCGTAACTCTTATTTTATGTTTGTAACCCACTATATTATTTCATTTATCTCCAAAATGTTACATTTATTCTTTCATATTAGTATTTTTTTTATTGAAAATGGTTTTGTATGAGAAAAAGGCATTTCATTATCTGAAGGTGTTTCTCACATGATATTAAAAGATTTATTCAGGGGTTTTATTGATAATATGGTCCTTGGATATTATTTTAGAAATTATTTAGCCTCATTTTGTCTCTCTAGTTATCCATTTATATCATATATTATTGGTGCACCTAGATTCCTTTGGGTGATCCCTTTTTCAGTTTCATGATGGGTTTGCCTAGTTAGAAATACAATGAATTGGGTAATGAATATGTTCTCTAGATAATTATATTAGAAGTAAACCATAATATTATTTTATTTGTAAGGATTTTTTTGGGTTTTAAGATGATAATTTCCCAATTAACCTACATGACTTTTTTATATTTTCTCATTATTAATTATAGAAATAATTTTATTCAAAATTTAAAGATAATTGTCTTTTAAAAGGAAAATGATATAATTTTTGGATAAAAGGAATAATTTTGAAAAAAAATCATTGGTTTTCATTTTTATCCCTGAAATAATGGATTTATTCTTTTTTTCCACTAATTAGATTCTTTTCTCATCCCACATTTAAAGAATCAGATGTATTTAAGGTTGAGTAGTGACATGGGCGAGAAAATGATTAAATTTTTGATGTTATTTCATTAAAAGAAAACATGTTTATTTTTATATGAATTGTTTTCTAGATAATTAGATACATATTTGAAGTGTCCACATTATAATATATTCAATTTTTACAAAATATTTATTACCTAAATCTCTAAAAATATAAACCTAATTTTTTTGGGGATGCTAGAAAGTTAAATCTAGTTAAAATTTAATAAACTATATAATATTTTAGCTCAATTACATATAGTAGTTATCATATAAATGTTTATATATATTTAGGGGATAGTATAATAGAAATAGAATTCCATTATAATATTTTACCAAATGGTAAAGTTGAAATGATATAGAATTTTAAGATTACATTGTTTCTTTATATAAACTATAATTATTCTGAATGATTTCCCACTAAAAAAATAGGGAGGATATAATTATGAGGTTGGAATAGGATGGTACCCTTACAAATAAGAAACAATGAATTGTATGAATTGTAATTGATTATTTTTTTGTTTTAATGGATATGTTTATGAAATCTATAAATGGTGTTGGAATCCATGCTATAGAGTAGCCAAATATTTAATATAGGAACATAATGACAGATAAGAACTTCATGAAATAACACCATTAGACGTTTAGTTTAACATAAAAACTAGTGGAGGTCTATTGATGGATAAATTCTATGGAAAATACATGTGTATTAATTTGGTGTTAGAAACATCAGTAGGTAACCCTTTCTATTTATCATTTTGATGTTGAAGTTGATAAATGGTGGTCATATGTTCAGAATAAGAAATAGATAAGTAAGAATAATCTAGGGAATGTGAAACTTTTATTAATAAAAACCCTAAGAAATATTTCCCCAATGTTGTTAAAATATGTGTGTAGAAACAATTCGTGGAATTGAGGAAAAATGTTGAAGATTTTATAGTTTCATATGAATAAAATTTTAAAAGATTGGCACAGTGTGTAACAATTTTTTTCAAGGATATTAGAAGTAATATTAATCAATTCTACTAAGGTTTTAAACCAATATACAAATACAGTTAGTTTCCCATGAATTAAAAAGTAAAGATAAATATTTTCAGTGTTCCAAGAAGTTAGGAATGAAGTTTTCTGATGGTAATGTATTCCATGTCAAAAATATGAAAAAATTTAGAATGGAAGGTAATAAGGATGACTTCATCATGAAAATATGTAGGTAAAAAAATTATATTTCATCTTGTGATAAGTGTAGTGAAAAAAATCTTGGGAATTTCTTGTTAATTCTAGAAAATGTTATAGATGTCCTAATTTTTTATAAGAATCATTATGTAAAATAAAAGAGTCAATAAAAATCAAATATTAGGGTAACTGATATCCATCCATTAGTGATATTTTTTTAAATGATTTTGGTCATTATTATAACATGTGTTACAAAGTTAGTCCCTCATGATGAAAATAATTATTGGAACTCAATTCACCCCACTCTTGAGTATCCACTCCGACCAAAGTTTGGTATTATAGGACTCAATTTCCTGTGAAGGACATGAAGGTCAATCATGATACTCTGTTTTTAATAGCAAAACCACAGAAGGACTCAGACGCATCTATGCTAAATCCAACAAGTCTAGAGCTGCACTACCAATCACAAGAGATTTCTAAACTCTGATATATTCTTCTTTTAGTGACTCTATATTTACATTTTGAGTAGTGTGTGTACCCTATTTATTTTACACACATACTGTCTCCTAAGATAAATTGGAGGATTCTTAAATCCTCACTCGAACTTCATAACTCTTTGTTTCTCACTGATGAAAGTGGTAGATGTCGAGTAAGACCTAAATAGCCTATGTGCTGTTGTTTTCTTTTCCCACAAAGAATTGTGGTAGAGGTCCATATGTGGCCTGGATAGTTGTTCACTATTGTTAACCCTGATCCAGGGTGTGGATCAATTTATTTAAATTATTGAGAGGACTAAGCCTTGGCTTGAGACTGAACCTCTTGGTTAACTCTACTGTGCATTTTAATTTAAGTCTATACACAAACTATATATTTCTTCCACTGTGTTACTTTGAAATACAAAAATATTTTAAAGCTAATTTGATAGTTAAATTAGCAAGTGTTTATACTTATTGTAAATCAATAAGACAGTTTCAAAAGTTAATTTGATCTTCAGATTAAGTTAACTGAGACCTAATAAATCTTTGAGAAACTGATTGAACCTTTACAATCTGCATAGATTCACTACAGTTTAACTTTGTTTTTTAAATTAGGCGATATTAATAGAAATATTTTTAACAGAAATTTTTATGGGAACTCAATTCACCCCCTATTGAGTATCCACTCCGACCAACATCTGGTATCAGAGGATTTGTTATTGTTTAAGGCTTTTTGAAATACTCTGTTTTTCAACTGTGATTTTAGTTTCGTCTTTAAAGATGTTAAATTTCTATTAGTTCTAAATTTTATCTCTTTAAATTTTATTCTCTAAAATATATCTATGGATAATAGACTAGAGGGTGCTGCTACTAACATGCCACCTTTCTTTAATGGCACAAAATATGCTCGGTGGAAATTAAAAATGAAAATTTATTTAGAGAGAATGGATTTTGATATTTGGACTACTATAGAGTCTCAATATAAAATCCAGAAACTGAAAGAACAACTTGGGATGAACCTACTAAGTCTAATTACAATAATAATTATAAATCCATGAATACTCTGTATGTGCTCTCAGAGATGAGGATTGTAACAGAATACCTGCTTGCAAAACTGCTTATGAAATATGAGTTACTTTTGGTGTTTCTCATGAAGGAACAAATAATGTTAAAGAAATGTGATTGAATACTTATACTATTAAATATGATAATTTTAAAATGAAAACGGATGAACCCATTTATGATATTTGTCTCAGGTTCAATGAGATAGTTAATTCAATGAATTCACTTGGTAAAGCTGTTCTAGAAAAATAAAAAATCCTGAGGATATTGAGATGTCTACCAGACTGATGGAGAGGCACATCTTTTTCAATCAGAGAATAATGTGACATTGGAGCTCTTCCTATCAAAGAAATTATTGGAAAACTAATGATGTATGAGGAATAACTCAAGATAAACAAAGAAGAAGATGATGAACCAAAAAGTAAATCAGTGGCTTTCAAGACTACTTCAAAGATCAAGGACAAAGAAAAAGCTCAAATACAAAATGATAGTCCAACAAGTCAAATTTCATATTCAGATAGTGATGCTGAAATGGCTCAGATACCCAAAAGGTTTAAGAAATTTTTTAGGAAGAAGAAAATTTTCAAAATATCAAATTACAAAGGAAAGTACGAAAATAAGGGACATTGGAAGAAGGACTGGAAAAAGCCAGATAAAAGTAATGATGTTATTTTCTACGAGTGCAAAATAAAATGATGCATCAAGGCCGACTACCCAAAGATAATATTCAAGAATAAAAATGAATATAAGAACAAGAATTACATGGAAGCTATGAAGGATACCCGGAGTGCTTCTGAACACAGTACAAGTGAATCTGAAATGTCTGATTCTGAAAAGAAACATGCCAACATGTGTTTTAGGACAAACACATCTGAGGTAACCTTAGATACTCATGTTTTAAATTATTATTATTCTAGAGATGATGAAAAATCTGATTCTGATTCTAAAAACATGACTATTATGGAATTATTTGAATACTCTAATATGCTGGAAGACACATGCAATGAACTTTAGGATAAATAAAAATTGTTGAAGAAATAACATGCTCTCACTAAAACTATTAAAACCAAACTTACTATTGAAAAAGAGAATAATTCTCAACTGTTAAAGGAAAACATTGAACTAAAAATGTCTAATGAGCATCTTATAAGGGACTTAGAGAAGTTTACAAATGGAAAGGACACACTAACTCCAATTCTAGGAAAGCAAGTGGCACCTAAATACACTAATGGAATAGGATATAAACTTGGACAAAGACATATTACTAAAAATAGATTTATTCCTAAATCTGGATAGAATACTGGTAATTCTAGTTCTGTACATTCATATGCCTCAACTAGTGATTCACGTAGTTATAGATCAAATAAAGTTTATCATTCAAAATCTTTTGATTATGTAATTTTTATGAAATAAATAAGACAAATGTCGGTACCAAAAGCTTTGATTGCTAACCTTTATGGACCCAAGAATATCTGGGTACCACAATCATTTCCTATCTAAATCTTTTTTGTAGGAAACATGTTTGAAGAGTTCTCACAAGAATGTACGGTACTTGGAAAGTTGATATTCAAGACACATGTCTGGAGATTACTCTTTCTTTATAAGTCTAATCAATATTGATGGAGTCCATGTCACCTTTGGTGATAATTCTAAAGGAAAAATCATCGGCCTAGGTCAAATTGGTAACACTAATTCAGTTCTAATTTTTAAAGTTTTATTTGTTGATAGACTAAAATATAATATGTTAAGTATTTTTCAATTGTGTGATGATGGTTTTAATGTCAAAATTGAAAATGATTTTTGTAATGTTTTTAATTCTAAAAATGTTTTAGTCTTTTCTGCCTTAAGAAATGAAAATGTTTATGCAGTTTATTTAAATACTTTAGCTATGAAAAATGTTACTTGTCTAAATGCCTTTCATAAAGAGTCTTGGTTTTGGAACAAAAGATTAGGACACTGCAACATCCATTCACATAGAAAACTAACTAGTAAGAACTTGGTTAGAGACCTACCTAAACATGAATTCCCAATTGACAAATTTTGTAATCCCTGTCAAAAGGGAATGCAACATAAAGTTTCTTTTAAATCAAAGTAAGAAGGTTCTACTTCTCAACCTCTCAAGTTGGTTCACATGGACTTGTTTGGACCATCAAGAGTTTCTAGTTTAAATTGGAATAACTATGTCTATGTTCTAGTAGATGACTATCCTAGAAATACTTGGGTATACTTCTTAGCTCACAAAAGTGAAGCTTGTTCTTATTTTGTTAAATACACCAAATCTGTAGAAAATCTTAGTGGACTTAAGATTAAATCCCTAAGAAGTGATCGTGGCTATGAGTATGAAAATAAAGACTTTGAATCTTATTTCTCACACAATGGCTATAGTCATAACTTTTATGCTCCTAGAACACCTCAGCAGAATGGTGTAGTAGAAAGAAGAAATAGAACCCTGTGAGAAATAGCTAGAACCATGCTTAATGAGTATGACCTGCCTATTTACTTTTGGGATGAAGCTGTAAATACATCTTGTTATAACATTAATAGAGTCTTAATTAGACTAGTTCTTATGAAGACCCCATATGAGTTGTGGAATAATAGAAAACCTAAAGTTAGTTACTTTAGAGTCTTTGGCTGCAAAGTTTTTATTCTTAATACAAATGATAATCTGGACAAGTTTTCCTCTAAAAGTGATGAGGGAATCTTTTTTGGTTATTATTTAACTAGAAAAGCCTATAGAGTCTTTAATAATAGAACCAAATGTGTGGAAGAATTTGTTCACATCATGTTTGATGAATCTGATCCACATGAGCCTAAAACCTCTCTTGAAAATCATGAAGATGATTTGAGTGTTCTGGACCTTAATGAAAAATCTAAAGAACCTTCTATAAAGACAACCAGTTCTGGACTTATTCTAGAATCTGCTTCTAATGAATCCGAACCAAGAGAAGAGCCTAAAATTTCTAGTCCTACCTTTACTAGATCAATAAGGATTCTAAAGAATCGTCCTTTGCATGCTGTTGTTGGTAATCTTGAAAGAAGGACACAAACTAGAGCTTCTCTAAGAAATCAGGTTGAACATCAAGGTTTTCTGTAACAGATAGAACCTAAAAATGTCAATGATTCCATCAATGATGAATTTTTGGTAACAGCTATTCAAGAAGAGTTAAATCAATTTAGAAGAAACAAAGTCTGGGAATTAGTTGACAGACCTAAGGACACTTTAACAATAGGAACAAAATGGGTTTTTAGAAACAAAGTTGATGAGTCTGGAAACATATTTATAAACAAATCTAGGATAGTTGAACAAGGATATAGTCACGAAGAAGTTATAGACTATGAGGAAACCTTTACACCTGTAGCTAGACTAGAAGCCATTAGGATCTTACTTGAATATTCTGCTCATCTGAATTTCAAGTTATATCAAATGGATGTCAAAAGTTCTCTTCTAAATGGTTTTATTGTTGAAGATGTTTTTGTTGAACAACCACCTGGATTTATTAATCCTCATTTTCCAAATCATGTTTTTAAACTTTCTAAAGCTTTATATGGCTTAAAAAAATCTCCAAGAGCTTGGTATGATAAACTTAGTAATTTTCTTATTTCAAAAAGTTTTACTAAATGGATTGCTGATCCTACTCTTTTTATTAAAATAATTTCTAAAGATGTTTTAATAGTACAAATCTATGTTGATGATATTATTTTTGCATCTTCTAAACTTTCTTTAAGTACTAAATTTTAAAATAGTATGAAAAATGAGTTTAATGGGAGAACATAAATATTTTCTTGGATTTCATGTTTTTCTAAATGAAAATGGTAATATTTTTAATCAAAGTAAATACATGAATGATCTTCTAAAACGTTTTGGTTTTGATAGTATTAATGAAAGTGATACTCCTATGAGTACAGTCTGTAAATTGGATGCAGATGAAACTATGAAACTAGTGGATCAAACTAATTACAGAGGTATGATTGGAATCTTACTGTACCTTTCTGCTAGTCGAAAATATATTATATTTAGTGTGCGTATGTGTGAAAGATTTCAAGCTAACCTGAAATAATCTCACTTGTCTGTTGTTAAAATAATTTTTATGTATATTAATCACACTGTAAACTTAGGCTTGTTTTATCCAAAAGGATAATCTCTTGATCTAATCAGTTATTCAGATGCTGACATTGTTGGTTGCAAGTTAGATAGGAAGAGCACATCTGGAACATGTCATTTATTGGGAAAATCCTTAGTATCTTGGTGTAGTAAGAAACAGAACTCTGTTGCATTATCTACTGCTGAAACAGAATACATTGCTGCTGGAAGTTGTTGTAAACAAATTTTGTGGATGAAACAAATGCTTTTGGACTATGGATATGATTTTAAGAATATTTCAATTAACTTTGATAACACTAGTGCAATTAATATTTCAAAGAACCCTGTGTCTCACTCTAGAACCAAACACATTGATGTCAGACATCACTTTTTTAGAGATCACTACCAAAAAGGTGATATTAATCTTGAATTTATAGGAACTGAACATCAATTAATTGATATTTTCACCAAGCCCTTAAATTGTAAAAGGTTAAACTCAATTAAACAAGAGTTATGTATGATTGTTCTGTAAAACCGATCTGTCAAGCCAATCTTTCAAACCGATCTGTCAACCCGATCTCTGAAACCAATATTTGAAATCGATCTGTCAAAACAATCTGTGAAACTGATTTGTCAAACTGATCTCTGAAACCGATCTGTGAAACCGATCTATGAAACCGATATGTGAAACCGATCTGTGAAACCGATCTGTGAAACCGATCTGTGAAACCGATCTGTGAAACTGATCTGTGAAACCGATCTCTGAAACCCATCTGTGAAATGAATATGTGAAACTGATCTGTCAAACTGATCTGTCAAACCGATCTGTCATGATGGTTAGTGATGCTGATTGGGTCATACTATTTTCTTTTTTTTAATTATTTTTGTCTGTTTAAAACGACGATGTTTTACTTAATCAATATTTTATTATTTACAACCCTAAATGATTCAAATAATGAAACACGACTATTCTATTCTCTGAAGACAGTTGACCTTCCATTTCCCGCCGAACTCTCTCCTCTCTTCTCTGTAACCCTAGCCTTTTGAATCTTTCCAAACCTCTCGATTGTCTCAAAACCTCAAAATGGACAAGAAAAATAGACAGAACAAGGAATCTGAAGGAACTTCACCTATTAAGTGTGCTCGAGGTGAGTCGAGCAGTATGATGCAGAGGTCTATGAAACCGAATCTAGAAAAAAAAGAAGTTATAGCTGAAAAAGAAATTTGATGGAATGTGTTTTATCTCGCAAATTATTTCTCTTGAAAGTGTTAGAAACTCAAGGCTGGAAGGAGTGGTTCTATAATAATGATAGAGTCTTTTACCCGAAGCTAGTTCATGAGTTCTATTTGAACCTGGATATAGATTTGGACAGTGTAGAGGCTCTGTGATTATCATCTATAGTAAAAGGGAAAAAGATTACGTTTTCATCAAAACAATGGGCTAAATGTCTAGGAGTACCTCACAGTGGAAGATACGAGGACTATTCTGGTAATATTCCTCCCACAACTGATTAATTTCCTTATGATCTAGCCCTAGAGTTTTTGACTGGTAATTCTGAATCATGAAGGATAATTGCTGCTGAGTTGTATGGTGAGAACCGAATCCTATTCAAATTTATTCAACATCAAGTATGCCCAAGAAAATGTGATTTTGCTGCAGTAAGGTATCAAGATGTTTTTCTGCTATTTCTTTTTCTGAATGGTGAAAAGCTCAATTTATGCATATATTTTTCTGAGCATATTGATGAGATGAAAAAACCTTCAATGAAAGCTACTACTCTGTTTTATTCTAAACAGATTTCTTCCATGCTGAAATTCTTAGGCTGTGTGGATGATGGAGATGAGTTTATCTCATCAGATAGATTTTGTTTCAACAATGTTATTTGTAAGAGAATTAAAATCCATCGGAACCCATGGAAGAAAGCTTGGGTTTATGATGAAGAAATGTTATATGAGTTCTTCAATCCTACTTATCATCCAAGGAGACCAAGGGAAGTAAGAAATCATAGCTTAAAACCTGGTGAGGAAGTGATCTGTACGGATGAAGAAGAGGAAGTGGTTGTTCCTAAAGAAACTGGTGATTCCATTAAGAAAGGAACAGAAGAATAAGAAGAAGAAGCTGATGAGAATATAAATACTGATTAAGAGGATGAATCATCTCCTGATGAAAGGAGTGATCTTGATACGGTTAGCCCAAAGAGAAGAAGGATGAAATTTTGTTCAGAAAGTCCTTGTCTCAATTTTACAGAAATTGAACCGTTTTTAGATGATGAAGAAGAAGGGGAGACTACTGAATCAAATTCCGAGGATTATGAATCCGGAAGTACAGACAGTTCAAGTGAGGGATCAGTTAATGAGGATGACGATGATGATGATGAAGGCAGTGATGGTGGTAGTGGTGATAGTGAAAGAAATGGTGATGATGATGATGATGATGATGCTGATGCTCGAACTATTGAAGGTCTAAATGCGATTCTAGATGATCCTCAAACCCAACCTATTGAGAAATAAAATGTCCCTGAGGCTAAGAGGATAGAACAGTTGGAGAGTGACGAGGATGGATAAGTCCTTCCTGAAAATTCTGGATGAGCTCAGTTTGTGAAACCTGTATACCCTTCATGCAAAGAAGGATGGGAAGATCATCTAGGTGTTACTGTTCTAGGATGGGACTACCCAGAGGAAGAGGAAGATGTATAAGTGGATCTTGAAGGCATAAGTGATTCTTTTAAGGATCAACTTGTTGTTGAGTTTTTGAAAAGAACAGAGGTCAGACCTGATCCTTCAGTATCTCATGGTAGACCTGATCCGGAAGTTTCTTAGTCTAATTTTGATAATTTCAAGGTTGAATTGGTTCAAGATTTTAGGGAGACTATGAAAAGTGAGTTATCTCATATTCCTGCTCCTACTCCCTTGACTTTATCTGATGCTGCTATGAATGATGTGGATCAAAGAGTAGCAAGCCTTATCAAACCAGACCTGTGCAATTATAGTGAATCGATTGGCATAAATATTACTTCCTTGAATCAAACACTTACAGAGTTAGGCAGAAATATTGTTTCTCTGTCAGGTGAGTTCAGAACAGCCATCTCTGGTATGATGTAAGTTTTAAGAAATCTGATAGAACATATGAAGAAAGGAGATTTGAGGATGTTAAAAGCTGAGATTACTCAGGTTATTGCTCGGGCTGGAATTGCGACGGTGACCAAGATCACTGGTCGTGAATTAGATACCTTAAGAGATGTTGTTAGAGAAGATCTAGAAGCTCTTGGAATGATTTTAGATTTAGATTCTTTGAAAAAAATGAAATAGCATAGTGATCAAGTGCATAAAACGGTACAGTTGTATTCGGCTGATGCTAAAAAAGCTCAAAAGGATATTAAGGAGAAATTCGATCATTATTTCTTTAAGATCTACATAAAGCATGAGTTGAATCATCAATTTAAAGTATTGGCTGATAATTTGACACTACATCCAGTGACTCAAGCTTTTAAATCTCAAGTTCCGCAGTTAAAATATTTTACCGCCACTTTAGAAAATTTCATGCAAAATAAGGATGATTTTGAAAAAGCCATGAAGTATGGTGGAGAAGTCATTCAGGACTTCATCAACTTGCTAAAACCTTACCTTCATGTAAAAGCAAAATCCATTGTTTTTCCTATAGCTGAGACTCTGCAATCATCAGATATTTCTCTCGGCTAGATGTCTATTTCTCAAGCTCTTTCCAGTATTAGACCAGTCTTTCAACAACAACCTTCAGAACAACCTTCTTCGCAGCAAGTGACCTTAGAACCCACAGTTTGTCCAGCTCCGGTTGTCCTACCTCCTTTCTCCATATGGCCAATTCCACCTTCCACCCAAAAACCTTCTGGACCTTCAATTCCTCCTACTCCTAAAGGGAAATCTCCCTTGCACCCCAATAAATAGCTGTTAGAGTCAATTTTTGATAGCGTGTTTATTTTCCTGAACTATTCCCTTTTGTTTGTAATATTTGTACTCTTTGTTGGCATGAAATCTTCTTTCTTATACTTATTTATCTCTTCTTTTTGATAATCCCAAAGGGGGAGAGACATCAAGGAGAGAAAACAGCTGAATCATGCATGCATATGTGAACTCTGGATGCATCATGTCTGGATGGGTGAACTGAATACCTCAGTTATATATATGTTCTAATTTTTATTTTAACCATGTTTTATCTTTTGGAAAATCATTATTTTTATAGGGGGAGCATAATGAATGAAATACTGCATTCTCTATTCATTTATGCCATCGATTTGTGATTATCAAAAAGGGGAAGATTGTTGAACTCTCTGTGGAATGGTTGTTTTTATAATCACACATCTTAGTTTAATTTATTTCTTTTTAGTCTTTTGATCAACTTGTTCTAAATTTGTTTAAATCACATCTACAAATGTTTATCAATGATCAATGTATGGTTATGATTGACCTCGAAGTATTCTATATTGAACATACTTTTTGTAATAAATCCATGTCTTCAATCAACGATAGTCATTTTCCTGAGTCACCGATGATGAATGGTCGCACTGATGATGAATAGTATCATCGATGATGAATGATCACACATTTAACTATCAAAGGTCCAAATCTACCGATGATAATCTACTGATGCTAATCTACCGATGCTAAGACACCGATGCTAATCTACCGATGCTAATCTAACGATGCTAAGACACCGATGCTAATCTACTGATGCTAATCTACTGATTCTAATCTACCGATGCTAAGATGCCGATGCTAATCAACCAATGCTGAGATACCGATGCTGATGCAACCAAAACTAATGCAGATTTAAAATATCTCACCGATCCCATGACTCACCGATAGTCATGAAAACTGTTTGAATCTCCATAAATTCATATTTAATTATAACGGTCATAATTGATGTTTTTAATGCAATTAATGATATTTAATGTTAGTTTTTGGCATGTGAGGAAACCGTACCTCGTACCTATGGAAAGGTAATCATTCCCATTGCAGGAGCTCGGGGAATAAAAAGGAAGATCGAGCTGCAGCAAAGAAACAGATGCGTGAAAAGGCATAAAGAGAGAATTCTTCCATGAATATACATGAGAGACTAAAGAACTCGTGATAAAGTGGAAGAAGGGGATTTTGAAATATCTAAAGAAAACCCTTATGCATGTAATACAGCACTACCGAAGAATATACGATGAATATTGGAAATCAGAGAACTCACTTTCCTGTGAAGGACATCAAGCTGAATCATGATACTCTGTTTTGAACAACAAAAACACAGATGGACTCAGAAGTATCTCTTCTGAATCCAACGAGTCCCGAGCTGCACTACTAATCAATAGAGATTTCTAAACACTGATACATTCTTCCTTCAGTGACTCTATATTTACATTTTGAGCAGTGTGTGTACCCTGTTTATTTTACACACACACTGTCTCCTAAGATAAACAGGAGGATTCTTTAATCCCCACTCGAACTTCATAACACTTTTTTCCCACTATGGATAGTGGTAGTGGTCGAGTAAGACATAAAAAACCAGTGTGCTGTTGTTTGATTTCCCCACAAAGAACGGTGGTAGAAGTCCCTGTGTGGCCTGGACAGTTGTTCACTGTTGTTAACCCTGATCCAGGGTGTGGATCAATTTATTTAAATTATTGAGAGGACTAAGTCTTGGCTTGAGACTGAACCTCTTGTTTAACTCTGTTGTGCATTTTAATTTAAGTCTATACGCAAACTATATATTTATTCCACTGCTATTACTTTTAAATAAAAAACTATTTTAAAGATACTTTGATAGTTAAATTAGAAAGTGTTTATACTTATTGTAAATCAGTAAGTTAGTTTCAAAAGTTAATTTATTCTTCAGATTAAGTTAACTGAGACCTAATCAATCTTTGATAAACTGATTGAACCTTTAAACTCTATATAGATTCACTGTAGTTTAACTTTGTTTTTTAAATTGGGGGATATTAAGAGAAATATTGTTAACAGAAATTTTTATTGGAACTCAATTCACCCCCCCTTGAGTATCCACTCCAACCAACAATAATCAAGACCAAAATAATATAGGTCTAACAAAATATTTTTCAACTAATATGATTGATGAAGAAACATCTAATGAAGTGGTCGAAATTTTCTTACATTTTAATTTATATTTTTACAAAACCCTATTTTACACTTGATCATCACATTCATTCATTATAGTAAAATAATGATGAATATTCAGAATATCACATCCAAAAATAAAGAAATAAATTTTGGGGAAAATTTATGGTAGAAGTATTAAATAATCTAAAATTTATAAGAATATTTATATTGTTATTAATGGGATGATATTTCCAAAAAAAATATGTTGTACTGTCCATATTAGAGTTTGCTATTAATTTGAGTATGGTTTGGATCATAGTTATTTTTTATTTGTTGTATTTTGTTGCAAAAAATAATTTATTAAATGATTTCATGCCCTATTTGACCTAAAATACATGGTAATTGATTCGAGATGAGAGTGAATGTTTCTTAACACATATTATTGAAAAGACTGAAACTATTCAAATTAGTTATTTCCTAGTATTTAATGAATATTGGACATTTTTTCTTGACGATTTAGCAGGTGTTATTTTTAAATGAGAGGTTGAGTCTAATATTGATTTAATAATCAATGATAATCCAATTTCGAAAACCCATTATAAAATGTCTTAATTAGAACATTTGTAACTGAAATAGAAATTGTAATATTTTCTAGATAACGGTTTTATTATTCCAAGTACATAACCATGTGATGAACCTATCTTGTTTGGTAAAAGTAATAATGGTTCCAATTGAATTTTCCTTGAATATAGAGTCTTGAATAATATCAATTTTACGAACAGGTACCATTTTCCACATATCATTGAATTGTTTAATTATCACATAGGAGTGAATTAGTTTTCAAAAAGTGATCTCAATCAGGGTAACATTAGTAAATATTGAAAGAGGAAGATATCTTAAAAAATTATTTTGTGATCTGGAAATGGTCATAATGTGTTTATATTAATTCCCATTTCGTTTTCTAATGCACTATTTATATTTATGAGTCTTATGAGTAATTTATTACATAAAAACTTGGATACAATTATGGTTTTTTATTCATATTATATTCATATATTCTAGAATTAAAGAATACTTTGAAAGAAAAGTGTGGATTTTTTTGAAAATCTTTAAAGAAATGAAACTATTTGGAAAATTTAGTATGTATGAATTTTGGTCACAAAAAACATCCTTCAATGGACATATTGATTCTAAATATAGAATAAATTTTTACCCTTCTAAAATTTAATTGGTTAAAGAGTAACCTAACCTACCAATTTCATAAAGATTTGTATTTTCATGGGTTTAAAGGTTAATACCAGATGTCTATATAAAACGTTTCTCAATTTTATATCCCACTGACTATGTTAATTAAAAAATATTTATATTCATTTAAAAAAATAGTATCATTTTTATTTCAGATGTATTAAAAATAATATTAGTGAATTATAAAATTTTGAACTTTTCATCTTTAAATGGGGAATATTTCTTCTATAGTTATGATTTTATAAAAGAAATTGTCTATGTGTTGATGTATAATGATTATAAATTTTTTTATTCTTCTTGTCAACTAGAATATGATGAGTTAAATTATTATATAAATGATCTGGAATTATCCTCTATGATGTGTTATCTAAAAACAATGATGAAATCTTTTATATGGATACATTTCATAAATTTATACTAATCATAAATGATTTAAGCATATATACACTCATAAATATTAGAACATGATATGGATAATATGGTGAGATCTGATATAGGATTATGATTTCATGATTTATTATAATCCTGAAAAGGAAAACAATGTAGCTGATGAATTGAGATGGAAATATAATGCTACAATAACCATGATACATTTGTACCATGAACCATTGTTTAATGATTTTATTATTTTTTTCCTAAAATTTATGGACGTTAAAAAAATCTTGGTTTTTTTCTAGTTCCAGTATAATAGTCTCTTTCAAAATGAATTAAATGATAAGGTTTCCAAATTATAGAATTATAAAAAGGTTTTTATTATAATTTTAATGAGATTATGTGTGTCTTTGATTCCATGTATCTAAGATAATTGTTTGGTAAAGCTCATGGTTCCCCATTTTATCATCTTGGAGGCATGAAGATGATTTGAGACATTCATGGGAATTAGTTTTGAGATTGAATTAACATAAATATTAAAAACTTTACCATGAATGTTTTGAAATATAAGTAGGTTAAAAAGAAATGATATTTACCAAAGAGGAAGCTTCATAATTGTCAATTTCCAATGTGGAAATGGGAGTATATATCCATGTATTTTAAAGTACAATTTCCAATGACTTATCAAGGTAATAATTTGATTTGTGTTATTATTGATCAATTAACTAAATCTAAAAATTACTATAACATTTTTGATACTATATTTTTTTTCAACTTTATTGATTGAATATCAAGAATATTCTCATGTTATATAGAGTTCCATTATAAATATTATCAGATAATTATCCAATATTAACTTCTTATTTTTTATATTCTCTATATGTCTTTGGGTATTAAAATAACTTTTAGTACTACGTTTCACACACAATCAGATGAATAGAATGAATGAATGATTCAAACTATGGAAGAAATTCATTTTACTATTCTATGGATTACTAGGTATGTTTGTATTGATATATTTATTTGGTTTCATTTTCTTATTATAATAGATTTAATTCTAGTATTCAAACGTATACTCTTGAAGAATAATATGGAAAGATATGTCAAATTGCAAATTATTGGGATGAAGTAGTAGAAATGAAGTTTATGGGACAAAATTTGGTCAAATAAAAAATTGGTAATTTAATATGATTCAATAATATGTGATGATAACTCAAATAAGGAATAATATTGATAATGGTTATTGGTTAAAATATCTTTTTTTTGATGTAGGTGGTCATGTTTATTATAATGTGTCTCCATGGAAAGTTGTTATTTGTGTTGTTAAATAGGGGATGTGACGTCAAAATATTATTGGAAAATATGAAATCCTATAGAAATTTGGATTAGTTTCCTTCCAAGTGGAATTTCATGTGATTTTATCCTAGGTACACATTGTTTTCCATGTTTTGATGCTATGAAAATATGTTCTTTATTTATCTCATGTTCTCATCCATGAAGAAGTTCAGTTAGAAGATAGACATTCCTATAAGGAAAAAACTATTCATATTATTTACCATTGGGAGAAAGTGTTATGGTATCAGGTGATTCATTATTCTATGGTTTTTTGGAAAACTCATATAGTTGATTAAGCAACATGTGAGTCTGAAAATACAATTATGTAAAAATATCCCAAACTTTTTAATAAGTGAATAATATTGTGAGCTCAAAATTTGGAAAATAGGTAAGATTGTAACAACACAATTAATATAATGATAATTCATTTTCATTTATTATTTGTAGTATTTAGTTAGACATTATAGATTTATATACATTATAATTTTTTAGGTATTTTTTAATTCAAAAAGAAAAAATCATTATTTCATACCAAATTGGATTTTCGATAATGAAATGGTTTTATTTGAAAGAATTTTATACATATAAGAAATTTTTTATTTCCAAAAAATATGTTTACATTTTTTATATCATTTTATAGCTATTATAGGATGATTTTTTTATAATTATATGAAATAAATATATTATGAAATAAATTGCGAAAAAAACCAATTCCTTTTTAAATATGTATTTTCATTAAAAGAATTAAAAAAGAGAAATAAGATATTTTATGAGTTAAAAAATTTAATATGTTTTTTTCATATAGTATAATATAATTATGGTTTTTTAAATTAATTATATACTTCAATTTAGTATGAAATCATTTTTACTATAAAAATTTCATGATTATTAAAAATTATTTTTAATCACATTTTTTCAGTTCTATTTCAAATTAAATTATTCCACTTATATTAATTGAATTTAAAAAATGATTCAATATTTTTAATCAGTGGGTCTAAATTTATTAAATACAACCCTTTTGTTTTTAGTAAATACGAATAGTAACATTAGTAATTTTTGTTTCTATGATAAAGTGTAAATTAGGTATTTAGAGATAAAAATAGAATGATAAGGAAAAAAAGACCCTCAAACATGTATAAATTTTATTGTATGAGTATATCTCATCCATACTCATAAAAGTTTCTAATATATGTCTTTTTTCAATATTAATGTGACTATACCTGAATGATATTTTATATAATGAAAATCCAAATATGTCACAGTATTTTTTATAACTATAATATATTTGAAATGGAGACAACCTGATGATATGTTTAGTTATTGATATAATTTTTAAATAAAATGTATTTATATTAATCATGGTAATTTATTTTTATTTTTATTGAAGAAATAAATAAATTAAATTCTTAGACAATACTGACGAACTAATTATTCAATTGATGGAAAAATAAAATAAACCATATTAAAAATATTAAAAGTACTATAATATGAAATATTTTAGGAGGACCATATATTTTAGAGATAAAAATAACATGTTAGGGATGTATTAAAATATTTAATTAAAATTTAATTTTATTATTGTTGTTACAAAATTGAATATAAACAAAAATATATAAATTTAACAATACTAATATTTTATAAAAATATTAAGTAATTAGATGATATAAAAATCAAAAATATAATATATTTTTCCTAGTATCTATTATATGGTATTAAATATCTTCCATGATCTATTTATGTTATCCTTATTTATTTAAGGTAACTATCTTAACCCTCAAAGCGTAAAAAACGTTGTTATCACAGAAAGTGGGAAAAGGGGTAATGGGAGGTTAAAAGCTAATGATATGGCTTCAAATATGATCCAAACTTTTCAATATATTTATTGTGATAATATTTAGAATCATAGATATACTATCTTAAAATAATATCAATTTTTATTCAATTGGACATTAAAATTCATTAATAGTAATTAAATATTATAGGAAATTATAAGACTGTCCCCCCTCTCTTATAAAAGAGAACATATTCATCTCATTTCATCACACATAAAAACATTTTTTATAAATTATATATCCAAATACCTTCTTTTTATCCATCTTAATATCTTATTGTATTTTATTATAATAAACCATGAAATAAATTCTTTTCAGGCAAACCTTAATAGTTTCTATGAAGAAGAGGTTCCACACTTAAATGAGTGTTTTTGTTTTATTGTATCTTCCACTTACTTCAAATATTCATGAACCATGATGAAATAATAAAAAATTATTATATATATTTTTTTGTTTTGTGTTAATAGAATAAACTATATCCTTCTCTTATTCCATCAAATCGGAAATGAAACCATCATTCATGTGTATGGTGCACTACCACCTTACGAGCTGATGTAATTCATTTTGCATCACCACCTCTCACTGATAGTAAAAATGATATATGATATATATATACATGATATTAATGAAATATTATTACTTTTAAATGTTAATAAATGATTTAATTTATTACCTCCCCATTCACATACAAATGGTTAAGTCATTCGTGGATACATCCAGACTACCACCTCTATGAGATGATGTGATTCAAATTAATCATAAAATTGAATGTATCATATATATAAGTGTACATAAAGACATAATATTATGTTTATTATATAATTATCATTATTTAACGTTAAAATAAAAATTACATTATTTGTTTCTTTATCACTGAATAATGGAAATATTACGCATTCATACATACGACCTATTGTCTCTATGATTGTAACATAATTCATTTTTCCTAACCATATTGCATGATGTTTTTTAGAAATATAATTGATCTATAAAATATTATTATTATTTATTTATTATTATTCAATATATGATGGAATAATGATCTCCTCGAGTATAGTAAACCTATCAAACTAATACTAGGCTTATGAACTGAATATCATCAAAATGTCCAAAAAACATAAATTATTAATTATTAATATATTATTGGGTATTAGATAAAATAAAAATGAATATTGAAATGATATTGGTTAATAAGAAATTATGTAAATTTGCATTATATTTTTATTTAGGAAGATAATGAAAGTACTTGACGAGTCATGCTTGAGATAAGGGAAAATATTACTTAAATCCTCGTTTTAAATTTTGTGAGGATTTATTTTAAAAATAATTATATTTCTTTTATATGTTTTTATTATTTAGTAAATTTATTTTGTGAAAAAAATAACAATAAATGAAATTTTATTCTTCTTTCATTCATTGTTTTTCAAAATATTTTATTTTTATGGAATTTTTCACTTTAATTACAAAAGAAAAAATGAATGTTATTTTTTAATGTCTAAAGTGAAAAGAACATCTATCTACAAGAAAACCATTATTTCATGTTTGGATTCCATTAAAATATATCATGTTTTCTTAAAATACAAAAAAAAATTCCTTTTTCATGGTATTTTTGTATTGATAATGTGTTTTTAAGAGAAATGGTATTTTGATATATTATATTATTTATCACATGGGTTTACAAGAGATTTTCAAAGGTTTTATTTAAGATATTTTCCATCTAAATTTTTTTATGAAGGGTTATTCACCATTTTAGATCATTAGTTTAATTGATAGAGCTAATTTGATTGGTGTGTCCAGAAATCACCAGGTGATTCTGTTATAGACTATTTGATGATTTCTCCAAGTTAGTGCTTCAATTAATTGGGTAATGGTTATTTTATATAATGAATAATATTTGAATTCATCTATATGGTAATTCTAATTTAATGGTATTTTATGGTTTCTAAGAATATTTTTTCCCATGGTACCTACATGAATTATCTATTGTTATTAATAATTTATCCTGGAAATTATTTGATTTAATAAAGAAAGATAATGTTCATTTTAAAGGGAGATTGATTCTATTTTTTGGGTAAAAGGTATATATTTAAAAAATGGGGTTTCATGGGTATTTATGTTTTTCAAAGAACTAGTGGATCTCTTCTTCTTATGTCCCTTACTGAACTTATTATTCTCATCCCATGTTTTAAAATATTTTTCAAATGTATTTATAGATTATTATGGAAAAAGATGAGTTGACGATTAAATTTTATAAGATAAGTCATAAAAATAAAACATGTTTCATTTTATAATTTTTCATTGGAAGAAAAAATGTATATTGAGAAGAAGTGCCCACTTTCTAAAATATTGGATTGTTACATAAGGGTAATGACTTAACTCTTTAAAAATACAAACCTAAAATATAATTTGTACTAAAATAATGTAAATTGTTGTTTAATGTCACCAGAATATTTAATGTTTATTGATGGGTCCATAAATCAATAGTAATCCCATGATTACCAATGAAATTATTTTATATTCTTATGTGTATGATAGAAATCTATGTCTTATGCCAATGTTATACTCCCATGGATTATTTTATTTGATTATTTTTTGAATCATATATTATGAACTATGAGGATTTACTCTATGACTTCAGATTGTGATCTATGACATTCTTGGTATGATTTTAAAATGTTATTCTCAAGTACTAATATAATTATTCACATGTTATGTTTACGTGGTCATTGATATCTACATTATTTACCCTTATATAGTATCCAAGATCACCATTTTTATCTATCATTTCCCAAGGTTTGGAGAAAGTTATTAATTTTTATATGTATAACAATGGAGTTGGTTATAAACAATATACTAGGATATTATGTTGTTAACTTATGAACCTGTCATTTATAAATCTATGATTATAATGGCTTTAGAACTTTATGATTTCAGCATGGATGATTATGTAATTAAAGTGAATATTCATTTAACAAGATTTAATATCTTTGTATGGAGTGTATAGGTATGTATTGATAGTATTAGAGAATGGTTTAATGTTCCTTTTGAATCTATTATAAGAAAAACGTTCTGAGAAAATGTCACAACCCCCTCCCCCCAAAACCACAACAATGTTGGGAGAGAGATAATAAACTCTAAGTACCACCAACAGTAGGCATTGGATTAGAGACTTGAATCAAGGGTATAAAATTATGATAGAATGATATGGATTAAACTATATAATAAAATTAGGATTTGGAGATAATTTAAGAAATAACCAAACAAAATACAAAATGTAATATAAAATAAAACACAAAACCATCCCATAATGCAGGAATAATGTAATATAATACTGATAAACGTCTCTTAATATTCCAAAATACATATCTATGTCAACGACTCAACAAAAACTCTATCATACCTAGTAATTTCTAGATGAGTCTCCAATGTAATCTTAGAAACCTAAAAATATTTTATATATGTAGGGTGAGTATAAAAGTTATACATAGTATGGATATAAACAATTAATCAAGTTCACATGTGAAAAGACAATGCTAATGAGTAAGTGTACAAACAGAAAAACCAACAAGATCATATACATGTCATCTATCAAAACCAAGCCTCACAAATTTCTCACTCCCTAGACCACACATCTGGTATAATAATATAACATTAATACTATAGAAAATAATGGAACCCGCTACCGCTTACCTATTGATTTTCCACTCTCAGGCCCAACATTAAATGACATGTGCTATCATCCCTTCCAAACACATCACATCACATATAGGTTCACACATCTCATGAAAAGACACATGGCCTATCTATGATATGGTTTGGGATAAATCCTCACCTACCACACATTCGCATGTTCTAGCACCTCATGCAATCATTAGGAACCATCACATCACATATCACTCAAATTAACATGGCTTGTCACATCTCTTCCCATAAACAGGGTATTATGGTATCATTAACTTTATGGAAACCAACCTGATTCCCTCCTACCACTATGAATGACCACCCCCACATATCACAGATCATCACATCCATAACAAATCACCACTCGCCAGAATACATATGGGGCCTCACTACACACCTCACCTAAAGAAACCTTGTGTATCACCACACACATCTCTAGAAGATAGACTAGACATATCTACAGAAGTAAGAGTCAGGAAGAGGGGGTTTCGATCCATCTATATCACCACCATCCAAGATATTGGGTAAAACACCCAGAACCTAGAATCTCTTAGTTTTGGAAAGCTTATCCAAATAAGGTGTGTTGTGGATAAAATGATCATAAACATTCTTGATATATAGATTGCACACATTACCCAATCTATGAGTTTAAAACAACTATAGCAGTGTTCACCACATGACCACTACCGTACCACACATTAATAATCCCAACTCCCATAACCATTTTATGGAACACATTACACCACCACACATAACCAAAAATCATTTTCCACTTTAAATAACATTTTTTTACCACATTATAGATAAAACACATTTCGCCAACACTCATTACTAAGAAACTTCATTTATATTTAAAAATATCATATTTTATTTGATTAATATAAATCATTTACTATATGTTAAATATCATCCCATTATTTATTAATTTACCATCCCACATTTTTTCATTCCATGAAAATACATTATTCTACAAAAAACTTGGAAACTAATTCAACCATGCATCTCCACAACTAGCCTAAATCATATAACTATCACCACATAAACACACATCCACCACAATCATTATGTGAAGTTACTCAAGAAAAATTACCCAAGACGATGCACATAATGCATCTCAACCAAATCTCAAAAAATAACCACCACACACAAAAACCAAAAACATTTCAACACACATCATCACCATCATGAGAAATAAACTATATTCACTACACCAACATCACAAGACAACCATTATACACTATAACCACACCAAAAATTCCCACATTATATCTACTATGCACCATATCACACAACTTCTCATTTCTCATCCATTACACACAACATCTTAAAACATACCACATCTCATACATCCTAACCAACCATGTTGCATCACAACCTTTCACAAAATAAAATACCATTTGATCATAACCACCGCTTCACAAATTCCCAAACAAAATAGTTAAACATAACTAGAGAATGAACATGAAACAACATACATATAAATTTTAAAATTTATAGGGTCTTTAATCACATTACCTATTTATTTAGCATGCTTATTATCACACAAACCATGTTTCAAAGGGAAACACTTTTTATCTACATATTCATTATTTAATAATTTATTCAGGGTTTTATTACATAGAAACACAACAAGAATATGAAGTCATATCAATTATTGTTAAAATAAGGCATCCTATAGCTATTATTTGTATTAATGTAAAGAATCATGGTCAATATCATCAACAATATATATCAAATTTGTAAAGAATGAAATATCTCCCCATAAAAATATTTTTATATTATTGAAATTAATAATATATATTATTTCAACCCATACTATCGTATAAAAGAAATAAAAAAAATTATACCCAAAAGATTACACATAATTGTTTTTGGAACAATGATTACCTACCTCGAAAAAGCTTTCTGATATCACTGCACACTATAGAGTGAAGAAGAAAAAACCCAAAAACCAAAACTTCATGAGAAAACCCTGGATTAAAAAATCACTATAGGGTTAAAAAAATGGATCCGAATATATCTCAAACAAAACCAATAACACCGCATTGAATCCTTAAAACATCTCCTTTCACATATAACATTCCTCATAAGTCTTAATTAAACCTATACTGATAATCTAATTGTTATGGTGTAAACCCATTTTACGATCTTCACCTCAGCTGGATACAAGTCATAAACCACAATAAAATCATGCCATAAACCAGAAACTAATTTTTGAAACCCATATTTTTTGGTTTTTTAATCCATATTTAGTATTTCTATAGATCCATCCTCCATCAAACCTCCACAAACCTCCTCTAAACACCTCAGACTACTGAAACTAGAAAAGCAATACAACAGAAAGAAACATACCAATTCATTAGATGAATTTCAAACAATTCTCACCCTCAATAATCAAAACAATTCCCATAGAACATAAAGGATTAAAAAAACATGTGAGATTACTTCGAAGGACTTCATCACACCTTGAATGTCACCACCATCCAAACACATCAGAAAGAAACTCCCACAAAATATCCCATGCAACCACATCACCAACTCTCACCAGGAAGAACACCAAGAAAACCAGAATCATACAATATGAGAACATATTCTATATAACCACATAATAAAAAAAAATATCAGTCTCTATATAGCCTGAACCATAAACATCGAAAAATAATTTAAAAAGTACCTTGATCACAATAATCAATGTAATCCATCTTCTATGTCATGTTATTATTTAATCTGGGCGTCACTCACTTCTTCACATAGTTTTAATCGCATTAGTGTATAATGTCTCATTATTAAGATTTAGTTCCACCTCCTTTTAAAATATCGAAATATTTATCACATGTCACACATCACACAACAATAATAAACAAGACATAACATAAAAAATCAAGATCCAAATATCCCATCAAAATAAAATATATATAGAGAAAGAAAAACAAAACTCAAAATAGATATAGGTATTGGGAATACATCTACGCTTCATACTCCTGAGTACCCTCATCTATGAGACCATTCCACCAAAACACATGACCCAAAAGAATGGTTCATCCATGTAGCACCCACTCATGATTATCCCGGAACTATATTGGTTTCTCCACAAACGTCGCATCGTCCATGATATCTGTCACTATCCCAATCAATGATATGGGAGTTATTGTGAATATACTGACATATATAAGACACATAGAATACATAATGCATCCTTTATAACCATTGTGAAAGTTCCAACTGATATTTAAACTCACTAATACACCGCAAAATCTTAGATTTCCAAACAAAATAGTATTAAATCTTACACCCCCTACTATTCGTCCGCTACTCTCATCAAGGGGAGACTCTCAGGAACACATGGTCCCTAACCTTTAACTCTGATAGGATACACCTAAGACCAACATTGGCCTCTTAAATGCCATGTATTGCCCTCATATTCTCTCAATCTAAATAGATATTATCAGTCATGCCCTATACCAGATTAGGACCAAGAACTAATAACTCTAAAACCTTCATCTAGCATAATTGAGGATTGTCTATACAATGCATCATATGAGGTAAAAATAATGGAAGAGAGATATATGTTTGTTTAAGAAAAAATGACTAGATCTAATTTCCTTGTTTATTATCCCCCAATGTCAAGGAAGCTAGATCACGACATATCTCGTAGCGTACTAATGGTTTGATCCTTATTCACGTCTATT
Organism: Viscum album; assembly: GCA_963277665.1. Lineage (NCBI taxonomy): Eukaryota > Viridiplantae > Streptophyta > Magnoliopsida > Santalales > Viscaceae > Viscum > Viscum album. The sequence continues at coordinate 1,145,345,037 of OY728140.1, forward strand.
CCAAGGGTGGAAGGAAATGTTAAGGTGTGACTAGGAGCTGAAAGCATGATTCAATGTCATCCATACTAGTAATATAAAACTATTTTCCCAATTAGATATAATGTTCCTTAGTACCCCATGAATCCTAACCACACCATCCACATATTTCCTCTCCAAGACATCCATGGTTCTCAACACATGGTTTTCTAGAAAATGATCTGAATTCGTCAATTCGTCCTCTATCAGTCAATATTCATCAAAAAATCATTGAGACATGGGTATATATGTGAATAAATCCATTTACATGGATTCCCACATCATCTCTGGAATATCCAAGGACAAAACAAACAACCCAGAACACTATTATCCGCTTTCACCTACTGGTAAACCAGACACCTTGTACAATCTCTACCTCTAAACTTATAATCCCTTGTAATAAATCCATCCCATCAATATGTGATACATCATTGTCCTTGAGTGATGAAATTCTAAAGGTGAGGTTTGAAACTCATTGAGAAATATCCCAAGAATATCCTATGGAATAAACAACCTCCATTGAAAAACACCTATTTCTAAACATCCATTGACCATCCCTAAGAAGAATCACCATTGTCCAGACAGTAATGATTCACCTTCATCTCTATGTCTCCAAACATAGAAACCTCCACCTTTTATATCATGGAAGAATCCATACTCATTTGATAAAGAAAAACATGGACACTACTATCTCCAATGTAAAATGCATCACTGTACCCTCCTCCATCCCTTTCCAAACATCCACAGCTTCCCAAACCACTTGTCCTTACGGATTAAAACTCAATGTTTCAGTAACCACAATACACTTTAAAAGGGTTTAAGAGATATAAAAAATAAAATAATGAATAATCTTTACCTATCACTACTGGATTAAATTTAAATCTGATTAATAGAAAACTTATTTCTTGCTTTATTTTTTGTGAAACCCACAAATCCCACACCGATGATGTTATTACACCACATAATTAATGAGAAAACAACTGCTACCAACTCCAAATAAAAGGATTTTATAGTTATTATATTGGTGAAGTAACTAACTGGACACATTAGTGATAATTACTGTCTTTTACAACAACGATAATCACAAACCTCGACGGGGCACATCGTTGAAGACCTCAAACAACACACCCTCCTTAGGAAACTGATGAAATATATCACTAACAAACTTCTTCATTGGGTAACAAAATTCAATCTTATATTGATCACTCAAAAAAATCTATATCCTTCTTTGTAAACATTTTTACCGGGGCTTCAACAATAGATAAATCATGTATAAACCTTCTATAATAACCTACTAGACCAAAGAAACTCAGAACATTTTCCATATTCTTGGGTGATACCCAAAAACCTAATTTCTTATATCTCATACTTTTCAACTACCACAACCTGATGAGACACTACGTGTATGAGGAAAACCACCTATTGGATCCATATTTTACACCTTGAAAAGATCCCATAGAACATGTGGTGTCGAAGGACCTAAAAAACTACTCTAATATGCTTGATATGATCGTCATATAAAATGGATTAGATAAATATATATTCGATGAATATGATGATAGAATGGTCCAAGAACTCATGAAACATGGATTTTTGGAGACCCATAAACATGAATGGTGTATTGGTAACACCAAAAGACATGACTACAAACTCGATTTATATATACATGAATCTGAAATAAGTCCTCAGAATATCCTAATCATTTAACCTCAATAGGCAATATCAATACCACAAAAAAATCTTCAAAAACCAATTAGAACATTTAAATTGTTTAAATAGATCATCTATCCTCAGAAGAGGTGAATGGTTCTTCACTAGAACTTGATTCATCTTCTAGAAGACTACACTTAGCCTCATACAACCATATTCCTTCATTAAAAAACACTAGAAAACCCCCAAAAGAAATGTTGTTTAAAAAAAATCACAATAAATCAGATCACTAAAATAATTCCTTGTGTTTCACAATTCCATAGGTTCCATTTAATAGGGAGACATCAAAATTGGAGATGTTACCGACTGTAATTATATCATCAATATGATGTCACATTGTGGGTCTAGTGGCATAAACTCATCTAGGAAAACATCCAAGTAATCTTGTAAAACTATAAGAACAACCTCCAACTTAAATTTCACTAATATATCAACCAATCATCGGAAAATAGACTCTTCATTCATAAAACGCATTTTATAACCACACTCGGCAATGAACTCAACTCATTGTCCCTAAACATCAAAAAATAAAACACTCCTCTCCATGTAGTTGTTGACTACACACATGAAATACAATAAATCCTTACCAAGGATAACATTATACGAATATATATTTATTAAAAATAAATATCACACTAAATGGTTCTTCCCCCATCAACATATTTCATCTATAGAACACATCAAAGAAATATGGATGCCCAACTGGTGTAGATAACACCAGGCGTACTAGAAGCCTCTCCACAACCATTACCAAATCACATATCAAATAAGGAATGCAGGATTTTAAGGCTCTTAAATAATATAAAAGAATAAAAAAGTTTTGTATTTAAAGTAATCATTCCTCTATGAACTCCCATATCCACTAGCATGGATACCACTAATGCATGCATTTGACCACACCCATCCCCCCTTCCCTTTTTTGCTGGCCTCTATGACCAATCGACCAGAACCCTTTGGATAGGTTCCATCACGAGGATAACCTATTCTAACTCCACATACTCTTGGAGGGTGAATAGACATTGGAAATCCTTTCTTCTCAAACTAAATAGAAGGAAAGTGATGCTTCTACCAAAAAGGGGCCTGAGAACCCACCTAAAATGACCTTTCCAGAATAATAGGGAGTAGATCCTAGGGGGAATATGTCCTCCACAAACATATCATGAAAATAGAAAACCCCAATTTGTTAATCAAAATTAAATATTCCAATAATTTTGAGAAATGATCTATCATTTTTTACTCTCCATATGTCCAAACAGTTACTGCCTAAATGCCCATGACCCACTCCCTATATATCTACTGCTTGAAGAACCCTTCAATCCACTCTCACATAACTAAACTCCCAAGAAAATATTCTTTTTGATAATATCACAATCTTTATACACATCATGATACATCAGGAGAGTGAATTGTTTGACCACATACCAGATCATTGGGTGAAAATCCTTCTCCGTACATCAGGCTCTGGACTTCTCATCTGGGAAAGCATCTGGAGAAAAGTGAAGAAGTTCCATGAAACTTATCCCAATATCCTATAAATTAAAAATCCCATTATGAAGGGAGATAAACTATAACTCTTTTCTACTCACATTGTGAATGATAAAAACTCTGCTCAGAAATCCCTGTGAATGTCATGGAATAACAAATACGCCTCATTATGGTCACCAAAAACTAATTTAACCAATGACATGTAGACACCCACTTCTGACTTACTGTTATTAACACTTATAATTCATCCCCTGGTCAGATCAAATTGAAAGGGATCTCAAGCTCCTCCAGCCAGCACTTTGTCTCCATATATGAGTTTATCCCCTCAAACATTCATGAACGTGGCCACTGAAAGGATTGAAAAGATCTATTTCAAACCTCTTTATCTTCTTCTAGGCAACCCTATAATTATAATCTAGAATATCTTGTGGAACCTCAATCGCTTGAGCCACTCACAAATTATGAACATGATCCTTTCCTAAAAATAAATTAGAACATCCTAATTATGGTTGCATGGAATTTTATTAGGATTATTTATTTTAATAATTTTATTTTCATATAATAAGACAATTAAAAAATAATCAAAATCAATAATGATGCGAGTACCTCCCCAAAGTATCTACTATACAATAAATTCCACCTCACATTGTCATTCAATAAGCGCAGACTTTGTTTGATGAATCATGGGAGAGCTAAAATAATGTTTTTTATCTAGTCTCTCTCGCCAATGTCATGCACAATGATCAACAGACACCGTTTCCCATCCAACCCAAAAAACAAACCTCATACCGACTAACTCCAAATTCCATCATATCTTTTAACCAAATCATCTAGTAATCACTCTTCCAGGACCCCTCCCCTAAAATATATTGAAATGAAGTGAGAGAAATAATGACCCCCTGATTCCCACTTCTATTAGGCCCTAGATTGGAAATAGGAACCAAGGGAATAAAAAGCATACTATATGGGATGAATTACCCTCTATAATGAAAATATGAATGGGAAATAGGATAAAATACCAGTAAATAATTATTATTGGTAATATAAATGAAAAACCCAAACCACCATAAAATTCATGTAGCTATTATAACGATACATACATATGTATCCAAATATACCAAAAACATTTCTATAATAATAAACCAACAACAACTCCAACCTTGAAAGTAATGTTCAGCTCTATCTCCAAATTCCTCATGGAAACATGGAAAATAGTTTATATATATTGGGTGAGAATAACATGTATACTTATTAGGGACATAACCAATTGATATTTTTCACATGTGAAAAGAGAATTCTAATGATCCAGTAAACAAACAAAAGACCAAACATGCACCCATACAAATCATCTAACTAAACCCATCATTCCCCTATATCACTCACCATATCATGCATCCAATATAGAAATTTAACATCGATATAATAAAATATAAAGTCACCCTTCTACCCCTTATCCAATTATTTACTACTCTCACACCCCAAAGTAGAACATAATATGCTCCCATACTTTCAATACACATCACGTATCATCACATCATATGTCACCCAAGGATTTATGGGCCATAAATGATCTAGGTTAAGAGACATCCATTCCTACCCGACCCTCACCAGCCCTTTCATTTCATGTTAGCATAAATAACCATCACATCATGTCTCACCTGAAGACACATGATCCATCTCATATCATCTCATCACATAACTAGGGAAACAAGGTAACATGAATGTGATGGAAAAAAACCTCATTCCCTCCTCACATCATGCATGACCCTCAAATTATATCATATATCAACATAGACTCCTTGTATCATGACTCTCCTAAAAAAAAACTAAGTCATCACTAAAAAACTTTCTTAAAGGAATATGGATCATCACAAATCATGTCCCCAATAGATACATGTTCTATCACTTCTGAAGGAAGTGAATGGAAGAGGGTTTATCCCACTGCATGTATTACCACCATCCGAGATGTTGAGGAAAACAACAATAACCTATAACCTAGAAGATTTGTAATTGTGATAGAACTTGAGTGGGGAATGAATATAAATAGTATATAACTTATATGATATATAGATAGAATACATTTCCCCATATATGATTTCTGAATAACTACACCCGCCCACACAACATCACCACTATTTTACCAAACATAAACTATAAAATCCACTTCAACTATTATATAAAATACATTAAACCACCACAAATTACTATACAGAAATTACATATTTCATTTATAGGTTTCACTATGTGATGATATGAAATGTTTCAATAACTTTCATTACTATGAAAATTCATTGACATTAACCCAACTCATATTTCATTCAATTAATTTAATCCATTTATACCACATCAACTATCGTCCTATTATTTGTTCATTTACCAAACCAAATTATATCATTTAAGAATCATAATTTATTGCATGGCTAACCAGGAATCTAACACAACCAAAAACCCTCCATTACTATCCCAACTAATACAACCATATCCATAGTATAACACATCCACCATCATCACCACAACACATCTACAAATCGAAATCATTAAAAGAACCAGGTATCATGTATATAAAATACACCTCAAAATATAATTCTTTCACACAATAATGACACTTCAAAACCATACATCATATCCAATACACACCAAACCTCTACTCACCAAAACTACTGTGCCCCACAACCACACCACAACTACCAAAATCACATCCACTTTACATCACATCATGAAATTTTCCACATCTCGTTCCTTATACACCACATCACAAAAATTATGTCTCATCCATGCCAACCAACCATATCGCATCACAAATATTCATACTAAAATTCACACCTTATTATCACCACCAACTCTGAATAGATCAAACCATGCATGTACACACAACATTCATAAGAAGACACAAAAACACACATCTAAAATCTATAATTATTCAATGGATTTAATCACATTACCTTGTTATTTGGAAAGATTATCACCACCAAAACTAGGATTAAATGTGAAACAATTTTAAGGAATATAAATGTTATTTAAACATTTATTCATGGCGAGACTACACATAAACACAATAATGGCCTCATGGAATATCATCTACATTTCAAAAAAGGCTTCCAGTAGATGTGATTTTCATTATTGGAAGCATGCATGCACAATATCAAATACAACATATATCTATGTAGTAAATCATGCTAATACTCCCTGTACCCATAAATTTCAACTATATCGATTAATTATACTATCTATTTAAACACTTAAATTCCCCAAAAATGAATTAAAAATCAAGAAAATGTCACAAATATCATATAAAATGAGTGATAAAGAGGATTTCTGACCTCAAAAATGATTTCAGATCACAATTTACATAAGAGGGTGATGATAAAACATCCCACAATCCACAAACCTATGAGAAAAGCCTAGATCAACCTATAATAAACAAAAGTGTTTTAAAGAATGAATCCCAACATATTTTAAACAAACCCAGCAACACTATAATGATTCCTCGAGATAAGTACAATGTAAAATGGGTTAAGGGAGGATAAGTCACCACTAATGGCCAATAATAAACAATATGAACCTAATGTTAAAGGTGATGGAAGATGGGATGAAAACCATCTAAAAATCACATGGTGTTTATCTACAATTATAGAAGGATTAGTGGCTAATTTAGAGGGATATCAGCTAAAAAAAACATATGTTCAATACCAGTCTCCCGACTTATTGTGTAAATGTGGAGTTTATGTTGTAAATTTCACAGATCCAAAAACATGTATTGTAAACTCCCATTTCAATCCATAAGTCCCATGAATCCTCAACTTCCTCTACAAAATATGGGTTTTAAGGTTCAATTAAATGAACTCCATAAATTATATTCTTATGTAGTAAACCCATTTTTTGTTCTTCACCTCAACCACATAAAATCTCTAAAACACTATCCACAAGAGCCATAAACAAAGAACTTGTATTATTATCCTTTATTTTATAGTATAAAAATTCTTAGTGTATTTATTTTTCCACTCCAACCTCCACTAAACCTCATATATCCTCTTATGAACAACTATGTTTACCAAAAATAGAGAATTAATGTGTTGGGAAGGCATAGACCATTATAGAACTCTTATGATAGTCCTATATAGAGTATAATTCACTATGTTATGTTAATGAAAGGAGTTTGGTTTCCTAGAAAAAAATACATGCCTAGATACTACTATAGGATGTAGTTTTTGAATGGATATATCTTGGGGTAATGTCAATAAAAAGAGTTGGTTATGTTTATCATTACCATTTTTATAGTGCATGGTGAGTGTTCACTTACTACAAACCTAGTCTAACAATCATAAAGGATAAGCATGATATAATTCAAAATTGTTTATGAACCATCATTAATGTTGTGAATAGATGAGGATAATGAATGAAAATGGTTTAACAAATGGTGTCATTAATTAGAAAAAGCATTCATGATTTAGCAATCCAAGGAATGATATTTTAGTATTTTTTACTATGATTATTATTTATCACAATATGGTTTCTATTTCTATTAAATTATTTTAACTGGGAGTATTTGAGTTAACACTAAATGTTATGGACAATGTAATGATTTTAAATATTAGAATCCAAGTGAAATGGGAGTTTTATTATGAAAATTTGTGTTTTTTATTAATAGTTTATCTTGAACAATGACTAACAATATCAACTTAGATGAGTTTCCTGGAACACCTAAGAATATTAAAATAGGGTTTCATGAATACCATAGAGGGAAAAAGATTATATTTCATACTTATCACATATATTGGAAGAAGAAATCAAGGAAATACATAAACCGAATGATAATATTTTTTATGTATTGAAAATAATGAAGTAGGGATGTTATGTTTTGTGGATAGATAAAGATTTTTGTTAACACAATGAATATTAATAAATTTTTTCATATAATATCATCTATGGATAAATGTTATAAAATTAGAGAAAATGGGGATGATTCAAATCAATTTCCCAATGTGAAAGATATAAAAGAAGATCAACAAGGTTGTAAAAGTTAAATATTTACTATTAATGATGATGAGAATATAGTAGAAATACGAAATGAAGGATGTATTAAGGAATCAGATGATGAATACTAATTAATGATTTAAGAAAAAAGTGGAATGTTTTAAGAGTTTATGTGTTGGAATTTGATAAATGTGTTTTTAGAAGAATTTTCTCAATGTTATTATGGTAATAAGAACATGAAATGTTCTAGGATTTTTTTGTAATATTTTTTTAAGGATTTAAAATAAGAAATTGAATAGGAATAATGACCAAGAATAGTTATTTAATGGTGGGGATATATTTTATGGATAAAAATTATTAAAATATCATTACCATTAATATTTTATTAATTTTGAGATAAAAATTAGTGGTATGAATAAAGAGATTATTCTTATTGATAAGGTATATGAGGCAATACTAATGTCTTTGGATGTGATTAGTTAATAGATAAAAAATTATTTTATTTTATCATTAATGGTATTTATAGAATTGTTTATTTAATGAATATATTTGATAATATGTGATTTTATATATGGAATGTGGAGATAATTATTTTTTATGTATTTATATTTTAAATGAGGTTTTATTATAATTCAGTTTATTACCTATTTTTAAGAATATCTGATCACGGTATTTACATATTTGGTATGTGACATGTAGAAAAAAATCATATTGTTTTGGGGATTAATGTTAAAATGATTTTGAAAATTTAGTGCAATTGGTTATAAATTTATGGATTATGAATTTGGATAGATATTTTTTTGGAGATTATTAAAGTTAACTACATGTAGGATGGATTAAGTTGAATTTTGGGTATTATTATAGAGGTTTTACATATTAATGTATTATATTTATCAATATTGTATAACTTATTCTATCTATTTTTTTTATGATTACAATATACATAATGAATTAATTATCTTTATTTTCTAAATATTAGGTTCTCTTAAATATTCTTTTTATTGATTGTGGCATAAAAACTCATATAATATTAATTTAATAAGGTAATAGTTATAGTGTAAATTGATCAAAGCACATCTAAAGAATTAAATTTTCCTTATGATATAGGATGAAATAAGGTAATTATACTTTTTCATGTTTATTATCTTGGTATTTAAAAAGTCTATTAACATTCATAAAATTATCATAAAATAAAATTATATATATATACCTTCATTTATAAGGATTCAAAGGTATTCTCACCCATCTAATATTTATGGTTTTGTAGATGATAACACTCTTCTGAATATGTTATCTACTACTCTATATTAGCAATTTTGGGTTAGATTTCCCCTCTATATCCATATTTTTACATCCCACCAATTTTATACAATGTTTTAACCTAGTTTATCATAATTATAGGTCACCTTTATATTTTTTATTCCCTCTTTTTATGATGATTTTTTATTAACCCTTTTGATGATGTGAGTTTTTCAAGCAAGATTTTTTAAATGTAAAACTGCTGATTATTAAGAAATTTCTAAAATTAAAGGGACAAAATAAATTAAATTGTGGATAATTTAACACTTCAATATTATTTAATATATTTCTCTTTAAATAATTTGATTTATTTGATAACATGTGTTATACTCTACATTGAGTTTTGATGATCCAAAATTCAATTAAAATGTTATTATTTAAATATTACTATTATGATATTGAAATTAAATTTTGTGGTTTGAATAGGAATATACACATTATAAAATAAACATAATTAAGTTGGTTAATTCATTGGAAATAATTACTATTTTTTTGTGTAGTCATTTTATGCTTTAAAAATGTATTTTCTTCATAAATGATTCTTATAACTTTTTGTGCATCAAACATATAATTATTTTCTCTGAATTTATGAATTTTTATTTTAAAAAATATAATTCATTTTTTTGAAAATAAATTAAAATTAACAATGTTTGAAATTTTTGTGTTTTTCTAATGATATTGAATTTTTAGTGACTATTGAAAAATATAGTTTTTATTAACATTTCATTCATTTTAATTAAAAAATCCCAATAACTTATTGAGTTGGATCCCAAATTAATATAAAATATCTTTATTTAGAAATAATATAATTAATTACAAATCAATAGACATGATATGTAATCTTGGTAGAAAAAATCATTTTGACTTAAAACTACTTTTTTATTTAGAATCCTTTTTTTCATGATTTATGAGAAATTTCTAAATGAATTTATACCAATTATAGAGATTTATTTTAAAAATAATGGTTTCATATTTGGAACTGTAAAAGTTAATATTGTTTTACAAGGAAAATTTAATTTTTTTTTCTATAATGAATCGTAAAAAGAGTAAGAAAAATTCCCCATAGTAAAATGGTAAATCATGTAAAAAAAGTTAACACTAATAGATAAGGCCATAATTTTTTTTCTACAAACTAATTTGATAATGGTATTTCAATAATTATCAAATTTCCTTTATATTTAATGGATTATGGGACACATGTTTGAGAAGATAAACTATATAAATTTTCAAGTAATGAAAAAGAAGGAACACCATTTTCTTTACATTAAATTTATTTTATACGTTTCCATTGGGATAAAATAAGTTTTGAATAACTATTAATGGTTTTTTGAGCCTAATAAAATTATTTTAATTATTATAAATTAATTTTAATTATTTTATATTATATAATTAGATTAAATTCTTAATAAATTTCAATACACTATTTCAACAATTAATATAAAAATATACGAATGACTTTAAAAATATTAAATTTAATATAATTGGGTTGATTTATGGTGTTACATGATTTATGAATATAAATTTATCTTATTATTGAAATTTTAAATTATTATATTGAAATTCCATCATTTTTTTGTGTCATTAATGTCAAATTAATTGAATAGTGTAAAAATTACATAAATGATATTTGATGAAAATAATATTTTATAAAATTGGATGACAATTACAAAAATATTTAATTTAGAAAAGGTGAATACTCTATGGTTAATAATCTCATTCCATGTCCATTTATGGACCAATTTTAACCTTATAAGTAAAATTATATCCCACTAAACATAAAATATATCTCATTTCAGTTAATAATAAAATAGGCAGACTAAGGAGTTAAACCAAAAGACAAGATTTGAAACACCATTTAAACTTTTAAAAAATTTATATGATGATTTTATTTCAACAATATCCGAATCCATATTCTAATATGTTCACTTTTGGAATATTTTTTATAAAAAATGAATGTTTTATATTTTAATATTTTAAGGAATTATAAAATTTCCATATCCCCACTTACAAATGGGAGCCATTCCTTTCACGTATTTACACCACTTTGAGCTATTAAATAGAAAAAAAACCTAATGCACATCCTAGTGGTTTTTTATTCCTATAATAATAATAATACTAAGATCAATAAAAGGATATGTAATAGAGGCATTTCAAAGAATAGGTAATCACTTTAATGGATCACATTTTTTCAAATGTTATTTAACATTTTATAAATATCTTTAATTTTTCATGAAATAGTAATTATGTTACCCCAAAGTAATTAAATGTTATTATTATTATTAAAACAACATTATAGACTGTTTTTTCCAACAAATGGGACATAAAAATATTTTTCAGGCGTATATTCAGCTTACTATCAATTAATTGGGATACAATTATTTTATTATCCCCATATTTTATTGATGGGTATTATTATTTGTTTATCTTTTATATATTATATTTATAGCATATTTATTATTTTTGCATTATAATATCTTATCCATATTCTTAACTTCTAATTCATAGTAAAATGATAGTGTCAATCATCTAGTCATGTGGACTACCACCTCCACAATGAAATGTGAGACGTTCTCCATTTCTATTTTACATGGATTAATATAATAACATATTTGATGAATATATATGATATATATACTATAATAATGATTCTATAATGGTTATTTATTATTTATCATTAATTATTTTCATCCATTAGAAAGTGAAAACATTGTTCATTCGTATAAATGACCTACTATCTCAATGATCGGTGTAATTGATTTTTATTTATCTAAATTTAATAAATTAATCTATATATATATCGAATATATTTAAAATTTATATCATGAGTAACATTCTAAAGATTATTGAACCATGATCAATGTACAATAATCAAAACTATCAAACCCAAACATATATGAAAAACAAAGCAATTGTCACTAGGAATAGAGATTTAAATTAAAATTGTTAATAAAATTGTAATAAATGGTTATAAGTGAATAATATATTTTATGATATATATATATATATATATGTGATTAAGGTTATATAAAATATTTATAACAAATATATATTTATTATATAGGTGGTTTGAACATGTATGAAGGAATTCATACTTGAGGCAAGGATTTTATGTTAAAATATCATTCTTTATCAAGATTGTTTATGATTATACATCCATTGATAAAACAAAGCGATATTCATACTATAAATGTCAATGTTTTTTTAATCCTATGGTTATTTCTAGATAATAAATTATATTCTTAATTTTTATTCTCTTTAAGTAATCATGATTCAAAATATTTTTTAAAGAAAAATTGACGTTATTTCCCTCTTCGACCGAATATCCTTTCTCTTCAAGGAACTTGTATTCGTAAAATGAATACAAGAATATTTTATTTCTTATCCAATTATGTTTTAATGAAATTTTTATCCATGATTGAGTTTTTAAAAAAATTAAAAGGAATATCCTTTATATTTTTTGAATGAGGTACTTTTTCTTTTTAGATTAATTGTGGTATGAGTAATTATTGTGACATATATGGTGAAAATATATTTAGTGGAATGAACCCAGTGAGAATAGAGATGGTGTCTAATACCTTTATATTTGTATGATTTAAATGATTAAAATCCTAATGTATGGAATATTTTAGTAGTCTTGGTAAACTAGATACATACATGAGTCTTGTATTACAAATAAATATACTAATTAAAACACAATTTTTTAGGGTAATAACATTATTCCATATAGATTATCCTTGAATATATTTCCTAGTATACTTCATGTAATCCTAGGGAAAGGGAAAATAATAATGGTGAACTCAAATCCTTAGTAAGGGTACTTTACAATAGAATCAATAAAGAATCAATTAAAATAGTCAATATTAAAAGGTAATAACTGAATACACATGACATGTAATCAATAAAATTAGAAGGAAGTGCATAAAATTTATGGAATGTTAAATAACTTAAAACACATGCCATTTAAAATTACTGGATAAGGCTTAATGAATATGGAATGATAAGAAACTGAAACACATTCCACATAACCAATAAATAGTGATTGAAAAGAATACATATATATGTCAATAAATTAATCTCATGTATAATAAAAAATAAATAAATTATAAATAAGTGAATTTATTAATTATTAGATTTCATGTATTTGGAATATGAACCACTACCATCAAGACTGTTGGTCGGAGTGGATAATCAAATAGGGGGTGAATTGAGTACTATTTAAAATTTCTATTAAAAATATTCTTATTAAAAATCCCCAAATTGAATAAAAATTAAAATGATGTGAATTTATAAAGATTGTATGTTTTCAATTAGTTTCTCAAAAGATTGATTATTTCTCAGTTAACTCAATATGAAGATTAGTTAACTTTTGTCACTAACTTACTAACTAAAAAAAGTTACAAACACATTCTAGTTTAACTATAAGAGTTACATTAAAATTGATTTATATCTCAAAGTACTTATCAGTGTAATATTCAATATACATTAAAACAAAATAAAAAAGCACAACAGTTTTAACCAAGAGGTTCAGTCTCAAGATGAGACTTAGTCATCTCGAACAATTTATTTAAACTTTGATCCACACCCTGGATCGTGTTTAAAAAACAGTACAAAGACTGTACAGGTCTTATGACCTCTACCACAATTCTACATGGGACACAAAACAATAGCACACAGGCTATCCATGTCACACTTGAACTCTACCACTATCCACAGTGGGATACAAGAGTACAGGGAAATGATTGTGTGAGAATTTACAAATCCTCCAGTTTAGCACAAGAGTTAGTTTGTGTATGGAATATTCAAAGTATACACACTTCTCAAAAAGTAAGTAAAAGAATCACTAAGAGAGAGTAGATATGAGTTTAGAATGCTCTTGTGATTTGATGTGCAGCTCTGTACTCCTTTTGATTAATCAGAAATGCTTTTGAGCCTTTCTCTGGTTTTTGTCTAAAAACAGAGTGTCGTTTTCTTCCTTGACTTTCAGGTTCAGCTTGATCAGCTTGAGTTTATAAAGATCTCATTGTAGTTTTTCACTCCTTGATTAATGTTCTGCTTATGTTCCCTTCTTGTATGAATGGCCTCATGTATGTCCTGTGTTCTTCAAGTAAGAGAGTGAAAGAATGTCGCCTCTTTTTGTGTATATGTGTATATCTTTTCGCGTGTCTCTCAGGTTGCTTTTGAGGTTCCCTTTTATATCTTCAGCTCCGAAAATGGGAATGATTATCTTTTTACAGGTATGAGGTATGGTTCCTGAAATTCCAACCACTATCATTAATTAATAACGGGTGCATAAAAATCATCAAATATGATCACTAAAATTATATTAATAATATTGAAAAAGTATAGAGTTTGAGTAATAGTGATTGGTTAATAGTCATCTTCAATCAGTAGATCTCTGTCGTTGGACTTGTAACGGTGGTCTTGTGTCAGTGGATTCCTTGTATCGGTAGCTGTTACTCTGTGTAACAGTAGAATTATGTATCAGTAGCTCTTTCCATCGGTAGCTCCTTCTATCAGTATCCTTTTTAGGGGTAGCCATTTGTCTGTTTGTATCGGTAGACGTTGATATCGATAGACTTTATATCAGTATACATTATATCGGTAGTTGTCTGTTTCTATCGGTAGTTGTCTGTCTATTTATATCGATAACTACACTTATCAGTAGACTTGATCTATCAGTGACATTTTCTTACTGGTGACCTTTGTTTATATTAGTGACCATTTTCTATCGGTGACCTTTGTCTATCGGTGACCTTTTTCTATCGGTGACCTTTGTCTATTAGTGTACTTAGCCTTATCAGTAGTTGTGTATCTTCTTTATTAGTAGACTTATTCTGTCTGTATCAGTTAACTTCATATCGATAGATCTTAATATAACAGTAGGTCTGTCTGTTTGTCTATATCAGAAGCTATGTGCATACCAGTGAACTTATGCATATCAGTAGACTTAACACTTATCTGTTCTATGAAAAACATGTCCAGATTGAGTTATAATTATTTAAAAGTATGTATAAACATAGATAAACATTTATTAACATAGTCTAACGATTATTTTTATATTTTTATCAACTTAATAGTATAATGTCATGGATTGAAAGAATTAATATATAGATAAACATTATCTAATATTATGAAAAATTATAAAAGCATAATTTAGATTATCAAAACATATTAAAGCATAATTGGGATTATCAAAACATATTAAAGCATAATTGTGATTATCAAAATAGGCGTGGTCAATAATCTACCCCTTTTTGATAATCAGAACTTATGGTATTATAATCCAAAATACTCATTAATGTATCAGTATAAAATAAAATGGTTTTTATTTCTCAGTTTGAGTAATGAAATTTTCAAATGTGAGATTTTATAATAATATCAGAGGATATAGTATAAAAATAAATTGTATCAAAGGTAATGATAAAAACAATGTTCTAGAGTTAAAAAACAATTGTATCAAAAAATATATTTTTAGATGAAAATGTATCAAAGGTTTGAAACAACTGTTTCAACACATGTATCAGAGTTAAAAATATAAAACAAATGTACCAGAGGGAAATGTATTATTCTCATAAAATAAAATGATTCTTCATATTAGTTCTACCCATTTGTATTATTTCTCCCTTATTATATTATTTATCCCTTATTATATTATTTCTCCCCTGTTTCTCCTCCTTAGATATTATTTCCCCCCCTTTGTGATTAGCAAAATGTGGGACAGAAAAAAAATACAGGAATATAGAAGTAACAAGAGGTAAAAAAGATAATGAAATCATTTATATATTACTTGAGGGAAAAATACATAAAAATGTAAAAATGAACCAAAACTAATACAAGAGATACCCATCAAAGGTCTTAGACACTAATCAATCCACCTCTTAAATGTCAACTTTGGATTTGGATTTGGGTTTAGAGGTAGATTCAGGCTGGGTAGTGTTAGATGAAGGCTTGAAAATTCCAGAAAGAACGACTGGTGGTTGAGCAATAGAGACTGTTCCTGGCCTATAGTGGTTAGCTCTCTGTGTGATCATAGGAGTGAGGCTTTGGATGGCTTGGACTAGAGTCATCGGAGGAATTGAGGCATACTGTGTAGAGCCAGGCAGGGATGGAGGTGCAATGATAGGAGTACTATCCACATGAAAAAATAGTAGCAACGAATTCTTAAATTCCATTATGATCCTTCCTCCTCTCTCCATAGAAAAAATAGAGTCACCCTTATTCTCCATAAACATGTCTAGAGCAGGAGTCAACTCTCTGAGCTTTCTGACTTTTTCTTTAAAAGCTTGATTGAATGGGGGTAGCATCATGTGTTCTAACATAATCTTGAAATGGTTGTTGAGTTGATTATTGGTATAAACCATTTTGAAGAAGTAATCAACTTTGTCCTTTACTTCTTTTTGAGAAGTAGTAGCCTCTCACATAAAATCCTATACAATTTTCATTATCTCCCTAGTGGTAGTCACCACTTGGGTCAAAGCAGTAGAGTCCACAGATCCACTGGTAGAAGAATGTCCAAGCTCTTATCTCATCACTGCTCAAAACTAATCAATATCTATAGAAGTGCTAGATAAAGAAAGAGGTTTGACAGTGAATGCAAAAGTCTCCTTGAATGATTGGGTTAAGTTGGTTACCAGTATATGGACAACCAAATCTTGAGTGATCACATGCTCTTTGACAAACTTCTTAAAATCATCAAATACATAAACACATTTCCTTACTATACATTTAATGTAATTTATATCAGCATTCATTTGAGCTTTAGAACTACTCAAGGATGTTAAAGAAGCAACAGACTGCTTCAAGGCAACAACAAATCATGTCCAGCTCTCAATCTGAGTATGACACACTCTGATCTCATTCGCTATCTCTGTCATAGAGGTTGACATAGAACATCCAAGATAAAGTTCAAAAGAATTTTCCATTTTGCATAGTTCATCAATAAAATAGCTTTTTAATTCTTCAACTGATACTGTCCAAGATTCCTTCATCTCATCTTTTAAAGATGCAAGATCAGCCCTGGTAAGTAGATTTTCATATACAACAGCAGGGTCTCTTTGAGACACAATACTGGGCACATAGTCATTAATAACAGATTGAATGGATGATACTAAAGAGGCTTCCATTCTTAATATCTCTTCAACAAAGGAGGTCTTAAGATCAGACTTCAACTGGTCTAGATCAGCTTTCCTTACCACATCCTCAGGAAAAAACTCAGAAGAGATATCAAAGTCAACTTGTGGTCTTTTCATGGGTGTCTCGTCTTCAGAATCTGGGTTTTCCAACCCACAAACAAAAAAACATGGGTCTTCTTCCCAACCTTCAATTCCATTAGCTACTAAAACATTTCCTAGTCTAATTCGATGCTCCCCCTCAACTGGTGCATTCTCCTATACATGTATAGAAAGAACACCCTCAGCATCTCGGTCTTCCTCAAAATAATCCTCTACAATCATCTCCATATCTCCAATAGCAGGTGACTCCTCAGGAATAGGTCCAGGTCTTTCTAATTCATCAATGACAGCCTCTAGCACAACTGTACTTCTAAACAAGGTTCTCAAACTCAAGGTGGAAGAAGCATATGCTTCAGTTTCAGATTCATCTTCTTCTTTATTCTATGGAGCAGGTTGGTCTCCCTCATTAAAAGGTGTTTCTTTATTTTTCTCTTCCATGACTATTTCCTTTTCAGATGATACAATTTTAGCAACATGAATTGAAGGTAAGTCCAGATCCCTTCCATCAGCAACAAAATTATTCTCCTCTTCTATATCCTCACTATACTGAGGTTCCTATTCATCAAGTCCCAGACCTAGATCCCTCACATCCTTAGGCCGAGAGGTATGATCCACAAGATTAATCTTATCATATAGATTCTCATAATCACTGACCCATCCTCCCCTCCATGGATTCCAATTGATTTTCATGTACTTACAGATAATTCTAGTGATGCAAAAATTGTTCCTCAATACTACTGACACATCTGGAGACTCAGCTACTCTCTTTACTTTGATCATAATTGAAATTAACATTGCAAAGAATAAAGTAATGGACTTTGATTTGGGCCTGGTCATATCCTCAATCCAATTCATTAACAGTCTACACAGATTCACCTTAACACCATGTCTCAAAAGATGCTGCAAATAAATATCTTGATATTTCGTAATTTCAAAGTCCCCTCTTCTTGGACTTAGTACATGTTGAATGAATTTGAATAGTAACTGGTTTTCTCCATCCATTTATACAGAAACTACCATTCTTGGTGTACCATCTCTTGTTAACTCTTCCAAAGAAGCATCATATTCAAATATGTCACTGGTAGGAGGTACTAATTTAGAGAAATATCCAAATTCTCCTTCATGTGGAACTTTCAAGCATTCAACCCATTTAGCAGAAGAATAAGTCATTTCCTTACCATTCACAACTAAGACCATTTTGTTCCCAGCTTCTAATTTTTTAAATTGAACAAACTCATAGAACTCTTTTACCAGCTTTGGATAATAGGGGTTGTTGTTATTCGAGAATCATTCCACCGATTCTTGATCTTCCAGTATTTCCAGAACTAAAGACTTACAAGACAATAACCATTCCACGCAAAACTCTTTCTCCATAACTATCTCCATTTGAACAAGGTGCAGATTAGTTGGTTTCTTCACTTCACTTCCACCACTAGACTCTGCTTTGAGTCTCTTTGCATTCGGCTCATCATCCTTCTCGTTTACTGATGGTCTCTTTACTATTTCTATTTTTCCAATCACGAGGATTAGGGTTCGAAGATTTTGGAAGCTAAGGCTTGAAGGTAAAGGGTTCGAGGTGAATTGAGAGAGGTAGAGACTTATGTTTTATCATTTAGGAATCAAAAAATAAATAAATAAAACATAATAAGTAAAATATAAACGATACAGATTCCGGAAGCTAAAGATACAAAAGTTTAATAACAGCGCAACCTAACAATAACCCATACCGGTGACAATTCCTACGAGTGAGGTATATAACAGTGAGTTTCATAGTAGTGAGGTATAATGGTGAGGTTTATACCAGTGAGGTTTCTAATGGTGAGGTTTTTAACGGTGATGTTTCTAACGGTGAGGTTTCTAACAGTGAGGTTTCTAATGGCGAGGTTTCTAACGGTGAGCTTTCTAACGGCGAGGTTTCTAACGGTGAGGTTTCTAAGGGTGAGGTTTCTAACGGTGAGGTTTCTAACGGTGAGGTTTCTAATGGTGAGGTTTCTGATGGTGAGGTTTCTAACATCAAGGTTTCTAATAGTGATGTTTCTAATAGTGAGGTTTCTAACAGTGAGGTTTTTAACGGTGAGGTTTCTAACGGTGAGGTTTCTAATGGTGAGGTTTCTAATGGTGAGGTTTCTAAATAGAGTATATCATTCCTAACTCATGTCTTATGTAACCTAACCTATCTGAACTAAAAGTATTGGTAAAAATGTCATCTAATTGATGTTCAGTACCTATAAATTCAAGAGTAATATCACCCTTTTGGTAATGGAATCTCAAAAGGTGGTTCCTTACATCAATGTGTTTGGTCCTAGAGTAAGACACGAGATTCTTAGGTATATTAACACCACTAGTGTTGTCACAGTTTATTGAAACATGTTCAAAATCATATCCATAGTCCAAAAAAGTAATTTTTATCCAAAGAATTTGTGCACAACAACTACCAGCAGCAACGTACTCTGCTTCAGCAGTAGACAATGCAATAGAATTCTTTTTTACAACACCATGATTCTAAGGACATTCAAAGAATATGACATGTTCCAAAAGTGATTTTTCTATCTTACTGGCAACCAGCAAAGTCAGCATCTGAATAACATATTAAGTTAAATGATTTTTTTGGGTAAAATAATCCCAAGTTAGCAATATGTTTAAGATATTTGAAAATTCTTTTAACAGTAAAAAGTGTGACTCTTTTGGATTAGCTTGAAATCATGCACACATACATACACTAAACATAATATCAGGTCAACTAGCAGTACGATAAAGTAGACTCCCAATCATACCTCTGTAGTTGGTTTGATCCATTGGTTTTCTAGTTTCATCTGCATCCAACCTACAAAAAATAATCTTAGGTGTATCAAATTCCATACTACTATCTAAAACAAAACGTTTTAAATGATCCTTTTTATATTTACTTTGATATAAAATAATACCATTTTCATTTTGAAAAACTTGAAATCCAAGAAAATATTTGAGTTCTCCCATTAAGCTCATTTCAAATTCATTTTGAATACTCTTTGAAAAATCAATACACAATGAATTTCTAGAAGATCCAAAAATAATATCACCAACATAGATTTTCACTATCAAAACATCTTTCGAAATTCTTTTAATAAACAAAGTTGGCTCAACAATCCTTTTAGAAAAACCTTTTGAAATAAGAAAACTAATAATCCTATCATACTAGGCTCGTGGGGATTGTTTCAAACCATATAAAGATTTAAGGATCTCAAAAACTCTATTTGGAAAATGGGGATCTGTAAATCCATGTGGTTCTTCAACAAAAATATCTTAAATTATAAAACCATTTAGAAAATAACTTTTAACATTCATTTGATATAACTTGAAATTCAGATGAGCAACATAGGCAAGCAGAATCCTAATAGCTTATAATCTAGCTACAGGTGCAAAGGTTTCCTCATAGTCTATTCTTTCTTCTTGACTATACCCTTGTACAACTAGCCTTGCTTTGTTTCTAACTATGTTTCCAGACTCATCAACCTTATTTCTAAAAACCCATTTAGTTCCTATGGTCAAAGTGTCCTGAGGTCTGTCAACAAATTCCAAGACTCTGTTTCTTTCAAATTGATTTAATTCTTATTGCATGGCCATAACTCAAAATTCATCATTGATTTCATCCTTGATATCTTTAGATTCTAGCTGTGAAATAAATGATTGATGTTCAACCTGATTTCTTAGAGAAGATCTAGTCTTTTTCCTTCTATCAAGATTACCAACAACAACATCTAAAGGATGATTCTTTAAAGTCCTAGTTGATCTACTAAAGGTAGGACTAGAAATTTTAGGTTCTTCTCTTGGTTTAGGTTCACAAAAAGCAGATTCAAGAGTATGTCTAGAACTGGTTGTCTTTACAACAGGTTCATTGATTTTATCATTAAGGCCCAAAACATACAAATCTTCTTCAAGATTTTTAAGAGAAGACTTAGGTTCATGTGGATTAGTTTCATAAAATATGATGTGAACATATTCTACCACACATTTGGTCCTTTTATTAAAGTCTCTATAAAATTTAATGGTTATATAGTAACCTAAAAAGATTCCCACATCTATTTTAGAAGAAAATTTATCAATATTATCATTAGTATTATGAATAAAGACTTTGCAACCATAAACTATGAAGTAGCTAACTTTAGGCTTCCTCTAATTCCACAGTTCATAAGGGGACTTCTTGAGAACAGGTCTAATCAAAACATTATTTATAATATAACAATCTTTATTCACAACTTCAGCCTAGAAATATACAGGTAGGTCATATTCATTAAGAATAGTCCTTGCAATTTCTTGAAGGGTTGTCTTTCTTATTTCTACTACACGATTCTGTTGAGGTGTCCTAGGGGCAGAAAAGTACTGACTATATCCATTATGTGTGCAGTAAGATTCAAACTCATAATTTTCAAACTCATGTCCATGATCACTTCTCAAGGTTCTAATCTTAAGTCCACTAAGGTTCTCTACAGACTTGGAGTATTTTATAAAATAAGAACATGCTTCACTTTTGTGAGAAAGAAAGTATACCCAAGTGTATCAAGAAAAGTCATCTACTAAGACATAGACATAGTGCTTCCCATTTAAACTAGAAACTCTAGAAGGTCCAAACAATTCCATGTGAACCAACTCGATAGGTTGAGAAGTTGAAACTTCTTTCTTTGATTTAAAAGAAATATTATGTTTCTTTCTCTTTTTTACAGGGATTATAAACTTTTTCTGATGGGAATTTTAGTTGAGGTAGGTCTCTAACTAAATTATTCCTAGTCAATTTTCTAAGTGAATAAATGTTGTAGGGACTTAATCTTCTATTCCATAGCTAAGATTCTTTATGAAAATCATTTAAACAAGTAACACTTTGTTTGGAAAAAGAATTAAAATCAACTACATAAAATTTTTCAAATTTAACATTGAAACTATCATCACACAACTGATAAATGCTTAACAGATTGTATTTTAATTCATCAAAAAATAATTCTTTAGAAATTAAAACTGATCTAGTGTTACCAATCTTGCCTAAGATGATGATTTTTCCTTCCGAGTTATCACCAAAGGTGACATGTACTCCATAAACCTTGATTAAAATCTTGAAAAATGAGTAATCTCTAGTCATATTTCTTGAACATTCACTGTCCAAGTACCATATCTTCTTACAGAAACTCTTTAGGAAAGTTTCTTACAAAATAGGTTTAATCAAAAAATGATTTTGGTACCCAGATCTTCTTAGATCCAGAGAGGTTAGCAAGAAAAACTTTTGGTACCCATTTTTTTCTAATGGGTTTCATATAATCAATAGATTCAAAATATTTTTATAGACAAACTTAGTTTGATCAATAACCATGTGAATAACTAGTTGAGGAATATGAATTTCTAGAACTATAATTAACAGCATTCTGTCCAAATTTTGGAATAAATATATTTCTAGTAATCCGTCTCTATCCAGGATGATAGCCTATTCCAGTGGTATATTTTGCTGCCACTTTTTTTCCTAGCATTTGAGTAAGTGTGTTCTTTCCATTTGTGAACTTTTCTAGGTCTTTTCAAAGTTTCTCATTGGGAAATTGTAGTTCAGTATTTTCCTTGAGTAATTGAGCATTATTTTCCTTTTCTATATCAAGTTCATATTTAATAGAGCTAGTCAAAGTATACAATTTCTTCAAGGTCTTTTACATGTCCTTAAATTTATTACAAGTTTTTTATAGCATATTAAAATATTCAAATAATTCTTCACTATAAATATTTTCAGATTCAGAATCAGAATCAACTATAGAATAATATGAATTTAATACAGGAGTATCCAATGTTACCTCAGATGTGTTTGTCATGAAACACATTTTGGCATGATTATTTTCAGAATCAGAAGTCTCAGATTCACTTGTGCTGTCTTTTGATGCACTAAATGTTTCCTTCATGGATTTATTATATTTTTTGTCCTTGTAGTCGTGTTTCTTCTTAAACTTTAACTTTGGATAGTCAGCCATAATGTGTCCTTTCCTTTTGCATTCATAGCACACTATCTCATCATCCTTATCAGCTTTCTTCCAATTTTTCTATGAATTTCCTCGTTGGTCATACTTTCCTTTGTAGTTTGATTTTCTGAATAATTTCTTCTTCCTGTAGAATTTCTTGAATCTCCTAGCTATTTGTGCCATTTATTCATCACTATCAGAATCTGAACTTCCACTTGTTGAGATTTCAGTAGGTATGTGAGCTCTCTCCTTGTCCTTACTCTTCGAGGCAGCAGATGTGAATGCTACTAACATCCTCTTTGCTTCTCATCTTCCTCCTTGTTTACCTTCAGTTCTTCGTCATACATCATTAACATACCAAAAATCTCTTTAATAGCCAGTGAAATTATGTTACACAATTCTCTTATGGAGACTGATGTGCCTCTCCATCTCTCTGGAAAAAATCTTAATATCCTCATGATTTTCTCTTTTGTAGGAATAACTTTTCCAAGTGAGGTCATTGTATTTAGAATTTCATTGAACCTGAGATACATGTTATAAATAGGTTCATCAGGCTTCATTTTAAAATTATTATATTTAATAGTGTAGGTATTCAGTCTCATTTCATTAACATAGGTTGTTCCCTCATGAGAAACACTCAGGGAATCCCAAATTCAATAAGCTGTTTTACAAGCAGTTATTCGATTAAATTCCTTATCTCCTAAAGAACCATACAGGGAATTCATAGCATTACAATTATTATTGTAAGCTGTTTTAGTAGGATCATCCCAAGTAGTTCTTTCAGTTTCTAGGATTTTATACTAAGTCTCTATAGCAGTCCAGATATCAAATCCCATGATTACTAAATGAATTTTAATTTTCATTTTCCATTGGACATAATTAACACCAATGAAGAAAGGTGTCATATTGGTAGTAGCACCTTATAGTCTATTATCCATAACTAAATGTTAGAAAATATATTTAAAGAGATAAAATTTAGAACTAATAGAAATTTAATATCTTTAATATATAACTAAAATTACGGTTGAAAAATAGAGTGTTTTGAAATCCATTACAAATAACAACAAGCCTCTGATACCAAATGTTGGTCGGAGTGGATACTCAAGAGGGGGTGAATTGAGTACCAATTAAAAATTTCTGTTAAAAATATTCTTATTAAAAATCCCCAAATTGAATAAAAGTCAAACTGCAGTTAATTTATAAAGATTGTAAGTTTTCAATTAGTTTCTAAAAATATTGATTATTTCTCAGTTATCTCAATCTGAAGATTAGTTATCTTTTGAAACTAAATTACTGACTAATAAAAGTTATAAACACTTCTTACATTAACTATCAGAGTTACTTTAAAATATTTTTATATTTCAAAGTAATTAGCAGCAGAATATTCAATATACATTAAAACCAAATAAATAAGCACATCAGTTTTAACCAAGAGGTTTAGTCTCAAGCCGAGACTTAGTCCTCTCAAACAATTCATATAAATTTTAATCCACACCATAGATCTTGGTTAAAAAATAATACAAAGACTGTTCAGGTCTTATGACCTCTAACACAGTTCTATGTGGGACACAAAACAACAGCACATAGGATATCCTAGTCACACTTGACCTCTACCACTATCCACAGTGGGAAACAAGAGTATAAGGAAATGATTGTGTAAAGATTTAGAAATCCTCCAGTTCAGCATAGGAGTCAGTGTGTGTATGGAATATATAGAGTATACATACTTCTCAAAAAGTATGTAAAAGATTCACTAAGAGAGAGTAGATATGAGTTTAGAATGCTCTTGTGATTGGAAGTGCAGCTCTGGACTCCAATTGATTAATCAAAAATGCTTCTGAGTCTTTCTATAGTTTTTGCCTAAAAATAGAGTGTCGTTTTCTTCCTTGAATTTCAAGTTCAACTTGATTAGCTTGAGTTCATAAAGATCTCATTATAGTTCTTCACTCCTTGATTAAAGTTCATCTTGTGTTCTTTTCTTGTATGAATGACAACATATATGTCCTGTGTTCTTTAAGTAAGAGAGTGAATGAATGTCCCCTCTTTTTGTGTATATGTGTATATATTTTTTTGTGTCTCTCTGGCTGCTTTCGAGGTTCCCTATTATATCTTCAGCTCCGACAATGGGAATGTTTACCTTTTTACAGGTATGAGGTACGATTCCTAAAATTACAACCAATATCATTAATTAATAGCAGGTGCATAACAATCATCAAATATTACCGTTAGCATTATATTAATAATATTGAAAAGGTATAGAGTTTGAGTAACAGTGACTGGTTAACAGTCATCTTCAATCAGTATCTCTCTGTCGGTGGACGTGTAATGGCTGTCTTTTATCATTGGATGCTGTGTATAGGTAGCTGTTACTCTGTGTAACTATAGCTCTATGTATCAGTAGATCTTTCCATCAGTATCTCCTTTTATCAGTAGCCTTTGTAGAGGTAGCCATCTGTCTGTCAGTATCGATAGACTTTGATATCGGTAGACTTTATATCGGTAGGTGTCTGTTCCTCTCGGTAGCTGTCTGCCTATTTGAATCGATAAATACACTTATCGGTAGACTTGATCTATCAATGACATTTGCTTATGGGTGACCATTTTTTAAATTAGTGACCATTTTATATCGGTGACATTTGTCTATTGGTGACCTTTTTCTATCGGTGTACTTAGCCTTATCAGTATCTGTGTATCTGATTTTATCGGTAAACTTATTCTATCTGTATCAGTGAACTTCATATCAGTAGCTCTGGATATAACAGTAGGTCTATCTGTTTGTCTGTATCAGCAGCTATGTGTATACTGGTGAACTTATTCATATCAGTGGACTTAACACTTATCTGTCCTAAGCACAACATGTCCATATTGAGTTATAATTATTTAAAAGTATGTATAAACATAGATAAACAATGATTAACATAGTCTAATGATTATTTTGATATTTTTATCAATGTAATAATATAATTTCATAGATTGAAAGAATTAATATATAGATAAAAATTATCTAAGATTATCAAATCATATAAAAGAATATTTGAGATTATCAAAAAATATTAAAGCATAATTGGGATTATCAAAATATATTAAAGCATAATTGGGATTATCAAAACAGGTGAGGTCAACAAAGACCTTTCCCAATTTGGTTTATGTATGTGGGTATAAACTCGTCTTTTCTACTTAGAAACAAACTCGAATGGTTTTCACAAAATAATTTCATCTCATGATACTATCAATGAATCTAGGGGCATACATTAAAAGGTCCCCAAATTGTAGTGATTTAATTAACTTTTCCCCAACCCATAAGGAATGAAGTAACTGGACCCCATCCCTTATAGTTTATGTCTAATGCATTGCTCATATATCAAATAAACAATGTGCCTTATCAAATATCTGTATTGAGTAAAAGATATGGATTAATCAACATTACTGTATTCAGTAAAATAGTTTTCAATGAAAATACCATATAAAAAATAATATACGGTTCAAGACAAAAGATGCATTATAAATAATATAGATAATTATCGAAAATTCATTTTTCAATAATTATATGAAATTGAATATTTCAAGGGGACTAAAAGGAATCAAAGTAGCGAATTTTAATATTTTCTTGGGTAAAATAAATCAAAAACAATTCACAGGATGAATAAGGCTCGTATCAATACAATACATACTAAGTGTTGTAAAAATAACTTGTTTTTGGAGATTATGAACTGAAATACTGTAAAAATATCTTTTAAATTTTTTTTGAGTAAATATCATTTTTATTTTGAAAAAAATAATTAAAAATAATTTCTATTAAAATCATTTTTAAAGACATTTTCATTTAAAAGTAACCTTTAAAACATACAAAGGAATATTTAAATAAATTATTGTGGGTAAATCCGTATATGCTATACAAGGTAAACAATAATACATTTTACATAGTAAAAAGTTTATAAAAATTCGTTCTTCGAAAAGCAACATGAAGATTAATTTGAAAATAAAAGAAAGGAGAAATGGGTAAAAATGTAATTAATAAATTATTTTTGAATGGTTAGAAACATTTTTTGTAACACCCCAAGATTTCATAGTGTGTTACTTCTTCAAAATAATTCAATAACTTGCACTACACGCAACACTGAGATCAAGCGCACCATGACTTACCAAACAAGCCGTTCAAAAGAGGTTATGAATAGTATTAACTAAATTTTGAACTTTATATAATCCTTATAATTTTAGAATCCATATAATGAGTTTCTTAGACATAATTTAAGAACAAATTCATTATTTTTTTCAGATAAAAGAAGTATTTTTCAAAAATGCACTTTTACCAACTTTTAATAGTGAACCCTTTTTAAATCCAATATTTTAAACTTTTATATATTAAATTTTACTAAATAAATTTATTCTATATAATGGAGAAATAAAAAATTTACAATTTAACACCCCAAGATTCCACAATATGCTTCTCTTTGAATAATACAGTAGTGTGTGTTGTACGCAACTTCGAGTTCTAACACACACCACAACCAATCAAAGTAGCCGTTATGAATAGTAAAAAACACTTTTTATAATTTTATAAATTTTATCCCTCAAAATGGAATTAATTTTTGGATTCGTAATATCGAATATAGACTAGGGTGAAATTATGGTACTTTTCGGATAACTTTTATATTTTGATGAATAGTGAAAATTACTAAATTTTAATTAAAAACGAATTTTTAATCAAAATAATTAGTAGTGATAAATTAAGAATTTGAGTGGTTTTAAAGTATATTTAGAATATATTTTTACCATTTAATACAATTTTGGTCATTGTACATAATTTCACAATTAAACAAGACATAAACAAGTGTCAATCTTTTGATAGTTATTATTTCTTAAAAACACGGTTTTTTGTTTTGACAGCAGGAATTAATTTTAAACTAATTTCAGCCACTTATGTGTTTTGAATTTGGAAAAATGGATTCCATATTTGTAATAAGGATATCCAAATTGTGAAAATAGGTAACTCTTATTTTTAGACATTTTGAATAATTACTTCGGTAAACATTTTATTTACCATGGTTAAAGGGTAAATCCAGTAAATAAGGGTAACAAATAATATTATAATAATACAAAATTACCCTAAACGTGACCTAACCTTATTGGTTAATACATGTCCGACCATGGGCATCTTTGGGTCTATTTGGGGACCTCATGGAGCCACTTGAAGGTGATAAAGACACTTTATATTAATTAAGATAAAGTAAATACAAAAATGACATAAGCATATATATTTTAGAAAAACAATTTTTACATAGGGTAATATATGTTATATTTTTTACTATAAATATTAATTATAAATATAAAAATATTTCCTAAATAACGGTATTTAATTTATAATTTTTAGACATTGAATAATTAAATTTATTTATGACACAATAGTGATGCAGTAATTACCTAATTAAGGAATAATTAAAATAACTGATATTATAAATACCCAAATAAATGTAATTTGAGACTTTTTATATATACCAATAATTTTATAGGTTAATATGAAATTTTATTATTGATTTAATTATCTTTTTATGAAGTATTCATTCTGTTATGAATTTTACAAATATCAATTATTGAATAGTGTCAAAATTGACATAAAAGAGTTTTTAAAACAAATATTATATTATTAGTTGATATTAAATTCCTAAAAATATAATGATCATCCAAAGGACTTATATAATTATTGGTGTATCATTAATGGACCACTTGGGGGTCTCTTGGATGTATATAGTAAGTTTATTAACCATATAATATAAAAATACAAAGAGACATTATAAAAGTGATACTAATTAACTAAGAGTTAATACTTAAATATAAGGTCAATATAGTAACCCAAACCTATCTAAATCCAATTATTTGAGTGTTTTTCGACCTATCCCCACCTTAAACTTTAAATAATCCACTTTGGAGCCATTATAAACTGAATATGAATTTATTATAAAATAATATTTCTAACTTTTCCAAAGGTGCCCCTCACCCCTCTTATAAAAGGGCACTCCCCCTTCTCATTAATTCACACCTTCAAATCCTTTTGGTTCGGCCAACCCCTTCCAAAATACTCTATCAAAATCCCTCACTTCATCCTAGAGTCCTTCCTTTAGTCATAAAGGCGACCTAAGAAGCCCTTTTGATCAAATCAAAAGGAAGAACCCGAAGAAGAGGTAATGATTTCACCACCCTTTTTCAAGTTCCTTTCTCCTTACACTTCTTATTTCTTTGTTAATACTATTCTAAAATGATAACTCAAGTATATTATATATACTTTGATGTTATTATAAACATGGTAAAACCATATTTCAGTATTCTATCCATCCTTTGAATGAAATGTCACCATATGTGCATACATACAACTTACCTTCTCCACATCGTGGTGTAATTGTTATTCAAAACATTATTACTTGGATGGGTATAACAATGATGTGTAATTAATTTAAATAATAAATATAACATGATAATTATTCTGTATATATATGATATACCATCCAATTAAATATTATTTTAATATCAAAAGAATGATATTGTCGCTCGTGCGTACGTACAGACTACCGTCTCCATGAACGCGATGAGATTCATTCTCCATCGTATCCATTCAAGTATAATTCTCATTTGATGATTAATAATAATTTTTAAGGACTTAATATAATTCTTTATATGAATTATATACATCCTATCCATGAAAAACACTACTTACTTAACAAAACATATAAAAGAAAATGAGTAAGTTAACACCCGAAACGACAATAATACTAAGATATTATTAACAAAGCAATGTTAAAAGATCATATATGATATCATATTAATATATATGATTATTTTATAATATAATAACAATTATTTCACCATTATACAAGAGGTTAACCTACCACTAACTGCGGAAAAGGGCAAGGTAAGGGGTTTTCATCTCACTCCTTATTCTAGTGAGATTCATGCCACATTGACACTATTACCTTTTATGTGGTGTATGTACTGCCCATAATTGTATTCTTTGTGTAATACAATTTAATTTATGGGTATTTTCATATTTATTGTATGATACCTATTTCATGGGTTGTATGCTTCGTAATTTACCAAATTGGTAAGGGTTAATTCCTCAATCTCATTATTATCCGAGATTTTTTATGTGTAAGTATTTACTGGGACATTTTTATCATCCTTGTCCATTTTTCATAAAAATGATTTCAAAATGAAGATTTTAAGGATTTTTAAAGGTAATATTTTTCAAGATCAGAATCTCAAATGTTTTAAAGATTTATCATTCTAAATCTTTTTAATTAATGTCCATGTTTTCAAAATGATTTTAAGGATTAATTTATATGGACATGACTGTTTTAAAATGATAATTCTTTTCAAAATTTTCAAATGGTATGGGACACTTTGATTCAAAATTATCTTTTTAAATTAAATCCTTTATAAATATGTGACTTTTATATGATTTTACAAAAAGGATATTTCTCTCAAAAATTTTTACTCATCATTTTCATCTTTGTCAACACCCTTTGATGGATTTTAAGCTTATTTTAAGTTGATTTATTATATAAAACATCCATTGAAGGTTTTGTGATATGTTAGACTGTGGATGTGTTATTTTTATACCATTCATGGTTTATGGAAAAAGTATTGAAATTTCATATGCTAGTTTTAATACGAATGATTATGTTATGTTTAAACCTATTCATATGAGGAATGCATTGGACTTAGTATGTGACGGCTGGAGCCCGCTATAGCTCCTCGATGCATCGGTAGGTCTAATGAGACAAACTAGTGTCTTGTCACGAGGCCTTGAAAAAATCTTATTTATAGTCTTGTTACGAGGCCTTGTCTATGGGGTTATGATAGTCTAGCATTATGCATTCCATCCTTATGAAAGTGGTTATTGATATTTCATGTGATTATTCGACTAGTAGAATATCCATGTGAATAGGTAAAAGGCATTATTTCATTTTATCATTTCCATATTATGCTAAAGTTCAAGTTTAAAAGGATTTTTTTAGTTATACATTACTTTAAATGTTTATGCTTATTTATGAAAGTTTCTACTGTATTGTTTACCCTTACTGAGCATTTGAGCTCACCCCTTTCTATGTTTTATTTTCCCCAGGATTCCAAGAAGTGTATTGTGATTGATATTTAGGGTTAAGACAAGGGAATAATGGCATTCATAAAGGATTATTTATGTTTATTTTAATGTTATGAAGTGTAATGTAACATTCATGTATGTAATCTATTCTCCAAGACTACTAAACTGATCGGTCTTTCGGGACTTGATTCCTTGTAATCATGACAATGTATTAAAATAATGCACCGACTCTGTGTAACTAGGGTTGGGGCGTTACAGTTGGTATCAGATGAAGTTTATCAATAACCTTGGAAGCTATATTTAGATAAAATCTGATTAGAGAACATAGACCTAAGATGGACTTTGAGGACTAGTATAGAATAACTTCCTTAAATTTTGGTATTGTAGATATTTTGTGAGTTTTCCGAGGAATGCATCCCTATTTGGATATGAGCAGGTAGAGGCAGCTCTGGCATAGATGTACCTAGGGGTAAAACCCGAAAACACCTCTTTGAGCTCGACTCGAACAGGAACAGGTGCACGACAACAGACCTTGCTGCACTCTTTGTTACGACACTCCCCGTGGATATGCTTAGGATAACTCTCATTTTCTTTACAAATCATTATGAAGGGTTTATGAGTATATAATTACTCAAGGAAAACATTTTTATGATTATGGATTATATCCATAAACTAATCAATTTATTTTAGGTATTTTACATGTTTGGAATTATTCATTGCAATTCATAAACTGACCTAGTTTATGATATTGTATAGAAATAGCGCCCAGTAGAAGGAATGTGAACTCCAGCAATACGTATGATCCAAAGAGTAAGAAGGATAAAATATTTCATGGTATCAAGCCATCATTTAGAAGGTAAATAGTCTCCCACATGTTATCATTATATGAAGAAATAGTATCATCTGTTGATAAGATAAGTAAAGAGTTTACTAAGTCCTATGGCATTGAAGGGAAGAAAGAGAAGAAAAGGATGGAAGAGAGAAAGATGGATAAAGGGAAGAGGTAAAAGAAGAATTTCGCCATATGTGATTATTGTGGGAAGAAACACCCTGGAACTTGCCTGAAAGGAATGGGATTTTATTATAAGTGTGGAGGAAAAGGGCACCAAGTATGTGACTGCAAGGGTAAGAAAATGGTTTCAAATGTACAATTCTTCATTTGCATGGGGTTTGGACACTACGCAAACCTATGTCCCGGTCATTAGATTTTGCCACAAATGATGCTATTGGATAACAATCAAGTTATGATACTACCACAGATCAAGAGGAAGGATTAGAGTTATTATGTTGATTATGTCATTTGAGTGTTGTATCAATAATGTACTTGTTATAATAATTATGGAGTATATAAGGATTCTACAGCAGTACTATTTCATTGAGGATTTGATATTTTATGGTACTAAGAAAAGTGAATCTACAATGAGTTAAACTTTATGTAAATTACATGGTTAAAGGAAAGATAAACCTTAATATGGTCCTAATATTGAGGTTCTGATTTTGGAATAAGATATGGTTGATTTGGGTAAATTATATTGGATATTCTTGACTTCCTTGAAACCGATTAAAGATATGTGTATTCCATCATTGTTGGAGTTTACAACATTTTTGGATGGATGAAGC
The DNA here is from genome assembly GCA_963277665.1 of Viscum album. Lineage (NCBI taxonomy): Eukaryota > Viridiplantae > Streptophyta > Magnoliopsida > Santalales > Viscaceae > Viscum > Viscum album. The sequence continues at coordinate 1,145,378,432 of OY728140.1, forward strand.
ATATCCAGCATTCTATATGGAATAAGGGAGCATGAATGTAATCAATAAGGATTATGGTAATTCAGGGTGTTTCAGTGTTTTAAAACAATACATGATGAAGGTATTCACAAGCTATTATGGGGTAAAAAAGATCTAAATTATGTTTACCTTCCTTATAAATGTTGGACTGTGATTTTGGATAGAATTATTTTGGATAATTCTAGTTTGAGATTAATTTTGGATTGCCATAAAAGGACAACCTAGAGGTCGTGCGGCAACCCGTCGCGACCGGCAAGGCCGCAAGACTTTAACCCGCAACCGAAGGGAGACAAGGGTGTATCACCTACCACTGGCCCATGAGATGTCCTAGATTAAATAATTTTGTTTATTTTAATAAGGTCTAGTATATGAATTATAAATTCATTTTTTAACCCCAAACGAATAGAATGAATATAATATTTTTTAAAGTTCAATTATCTCCTAGAGTGAAAGATGAGTTTGTGGGAGAAATTAGTTAAAGGATGGAACTCTACTTGTCATGTATATATTTTTCTTCTCCTCTTATTCTATGAAGAAATTAATTCTTATAATTTATTGAAGGGATCTTAAAACCAAAAATGTGTTATCATATTACCTTATGTTTTGTTGAACCGATGGTATTTTAAATCATCATTGATTGATGAATTTAAGGACCTCAATTTTAAACATGTTTGTGATTGATAACCTCATTAACTACCTCTAAATATTTACATTTTTCCTTCAATTATATGTCTCCAATTTCCACCAATTTTCTCCTAATCGAGATCATAATTTTGTCGTGACCCTTTCATTTCTCTTTTCCTCTTTTTAAGACTAAATTTTATTAACCAAATTTCTGATGTGGGTTTTCCAACAAAGATATTTTCTATTTTCAACCTTTATTTTTGAAGAACAATATCAAATTGAAAGGATGAAATTTATTTAAGGAGGGAAGAATGTAACACCCCAAGACTTTATAGTGTTTCACTTCTTCAAAATAATTCAATAACTTGCACTATATGCAACACCGAGTTCAAGCGCACCATGACTTACCAAACAAGCCATTCAAAAGAGGTTATGAATAATATTAACTAAATTTTGAACTTTATATAATCATTATAATTTTAGAATCCATATCATGAGTTTCTTAGACATAATGTAAGAACAAATTCATTATTTTTTTCAGATAAAAGAAGTATTTTTCAAAAATGCACTTTTACCAACTTTTTATAGTGAGCCCTTTTTAAATCCAATATTTTATAATTTTATATATTCAATTTGACTAAATAAATTTATTCTTTAGAATGGAGACATAAAAAATTTACAATTTAACACCCCAATATTCCACAATACGCTTCTCTTTAAATAATTCAGTAGCGTGTGTTGTACGCAACTTCGAGTTCTAACACACACCACAACCAATCAAAGTGGTCGTTATGAATAGTAATACCCACTTTTTAAAATTTTATAAAATTTATCTCTCAAAATGGCCTTCATTTTTGGATTCGGAATATCGAATTTATCCTAGGGAGAAATTTTGGTACTTTTCCGATAACTTTTATATTTTGATGAATAGTGAAAATTACTAAATTTTAATTAAAAATAACTTTTTTAATCAAAATAATTATTAGTAATATATTATGAATTTGAGTGGTTTTAAAGTATATTTTGAATATATGTTTTCCATTAAATACAATTTTGGTCATTTTACATAATTTCACAATTAAACCGGACATAAACAAGTATCAATATTTTGATAGTTATTATATCTTAAAAACACGCTTTTTGTTTTGACAATGGTAATTAATTTTAAATTAATTACTTCAAATTATGTGTTTTGAATTTGGAAAAATAGATTCCATATTTGGAATTAGGATGTCCAAATTGTGTTAATAGGTAACTTTTATTTTTAGTCATTTTGAATAATTACTTTGATAAATATTTAATTTACCATGGTTAAAGGGTAAATCCGGTAAATAAGGGTAAAAAATAATATTATAATAATAATAGATTTCCCTAAAACGTGTCCTAACATTATTGGCGGATACATGTCCGACCTAGGACATCTTTGAGTCTATTTTGAGACACCATGGAGGCACTTTTAGGTGATAGGGACACTTTATTTTAATTGAGTTAAAATAAATACAAAAATGACAAAAGCATATATCTTTTAGAAAAACAATTTTTACATACGGTTATATATGTTTGGAGTTTTAACTATAAATATTAATTAAAAATATAAAATGATTTCCTACAAAATTTTATTTTATTTATAATTTTTAGACATTAAATAATTTAATTTATTTATGACACAATGGTGATGCAGTAATTACCTAATTAATAAAAAATTAGAATAATTGTTATTATAATTACCCAAATAAATGTAATCTGAGACTTTTTATAAATACCAATAATTTTATAGGTTAATATGACATGATATGGTTTATTTAATTAACTTTTTTCGAAGTAATCATTCTGTTATGATTTTTACAAAAATCAATTATTGAATAGTTTCAAAATTGACATAAAAGAGTTTGTAATACAAATATTATATTATTAAATGATATTAAATTCATAAAAATCTATGGTTCGGAAAAAGGACTTATATCATTATTGGTGTATCATTAATTGACCACTTTTTCATCTCTTGGATGTATATAGTAAGTTTATTAACCATATAATATAAAAATACAAAGAGACATTGTAAAATTGAAACTAATTAACTAAGAGTTAATACTTAAAGATAAGGTTATCATAGTAACCCAAAACCTATCTAAATCCTATTTTTTGAGTGTTTTTCGACTTATACCCACCTTAAACTTTATATAATGTACTTTGGAGCCATTAGAAACCAAATATGAATTTATTATAAAATAATATTTCTAGATTTTCCAAAGGTTCCTCTCACCACTCTTATAAAAGGGAACTCCCCCTTCTTCTTAATTCACACCATCAAAGCCTTTTGGTTCGGCCAAAACCTTCCCAAATACTCTCTCAACATCCCTAAATTCATCCTAGAGGCCTTCCTTTAGTCATAAATCTAACCTAAGGATCCCTTTTCATCAAATCAAAAGGAAGAACCCAAAGAAGATGTAATGATTTCACGACCCCTTTTCAAGTTCCTTTCTTCTTCCACTTCTTCATTATTTGTTATTACAAGTTTAAAATAATTACTCAAGTGTATTATATATACTTTTATTTTATTATAAACATTGTACAACCATATTTCAGTATTCTACCCATCCATTGAATGACATGTCACCATACGTGCGTAGGTACGGCTTATTGTCTCAACGTCGTGGTGTAATTGTTACTCAAAACATAATTATTTGAATGGGTATAATAATGATGTGTAATTCAGGTAAATAATAAATATAATATGATAATTATTCTGTATATATGATATAACATCCAATTAAATATTATTTTAATATCAAAAGAGTGATATTGTCGCTCGTGTGTACGTACAGACTACTGTCTCCACGAACGCGATGCGATTCATTCTCCATCCTATCCATTCAAGTCTAATTCTCATTTGATGATTAATAATAATTTTTAAGAACTTAATATCATTCTGGATATGAATAAGATACAACCTATCCAGGACAAACAAGGCTTACGTAACAAAACATATAAAAGAAAACGAGTAAGTTAACACCCGAAACAATGATAATACTAAGATAATATTAAAAAAGCAATGTTAAAAGATCATATATGATATCATATTTATTTATATGTTTCTTGTATAATTTAATAACATTTATTTCACCATTATACAGGAGGTTAACCTACCACTAACCAAGGAAAAGTTCAAGGTAAGGGGTTTTCATCTCATTCCTTATTCCTGTGAGATTCATGCCATATTGCCACTATTACCTTTTATGTGGTCTATGTACTGCCCATAATTGTTTTCTTTGTGTAATACACTTTAATTTATGTATATTTACATATTAATTGTATGATTTTTCTTTCATGGTTTGTATGTTTCGTTAGTTACCAAATTGGTAAGGGTTAACTCCTCAATCTCATTATTATCTGAGATTGTTTATGTATAAGTAATTATTGGGACATTTTTATCATCCATGTCTATTTTTCATAAAAATGATTTCAAAATGAAGATTTTAAGGATTTTGAAAGGTACTCTTTATCAAGATCAGAATTTCAAATGTTTTAAAGATTTATCTCTCTAAATATTTTTAATTAATGTCCATGTTTTCAAAATTATTTTAAGGATTTATTTATATGGACATGAGTGTTTTAAAATGATAATTATTTTCAAAAGTTTCAAAGTGGTATGGGACAATTTGATTCAAAAATATCTTTTAATTTAATTCCTTTATAAATGTGTGACTTTTATATGATTTTAAAAAAAGGTTATTTCTCTCAAAAAGTTTTTCTCATCATTTTCATCTATGTCAACATCCATTGATGAATTTTAAGCTTATTTGAGGTTGATTTATTATACAAAACATCCATTTAAGGTTTTGAGATATTTTTGACTTTGGATGTGTTATTTTTATAACATTCATGGTTTATAGATAAAGTATTGACATTTCATATGCTTGTTTTAATATGAATGTTTATGTTATGTTTAAACCTATTCATATAAGGAATGCATTGGACTAAGTAAGTGACGGGTGGAGCCCGCTACAGCTCCTCGATGTCTCAGTTAGTATCATGAGACAAACTAGTGTCTTGGAACGAGGCCTTGACAAAATCTTATTTGTAGTATTGGATAAAGGCCTTGGCTACGTGGTTATGATAGTCTGGAATTATGCATTCCATCATTATGAAAGTGGTTATTGATATTGCATGTGATTATTCGAATTGTAGAATATCAATGTGAATATGTAAAAATAATTATTTCATTTTATCTTTTCCATATTATGCTAAAGTTCAAGTTTAAAATGATTTTGTTTTAGTTATACATTGCCTTAAATGTCTATGCTTATTTATGAAAGTTTCCACTGTATTTATTACCCTTACTGAGCGTTTGAGCTCACCCCTTTATATGTTTTATTTTTCCCAAGATTCCAAGAAGAGTATTGTGATTGATATGCAGGTTTAAGAAAAGGGAATAATGGCATTCATAAAAGATTATTTATGTTGTTTTGTATGTTATGAAGTGTAATGTAATATTCATTTATGCAATATATTTTCCAAGACTGCTAAACTTATCGGTGCATCAGTACTTGATTCCTTGTAATCATGCCAATGTATTAAAATAATTCACTGACTCTGGGTAGCTGGGGTCGGGGCGTTACATTTTTTACCACATTTTATTCAAAAATTGGTTTTATAAGAAATCATGTTCTTTGACTAAATATAGAAATGAAGTTAGGTTTTGTTAAAAACATTTTCTAAACCTTATTGACTACCAAATAACGGAGAAATGGTAATGTTACATGAAAAAGGTCATGAGAAACCATAATAGAATAAAATGAAAGGGTTTACTAAAAATTGATCCAGTAATTTTCTTCAATGTAAATTCAAATGTAAACAATCCCATATAAAATGAAATTGGGAAGTGAACTCTTTAAAAGACTAAAAAATTTATGTGAGAATAAATAAATGAATATCTTAAGGGTTTAAAATGTAAATTCTCATATAAAAATTGGAAATAAAAAATAGAAATTTTTAATTTATTATATAAATATTCATTTAATATTAATGATAATGAGGATGTAACATAACCAAAGGAAAAGAAAATGGGTGATGAAATTCTTTACCACTTTGTAACTTTTAACTCAAATCCCCTTCGAATAAATAATTCAAATTGACATGGAAAATACAATTAATTTAAAATAATTCATCATATAACATATCAAAATGGTATGTATATACATAAAAAAATAAGTGGTGAATATGAAATTTATCTCATATATGTAAAAAGTGGGATGAAAATCCATTACCTTACATTAACTTATGAGTGAACGTCTTTTAAGATCATGTATAATAGTTTCAAACATGTAAATTATAACAATATGACCCATGTTTCCCTGAAAACAGACCCCCGACCCGATCTCCCACAAACCCGAAAAGAGTTCCCAATCCCCACAGAATGGAGACAAGCACCCCGACATCAAACAAAAAAACCGAGGGAACAATTTCACCCAACCTGAACAACCATGCTGCATATTTATATAGATAATGAAGGAATATCATAATACTAACAAATATATATATTTCAAGACAATAAGTAAAACAGCAGAAACAAAAGAATTGTAACAGTATCTAAATGCTCCAAAGACATGTTCGATTACAAAGGAATATAAATCAAATAGCTACTCCAATGATGGCATAGAAGAGCTCCAATAATCTCACCACCAGCTACCCATCCCAGCAGACATGAACATTGATGCCTCAAACTGGTGACTTGCCTTTCCCTGAACTAGAATACAATCAAAGGTCTACATACCATTATAGTAGTGTGCAGGGTGTGAGCTAACATGCTTTGTTGGATCCCACCCAGGTTTTCAACAACAAGTCTCTATATAAATATCATGTATTCTAATTATAGAATAAAATATGACATCATAATTAGTAAATCAATTTTATTGAAAACATGCTAAATTTCTCTTTTTCCACAGTTCTGAACAAAATAAGGGATAACATTTTCAAGAAAACATCCATATAATCTTTCTCAAGAATCAACATGCATACCAAGGATAACTCAGAAATCAAAGTAGTATAAAACAGAACCACATGCATCCCACACCAAGGAATACTATAGGTATAGGAATCAGACTACTCATTCCAAAATAATCAAGTGCACATAACTAGTCCTAGAACAATGGGCCTAAGAAGAAGAGGAATACCCAATGAGTAATCCCCACCGGTCATTATCAGTCCCCTAGAAAAACGGGCCTAGAAAATAAAGGAATTCCCCAAGACAAACCTCATTGATAATAACAACAATGGATGAAGGCCTAAATTTTCCATTCCACATAAGTACCCAAGGTAACCCATGTTCTCTTTTTTCACAAAAAAATTTCAATGCCTTTTAAAACCATTCAAAACCATTTCACAATCCTTTTCAAAATCTAGGAAAAACAAATTTTCATTCCAAAACCCTTTCCCAACTGACACAAAAAATCATGCCAATTTCATAAATAAAGTTTTAAATCAAGAAAAATTAGGCTCATTATCATAGACCTAGATACGGGACCACATTACTCAATGTATGGGTTGCACATGCTCGCAATGGAATCCAAAAGAAACTAAACCCAACATCAATTTCAATGAAGGCCCTAAAATCAATCACACACCTCAAATTATTGATTAAAAATAGAATACAAGGTGTTTTTGGATATAAGAAATTTTACGTACCTCAAGAACGAATGTTTTCTACACCAGAACAAGACAAGGAAAGGCATTTGAGAAGATATCTCATAATGGATATAGAAGAAGATGATAAATATTAACCAACATAGATCAACAGATATGATAATTCAAGTCTAGGGTGCTACCACGATCGACTACAATTAAGAACCGGAAAGAATAATTAACTGGAGAGACACACCATAGAAGCAATGATGAAACAAAGTAGATCAGATCGATCTTAAAGGTAATACATCTGGGAATAACCCTAGGAGCATGTTAGGGTCGTAAATTCCACCCATGTTTTTCCATGTCATGTAACTCAAATAATTAAAAACATTTTATAAAAGTGATTATATGGTCTATAAATGAACATAAAATACAATTTTAAATGTTTCTATATCTTTTTGGTCATTATTATTAAGGCTTAGTCCCTTGTTAAACTAATTTAATTTCTAATTGTTATAATTATTTTTAATCACTTTTATTAATAGTTTTTGTAAAAAACTAAATTGATCTTATTATAAATTAAAAATAATTCTAATTTAAAATATTGAACTAATTTTTACAAATTATTATCACAGAAGTGGAAGAAATTAATTTTAATCAACTCCCATATACAAGAAAACAAATCGGGTTTTTAATGTAAAACTGTTCAAGAGTTACAGATGTTTTAATATACAATATTCATGTTAAATTGCTTAAAATGGAAAAAATTGTATTAAATTATATATAATTTAAATGAATTAACATTAAAACCAACACAAAATATAATTTTCCATTATAAATAAATTATAATAAAAACTAGTTTTGAATTAATATGGAGTATTTTTAACTATTTATCAAAAAATATATTTCAGAAAAATATGAAAAATTTACCTAAACCTAATTTTAATATTCCATTTTCAAAAATAAAATTTAATTTTACATATATGATTTATAATAGTTCAAAATATATAATTTAAAATAAGTTCTCCCTTAAAAGGTGGCAAAAGTTCCTATTAGAAAAATATTGATTTTTATTTCAAATATTGGGTTTGTTCTTATCTTTTAATTTTAGAATATATTGGACGAATGTAAAAAATATTTTATTGAGTGTATAATGTATATATATAGATATATCACATTAATATCACTTAATAATTGAAATTTACTTACTTTATTTGAAAAAAATCACTACTGTAAATAATATCTATACCAATGGTGTTTCGAAAATTATTGGTATAGTTCACTAATTCAGACCTATACGAATGGTTTATCCAAAACCATCGGTATAGGTCATTTATATGGACCTATACCAATGATTTTCCCAAAACCGTTGGAATAGGTCACTAAATTGGGGCTATACCAATGGTTTTGGGAAAACTGTTGGTATAGTTCTCTAATTTTGACCTATACCAAAGGTTTTGGGAAAACCGTTGGTATATGTCCATTATAGAGACCCTATACCAACAGTTTGACCTCAAACCGTTAGTATAGGTCCCCCCTATACCAAAAGTTTGTACAAAACCGTTGGTGTAGCTCCCAAAATCAAAGAAATTATACCCATGGTTCTCAAAACCGTTGGTATAGGTATATGTATTTTTAATGGAATCTTCATACAGAGGACATTAAATAAATCAAAATTTAAAATAATTATGATAATACATATATTTTTTTAATAAATTATGTTCAAAAAAGTATGTTAGGTTAGAGGTTAGGTTGTTCAATCAAAAACCAGAGGTGTTGGGTTCAAAACCAACCAAATGATTCTCTTTTGAATTACATATACCAAAAGTTTTATGGAACCGCTGGTATAGATTTTCATATTACATATTCCAATGGTTTCCCCAAAACCGTTGGTATAGACCTATCCCCACGGCTTACTAGCCAATGGTTCTGCAAACTGTTGGCATATGCTATACCAACGGTTTGAGGGCCTATACCAACGATTCCAAACCCTTGGTATAGTGTATTATTTAGTAGTGAATACCTTTGTGGGCAGAAATATAGTTTTCTATAAAAAAATTACCTTTATATTCAATTGGTTCTTATATTCATTTATAATTAATTTGTATCGAATTAATTAATTTTATGTTTATGTAAACGATAGATTTTAAAAGGAATGTTAATATTATTCAAGGACTCTAATTTAATGTCTAGGTGAAGACTTATTATATTACATAATAATATTTTAATAATAGATTGTTGCTTGTAAATACTCAGTCTTGTGTGTAATGTGATATTTAAAAGAAACACATTATTGTGTAGGATACAATCTAACTCAATATTTAGTGAATTACAAGCTATATAATATATTCATTTAAAATATTAAATATATTGTAATGTATCAGGATATTATATTATATTACATTATTTGTTTTTTGATTCATATATAGTATCGAATACAATATTCATATTATAAAATTTCATGGTATTAAAACATAATTTCATATATTTAATACTGCAAAATTATTGGAATCTTCCTTTATATGTCTAGATGTTTTTTTGATATAAAATGTGTTCTTTAGTGTATGTGAATTTTTTAGAATTTAAATAAGTGATTACATTGAAAAAGGTGTATTTTACAAGTGAAAGGGTCTAAGTTATATTTTAAAATCATTTTCCATCTAACATGAGATCCTATGATGTTTCATAATTTTTATTGTGCATATGAAAAAAATAATTCCATCTTTACTCACACATTTGATGGTTTATGATTATGATGACCAGATGTTTTTAAAACCTATTTTTTTCAATAGGATATATTATAGTAAAATGGTTATTAAACCTGTTTCATTCTCATGGGTTATGATGTGTTTAATATTTTATGATCCCATGTCACACAGTGGTATGGTTTTCAATATGTGATGGGCGGGGCCATAATTATATATCCCTAAAATTCATTTTGTATTAATTATTATCTCATGGGATAAAAATGTTTGGAATCGAGACTTAACTAATTATTTGGGTGACTATATACACTATGATACTCTTGGGAGATATCCCTAAATACTTTGATGGTTTAGTGAGTAAACCCAACGCCCTATTATAGTCACAATAGTAATCCATCAGTACTAGTGAAGTGATTGTATATTCTTATTTTTTTCAAAAAATCTATATCTTATGAAAATGTTATGATCCCATGGATTTTGTTATGGGAATCCATTATGATTCATGTATTTTTAGGTGCTAAATTGTTTCCATAACACAATGTTATGATAAAGGATAAAAATGGTATGGTTTTAAAATGTTATTCTAATACTATCATGCCCTTGTTATATTTATGAGATAATTGACATATCCCTTTTTTACTCTTATTGGGCAGCTAATGTTACCCTTTTTTATTATTCCTTTTCTATGTATAAAAATTAAGAGTATAAATTTTGATACTTCTAATATGGGTAATAGTTATAAAGAATATTGTGAAAGATTATAAAGTTAACATATGAATCAATTGTTTATGATCCCAAGTTTCCTAAGGCACTAGAATAATATGATTCTAGAATTGATCATTATGTTTTTTTAATTATTATTCATCAAATAATATATAATATCTATGTATGATATGTATGTGTCGTTGCACAATTGTATATATCAATATACTACTGTCTCCACTTAGTGATGTAATTTATTTATCTTCACTTCTTTATATGAAGGGTCATAACTCAATATATAATTAATATATATGATATTTATATAATTATTAATCTTTTATAGATAATGGAAACATGATAAATGTGAATGTGCAATAACCATTGAACCAATACAAACATCAAAGTTTAAGTAGTTATCTCCAAAAATGATGATGATAATAAATTATTATCAATAAATAATGGAAAATAAGTTATATTTAAATCATTTATGAATTTATAGTTATTAATTTGTTTCTTTTATACGTGTGTAATAAATTTTAATTCATCATAAATTTGATTAGAATGATTAGAATGAAAGACTATCTTTATTTAAGGGTTTTACCTTACAATCTAATTTTTCAAGCTTATTTGTGCTTAAATATTATGATTATGAAATTGAATGAACTATTTCTCCCAAATAATATTTCATTTCTTATCAACCATTTATTTTAGGATATTTCATTTTTACTATTTTATTACTCAAGAAATGTCATGAATGTTTTCAAGGTAAACTGACGTTTTTTCCTTATATTTTGGATTATATATTTCCATGCCAACATTTTTCAATAAAAAAAATAAAAAAATGTTTTTATTTCAATCCAAATATTTTTTAATTAAATTTTTATCTATATTTTAATTTCCTGTAACTCTCTTACAGAGAACTTTATTATCATTTTCCAGACAAGGTACTTTTGAACTTTTACCAAATATAAACAAGGAATTTTTTTAATATACCTTGGATAAATGGATGCACTACCACCATCAATACTATTTTAAATTATTATTCTTTTTCAGAATTCCTTGGCTAATTTCAATAAAAACATTTTCCATAAAATATTATACATTTAGATATTTTAAAAAAAATATTTTCCAATGGAAAGGGTATTTTTATCAAGAAATATCCTCATGATCTTTCAATGTTATTTTTATTTATAATGACATCCATTATTATTTATTATGATTTAACAAGGATATTATATTATTCTACAATATTTTTCATTTTTCGATATGGTTTATTATTAGGGTTATGAAATGTTTTTGAAACGCATATATTTTTATGTGTTATGAAATAATGATATGGTGTATGTTTTATACTAAGGTGATACATCTATGTCGTATTTTTATTATACGAATGATTTTTTCATTAAAACCCATTGATTTTTGGTTAACCTATAAATAATGGTCTTGTGGGACCATTATATAACTCTAATTCATTAGTAAAAAATGAATATCACATGAGATATTGAGGATTGGAATGTAGACTGATCCTAGTTTCGTAAAGGACATTCTCCAATAAGATAGTCTTTGGAGTAAACCAAGAAAAATAAAGTAATGGAATGGGAAGTTGACCTAATCCATTATTATATATTTCTTACTTAGAATGATATGATGAGAGCTTATTCCTCATTCAAATTAATGGTTCTTTATAAAAATCACCCAACTCATGATTTTCAGTTAGTTGTGGTAATATATTCATTACATATATAGCGACATTATCATTATAGTCAAAGGTTTGATATATAAATATATATTGATCAAACAATTAGAAACCAATTTTCACCCAATTTCTTTAAATATTAACAAATGAAGATGGGGGTAATTTATTTCTAATTATGACCACTCAATAAATTACCACCCTAGGAAAGTGAACAAGGTAGGTGATTCTTTGAGTAAAAAGGATCATACATTCTTCTGTATGATGAGTATCATTATAAGATAAAATATTTATAGAATTGTAAAGGATGTACCGTGAAAAATATAATTAATGTGAAAAATAAAACCATTATCAAATGAGTATCCATACATAGATATATATAAATATTAATTAGGCAGAAAAGGAGGATGTGGAGCTGAACAAAAAATGTGAGAAATGTACTAGAGTTCAACCATAAATTTAAAGGAATGTTATATTTCCCAAAATTAGTATGTGTGTCATCAATACTAGACCAGATAAAAAACATTAGGAACAATCTCATGAATTATCATTATCTATTCATCTTTAAAGTATGAATATGTATAGTGATTTTAAAATGGTTTTATGGTGGGGGACATAAAGAGATATATTATGATCTATGTATCTCGAATGTTGGTATGTCAGAAATTTATCGACATGACATATAATTATAAAAGGATTGTATAACCATTAATCTTAAAAAGTAAAAATGGGATAACAACCCCATAGATTTCATTATCATAAATCCCAAAAATACTAAATCCCATAATTGTACTTCGATTATAGTTTTTCACTTTATAAATTTCTCTGACTTCGTTTTTTCTAGGTAAAATTTCTCCTTTGATATTATTAGTAGGATATAAATTAATAAAGTGGTATAATCACATGGGTAACCACATTATATTATATCTGATTGCGATTAGATGTTTATTTGATGTTATGGAGAAGTCTTTAGAATGATTTAGATATAGAGATGTGTTTCATGATTATTTATCATCCTTATATAAATGACCAATTGGAAATAAAAATTAAATTAATGGATACTATGTTTAAATCATGATCTATAGATTACATTGTTTTATGGGATAAAAACTTCCTCTATACATGTTTTTCTTATAACAATAGATTTTACTCAACTATTAAAAATAGATCCTCATGAATCATTCAATTGAAGAAAGAGTGGAAATATGAAATACTATGGTGAATTAAGGGAAGGAAATCTATTGGGATCTAAGATTGATAAATAGATTAAAGAAATTTTTTTATCTTTTCATCAGTACGTCAAAGTATCATAGAGTTGAAAGAATGGTTATGATGACTATTATTAATGATATATGGAATTTGATATTGGTGAGAAGGCATTAAAATGAATTTATCTATTAAAGAATGTTATGATATTAAAAAATAAGGTAATTCTTATCCTTAGATATATTTTTTCATCAAATTTCTAGATTTATAATGGAATGTATCTTGTCAATTGGAACTTCCACCTAACCTCACTCATATTCACAATGTGTTTTATATATCTCTCTTGATAAAGTATATACCCAATTTATTACATATTAAGAAATCAGAGGTTATACCACTAGATCATGATAATTCTTAAGAATAACATCCATTATAAATCATGGATCATACAGATAATGCTATATGGTACAAGGTTACTTGATTTGTTAACTTTTTTGGGGGGAATAAAAAAATGAGGATGCAATATGAAAACCCAAGGATGTAATAAAGCATAGATATCCCCATTTTTTAATATCATAATAAAATAATTACAAGTATTAAATTCATATAAATTATTAAAAAATATATCTCCCACTATATTATATATGTTTTTCCTTTTAATTAAAATGTGATGTATTCTATATCTTTTCTTATAGACAATGCCAAGCTAGTGTGCACTGCATTATACAAAACCATTATAACCATGATTTTAAAATATCATGTATGGGTAGTAAAAAATCTTATTAAATAAATTTATAAATATTTTATTGACAAAATATTATTGATTAAGCCATAATAAATATGTATTCAGTTTCAGTAAAGTCGCTTTATTCTACAAAAATAAGTTGTCTTAAAAATTGGTTTTTATGAATTTTTGCATATGAATAGTATAAGTAATTTATAAATTTTTTACATATTTTATTTGAATTAACTAATTTTAATTTAAAAATCATCATGTCAATAATCGATTATTGAATATTTTTAGTATATTTCAAAATAGATTTATATTCAAGTGAATATTGAAAGGTAATAATTTTTATAAAATAATGACTTTTATTATACTGTAAATGCCCCATTATGTTATGAGTATAAAATTAAAGTAACCTAATCATTAATTTATTATAAATATTATAAATAGTTAAAAATTCATCAAATTTATACCTAATTTATGTATATGTTCTTTTTTATCTTAAAAACACATTTTTCTCAAAAACTATTTTTTATGGACAATGTATTTGTATCATAATAATTTAATTATATATATATATATATTAATGGTTTTAAAAAAATTATTATATATAAAATATTATATTTTAGTATTAATGTTATGAATATTATAAGAAATTTATTGTTTGTAAATTGAATTTTATGCTTAATTATTCATTTCCCAAAAGAAGAATTCGTTACAGTTTCCATGTTTAAATAAAAATAAATTCTATCAAAAATAGAAATTAAATCTTGTAAAATGGATTTCATATTACCAATCCTAATAATTAATAATATTTAATTATGTCAATATAATTTTTTTTTCATTGAAAAAAATCAAAATAATATATTTTTTTACAATGGTAAATATGAAAATTGGATTAACAAGAGAGTTAAAAATGAGATAGGGATTGGATGGCATCCCAAACCTATCACATTCTTATTGATTGAAGAAATTTCATCCTTATATTTTTTTAAAATTTAATTCCACACAATTTTGATCCCCTTTCTAATGTAAGTGACCTAAAATTGATGAAATCATTTAATAAATTCTATTTCTGTCCTTCTCCTCACATATAAAAGGGATCCTCTCCTCCTCCCTTATTAACACAATTTTAGACTTCCATATCAGAAAATACCTACTAAAAATAATTACTATAATCCATACCTTAATTTTATATCCTCTATTGTTCTTCTAATACCAATCATTCAAGGCATATAGTGTATTCGAAAGGTGGTATATCAAAGAAGAGGTATAAATCATAACCTATCTCTTTCATGTTTTTTCTTGTTTTATGTCCTCTAAAGAGGATATATCTAAAATATGAAATCTACAGTATAATAATTATAATGAGATGTTGTTATTGTGATGGAAAAAATATATACTTCCTTTTCTCAATCAAATGGGGGATGAAAATATAAGTCATTCATACATGTTGAAAACCACCTCCATGTAGTGTTGTGGTTCATTTTCAACCACTATCATTCTTGGGTTATTATTAAAACAAACAAAATGTTGATATATTATGTCAATATTATAATAAGTATTTTCTAATGGTGAATTTATATTTAACCATATTTCATTCTATCCTTTAAAAATTTAAATGTCACTCACTAACACTTTGAGATATATACATATATATATATATATATATATTTCTTTAAATAAATTTTATTTCTTTGAAAGCTTGTGTTACATGAAACACCGATTTTAATGAACGATAATTACGTTAATATTTTACTATTTAAAATTATTTTAATGAAACAAAAATTAAAGTTGATGTTATTAATAGGAATAAACACATTAAAAAATATGTAAAAATGAGGTTATTAATTTATAGGAAATAAAAAATGAATTTTTATTAAAGTCATTTTATGCTTCAAAAATGTATTTTATTCAAAAAATTATTTTTATTATAATTTTTTAATCATATTTATAATTAATATCTGGAACTTTTTTTTAAAAAATTAATCGATAAAATGAACCTTATTTTTGAAATCATCATGTTAGAGTTAATATAGGGTGAAATTTTATGATGTTTTTGGAAATATTATCTTTTTTAAAAGTACTGGAAAAATTGAATTTTATTTTATAAAAATGTCATTTATTTTCATTGATAATGACCCATCACATTTTTAAATATATCCTAAAAAAATATAATTCTCTATTATTTGAAAATAATAAAATTAATTACATATGAATAATCATTATATGTGATCTTTTTATAGAAATACTTTCAGACTAAAAAAAGGAATTTTTCTTTGGAAAACTATTTTTCATCATGCCCTAAAAGATTTTAATAAATTTAATTTATTCCACTTATTGATATAGAATTTTATAAAATGTATTTAATATTTTGAATCATCATTCTAAATATTATTTATTACGGTCTAAATAATTTTTAGACATTATGAATTGTGAACATTGTTAAAATTTGTCTCTATGGTAAAAGGGTAAATCATGTTAACATCTATAAAAACAAAGTTATAAGACCACCATTTTTAATTTTAAATGTTATCTGTTGAATTTAGTTTTATCCTTTTCTCCTTGTTATGGGTTGTTATTATTTTATGGGACACTTTTCCCTGAATGTCACATATATAATATTTTAGGTAAATAAATAGACAAAATATCACTTTCACTATTTAAAATTTCACATATATGTTCTCATAGGGTGAGAAATAAGTTGTGAATCCATGTTAATGTTTATTTTGAGCATAATGAATTTGGAATCATGGTTTAAATTTATTAATATTTTTTAGTGATTATATAATTACTTTAAATTCTAATGCAATGCAGAAAAAATATCTCTTAAACGAATAAAAAATACTATATGTGACTGAAAAAATATTTAATGTAATATATTTTTAGTGAGATATAGTTTTACAATATTTTTATAGATTAATAACACATATTCATTATTTTTAATGTATTATATTAAAATTTCACTATTTCATTGGGGTTATTAAAGATAAATTTTAGGAATAGTGAAAATCAAAATTAATGATATTTTATGAAAATAATATATTCTTAAATTATTTAAAAATAAAAAACCATAAAAGATTTTTTTAATTATATTTTATTTAGTATTTTATCCATTTTCCATTTATGATCCAATTTTTACTATTTAAATAACTTTATAACTATTTATGTGTGAAGAACATGATACAAATGTTGTGAATAAAATCAGTTAACTAAGGTATAAAACTATAAGTTAATGGTTAAAACAGAACCTTAAACTATCAAAATTTTATATTTTAATTATATTTCTATAATATTCTACATTAAATTTAAATATATTCTCATTTGGAATCATTTTTATGGATAATTTCATTTTTATATTTTATTTTTTTAGAAAATTCCAAATATGTCTCTCCCCTCACTTATAAAAGTGAACCCATACTTTATCTTATTTACACCACATTTGCCATTAAATAATGAAAAAACCATGATTTTATTTCTCAGAATATTTTTCCACATTATAGAGGTTCTCGACATCCCAATGAAATACCCTATCATCCTCAATACAAGATCCAAATGAGTTATTTTAAGAAAGCTAAAGCCGCCTTAACATATCCCTTTCTTTTTAAATGTTATTTTACTTCTTATAAGTATATATTATTTATCATAAATTAATAAATTCATTATCCAAAATAAAATAATTTTTTATAACTGGTTTCGAAACAACAATTATCCACCCTATTTTCATTCAAATGCTAATGAAATGTATTGGTAATGCTCATGTATGACTTACCATCTCTATGTAGCGATACAATTCAATTTTCTTCACCACCATTTCTTGATGGTTTATATAAAGGGTTTTATATTTATATATTATATTTATAAAATAATAATTCTTATTTAATTATAATATCATTTCATCCTTTTTACCTAAGATTCATTGTAAAATGATAACAATGCTCACACGTAGGTGTGTACTACAACCTCCATAAAGAGATGTGATTCATTTTTCATTACTATTTTTGATAGAAAGTAATATATATATATATTTAATTAATATATATTTTTTATATTCTATAATAATGATTCATTAAAGGTTAATTATTATTTATCTAACTTTCATTCCATTAATCAAATGGTGAAAATAACTTTCATTAGTACATAAAACCTACCATATCCAAAAATGGTGCAATTATATTTGATTTCTACATAATTAATTGATGAATATATATATATATATATATATATATATAATATAAGACATTTATATAATGATTAAAATTATGGATATTATGTATCCATGATTAAAGTACACTAATCAAAAATAAAAAAACAAAATTCATTTGAAAAATGAAGAATTTATCCCTCAAAACAATGATATTAATATATAATTGTTAATAAATAGATGATAAAAGTGTATAATTATATCATATATTATATTATATATATATATGAGTATGCTTTTGTAATAAATTTTTAAAAACCTATATATTTTTATAGTTTTGTTTTGAACATCTATGAAGGAAACAATACATAAGGTAAGAGTTTTATGTTGCATTCTCATATTTTATCCGGATCATGTATTATTATGTTTTTTATGTTTAGATGCCCTGATCCACCTCTCAATAATTTCATGAAATTTCTTCTAAAATTATTATTTTTGGATAAAAAAATAGTTCCTTAAATTTTCTTTTTTAATTTACTCGTGATACTAAAATAACAATTTTAATAAAATTGATATGATTTATCTATTTGGTGGAAAATATTTTTACATTTATGTCTATGTTTTTTAAAAAACATATTTTTTTTAAATATTATGGAATTATTTTTTGATTTAATTTTGATCCATTTTGTACATTATAAAAAATGGATTAATAGGAATCATCATGTCATTTTTTGTAATGAGGAACTTTTTTCCATTTACCAAAAATGAGAGTTGAATCATTTCTTTAACATATATGGTACAAATAGAATTTACCACCACTACTGACCACTAAATTATCTAAATATTCAATTATAATTTCTATAGGTTCATTTATTATAATTTTTTTATTTGGAAAATATATACTATTAAATAATGCATTTCTTAGTGAAAGGTGTATTTTCTAAAATAAATGTTCTCAAATATCTTATTAAATAATTTTAAATCTAAAATTACATCATTTTATTTTTAATTATAATTAATATTGATATTATCTAGTGATACCATCTTTATTAATTCCATAGATTGTTAATGATTATGACGGAAAGATCTTCACAAAACCCATAGCTTTTCAATGGGTTATTCTGTGATGAAATGTTTATGAAACTCATTTTTTTCACAATAGTTTTGAGATGATGAGTGTTTAAGGATCATGTGGCACAAATATATATATGGTTTTAATTATGTGAAACATTGGACTAGAATTGTATATCCCTCTAATGAATTTGGTAAACATGGTTATGTCATGGGGTAAACAGGACATGAAGGGGAGGCGATCCTATTTCATTATGAGATAATGTCCACTATGACAATCTTGGTAGTGAACCTTTTCTACTACAATGGTTTAAAGAGTTATCCTAGTATAATATGATAGTATCAGATGTAAAATACCTGGTAATATAATGATAAGTCATTTCTGTGTCTTATTTTTTTTTTGATATTATAGATTTATATTCATTATAATAAATATTTTCTATTTTTTATTCTAAAGGAAGGAAAATTATTTCTAACATAAATAGATTTCAAAAACATATATGGTTTCATTAAAAAGATTTTTTTCAAATAATAGAATTTTATTTTGAATAAATTCATTACATTTTTTTACTCAGTATTTTAAAATTATCTTAGGTTGAATTTTTTATAAATCTCTGAAAATAAATTTTGAATGCATAAAAAATATACGGATTATTATTGAAAACAATATGTTCAATTAAAGAGTATAAAATGTAAAATTAAATTTTTATTGAGTTATAAAATATAATTAGATCATTTTTTATCAATACAATGTTATTATTTTTTTCAATTTATTTGTATACTTGATTTTAACTTAAAAACATATTTATATTAAAAAGTTTAATTTTTAAACTATTTTCATCTTGTTTTTCTTATTTATATTTAAATTAAATTTATAAAATTATGAAAATTGAATAATATAAAAATTAATTTAATATTTATTAATTATTGGGTAAACTTTTAGTAAATGGTTCGCCTTTATTTTTTTGATTATAAATAATAACCATTGTAATTTTTTTAGAGCGATCTAGGGTAAATTGATATTTTTTAGTTAAAAATGTAATTATAAGAGCTAATAAATTAATATGTCAATAAATTTTATTAGATAAATATATATCATTTATAATCTTCCAAAGGAAAAATATATGGTTTTTTCCATTTGGATGTGATTATGAGCATTATAATATTTTAATTAATGAAATGTAAAGAATGTCACACTCTTGTTTTTAATAAATATAATATATTTACTATGGGGATAACTAGAAGGTATGATTAGTTAAAAATATAATTCTTAAATATAAAATATTTATCTTCATCATGGTAATTTATTTTAAAATTTTAGTGATGAAATAATTACATTAAAATCTTACACAAGGAGGACACATTAATTATTAAATTGAAGGAAAAATATAATAAATGAATCTAAAAAATTTAAAAGTAGTATAATTTGAAATAATTAAGGTGACCCAAAAATTTTATATATAAAAATATAATGTTTTAAGTCTATTTAATTATTTTATTCGAATTTCGTTTATTTTATTTTTGTTATAAAATTCAATGTAAATGAATGGTTCGAACATTAACATTATTGATATTTTATAAAAATATTATTTTATGAAATGATATAAAATTCATAAAAATATTATATATGGACACTTTTTTAGGATATTAATGAAATTATAAACCATTTTTCATTTATTTTATGTTTTCTCCATTTATGTTAACTACCACAACCCTTCATGAGTAAAAAACCTCGTTATCAATATAAGTTTGAAAAGGGTTAACGAGCGGTTAAAATAAAATGATAAAGATAATTACATGATCCAAACATGTTCAAAATTTATTTTATGAAATTATTTTAACTAATACTCATCTTATATTAATATAATATTTGTTTTATAAATTTTTACATCAAAAACCGTTTCTATTAATTTAATATTTAATATATTCCAACAGTGTCCATCCCCTCTCTTTTAAAAGGGAACATATTCCTGTCATTCCATCACACATAAAAAACTATTTTTTTAAGGAAGTTCTTAAAATATAAACTCATTAATCACCTAATCATATTCGATACTCTTTAGTTTAATTAAAAAACCATCCTAAAAATTATTTTGATTTAATCCTTATGAGGTTGTATGAAAAATTGGTATTGTTATTAATATAGTGTTTTGTTTACTTATTCTCCATCATCCTTAAAATATTACATAACCATGACAAAAAATGAAAATATTATCTTCCATATATTGAGGTGTTTTTTAATAGAGAATCCAATATCCTTCTCCTCTTCCATCAAATTTGAAAATAAACCATTCTTCGTGTGTAAGTTGGACTACCACCTTCTGAACTGGTGTAATTATTTTTCCATCACCATCTCTCATGAACGGTTATATTGATTGAATTAATATATATATATATATGTACATATATTAATCATAAAATTATTATTTTTAAAAGATAACATATCATTTATGTTATTACATTTTCAATCATTGTAAAATTATAATATCATTTGTCAGTATCTGTGGACTACCACCTCCAAAAAGTGATGTTATTTGTTTTTCATCACCATAGAAAATGTATGATGCATATAAATATATTTAAATAAAATTTATATTTTTTAGGATTTAATTTTCATTATATAAGGATTAAATAAAAATTACCATTTTCTTATAATGATCGTTGAAAAATGGAAATGTTTCCCATGTATATATATGGACTACCGTCTCGATGATTGTATCCTAAATCATTTTTCATAACCATATTTCCATATAGGTTTTAAAAGTATAATTTATAAATTTAAATTAAAAATATTGTATGGATATTATTATATTGATGAAAAAATAATGCCCTGTTTGACCATATTGATCCTAGTGAAGTAATTTTAGACTTATGAACCAAATATCATCAAAACCTCTTACATAAAATTAAATTATTATGTTATTGAATATAAAATAGCATTAAATAAAATTAAAAGAATAATTAACCAGAGAATGATATAAAATAAAGTTAAAAAATTAATATAACTTTCTTATTCAAGAATATAGTTAATGTATTGGATGTGTCATACTCGAGGAAAGGGATACATTAACATTAAACATCATTTTAAATGTTATAATTACCTATTTTAAAAAATATTCCTTTCCAATTCCATTTATTAAAAATTATTTTTAAAGTATTTTTGTTATTATATCATTTAAAGGATTTAAACATTCAATATTTTGACTAGTTTTTTGACTTTATTTACAAAACACAAGAGGAATGTTCTATTTTTACATATTTAAGGAAAATAACTTTTCCTTCCACCATAACTATTAATTGAAGTGTGTAATCCACTACAGAATTATATTTTTTCTTAAAAAACTTATGTCCATTTTCTAGGTATTTGGGTATTGAAAATTTGTTTTTAATAGAAAAAAGAAATTTCATATATAAAAGTGTTTCTTGCATAGGTTTAAAAGAGTTTTTCATGGGTTTTATTCAATATATGGTCCATGGAATTGTTTTTTAAAATGATTGAGCCTCATTAATGTTTTTAGGTGATCATGGTGTAGTTTATATTATGGGTTCCCCAAAATATCACCGGGTGGTCTTATTATTACGTATATGATGGGTGTGCCCATATGATGCTCTAATGCATTTGGTAATGATTAAGTTCTTTAGATAATAATATTGGATGTCAGTTATACATTTTTTTCAATTATAAGGGTTTTTAGGGGTTTTGGTGTTATGATGTCCCAAAGAACCTACATAACTTTTCTATGATTTCTAATTACTTTTCATAGAAATTTTTGGATAAAAAAAGATAATGTAATTTCATTTCTAATGAAAAAATAACAATATTTTTTGTTAAAATGTTTATTTTTAAGATATGCGTTTTCATGGGTTATCATTTTTGTCATAGGAGTAGTAAATATATTTTTTTATGTCTCTTACTATACATATTCTGTTCATTCCAAATTTTAAAATGTTCTTTATAGAGATTTAAGGATGAGTGGGGAAAAGATGAATTCAAGATAATATTTTTAAATATATTTCTTGAAAAGAAAATATGTTCTTAATTTTTTATTTGGATGAATAATTAGATACAAAGTATAAGTTCAAATTTATCATATTTGGAATTGTTTTGTAATATTTATCATCTAAATCTCTGAAAATATTAACCTAATACATTTTTGAGAATGTATGAAACTAAATTCTATTTGGAATTCACTAGAATATGAAATGTTTAAGGTTAGGTCCTTAAAGTTATTATATAAGAATGATCTAGAAAACATTAAGGATTAGTTTAATGATAATATAATTCCATTGAAATAATTTTTTGGCTTTTTAAGTTGAAATTCTATAGATATTTAATATTTACATGTCGCTTTATCTAAAAAAATGTTTTTTAAAAATGGTTTTTTTGGAGAAAATGGGGAGGTTAGAATATGAAGGAACTTAGAAGATGATATCCTTCGAAATCAGAAACCTAGAATGGTAAAAAATTTAACTATGTTAGTTTTTACAGTGAGGTATTGGTTTAGGTAGTCTATAATTAGTGGTGGAATCCATCATAAAGAGTTTCCAGATCTACCTCTGGGAAACATAATGACAGTGGATCAATTCCTAAAATAGATCCCAATGGTTTTTTTGTGGAACGTCAGACCCATTGCTGGATGGAGTTTGGATCAATTCTTGGAAATGATATTTGTAGTCATATGGTTCTCCGAACATAAATTACCATCCATTTCTGTATATCATTTAGATTTTTAATCTAACCAATTATGGTTATTTTTTATTAAAATCAAAAAGAGATATGAGATTTATTTTCATGGAATGGGATGGAATTATGAATCTATTCCTTCAGAAATATTCCACTAATATTGTTAAATTATGAATGGATAAAAAAATTGGATATTAGAGAAAAGTATAAATATTTTGTAACCCCATATGAATTAAATTATATAAGATTGTATAGGTATGTAACTGATATTATCAAAGATATTGATATTCTGATTAATCATATTTACTTAGGGTTAAAAAAATAATAATCTTTCTTTTAATTAAAAAGTTATGAGAAATATGTTTACTGTTCCGTGAATGTTGAAATGGAGTTCACCAATTCTTATGTATTCCATGTAAACCACTAGAAAAAATGTCTTGATTGAAGGAAATTGTAAATCATTCAATAAAAAAATATTTTGGTAAAATAATTATATTCCCATCTAAAGGTGAGTGTGATAAAAAATAATCTTGTGGAATGTTAGGTAATTTTTCTAAAGTGTTACCAATGTGGTAAATTTGGTTATAAGGCTCATGATAGTAATGAAAGTGTTATGAACAATCAAAGAATGGGATAATCGATAGGTATCCTTCAGAGAGATGTTTTTATTGAAATTAATTTCTTCATTATTTTAACATGTTTCACACCTTAATGTCTTGAAGGCCTTCATTTTTATTGATTTTTGATAACCCCCCTTTCAAGGGATGAGGGGGAACACTTTCAAGGCCTCTAGGCTTAGAGATTACATAGACTATAGTCTTAAGAGACATTACATGACCCGAAGGTCTTAGGGAATTCAACCAAACTATAACTATAAGGAATTTCCACTCCCCAAAATCTACTTCATGATTGTATCTCTCCACCTTCACATGGTCATCTGGATAATATTCCCATTCAAGCATAGGATGGTCCCGATAGCATAGCCATACCATCTCATTCTTCCAAACCCATTGGTTCTACTCTAGTGAGAAAAACGTGTTTCAAAAGAAGGTTGTTGTGACGAAAATACTGAAAATAAATGTATATAGGTGTGGAAAAGTACTTTTATACTAATACGGTTGATATAGGTCCATTCAATGAAGTGGATAAAAATATGTTTCTTGTTTATTTGAATTATTTCAATACTCTTTGTGGAAGTATCAAATAAACCAAATATTATAAGAATCTTCATATTGTTATTAGTGGAATTATTTTTCCAAAAAATCGATTTGAACTAGCCATAGTCAAGGTTTATAATATTTTGGTTATGAATTGGCTCAATGTTTTCCATTATTTGATATATTGCATATCTAAAAATGTTTTATTTTATGATTTCATACCCTTGATATCCTACCAAGAAGTAGATAAATTGGTTAGAGATGGTATAGAATGTTACTTAGCACATAGTGTTGAAATGACTGAAACTATTCAAATTAGTGATTATCTAATTTTGAATGAATATATAGTTGTTTTTTCTAATGATTTACTAGGTCAAATTCCAAATGGATAAGTTGAGTTTATTTTTGACTCAGTACATGATGATAGACCAATTTCAAAACCCCCATTTTTAATGGCTCATGTAGAACATTTGAAACTGAAACATTATTTACTATATTTTCTAGATAAATGCTTCATTTATCCTTGTACTTCCCCTTGTGGTTCACTTATTTTCTAATAATAATAATGGTCTCATGATGCATTTAATTGATTGTAAATCTTTTAATATCATCATTGTTAAGAAAAAAGTACTTATATCCTTATAATAATAATTTGATTGATTTACACATGAGAGCTCATTATTTTTGGAAGATTGATCTTAGTTTAGGGTATCATCACTCCAACGTGGAGGAGGAAGATATCCCAAAGAATATGTTTTAAACTTGTTATTGGCATTAATATTTTTTAGTTATTCCATTTGGGTTTTCCAATACACAACATGTATTTATGGATCTTATGAATAAAGTATACCATGAATATTTAAAGAATTTATTGATTGTTTTATTTATGACATATTTGTATATTCCAAATTTTATGATGACCATGAATGGAAATAAAGGATTATTTTAAAACATTTAATGTGATGAAACCATATAGAAAATTCTGTAAGTGTGAATTTTGGTTGTAAAAAATTTATTTTTTTGTACATGTTGATTCTAAATATGGAATAAGTATTGACTATTATAAAACTAAATATTTTAAAGAGTTTCCATGATATACAAATGTCATAGAGATTCCATTTTTTTATCAGGTTACTACCCGAGGTCTATAGGTATATTCTACTGATTACCAATACCAGTAAATATGTTAACTAAAAAAAGGGATTTAAATTCATCTGGACACAAGAGTGTGATGATTACTCAGATGAAATAAAAATATGATTTGTGAATTCATTACATTTGTTCATTCCTTCTTGAAATGGTTAATTTTTCATCTATAGTGAATCTTCTTTAATGGAACCTGGTTTTAGCCTAATAAAGACTAATTTTGAAATTTCTTATGCTTCATGTTTACTAAAACCTCACAAGTAAAATTATACAACAAATGATCTCAAATCAGAATTTTTAGTTTTTTTATTAAAAAATTTGGTGACGTCATTTATATGTATCCATGTGTGTAACATATATCTATCCTAAATTATTGGATTATATATTCACCCATAAATAGTTGATCACAAGACAAAGAATATGGTTAGAATGAATCAAAAATTATTATTTCAAGATATATTAAGATCATATAAAATAAAACAATGTAGTATATGCTTTGAGTCAGAAAAATAATTCTAGAGTAACCATGATACATATAGAACATAACCCTTTAGTTAATGATTTGATGGATTTAAGCATTTATGTTTAGGATATTGGAACTTAATTTATTTTTTCTTGTGTCTCCATAATCATATATGTCAGAAAAAATTAAGAATTCTAATAATGAAGACTGTGAAATATTTGAAAATATAGAAATTATTATGAATGTCAATTTTCATACCTTTATGTTTGATAATGATGGTATCTTGAGGCTTATAATGAGACTATGTATTCTTTGTGGGTCCTAGATGATGAGATAATTTTTTATTGAAGCGCATAGTTCTCCATTAACATTTCATCCTGAAAACGATAAGATGTTTAAATACCTTCATGAGTATTATTGATGGGATTAAATTAAATGAGAGATTACTAACTTTACCATGACATTTTTCACTTTTCAATAGTTTAAGGTAGAATGATAATTACTAAAGGGGAAGCTTCAGCATTTTCCAGTGATGGAATCAAAATTGGAAAATATGTCCATGGGTTTTATAGTGGGACTACCAAATAATTCTATAGGTTATAATGAAATTTTAGTTATTATTTACTGATTAACTAAATATCTACATTTTCATCACAGTCTAGTATCTTTATATAAAATTTCTCAATTGTATCTCAAGGTTATAATCTGGTTATATGGAGTTCTTATCTCTATTGTATCTGATCGTGATCCCAAACTAACTTTTTATTTTTGTAAAGGCCATCATATTTCTTTGGGTACTAAATTAAATTTTAGTAATTATTTTCATCCTAAAATGTTGGAATGTCTGGATTAGTGATTCATAAATGGGAATATATTATTTATTCCTATTAAAAGGTTTACTAAGGTTATTTAGATCAACATATTTATTATGTTAAATTTTTTTATAATAATAGTTCTCATTCCACTATATAGATAGAATATTTTAAAAAATTATATGAAAAATAGTGTCCGACTATAGTTTATTTGGTTGAAGTAGGAGAAATGAAGTTGATGAGACCAAATTTGGTCAATGAAAAGGTCAAGAAGGTGATGATGATTCAGTACTATATAACTATGGCTCGAATTAGGAAGGATATTTATATGCATCACTAGAGAGAATATCCGTCCTTCAAGGTAGGTGATCAGGTTTTTCATAATTTGTCTTGAGGGAAAATTGTTATGGGTTTTGGAAAAAAATTATAACTTATGTCGAGGGTTCATTGGACCATAAGATATCCTGTAGAAATGGTTCTTAGTTCCTACAAAGTGGAATTTATATTGAGTTAATTTGAGGTTTACAATGTTGTTCATGTATGAATGTTATGAATATATGTGTGGATTTATCTCATGTTTTGATCCATGGAGTTGTTTAGTTAGAAGATATCATTTCTTATAAATAACATCCCATTCAGATTCTTAACCATAGGGAAAAGGTTTTATTTAATGAGGTGATTCACCAAGTTATGGTTCTGTGGAAAACCCATATGGTTGATGAAAAAACACGGGAGTCGAAATATCCTATTAGGGAAGTTATCCCCACCAATTTAATAAGTGAATGAAATTTTGAGGATGAAATTAACAAAAGGGGTAATGAAACAACCCAGGTAATGTAATCTTAATTCATTTTCATGTCATATTAATTTTTATTTTTTAGATATTATATAGTTATATTAACTATAAAAAAATTAGGTTATTTCAGTCAAAACAAAAGAAAGAATTATTTCTAACCAAATTCGATTTTTCAAACATTAT
The DNA here is from genome assembly GCA_963277665.1 of Viscum album. Classification (NCBI taxonomy): domain Eukaryota; kingdom Viridiplantae; phylum Streptophyta; class Magnoliopsida; order Santalales; family Viscaceae; genus Viscum; species Viscum album. The sequence goes on from OY728140.1 coordinate 1,145,407,187, forward strand.
ATGGTTTTATTAAAAAAAATTATTTATAAAAAATTAATTTTAATTTGGGGAAAAATAATTTTTTTATTCATATTTTAAAAAATAACTTAAGAGAAATATTAAGAATATTTTGAACAAAAATGATTTTTCAATGAAAAGTAAAAATACCAATTCTTACTGGGAACACTATTTTATTTTAAAGAATTTTGAAGCTGAAATTTTATTTTTAATGATTTCAAAAATTTAATTAGGTCATTTTAATTTGATATAATCTAATTATCCGTTTTTAAATTAATTCTATTCTTTTATTTAGTGTAAATGAATATAACATAAAAAATAATTTTTTTTCCAAAAAAATGTATACTAATACATTTTCTTCAAAGTCAATTTTAAATTAAATTTGTGAAATTATATGTATTGAATATAAATATAATAAAATTCCATATTTTTATTTTTTGGTTCTAAATTTAGTAAATTTATCCCATTTATTTATAGTTAATATAAAAAGTAAACTTATTAATATTTGTGACCATAGAAAAGGATAGAAAAGATAATTAATGATACAAATAAAAAGATAAGGACAAAAAACAACCCTACGACATGAATAAATTTTATTAGATGACTATATATCATCTAAAGTCATCCAAATTTCTAATTTAAGTCCTTTTTCCATTTTAATATTATTATTACTTGCATAATATTTTATGTAATGAAAATCCAAAATTTCTACACTCTGGTTTTTTAAAACTATAATATACTTAATGAGGGAATAAACAGAGTATAAGTTCTGTTATAAAAAATATTTTTAAAGATAAAGGATTTATATTTTTCGTGGTAATTTATTACTATTTTTAATTGAAAAAATAATTAAACTAAATTATTACATAACAATGACACGTTAATTATTTAATTAATGTAAAACAAAATAAATTATATTAAAATTATTAAAAGATTAGTAATTGTAAAGGAATAAGGTGAGATAAAAAATTTATGGATAAAAATAACATATTAGGTATGTATTAAAATAATTTTTGTATTTTCATTTTTTTACTTGATGTTATAAAAGCCAAAGTAAATTAATAGTTCTAAAATAGAAATTAATGATATTTTATGAAAATATTATGGTCACAAACTAAATCTGGTTTCCACCAATACCGGAATAAAACCCAACATGTTTCAAGACCCAAAGGTAATTCACTATCCCCATGGGCTGTCCAAAGTGCTTGGGTATCATTTATTTATGTTTGGAATCTATTTACCTGAGTATGAAAGCCTAAAACATTAAAAACAATCCACAATATAAATATGAAATTTTCGATCCCAACAAATATTCATAGAAAACCAGAACTGAATAATTTGTTTTGAAGATAATAAAAGTGGTCTAAATAAAAATAAATACAATATAAAGACATCCCCACATACTTCACACAACAAGGGGTCATCACCCACAAGCCGTCTCTACAACTCGTCTCCAAGGATGGGAACAGACACCCCGAACCGCCACCACCTAAAGCCTTTCCAATACCTAAATCAAACATAACCATGTATGATTAAAACCAAGGGGTGTAAGTAGAGTGTAAGGCTAAAATCAATTGGATACCACCAAATTATTCTAAATAGCATGAAATATAATTTGAAATAGCAAGTAGTTTTAATACGCAATGAAAAGCAGTGATAAATTCCAAGAAATAAAACATTCAATTGAAAACAGTTTTCAAGATTAAATTTTCAGAACATTTACACATTTAATTTGTAATGTTATCTAATGTAAATTACTTCTAAAAACACCCCAAGACAAGTAAAAATACCACAAATACAATGAGTAACAAAATCGGGGACACCCCTAGGCACTAGATAGTCTCGAGCCCCATGCACCTCATACCTTGGTGTAAAGAAACCATAGTAAAATATATTCTCGTGCTTGAGTCACAAGTAGAGAACATACCCATATCCCAGTGGTCCAAATTCATCATCCATATAGTTTATTCATAGTTGTATTTATCCAAATTCTAAATGAAATAGGGACAAAACTCATCTAGTCCACTAGCCATACTAGTGCACATTCGCCCCACCTAGGCACCTAGGCTTCCCCATTTGTATTCAAACATTTTCCAAATTCTACATAAATATATTTTCATATCAAACACCAATAATTTTCACATAAAATCATCACAATAGATACATACATTTTATACCACTTAAAACACAAAACACAACACTTTGATTTTCAATAAAACATCCTCTCAAAACCCTGTATAGGTTTGCACCCAAAAATCATGAAAACCCACACTCCTCACACTATGTTCACACTTTTGAATTATAAAAATAAAAAATTAAGACCAATATATTTAAATTAAACCAAAAAATCATTTTTTTGGGCAATCCCAAGTGAACCATGAAATGATAACTTTGTAAAACCTCTATTTTCCCGCAAACATGGAACTTAAAAATCACATGTTCCAAAAACACCTATAAAACCCATTTTTGATGAAACCACCAAAGGGGATAAACAAACCAAACATTATTTTATTCCCAATTAAATTTCAATAAAATCAAATAAGTATTAATATTACATCCACAATTGAACCCTTAAAATATTTCTAGGAATAACCCCCAATTTTACCTAAAAATGGAACTTCAAACCCATTTTCAATACAAACGCCACTAAATTTTTTTTACCAGCCATAATAAAATTAAATATGCATGAAAATATAAAAAACTCAGCAAGTAAATTCACATAAATTTCATAAACATGGAATCAACTAATAATTTAACAAAAACCCTTGAATCTCTATGCGAAAATCAAATTGCACCACCGCCGCACCAAGAGAGACCTAGATAAGACCTAAAACCACAATATTTGACCAAGAAAACCTAATGATAAACCCTATTTTTATAAACCTAGTTCCTAGACATTAGTAACCTCAATTACAAGGGAATAATCCCTAAGAACAACGAATAAAACACTAAGAAAATTGAAATAAGAGTAAAAGAGACTCACTTACTTGAGGGATCTTGAAGAATCGACCCAAATACACCGGGAAATGAATTTTAAATTATTCAAAATATAAAGTTAGGTTCTAATAAGTATGATTAATTTATGTAGGAACTACAATGGAGGAAACAAAGTAATATTTGATAGATTTTATAAGGAATGAAGATACCTCTTCAATTCTGGACGACTTGAAAAACCCTATAATGTTATGCACTAATTCGAGATGACAAAGATTTCTTAAGAGGAGGAAAAGAGTCTAGGTACGTGGAGAGGTTCAATGGGATTGGGTGAGACTTGTAATTACATATAAATCACTAAAATTGAATAACTTATTAATTAAAAGAAAATTTGTTTTTAAAACTGGAAATGGGCCTTTGGGCTAGACCGATTCCTTAAATAAAAACACCCATACACCATTATTTTGGATTACTAAATGTTAAAAATTACATTGGTGGTGTTAATAGGTTTGGGGAGGCCATTTAGCTATTATAATGGATTCAAAATATCAAAAAATGAAAAAGTTATAAAATAATCAAATTTTATTTCTAAATTTGGATTTGGCCTCACGGTTTGGCCCAATTCTTGAAAACTCACCCATTCCTCCATAAAATCTAGAAAAACCTCAAAAAAAGCATCAATGAAAAATAAATGAAAAATAACTTTAAAATATGTCATTTATGTGACAATTCTATCCACCATGAAAACTTTCCATCCCGAAAAGTCAACTTAAATCTTGATCAAAAAACAAGAATAAATACTCTTCCTCAACCCATGACTTCCACTCCCATGTCTCATGTGTATCATTACCATGTTACAAATGAACCTGGACTATAGGAATAGACGTCCCTTGAAACACCTTCTCTTGGGAGTCCACTATTTTACCTGGATGATCAAAAAACTGACAAGTCTGGCTCTATCTCCAGTTCTTCCCAACTCAACACATGGGACATATTCGGGTTGTACTTCTTCAACTAGGAGACAAGGAAGACATAAAGGATGGACATAAACTGAGAATGTAAGGCCTACCTATATGCCACATTTCCAATACGCCCAGTGATCTCAAAAGGGCCAACATATAATGATTTCATATTCCCTTGCTTCCCCAATCAATGATGGCCCAGACGAGGGGCTACTTTCAAGAATACCATATCACCCACATAAAACTCTAGCTCTCAATGCCTCCGATTAGCATAAGAGTTTTAACAAGTCTGAGCTATCAAAAAGTGCTTCTTGATCAATTTCACCTTCATATATGTCTCCTGCACAAGACTCAGCTCCATTAGTGAAGTCTCTCCTACCTCAACCCAACATAGGGGGGTCCGACACGGATGACCATAGAGCACCTCAAAAGGAGCCATTCAAATCAAATATTGGTAACTGTTATTATAAGAAAACTCAACCAGCCCCAAATGGCTATCCCAGGAACCTCTAAAGTCTAGTACACGTGTATTGATCATGTCCTCAAAATTTTGATTCACCCGTTGTGTCTGACCATCCGTCTAAGGATGGCATGTCATGTTCATCATAATCTGAGTCCCCAACGACTTCTAAAGGCCTTCCCAAAACCAAGAAGTGAAACAAGGGTCTCTATCAAAGAAAAAAACTGATGGAACTCCATGGAGTCTCACCCGCTCCTAAAGATACAAATAGCCCATTCATCCACTTTAGTTGTATCTATGATAGGAATGAAGTGGGCTGATTTTGTTCGACGATCAATCACCACCAAATGACATTCTTACCTTGAGGTGTATGAGGTAATACAACAATGAAGTCCATGAATACCATATCCCACTTCCAGGTAGAAATGGGTTATAAATGGAGAAAACCAGAGGGAATTTGATGTTATGCTTTCACATGCTAGCATTTATAGCAACTTGACACAAATTATGCAATGTCCCATCACATACCTGGCCACCAGAACTATCATCGCACATCATAATACATCTTGTTGGCACCCGGATGGGCAGCCCACTAAGGTTGGAGGATGTCCTCCATCACCACCTTCCACAGAGATAACGACACTGCTGAACGGCCCTTGAAGCACAAGATTCCCTTGGGAGATGAAAATCAATCAGAGGATGTCTCCCTAGCATGAAGAAACTGCTTCAACCACTGACAAATATCATCATTGGGTTGTTCCCCCTGAATCAAATCCAACAGAGAAAGACTCAAATAGACTCTCACCATGAACACGCCTCCACTCTTTTCCCTAGTCTCCACATGTATCTGAGAAAAGATCCTCATCAAAGTCCACACATCTCTGGACTTCCACATATCCCACACTAGAAGTCTTATACTCAAAGTGTCGGCCACCACATTACCCTTGCCTGGGGTATAGACAATTTAAAATTCAAACCCCTACAAGTACTCAATCCAATGATACTGCCTCATGTTGAGGTCCTTCTGCGAGAACATATAGGCCATGATATTGTGATCTCAGTAGACCACAAACTTCTTCAGAAAAGAGGTAGTGATGCAAAGTCGTTAAGTCTTGTATCACCACTTCCAGCTCAACGTCATGGGGCAGGTAGTTTTTTTATTGTGTTTGGAGTCGACGAGATACGTATGCCACCACGTGATCATCCTGCATAAGTACACACCCAATACCCATACCTGAAGCATCAAAATAGACCACATATCTATTTACATACTATAGAAAGATCAGCATGGGGGTGGTAGTAAAATAAATTTTCAACTCCTCAAATGATGCATGAAATTATAGGGCCCATAAAAACATCACCCATTTCTGGGTGAGCCTGGTAATCGGTGAAGCAAGCCAAGTGAAATATTGAATGAATCACCTATAATAACCCTCCATTCTTAGGAAACTCCTGATCTCGGACAAATTATTCGGCTACTCCCATGACATAACTGCATTAATCTTCTCAGGGTCCATTGAAACCCCCGAATCAAATATCACATGCCCCAGAAATCTCACTTCCTTTATCTAGAAAGTGCACTTTGGAAACATTGCATAGAGGTTGCGATCCCACAAAGTTCCAAAGATGATCCTCAAGTGATGTTTGTGTTTCTCCTCAGAGCTAGATTATACTAGAATATCATCCCTAAAAATCGCAACGAATCAAGATACTAAGGGAACACCCTATTCATTAGTTCCATAAAGACTGCTGGAGCATTGGTCAATGTGAAGGTCATGAACAAAAACACAAAGTCTTCGCACCTGCTTAGGAAGGCTTTCTTTAGGATATCTGACTCCTTCACCTGAGATGATGGTAGCCCAAATGGAAGTCTATTTTGGAAAAAAACTTTCCCCCATTCAACTGATCGAAAAAATCATCTATTATGGGAAAAGGTTATTTGTTCTTAATTGTTACCTTATTCAACTTCCAGTAGTCAATGCACAACTGGAGGGATCCATCTGACTTTTTCTTGAACAACATAGGAGAATCCCAAGGAGAGATTCTTGGGTGAATGAATCCTTGGGATTTTAAGTCATCCAGCTATATCTTTAATTCCCTAAGCTCAGTGGGGGCCATGTGATAAGAGGGAAGAGATATGTGGTGTGTTCCCAGTTCCAGATCAATGGAAAAATTCACATCCCGCTCTAGTGGAAAACCTGAGAAATAATCCATAAATACCTCCTGAAAATCATTCACTACATGAGGTAGTGAACCCTTAGGGTAATGAATAGTGTCCTCTTGCATGAGTGATGACAACTGGAAGATAATACATCCCATCTCTGGGAATGGAGGTCCAGCATGACCTGACTGAGAATCCCATTCTCCATGGAAAACCTGACAACTCCCGCTAAGTGTTGTGAAGCTCACACACCACCTATAGCAACTGATGTGTGCCTAGAAGTGTACTATCCAATCCATGTTGAGTATGACGTCAAAAAGATCCATATCTAATACCATGAGTTCCCACACTATCTCGACCACTGACATGGAAAGCGCAAATGACCGACACATGAGAAACTACTCCTTCTTTCCCAATGGCGTAAACAACTCCATCGTGAAAGATGTCAAATCAATTGGAAAATTAATCATGTTCACAAAACGGGTAGAAATAAATGAAAAAGTGGTGTCAGTATCAAAAATATTTGTATTTATAGAATATGCGATCAAAACGGTTCCTCAAACTATCGATGGTCTCGCCTCTATTCTTGCTGGTTCCTGATCTACTTCATGATGATGTCCAATCTCTACTGAGGATGATCGATAGTATATGTATGTGCCCTGAACTAGCTCTACCCAGAAGATTACCCAAACCTACCACCATGACCACTAAATCAAGATCCCCCACTCATCGACGACTCAGAATGTGCTGGAACTCCTCTTGAATCCACTTACCCTACCCCACTCGGAAGTGGATGTGCCACACCGCATAAGCGTTGTAAATTCCCCATACCTCCATACTAGTGACAAGGATGTAGAGGAAGTGTACTTGCTGGTAAAATGTGTCCGGGATTCACAAACTGGTGGTACACGACTGATCTTGCATCAGAGGCCACAGAAAAAAACTGTCTAGAAGAGTGGCCAGAACTACCAACTCATTTATTCACATGATCCTTCCGCTTCCATTTCTTCTTTGAGAGCTTCCACTTTCCACTACAGACAATGACCCAAAGAAATCATCCCTACCTTTTCAATCAATATCCACCATGCACTCCCAATCAAAGAACTCAGTATAGGTCCTAAACATAAACAAGAACACCTAGGAGTATATCTTTGGTCTCAATACGTTCTCAAACCTCTGGGCCTTAGCCTGATCATTGGAGATTTTTTTTGGAGCATACTGAAACAACATAGTGAAACGGTTGGCATACGCCATCAAAGATAGATTCCCTTGAACAAGGTTCATGAACTCTCTGGACCAAGGATAAGCCAACACCTCAGGGCTGTACTATTCATTGAAGACGACCTTGAAATCTCCCCATCGCATCTGCTCATTCTTCCTTGTCTGAAGCATTGAATCCCACCACTTATGGATGGGACCCTCAAATAGGAAGGATACACACATCAACCATATCTCCTTGTGTTTTTCTCAAAACTAAATCATACGCTCAATCTTCTCAAACCATTCCTCTGCTTCCTAGGGTTCTGAGCTACCTCAGATGGTATGCAACTTGTTTTTCAGAAACTCTTTTGCTTTATCTTTTCTAAGACCTGCCTCTTCTACCCTAATAGGAATATAAGAAAGATCTTTTCCCTATCCCAAATCTTGGATATCCTAAACCACAGCCTCGACTACCCTCTGATCGATCGATGTGGGAGAACTCTCTTCAGCTTCCCCTCCGTGGGCGCGTGTGAGGTTTTTAGGGAGGCATGTTGGTAAAAAATGAAACAGACAAAAAGAAATAGTCAATATCACAATTCTGAAAATTTTAATCAAATATATGAAATATAAATAAACTAAACACATTTCAGTAATAAAAGAAACAACTACTCTACCCCCTCCCGATGTCTACTTGTGGTCTGGAGTCCACACATCTCACTTGGAAGTGAAGTTAATCAAACAATTCCAATGTCCCATGGTGACTCAAGGTCTGTTATGAGAGGTGTAGGCTAGGAACCCCACTAACAACCAAAACCCTGATCCCCCACATTACTAGCTCATGTTTATCCCATATCATCCCAAAAGAGATACATAATCTAAAAACATTAACCTCATTTGATACCATTTTGTCACTAACTGAATCTGGTCTCCATAAATACCGGCACCAAACCCAGCCCATGGAAATGACTTAAGGGCATTACCTATCCCCAGGGTCTAGAAAAAGTGCCTGGGTATCATTAGTTTAGGTGTGGGATTGATTTACCCGAGTATAAAAACATAAAACATTAAAAACAATCCATAATAAAAATCTGAAATTTTCAAGCCATACAAGTCTAATAAAAAAACCAGAACTAAAAAATTGGTTTAAAGATAATATAATTTGTCCAAATATAAATAAATAAAATATAAAGACAGCCCCATGAACTCCACATGACAATTCGTCATCAACCACAATCCATATCCACAACTCCACAACAAGGATGGGAACTAACACCCCGAACCGCCACCACCCAAAGCCTTTCCTTTACCCGAGTCAAACATAACCATGTATACTTACACCCAAGGGGTGTAAGTAGGGTGTGATCCTAATACCAATTTTATACCACCCAATTAATCCAAGGATCATGAAATAAATGTGAAATAGCAATCATTTTTAATATGCAAAGGAAAGGAGTGATAAATTCCAAGAAATGAAACTTTCAATTCAAAACAGATTTCAAGAAAAAATATTCCGAACATTCACACATTTAAATAGACATGTTAGATATTGTAAATTACTACAAAAAACCCCAAACATAAGGGAAAATACCACAAATACAATGACAAACACAACCAAGAACACCCTTAGGCACTAGATAGCCTCAGGCCCCATGCACCTCGTACCTCGGTGTAAAGTTACCATAGTAAAATCCATTCTTGTGAAGGAGCCACTAGTAGGGAACATACCCATAACCTATTGGTCCCCATTAATAATCTATATTATTTAGTTAGAGTTTTCTTTATCTAAATTCTATGTGAAATAGGGACAAAACCCATCCAATCCACTAGTCGTACTAGTACACATCCACCCCACCTAGGTACCTGAGCTTCCCCCCTTTGTGGATGAACAATTTCAGAATGATACATAAATCCGATTTCATATCAATCACCACTAATGGTAACATAAAATATGTTCAGTATTTACACACATTTTTATACCACATAAAAAACACAACAAACCACTTATATTTTTAATAAAACTTTTTCTCAAAACCCCGTATTGTTTTACACCCATAAATCATTAAAAACCAAACTTTTCACACTATGTGAACACTTGTAAATTACCAAAATAGAAAAGTCATCCCAATATATTTCAATGAAACCAAAAAAATCAAATTTTTGGTAAGCCCCAAGTGAACCAAGAAATGATAACTTTGTAAAACCTCTATTTTAACCAAAACATGGCACTTAAAAATCACATGTTCCACAAACACCATTAAAACCCATTTTCCTAGAAACAAACAAAGGGTATAAACATTAAAAACATGATTTTAAGCCCTATTACAGTTTAATAAATTCAACTAAGTATTTTTAGGGCGTCCTCAATTGAACCCTTAAAAGAATTCTAGGAATAACCCCCAATTTCCGCTAATAATGGAATTTCAAACACATTTCCAATACAATCACATCTAAAAATAATTTTTGTAGCCATAATAAAATGTAATAAACATGAAAATATCAAAAACACAGAAATATAATTCACTTAAATTTCATAAACATGGAATCACCTACTAATTTAACGAAAACCCGTGAACCTCTATGTGAAAATCAAATCGCACCACGGCTGCACCAAGATAGACTTAGATCATACCTAAAACCACAATAATTGACCATAAAAACCTAAAGATAAACCCTTTTTTAAAAACCCTAGTTTCTGGAAATTAGGAACCTCATTGATAATGGAAAAAACCCTATGAACAATGAATGAAACCCTAAACAAATTGAAAGAAGAGTGAAAGAGATTCAATGACTTGAATAATCTTGATAAATCGCCCCAAATATACAAGTAGCTAAATTTTAAAAAATTAGAAATATATAGGGAGGTTCTAAGAAGGATGAGAAAGTTATGTAGGAAATATAATGGTGGAAAAAGAGTAAGAACTGAGTGTGTTAGGAAGGAATGAAGTTACCTCTTCAATTCTGGCCGATTTAAAAAACCCTATAATGTTATGTACTAATTCGAGATGAAAAAGAGCTCCAAGGAGGGGTGAAAAGGCTGGGCGATCCACTGGGTTCAATGGGATTGGTTGAGACTTGGAATCACAGAGAAATCATTAAAATTGAATAACATATTAATTAAACAAATTTGGATTTTGAAACTAGATATCGGCCTTAAGGCTAGCCCGATTCGGTAAATAAAAACACCCAATACACCATTATTAAAGATTACTAATGATTCAAAATTCCAATGGTGGTGTAAATAGATCAAGGGAGGCCATTTAGGAATTGTAAAGGGTGAAAAATATTAAAAAAATTAATATATTATAAAAGAAACTAAAATTATTTTTAAATCTAGAATTGGGATAACTGTTTGGCCCATTTCATGAAAACTCACACATTTCTGAATAAAAGTTTGCGAAACCCCCAAAACAAATCATGAATGGAAAATAAATGGAAAATAACTTTAAAATATGTCATATATGTGACAATTATGTTATTAAATGATATAAAGTTCATAAAATTTGTATTAAGTCTATGTTGTTAGGAGATGGTTAAACATATCATAGATGGTTAATTTATGGTCTCTTTATCCATTTATGGAATTTATCTTTAACCTATAAGAGTAAAAACCATTCCATCATGGAATGTTTGGAATGGTTTAATGAATTTAGAAAAATGATACAACTAAAAATGTGATCCAAACATTACCAAATTTAATTTTATGATGTTATTTATATTAATTAGTGTATTATATTATAATATTATTAAATTGGATTCATTATAAAGTCATAATAAATTTATATTAGTTAAATATATTATGAAATTCTAAATGTTCCCCTACCCTCTCTTATAAAAGGGAATCTAATGTTGTCATTTTATCACACTTAGAATACCTTATTGTTTATCAAATATCTTCCCAAATATCTTTTTTAAATCCCTCCTCACTTTATATTGTATTTTTTTATTATCAAACCAACATATAGATCCTTTTTTTACCTTAACATATTGTATAAAGAAGAGGTATCAATCTAAACCTAGTGTTTTTGTTTTATTTCATCTTCCCCCTACATCAAATATTCTTTATCCATGATGAAATAAAAAACAATATCTTATATATATTGAGTTTTTATGTTAATTTAACAACCTATATCGATCTATTCTTCAATCAAAGGGAAATAAAACAATAATTAGTATATATTGTGCACTACCGCCTTGAAAGCTGATGTAATTCATTTTCAATAACTTTCTCTCACAGTTATTTATAATTATAAAATTATTTTATATATATGGTATTAATGAAAAATTTATATTTATTAATTTATACTCTATCATTAACATAATTACTATTTCACTAACTAAAAAATAATAATGTCATTCAAGCATATGTGTGGACTACCCCCTCTATGAAGCGATGTGATTCATTTTTCAAAATTAAAACACATAAATGGTATAAATAATATTTTTTAAAAATATAATATGGTATTTATGATATGATTATAAATATTTAAATTGTAACACCCCGAGCTTCCATGATACGCTTCTCATTCAATAATGCAATATCTTGCATTGTACGCAACTTCGAGTTCTAACACACCGCAACTAATCAAAGTAGCCGTTATGAATAGTAATACCCACTTTTTAAAATTATAGAAATGTTATATTTCAAAATGGACTTCATTTTTGTATTCGTAATATCGAAATTATCCTAAGTTAAATTTTTTGTAATTTTCTGAGAACTTCCATTTTTATGAATAGTGATAAATAATCAAAACAAATTTTTTAATAAAAATAATTTATAGTGATAAATTATACTATTGAGTGGTTTTAAAGTATAATTAGAATATATTTTTACCATTTTATCCAATGGTTTTCATTAGAATTAATTTCACTTTGAAATTGGACATAAACAATTGTCAATCTTTTGATATATATTGTTTCTTAAAAACACGCTATTTGTTGTGACAGCAGGAATAAATTATATAATTAATTAATGCAACTTATATGTTTGTAATTTTTTAAAATAGACATCATTTTTGAATTTGGAATATCAATTATAGCTTAGGGTGAAATTTTGGCATTGTTCTGAAATACTTCAATTTTTGATGAATAGTGAAACCACTAAGTGGTAGTTAAAAAACTGATTTTTCGTTTAAATGAAACAGTACCACTTCTGTGATTTGATTTTCAAAAATCCGACACACATGGTTGTCATTAGGAAGTAAAATGTGGTTCAATGGGATTAAAATAATTTTTTTGGTGAATAGTAACTTTTAAGTTTAATTAATCGCGATTAAAGGTAATTAGTTAAATTTAAGGTAAAAATAGTAGTATAAAATATGGAATGACCTTTACAATTGTCCTACCACTATTTTATGTGTAATGTATGACCGATAAAATCCATGGGTCAACTTGGGGACCCCATGGAGCCACTTTGGAAGGAAAAGGACATAAATAACTTTTTATTTAATGTTAAAATAAAAATGTCCCAAACAAGAGTTGTTTTACTAAAACAATTTTTAAATGGGGATATACAAGTCATATTTTTTACTATAAATATTCATTAGAAATCTAAAACGATTTCCTATATCATGATATTTTTTTTATAATATTTAGACATTAAATAAATTAAATTATTGATGACACCATGATGATGCAGTGATTACCTCATTAATTAACTATTTAAATAAAATGAAAAGATAATGTAAAATCTAAGACTTACACTTTCCAAAACCTATTGGATGAGTATATTTAGAACCCTTATCACCTTATCCTTGAAATATATAAGTGTGGGACCTTTAGAATCCGAAAAATCATTTCATAATAATGTAACATTTCAATCTTTCCAAGAGTGCCCATTCTGTCCTCTTATAAAAGGCCCCCACCACTACCACCTTACTCACACCATAAAAGCCTTTTGTCTCGGCCAAACACTGACCAAATACTCTCCCAACTTCCCTCCCTTACTCATAGAAGCCTCACTTTGGGCAGAAGTCTTCCCAAGGAAGCCTTTGGCTCAAATCAAAAGAGTTACCCGGTTTTAAGGAAATGTCTTCTCTAATGTTGTTTTGTTTTATTTTGCTTCTCCAACCGCTTAAACTCTTTTTATTAATTTATTTTGTAACAACACCAGTATCCTCAATATACTAGGATTTTTTTTATAATAAGTATTCGAGCTACACTTACACACACCTACATCTAATGGTTAAAGAACATACTGTTTCTGTGGATGGAGAATTTCTGCCTCACGAAATGATGATTGTTCAACACTCATATAACACCTTCAAAGGTGGCCATTAAGATGTCACTATATTTATATATGATATATATTATGTTTATGTTTTTCTTATGCTTATTTATTTCTCATTTATGTCATACCTTTATGATTTCCATTATGGGTAAACGCGATATTTTCATTTTAGGAAGTCCGGACTACCGCCCCCTCAAAGTGATTTGAATCGTTAATTCCATATGTGGGATGTATAAAGGATGGAGTAAATGGTATTATACATTATATTATACTGGAATTATAATATACCTTTATATAATTATAACTTAATTCCATTAAATATGAAATGGAAATGAAAGTAGCGTTCATGCGTACGTACGGCTTACCGTCTCCATGAACGATGCATTTCATTTCATACATCTAAATGTTATGTAATATTATAAATGAATGTATATACTGGATATATATGATATATATGATATATAAATCATGAATATAATTATGGATATAAAGTATATTTTACCACATGAACAAAGTGTAATTATAAGAAGTTTATTTTTGACTCAAGTACCTAAGATCGACAAAACTACTATTATAAATTTAAAAAATTACATAATGTTCATGACATGGTAATAAGTGATATACAAGGAATAAATAACTTGAAAAAGGTTATTAAGAAGGTATAGATTAACTCTAGTTTATTATTAAGGAGGTCAAAGAATGGTCGAGTGAATTCAGACACGAGGTAAGAGAGCTTCTTAACCCAATTTCCATTCATTGGGTTAATCTTCTACTTTCAAATTATGTTATGATATTATTATGTCCTATCTTGTATTTGTACTTTCATTATGTGTACTTATATTGAATGAAAATAATATATCTATTTTATTTAAAAAAATGATCTTGTTAAGGACTTCGTCTTAATCTCCTTTCATTGAGGCATATTTTGTTTTATACACAACTTTCTTTTATACGGTGTATAAACCCCTTTGAATTTTATGTCTATTCAAAAAGAATCTTTTTTATATGAAGCATTATACTAAATGACAAAAAGGAATGTTTTTCTTGTCGTACGTATGCGGCGACAATGACTTCTCTGCCTACGTGAACACTATTTGAGTTTCGGCTTCCTCTACAAGCCATAACTTTTTTTAAAGAAAAATAAATACCATGTTTTAATTTTCTTTTATTTTGGTATTGAAAATGGTTTTGAAAGTGTTTTTATTCTATAAATGTGTTGTAGTGATATCTTGTGATTGAAATGTGTACATTTTATGTTTCCCTTATGCATATTTTATTTGATACGATTATGTTATGGTTTATGATATGTTTAAACCTGTTCATATGAGAAATGCGTTGGACTTAATAAGTTATGGGTGGAGCCTGCTATAGCTCCTCGATGCATCGGTAGGTGTCATGAGACAAACTAGTGTTTTGGCATGAGTCCTTGAAAAAATCTTATTTGTAGTCTTGGTACGAGGTCTTGGCTACGTGGTTATGATAGTCTGGCATTATGCATTCCATCATTATGAAAGTGGTTAATGATATTGCATGTGATTATTAGACCAGTAGAATATCCATGTGAATAAGTAAATGACATTATTTCATTTTACTTTTTCCATATTATGTTAAAGTTCAAGTTTAAAAGGCTTTTGTTTTATAGTGCCTTAAATGTTTATGTTTATGAAAGCTTCCGCTATATTGTTATCCTTACTGAGCATCTGAGCTCACCCCTTTCAATGTTTTAATATTTTCCAGGATGTGAAGAAGTATTTTATAAATGACCTGTAGGGATAGTTAGAAGAGGATATGAGTGTGGACTATGGAGACTTTGTTATTTTAGTTTTTCATTTTATGATGTAATGTAACATTTATGAATGTATCTAGTGTTTCCAGGGCTATTAAATGAATCGGTCTTTCGAGACTTGATCTTTTGTGATCATGACAATGTTACGAAGTAATGCACTGACTCTGGGGAACTGGGGTTAGGGCGTTACATAAATACAAAAAAAAACCTTATTAATGTAAGGATAATTTAATAATGGACACATTACTCATGCATACGTATGACCTATGGTCTCCATGATTGTAATGAAATTAACTTTTCTTAAACATAATTGATGATTGATTTTAAAATTATAATTGATGTTTTAAAATGATAATAATCTCACTATTATTATGCAGGAGGTTCTTAAATAATGATCTCTTTGAAAATAGTAAACCTACTAAAGTCATATTGGTCAAATGAACCAAATATCATCAAAATATCTAAAAGAAACATAAACGATTAAGTAATTGTATATAATATGGTATTAAATAAATTAAAATCAATAATGAACATAAGAAAGGTTCTTAAGAATGTATATAAATTAATATAAATTTTCTTAGGAAGATAAAGAAATTAATTGATTATTTATACTCTAGGTAAGGGATAAATTAACCTAACAGCTTATATAAAATGGTATAAAGATTTATCTTCAAAATCATTCTCTTCCCTATTCAAATTTGAAAATTTATTTTACCAAACTGTTCTTATGAAAATAAATTACGTATAAAGGTAATTTTATAATTATTTTAGTCAATGGTTTTCAAAATGAATTTATTTTATGAAATTTTTTACTTTATTTTCAAAAGATAAAACAAATTTTATATTAAAATATATATGGAAATGATAATTTTCCATCTACTAGAACCATTATTTCATGTTTTTATTCCATTAAAATATTTTATTTTCTCATCAAATAAAAACCCACATTCATTTTTTTGGTTATTTTGGTATTCAAAATTGAATTTGAAGATAAAAGGGTATTTTGACATATGAAATTCTTTCACAAAATGGTTTAAAATTGTGTTTATGTAGTTTTATCCAAGATATTGTCCATGGAAATTATTTATTGAATGGTTGAGCCCTATTATATTTCAAGAGTGTTTCTATTAAAGGATTCATGATGGGTGCACAATGATGACTATTAGGGAGTATATTATACCTTATATGACATGTGTTCAAATATAGTGCTCTAGTGCATTGCATAATAATTATGTTATCTGGAATTTGTTTTGGAAGTTGGTTATATGGTTATTCCAATTATAATGGATTTGTAAGTGTTACAAGTTGATGTTGTCCCAAGGAACCTGCATGTCTTTTTTATGATTTATAATGAGTTTTCATGGATATCCTTTAACATCATATAGTAATATAATGATCTTTTTAATGAAAAACTTATACTCCTTTGAAAAAAATTTATGCTTTTAAGAAATTATATTTCATGGATTGTCATGTTTTTCATTGGACTAATAGATATATGATTTAATCTGATATACTGAGAATCATGTTCTCATAATATGTTTAAAAAAATCAAATGGATTTATGGATGTGTAGGGAGAAGTATGGGGTCAAGATTAAATTTTCAAGGATATGTCATAAAAAGAAAACTTGTTTCCTTTTAAATGTTTTTTAGTTAAAAATATGGATATTGAGTAGAAATTTCCACTTTTTAAAATATAGGACTATTATGTAAGTTTTATAACCTAACTCTCTAAACCTATAATCCTAAAAATCATTGGAAATTAAAGAATGTGAATTGTTAATTAACATCACTAGAATATGTAATCTTTTTGGTCAGGTCCTCACGTCAGCTATAATCCATAATTACAATGGAAATTATTTTCAATACATATGTTTATTCCACAAATATATGTATTTTTTCAATTTTATTCTCCCATTGATTATGTACATTGTTTCATTTCTGATTAATGTTTTGTGAACAACCAAGATTTATGACTTGAGATTATTATCTATGATATTCTTGGTATGTTTTTCAAATGTTATTCTCAATTTATCATTCCCTTCTGCACCTGTTATGTATATAGGGTCATTGATATCTCACTTGTTTACACAAAATGATCCTATGATCTTACCCTTTTTATGTATCCAGTCCCAAATTTATAATAAAAAGTATTAAGTATTAAATGTCTAAGAAGGGTGTTGTTTATGAAAAAATTAAAGGGAGATGATGCAGTTATCTTATAAAAAATTGTTTATACCAATATATTCAAAAATTACCTAGACCTATATTCTTATAGGGTGGATCATTATGTTCTTGTAAAATATATTCATCTAATAATATATAATATCTATTTTTTTAATTTATCAGTTTCAATTGATGGTATAATATCATTGTTTAGTGTTCCTTTGGAAACTAGTATAAGAAACATTTAGAGGGAACCAATAATGACCCCCAAATAAAACAAAATGATGGGAAATAGAAAATTAACCCTGAATCCCACCTTTATTAGGCCCTAGATTAGATACATGCATTGAGGGAATAAAAATCTCACTATATATGAGGAATTTCCTTCTATAATAAAAACAATATATGGAGATCAGATAAAAAAATATCAATCATACCTAATAAGTAATATAAATGGAATCCCAAAACCATCCCACAATGGATGAATAATTTAAATTAAAAGATATAAATGTTACTAAATATACTAAAATACTAGTTTATGTCAACAAAACAATAACAAATCCCACCTAGCTAGTAATTTCCAGCTCAGTTTCTAAAGTCCTCCTACAAACTAGAAACCAATATTTATGTACATAGCTTGAGCGTAATAGGTATACTTAGTGGGGACGTAACCAAGATCTCTAGTGTACAAGTGAAATTATAATTCTATTGTGTGAGTAAAAAAACAACAGAACTAAAAAAAATTATATATGTCATCTAACCAAACCCAAAATCATTATGGATCACTAAAGAAATCACACATCCAATATAGTAATATAACATCGAGGTCATAAAAAAGAAAAACAACCTTATATTTCCATACCATTGATTTCCCACTCTCATTATAAAACATAAAATGGAATGTACTCTCATCCCTTCTATACACTTCACAAAACATCTCATTGTATTACATCTCACCTAGAGAAACATATCCCATATCTGATGTGGGATAGGATTCATCCCCACCAACCCCACTCTTGAAAGGAACATCATCTCATTATAGAATTCAAAAAAATATTGTTACATCTATCTCATTGGAACTTAGGCCATCTTATCTCGTACATCACATAACTAGTGTAGTAGAGTAAGATTAATGTGGAGAAAATCATCATCATTCCCTCCTCCCACCACTTATCAAATCTCATAATTTCCTCATCACATCAATAATCACTTGAAAACACCTTGGAAATCACTACACATCATACCTAAATAGAACTAGAACATCACTGGATATCTCACTCAAAGAAACATGGTCCATCCCTACACAAGGAAGAGTGGGAAAGAGGGGCTATCCATCCGTATATATCAACACCATCCTAGATGTTGGGGAAAACACCTGGAACCCTAAGACTCTAAGGAATTGTAAGATTATCCAACTCGAGTAGGGGAGATATTGAAATAGAATAAACATACATGATATATATATAGAACACATTACTCATCACATGGTTTTACAACCACTACAGTAGCACAAACCACCTCACCACTATCATACAACACATCAACCGTCACAACTGATTCCACTACTATATACAACACATCACACAACCATACATGACTACACAACCATTCCCACATTTAATAACATGTTTCACTAATTTCCATATATAATAATTTTCACTAACATTCTTTACTGTGAAACATAATTCAAATTAAATATCTCATCTTTCATTTAATTTATTTAAATGATTTACCACAGATAAAAAATAATCTCATTCTTTATTAATTTTCCAACCCACATTTTTTCATTCTGATATAATAAATTATTCTATGTGTGACTAGGAAATTAAAGAAAATTCCACACCATAATCATCCTTACTCATACAACCATAACCACATCACCAAAAATCCACCATATTCACCATGCCCCATTTCCCAAGACTACTCAACAGAGAAACCACACATCATGTATCTCAACCACATATTAGAACACAACATTCATAAAAAATAACCCCACATCACAACAATATATCATCTCCACCATGCAACACAAAATCTATACACACAAAACCATTTCGCACCCCAACCTATGTAGACTTCATCCACACTAAAACTACCCCAATAATATCCACTACAATCCACATTACCCAACATTCTAGGTCTCATCCATTGTACACTACATCGCACAACTACCTATGTCTCATCCATGCCATCTAACCACTTAATATCCAAACCCTTTACACTATCAATCCCATGCATTCATCAACACCCCCTCACAGTATCCCAAACCATGTAGTGAACATATAAAACACAAGCATACACAACAACACTAATCTAAATTCCACAATTATTTAGGGCACTTTATCACATTACCTTCTTATTTAGCATGGGTATTATCAGAAAAACTGGGTTTCCAAGTGATTTTTTTATTATCCACATATAAATTCCTTAAAATTTTATTCAAGGTGAGATAACACAAAAAAACAATAAGGGTCTCAAAGAATATCATCTAAATAGAAAATAAGGCTTCTAACAGTCATTATTTATAGTATTGGAAATGAAGATGGTTAATATCAACAACAACATATATCAATATAGTAAAGAATCTGATATCTTCCCATAAGGATCAATATTGATTATGATAATTAATTATATTTCATATGTAAATCCTTTCTATCAACACAATAGAATGAAAAAAATTGATATCAAACATAGAACATAATAGGAGTGAAAATAAGGATTCCCAACCTCTAGGAAGATTTCTGATCTCATTGCATAATATATGGTGAAGAAGAAATAGTCCACTAACTACAACTGAATGAGAAAACCCTAGATCAAGATTAACTACAAAAAAGGGTTGTTGAAAATGTTTCCCAGGATATCTCAAAAAAAACCAAAAAACACCTCATTGAATCCCTAAAAGAAGATTGAGGGAAAATAGGGGAATACGGGACAAGAACTCACAACTAATCATCAATGAAAACACATTGGTACCCCAGGATCTGGGTGAGGGACGATTGGAGGAAGATCTCCAAAAATAAACTAGGGTTAATATGCAATGAAAGATGAATGATCTTGTAAATGAGAGGAAAATATTCCAAAAACAACTTATATAAAGGATGAAAGTAACCACATTTACTATGTAAATGTGTAATTTACTCTTTAAATTACACATGTCCAAAATTTTATGTCTCAACATCGCCTTTAAAGTCAAAAAACCATTGAAATCAAAAATTAGGTTGAAAACATGTCACAAAAGGAATAATTAAATATACACCGTAAATTAAATTCAAATGATGTAAAACCATTTTATGCTCTACACCTCAGTCACATACAATCTATAAATAATAAATATATAGAATAAATTACTCTATTATGGTTTGAAAATCATAATGAAGTCCAACTGCTTCTCCAACCTCTATTGAACCTCCTATATCTTCCTAAAAACACCTTAGATAGCCAAATAAATGAAATGTAACAAGCTAAGAATGCATGTACTATAACATTAGATGCCTCCCAAAAAATTCTCACCCTAAAGAATAAAAAACCTAAAGGGAAAAAAAGATTCTAAATAGGTAACCCAAGAGATACCCTTAAAGGTACCCATTAAACATCAAACACCACTACCGAACCAACATGAAGATCCAGAATACCCAAAAAAATGTCCCACGCAACCAAATCATTGCCTCCCACTAGGAATAGTAACACACATAAAGTAAAATCCAAAACTACCTCCTTTATTCTGAACCGCATCTCACACAAATATTTTATTGCACCTTTTTATTACATAAATTTTCACTACATAATACAAGACATAGTATATTTACATGTTTAATTTGTTGCAAATAAGATTCATAAAAAATGAAAAATGAAAAATATTTCTAAAGAAACTTGAAAGATATCTTTATGAGTTTACCCTATGTTATATTTACTACATATTATATCCTAGGGAAAAACATCCAAGGAAATGGGTGCTAATTATGCCTCGTTAGTGAATAGACCTGATATTTTTATAACATGTGATCTTGATACATATCAATAAGAACATAAAGAATAATGATTGGTCATGAGAAAGAGGCATATCATAAAAAAATAACATGATACATAAAATATAATTTTTGATAAAAAAATTAAATGATACATTCGTAATCAAATAACCAATTTTTTTTACTAAGGTGTCCTAAATAAATATTCCCAAGTTTATTCAGAAAGATATTATATAATATGTTAGATCTAGAGTTTAAATTTATTATAATATGCATTGAAGATCTATCAGGGAACATCCTTAATTTGTATTAATTTCATGTTATCCACATATATAATAATAAATATTTTCATTTTTACTCTATGGATAATGATGAATGGGTTTCTTATCAAAAGATCATGGAATTAAAAAGTGCTAAAATAACAAATCATTACATCATTTTAAACCCAGGAAGGGATACGTGAGTTTTATATTTGTAAATCCCAGAATTAAAAACGCATTTATAAATATAGTGAAATTCCAAATTTAATGATAGTAGGATTGTGTATTCAAATAAAAAAATAGAATTATCATGCAAAAGAGGATAATTTGAGAAGAAAATTTGGATGTGTGACTGGTATAAAACATGGTTTTAGAAAATGTCAAATGAGTGGGTACAAGGGTATACAATTCCTAAAAGACAATTCATATATTAGTGGGAGAATATAACATGGATAAAAATTAATTTCATAGGAAATTGTAAACATACCAGAAAAAATAATCTTGAAAGTAAAAGGGATGTGAAGATTTCCCAAACCATTAATAGATTCTCCTAGAACTTGAGGAATGGGACCTTGGGGTCTTGAGGACACTTTGGGGGACTCCTTGTGAGTAAAATCAACATAAAATCTTGGATAATGGATTGGGAGTGAATGTAAATTGAGAAATGTGTGGGAATTTATAGGATAAGTTGAGAAATTGTTTAATAATTTCCATATATAGATCTTAAAGAAGTAGGTTGTGTAAAAAGAAAATCCATTATCTTATATAATTTTTCTCATGGTTATGGAAATTTGTATCACATTTTATGATACTTCTATCCTCTATAACCAAAAAACATTATTTAATACTAATTGTTTCATGGAAAATTAAATATTCCACAAAGTAATGGTTTCAAAAATCAAAAATTTCATTTTTTTAATTTGGAAAGTAAATTAGAGTTTTGAAAATTGTAGAAAATATGTTAAAATACCTAACATTAATAAAATAACATATTTTAGGTCATGGATTGTGTTTAATTAATTATTATATCATAATGACATAAATATGATGTAAAAAATATATTAAAACTCTAAAACTGTATTTTTTTACTATTCATAAAAATAAATAATTTTATAAAATTATCTTAAATTCACCCAAACCTAAATTTTATATGATTATTTCAAAAATAAAGTTTATTTTTATTAGAAAAATTATCTAAATATCTGAATTTTAATTTTTAATTATAAAAAAACTTTATTTAATAAAAATAGTTTTTAAGGCATAATCAAATATCTGACATTTATAAAAATCATCATAGTCATTCATAAAATTATATAATGATTTATTATTTAAATAATAGTGTATTAATATAAAATTTTATTGAGAAATTACTATTTTGAATACTGTGGATATATATATATTGAATATATTTTCATGAAAATGTACATTTATGTTTTATCTACATCTAAATATAAAGTTATCAAATCCATCTCAATTAAACAGATATTTTATTAAGAAAACTATTATTAAAAGGATTTAATAGAAAAAAATTATTTATACAAAGGTTTTTAGACTATGTTATTGACATGTAAACCTTTATTACACCCACATACGCCCCGAGTGTAAGGTGTTCTATGTTTGTAGTTTTATGGGGTGACTCTACAAACATTAACCTATTTGCAGTCACAACTAAATTGAAATTCTCTCATAAGCGATTTAAATAATGTTTCACTTGTTTAAACTTGGCTTGGGAATGGTCAATGTAGAATGCCAATGACAATACCTTGCTACCATGTTCTGATAAATCAGATTAAAACATCATGGATACTAGTTGAGGCCACTGATTCATCTTTCTATATTAATTATCTTTTATCATCACTACTTATAAACCCCAATTATAATGGTAAAAGTATCAACCTATGGTATAGTTTTTAATATTCATATTTACCAATGGTCATATAATGGTAAAATACCAACGGTCGCATTTCTCTTTATACCCTATAAAGACAACCTCAATTTTTATCCAAAAATATCAAAATTTCCCTCATGTTTACATTTTAATGCCATAAGTTTTTTATTTTTTTAATAATATTTAGTGTTATTTATATATCATTTTATGATGGGTGATGATTCCTGTAGACTAGGGTGATCCTTAATTCCCAATTTTAGTAGTTCTATTTTATATTTTTTAAAAAGTTGTAATGTTTGGAATTTTAATAATTTTCATAGTAGAATAATGTGAAGATCATTATTGTGGAGATAATATTTTGTTTTTTATATTTATTTATTTTTTATATATTTATGTAAAATTTATCAAAAATTTATTTTGGAATAAAATATCATTAAGAGTGTCTTGGTAATTATAATATTACACCTTAAGAAACTTATTCCATAAAATTTCAACTCATTTTATTAGTTTAGAAGAGGTGAGGGTACTTTGGTCTCATTGTTTCCTTTGGTTCCCACATCACTTCTTCATATTTATTGTTCCTCAACAACACTTTGACTACGTGGGTATTCTTGTTTCATAGAACCATATCTCTACAATCCAAGATATCCAATATTTTCTCCCCATAAGAGATGTCAAGTAACTGTTGTATAACATCTGGATTTAGTACTTGTGAGGGATCAAGTATGTACATCCTCAAGAGAAAAACATGGAATACAATATGAAATCGATATAGATTCGGGGGAATTGAAACTCAATATGAAACTTCTACTATATGATTGAGGATTTCATAGGGGCCAGTTTACATAGGTATAAGCTTTACTTTCTTTAAAAATCACAAGACTCACTTCCATGTCGGTATCTGAAGGAAAAACTTATCTCTATCCTCAAAATCAAAGTCCCTTAAATGGTTGTCAATATAGCTCTTTTACCAAATCTGAGTATCCATTATATGTTTCTGAAGTTCATTAACATTTTATTTAATCTTCTGTACAATATTAGGTCTATGTAACTTCCTCTCACTAGCTTCATCAAAAAAAAAATGAGTTCTACAACACTTTCCATATAGAGATTCATATGCATCCATTTGAATACACAAGGGGAAGAATTTTTTTTATGCGAAATCAACTAATAGGAGGTGTTGATACCATCCACCTATAAATTTCATTGATCATGTTCTCAACATGTCCTCGAGTGTCTGATTAGTTCTGTCAAACTGTCCATTAGTTTGGGGATGATATGCCGAATTAAGATTCAATTCATTATTCTGAGCATCTTGAAGTCCTGTGTAAAATTTAAATGGGAACCTTAGATCACGATAAGAAATGATAGAATGTGGAACCCCCTGAAAACTAGCCACTTCATTTATGTATATCATAGAAAGTTAGTCAAGAGTAAAATCTTCCCGAATAGAGATAAAATGGTTAATTTAGTGAGACAATACACTATAACCTGTATCTTATTGTTTTTTGGATGTTCTTAGGAGACCTGTGATGGAGTCCATAGTTCTATTTTACCACTTCCATGTTGGTATAGGTAGTGGTTTCAATGACCCTTTAGAAGGTAGTCACTTTTCCTTCACTTGTTTCCATACCAAGCAACATTCAGTGTATTAAAAAATGATCCATTCCATATTATACCACCAATAATGATAAAAAAGGTCCTATACATTTTATTTCATCTAGGATTTATAAATAATGTAAATATATGAGCTTCGTCCATCAGATACTTATTTATCTCTAAGATAGATAGAACACATTAGCTTGTACAAAATTTCAATACATTGTATTGATCAATATTGAACTCTGGAAACTTCTCATTCTTCACATCCTCTATATTTTTTGTAAAAAAAGGATATTATCCTTGATATTTCGAAATATTATCAAGTAATGATGGTTGATAAATCATTTGTGATAGGTTTGATGATGTACCTTCCCATACAATTCCCCTATCCAGTTTTACTAGGTCATTGATAAATGGATATCCTTGAATATAAAAAATTTCCAACATAATATGGTCTTTCCTACTTAACGAATTAGGTAATTTTTAGGCTATTCTATTTGGATAATGAACTGAATAGTTTTATTCTAAAATAAGTTCTAATTGTCTCTTTTGTCTCATGTTAAATTAATCTTTTCATGAAAATATACTTCATTCATTGGTGGTCTGTGTATATATCACATTTCTATTTATAAATATATTTCCTCCATATTTTTAAAGAAAAAATAACCACATATAGCTCTTGGTCCTCCATAATATGGTTATTCACATTTGTCTTTAACTATGGAGATGCATAGTAAATCACCATTTAATTTTTCATGAGGATGCCCCCAAGATGCTTAGGATATGAATATATATAAATAAATAACCCTTCTTTGATGGTGGGTAGAGTTAACATTGGTACAGTAACCAATATTTTCATCATTTCAGGGAATCATTCTTGATGCTCCTTTTTCAAAATTAACTTAGACCCTTTTTGAGTTAACATGGTTAGTGGATAACAGATTCGAGAAAAATCACAAACCTCCTATAATATCCTACTGATCCAAGGAAACTTAGAACCCCTATTATTATTCTAGGATGATATCACTCCTCTACAACCTTTTCCTTCGAAGTTTAAACTGATATTATGTCATTGGGTATAATTTCCCTTAATATAAAGACATTATATAACAATAATTTAAATTTTATGATGTTTGAAAAATTTCATATCCTTCCTCATATTTCCCAATATAACAGTTTGATGATCCTCATCCTCCTCATGAGTAATAAAGTGAATCATAATATCATAAATAAAAAATTACATAAATTTATCAAGGTAATCCTTAAAGAATCCATTAATTAAATCCATAAATATAGTATCATTAGTCAATGAGAATGGAATAACAAAATTAAAATATTGAACATATCTTTTTCGTAAGGCTATATTTGGAATATCTCTTTTCTTCACACTCAATTGATGATACCCATATTGAAGGTCAGTCTAAGAGATGAATCGATCCCTATGAAGATGGTCAGATAAAACATCAATCCTTTGGAGATGGTATTTCTTAACTGTGGTCCTGTTAAGTTTTCTATAATAAATACATAGCTTCATAGATCCATACTTCTTCTTCAAAAAGGGAACCTATACTCCATAATGATACACACTTGGTCGAATAAAATCCATATCCAAAAGATCTTGAAGTTGTTTCTTTAATTAATTGAATACCGTATTTTCCAATATTTACAGGGTCTTTGCTACCATCTTGGATATAGGTATGTGTTTAATTGAGAACTCTACCTATCTTTCTAGGGAAGGTTTAGGAAACTCTTCAAGAAATACATGAATGTATTCTTAAATTATGTATAAATTCTAAATATTTATACATTTATTTACTTCTCTTAACTCACTGATCATCTCCATAATGAAGGCTATGAGAGGTGCTTCTTGGAAAATCATAGGTTTAGAGATCTCTCCTTCAAAAATTATTATTGGTTGTGAATTCATGAATAATAGAATTTCCTTGATTCCACAGTTGATCATAGGATTATACTTTGAGATCCAGTCCTTCTCTAGTACAATGTTGAATTCTATCTTGGGTCTCACTTATAGATTTTTGATGAGTTTTTACTCACTAATTTTAATACTATAGTTTCTATACCCATTTGATTCTACAGAATTCTTCCATGATTATTGACTAATAACTCACCTTCTAGTAGTTTAGGGATTTATTCTATATTCTTTGCAATCTTAGACAAAATAACGTATTGTTTAGAACCGTAATCGAACAAATTAATTTCTAGTTTTGTGATCACAATGAGGGTACCTCCCACCACATCATTCAGAGAATCCACTTATGCCCTCATGATAGAAAATATCGGCCCTTTCTCTCTTTTCTGAAGTTGAGGTTAATGGTGGTTCCCCTACATTATATTCTTATGTGGAAATTGATTGGAAAACTACCCATGCTTCCCACACTTGAAGCATTGAATTAATCGTTGGACATGGGCCATATTCCAATTATAATTATTATTTAGAAGTTTAGGCTTCACCTCACAATGATTTTTTCAATCAATATGGTCATCTCTTCTACACTAGTAGATATTTCAACATCCAAGAAAATAGTTCCCTAAGTGTTTCTTCCCACATTTTTTCTCAGGTGGGAATTTTCACTTTCTTTCCTCCTCTTTGGTGATAAAAATTCATCCCTATGTTTGGATCCATTGATATATTCTTATAATTTGATCTATGTGGAAATTTCATTTATCTGAAATTTATTTCAACCCTCATAAAACTATTTAATATCTCCTCATAGAAATTATATTTGTGATTTAATAGATTCCTCCATATATGGGGTCTCATTCCACCAAAAAATCTATCAACCATTCACTTAGGATACATAACAAATCCATTAGTGTATCATGCCTATCATGTAATTTTTATCTCATAGATTCCCACCGATTCATTTTTCATTTTATTCGCTTTGAGGAATTCCTTTTCCATTTTCATACACATCAATAAGGTAAATTATTTATTGAAAAAGATTACCCTAAGAACTGAACATTCAATTGCATTGATCTCCATTATTAGATTCATGTTTTTAATTAGTGACCACCACTGATCATATTCTCCTTCGAAAAAAACACTACAAGGGTTTCTTTCTGTTTCTATAAACAAAATATTATAGAAAAGATATTTTCTATAGAAATTATCCATTTTATGTAATAAATAGTTCATTTGATCCAATGAAATAAATTTTCCATTGATAAATGAAGGATTTAATAGAAATTTGTTCCGTTAAAGATGAATCTAGTCTTTAAACATGATTCAAACTATTTTTATTAACTCAGGTTAGTCTATTAGTCATCCACATGATGTTTTCTATTGAATCTTCTATCGAAACAATGTCAGTTCATCATCTATTTCACTCATGATTTACGTGGTTCCTCTTATTTCATGAATTTTTTTTAAAAGAAGAAATAATTAGTGAGAAACATGTGACTTTTATGAATTTTATAATTATAAAGTGATTTTGTGACCTAAAAAACAATGCATAAATATTTGTTTATTCTCTTCTTAAAACAATTAAATTATATATATATCCTTAATTATGGTTTATAAAAATATGGTGATTAACAGAACTTATCCCATGAGAGTGTCAATCCAAGAGTGTATCAAGGACTATTTTCATGAACCAATTCTTATTTTATTCTAGATCGAAGCATTGTTTTCCAGTGTTACCCCTAGATACATCTATTATAGATCCACATCAACATGTTTTTATATTGACAATTATTTCATTACTCAGATACCACTTACTAAATAATTCACTGAAACACATGGATGTTTTTCTATATTTAGAATTATCCCTATGATACTTCATAATGTTTTAACGAACTAATTTCAACAAATAAAAAACCCTCCTTTGATACCAACTATGTAATCCATCCTTTTTATTAAAAAAAATTTCATTACATTGTACAAAAAAAGATCTATTCAAGCTAATTTTCTTAGAAATAAGGTACATAATAAATGAAAACATATAGAATTATTCTAAATCCAATTAAATTACAACTTCATAGATTATACCTATGTTATATTTATGGAATCCCATAACCTGGGGACATAAAAAATAGAAAGGGTTGATCATTAAGCGTAGTAATGAAATAGAAAAGATATACAAATAACATGCGATCATGGGAAAAATCAATAAAAACATATGGAATAATAGTAAATCTTGAAAAAGAAGCATATCATAAAAACAATAAAACTAATAATAACATATAAATGTTGCTACAACTTTTAAATGTGATATTAAAAATAATTTTACTAAGTTTTACCAACAAGGTTTCATAAATAAAAATTACTATGGTCATTCACCGAGGTACCATCTAAAATTTCATCTATAGAGATTGAATTATTTATCCAATGTGTTGGATATCTATCTGGGAACACACTTTTTATGTCTTCATTTTATGTGATCCACATAGGTCATAATAATTCATCTCATTAAAAACCCTTAGATAATAAATAATGAGGTTCTTATAAAAAATAATAGCATATAAAATAGCATGAAAATATGAACATTGTGTCATTTTTAAACCACAAAAAGATATGTGAGTTTCATGCATGTAAATCCCAGAATTAAAAATAAAAATTTAAATATATTTGAATTCCCACTAAAAATAAATTTGGTTTTTTATATTTTTATAAAATGGGAAAAAGAAATAATCATGTAAAATAGGAAATTTTGAGATAAAATTTGATACTGTCACAGGTATAAAACATGGTTATTATGAAATGTTAAATGAGATGCGAAAAGGGTCCACCATTAATGAATGAATATCAATACAGTAGTGAGATAATAGAAAGTGGGAAAAATTTAATTATCTTTTATATTTGAATAAATACCAAAGAAAAGACTCTTGAATGGGAATTAGATGTAAGGATATCCTTTACCTTTAAGACTTACTACAAGAGCTTTAGGAATAGAAGATTGGGGTCCTGGGGATACCTTGGGGGATCATTTGGGAGGTGAAACAACTAGAATATCATGGAGTATGGATTGGGAGTGAATGTAAATGGTGAAATGGGATTCTATTAATAGGGGAAGTGGAGGAATTGATTAATACATTCTAAATATAGGTCTTGGAAAACATTGATGTTGAAAATGGAAAACCATTTCTTTCCCTAGTTAATATTCATGGTTTTAGAAATATGTGTCAAATTTAATGATACTTTAATCATATATAACCAAATATCATTATATAATACTTATTATAGAATGGAAAAGTAAAGATTCCATCAAGAAATTTTTTCTTTAAAAAAAATCTTTTTTGACATTTGAAAGTAACTTATAGTTTTAAAAATTGTATAAAAATATTAAAATACATAATTTTGAAAAATAAAATATTTAGGTCTTTGATTGTGTGTAATTAACTATTCCATCATTATGACATAAATATGATATCATAAAATATAGTGAACCCCCAAAACTATATTTTTTATTATTCATGTAAAAAAATAATATATTTTTGAATTTATAATAAATTCACCCTAACCAAAATTTGACCAGATAATTTCAAAAATATTGTTTTTTAGAAAAAAGCTATAATTATGAGTATTTAAAATTTAAAATATAAAAATCCTTATTTATTAGAAATGATAGTTTTTAAGGCATCATCACATTTCTAACATTTATAAAAAAAATTCTAGGCCTTAATAAATTATTTAATAAGTTATTATTTAAATAATTTTTTTTTCAAAAATATTTTTAATTAAAACAAATACTATTGAAAATACATTGGTTATATTTAAAAAATGTATATATTTTCATGAAAAAATACAAATATGTTTTACTTTTGTCTAAAAAATTATCAAATAAAACTCAATTGTACATATATTTTATTAAAGAAAAAAATGTTATGCGCAATTTAAGGAATAAAAATTCCATTTTAAAAATGAAGATACACTAATGTTGGTTCATGTATCCTATTATTAAACACACACATTCCCTAAGGGTAAGGTGTGTGATAGTGGTAGTTTTGTGGGGGATCATTAGCTAACATTGACCGAGTGGTAATATTCATTAACATGAACTTGTCCCGTTGAACATTATTTTCATGCTTAAATTGTTGAATCTCATATTCAGATTGGCTAAGGGAGAACCCCAATGATGATACCTCCCTACCAACTTATAAAAAATGGGCTTCAAATGGAATGACTATACTTGTTGATTCCATCTATTCACTTTTCTATATCAATTATCATTTTTCATTACTACTTATACAAAAAATTATAACAGTAAATTTATCAATAATGGTTATATTTTCCGATGGTCATATTGACTGATTATCATATAACAGAAAAATCCCAATGGTCAAATTTCCCATCATACACTATAAATACCACTTCATTCTTTCACTCAAAAAACACAATGACTGAAAATTAACTTTTTATTATAAAGTCACTTTTTTGGAGAAGTGAGAAACTAGTCCCAGTTAATCCGAAAGGGAAACCTCATAGGAGAAAGCAATTACATCAAAGAAAAGCCTCATCCTATTAGTGATTTACACTCTAAAAAGATTCCAATTCATAAGACATACTTTAGTAGTAGGGTTGTTGCCAAAAACATCTTCAAGATGGCACACCATTTTGTCCCATGTTCGAACATACTCTTCTTTGAAAATTTTTCAATAATTGAAGCCTCTCATCATGATCATATCTTGTTTGTTGATCCAAATCACCTTCTATCTATTGACATACACTATAATTGGTCTTCCCATCATCTCCACCTCCTCCTGTGGGATGTTAACATAAATAAATTCCCCCACCATCTTCTCCACAGAGTGGAGGATAGGTTATTTAGAGTTCTTTGACGTTCCAGTTGAGTTTTCCTTGTTGCTATTTTCCAGAACAGCAACTAGGGGATTATAAAACACAATAACAGTGAGGGACTAAGACATATCCTTCACACATGTTTTTTATTTTTTACCTGATCGTGTTGACATTGGTTTTCGGAAATGCGAGTTGTCCTTGCGTCCTCTCCCCTTCTTCTTCCTAGGGGTTTCCCCCACCTCATGAGCCTTTAGATCCTCATCAGACTCAATACCTTCTGTAATTCCTCCATCTAGGTCATAGGGGGTATCCCAAACCAGCACATTGGTGTCAAAACACTCAAATGAGTTTTGAGCCTAAACACCATTTTGAACTGAAGCCTTTACCATTGTTTGATTGTTGACCCAATTAATACTCTACTTGATTTGAGGTTACTTTGCCACCCCTTCTGACCAAACCTCAATTTTATTTCAATCTAAACTCCTAAATTCATTTTTATATGCTTAGGAATGGGATTCATCAATCCACAATGATATACCCAGGCCACGATCCCTCAAATCTTCCTTAAGAATATCAAAAATCCACAACATAGAGGGTTCCTCAACCAATTTTTCCAAAGGTCTCTTCTACACTACATTTCCCGCCAAGACATTATTCTATGTAGCATAATTCTCCTCCCTTCCCTACATTTTTTCCTTCCTATGATAGCAACCCCCTCTACAAACAGTAATTGAATGACCCAACCTTTTGCAGGAAGAACAAAAATCTACCCAATGATTGAAGAACACTGGTTGTTTACATTGTACATCATCACCAACTTCAATACACACTGATTTAACCCAAGGCATTAACACATCCACCTTTACACACATGCATGGGTTGATCGGATGACATACTGAAGTAGTACAAGATTCCAAACAGAGAAATTGTCCCACTAAATTCCCTAACATATGTAAAATCAAGGAATTTTGGAACGGAGGAGGAAGTTGAGGTATACTTACCCAAACCAGAACTATAGGAGAATCGTGATTCATGTATAAATCATAGCTCCACCAAAAACAATAGAATCCAAATCTACCGCATTTCCGGGGCTCCCACGATAGGGTATGGACAAATTCTTCCAACAAATAATATCGCACCATAAAATGCCTTTTATCTAGTAGATTGAAAACCACTAATAGAGTGTCATGATCATTAAAATTTCCATTTTAGCTATTATATTTTAATTTTTTTTTGTTTCAATGTTTTAAATTTTAACCAGTTTTATATCTCAGTAATGTAACGATTACTATTAAGGTTAAATAAAATCCCATTTATCTTTATTTTGTTCACGTGTAAATTTATATAATATATAATGAGCATTAATTCAGTAAAAAATATCATTTATAAAGTATTGGACTTTACAACAGGTATATCAAACATTATAAAACCCAAACCATTAACTTCCTTAAATAACACAAGCACTACCCCATGAACACACATCCCGATATTCTAACATCTATGTGAATATATTATCCACATTGGGAATAATTTATTTGTATGAAAAGTTTTAATCATTTCAGGGAAAAACTTTTCTTTAATAGGATTCAGGTCCTCCCCTTTTCATATTTCATTGTATTTATAAATCCTTACACCTCACACATCAATAAGAAATAAATTTTTTCATAAAATAGACAAATCTAAACATCATATCAAAAGATAAACATTATTGGGAAAAAACACCAAATAGATCTGGGTAATGGGCATGTATATGTGCCTTTACCTTCAATGTATGATATTCTGGGAGACCATGCATCTAAAACAAATGAACTAAGGGAATGGTTCATCCATAAACCACCCTCCCTTGATAAACGTAGATCTCTAATGGATGCCTCACAAAATTTAAATCATCCTCAATATCAAAATCTCATCACTCAATGATGTGAGAGTCATAATGAAGATACTGTAGAAGATGTGACACATGGAAGAAATCATGGATTGTGTCTATCCATGGTGTAAATAACAACTAATATTCCACCTCACTAATAACCTCCAACAACTCAAAGGGTCCAACAAACTAAGGAGAAACCTTACTCCTCCAACAAAACCTCTACATCCCTCATTGAGGGGAGACTTTTATGAACACTAATTATCCATCCTCATACTCTAGGGGCATCCACCTATGATCAAAATTGTTTTTATGATTATCATTCACCACCCTCTTCTACACTCAAATAAACTACATCATATTGGTCATTCTCTACACCACATATTGACCAAGAATCACTGACTCTCCATCTTTCATCGAGTAAAATATAGAATGTCACCATATTCTATACATAGACTCATATAGGGACATTCTAATGGATGGGTGAAATATTTTTTTTATGAAAACATGACCATTGTTAGGTTCCTTAGACATAATCCACCATCTACCAGGATGATAGCTAGCAATATATCCTATAATTATGGTATGGTCCGCTTCGTCTTCCCATATTTTTGCGGGTAAAAATAATTTCTAAGGTGCAATTAAGAGATCAAATTTTTCTCTAATACCCTGTATATTTGAAAGCTAAAATGAGGATCATGATTAGAAATAATTATTCTTGTTTACTCGAGATTCCTAAAAACATCATTCAAATACTTCCTTACTATTACATCCATCATACTCTCCAAATGGATTTTTAGAAAATTAGGTCACTCCAAGAGTCAGTCCACTATCACACAAACTGCATAACATACTCCCTAAGATTAAGGTAACCCAGTTACAAAATTCAATGAGATGACTTCTCATTCTATCTTAGAAATATCCAAGGACTATAATAACCCACCCAGAACATGGTGTTCCTCTTTTGCCTTCTGACAAACCATACACCCTTCTACAAACTCTACCACTAACCATTTCATCCCCTTACACTAAATATGTCCCCTAAATACTTGATAAAACATCATCACACCAAGAATAACCACTAAAATTTTTCAATGAAATGCAGGAATAAATATCTTGCGCATTTCCTACGGAATGAACAACCACCCCTAGAATAATATCATGTTTTGACCATCCCATGACCATCCCTTAGGAGAATCACCATGGGTAACACAATCACACATCACCTCCAACTATATGTATCCCCACATATAACTATTCACCTCCTATGTCTAGGTGTAATGAATAGTAATCTGATAAAGATAAACCATAACCACTACTTTCTCCCATGTAAAGATCCATAAATATAATCTCTTCTATTCTCATTCCAAACGTCCTTATATTCCAAAACCACTATGACAAGGGACATTCAAAACATTTTTTTGGAAACCAAAATCCCCTTTAATGTGGTATAATAGGTATCAATATCATAATATTAAAGAAACTTCATCCACATTTGCTTGTATAAATTCAAATCTCATTGAGAGAAAACATATTTCATGCTCTTATTGTGTGTGAAAAATCACAAAGTACTAACCAATGAGGAAATTATACCACAACATTATTTTAAAAACATTACTACCACTAACATCATATAATTAGTGAAGTAGTTACACTTGTATGGATTAAACTACCTTGACCCATTAAAGATCACGACCCTCTCCTACATAAACAAACATCCCAATCCTAGATGGGACACATCACTAAATACCTCAACAACACGTCTTCCTTAGAAAACCGATGAAATGGATCACCGAACAACATGAACTTCAAGTAACTATATTCTTTTTAACATTTATCACTCTATGAAAAATGTCTGGTCATTCTGGGACAATATTGTATGTGGGGCTGTAACATGAGAGAAATATGGTACATGCCTCCTATAATAACCTGCATAACCATAGAAAGTGAGAGACAATAGAACATTTTTGGGTTCTTTATAAGAAATAACTTCCTTGATCATATAAGGGTCCACTTCCACACCATAATGAGACACAAAATTTACAAGGAAACTCACATCTCTTATTTGAAACTCAATATTTTACAATTCCCCACAAAATCAGTGGTGTTAAAGGACCTGAAATACTTCTCTAATATTCTCTACATGATCCTGCACTATCCTAATGTAGATCATGATAAATTATTTCAACATAATGAATAACTGGTCTATGAAATCCCAAAACATTGAGTTCATGGTCCCTGTGAACATGGCTAGGGAATTCATAACACCCAATGACAAGAGTAAGAACATGATGTTTCAATACATTCATCTATGTATTCTTCATAATATCGGCATCATTCAACTTGAATTGGTGACATCCAAACCACAAATCAAATATTGTAAAACCAACTAGCTTCAATTAGTTATTCTAATATGTCATTTATTCTCGAATAGGGTAAAAATTATCGAACATCACCTGATTGAACCTCTAGTAGTCTATATATAACCTTAGACTAGAGTATGAATTATTATAAAATAAATATTGTAGAACAATTATATGACACACTCAGTTTGATGAATACCCTCTATATCAGATTATCAGCTTGTAGACTCATCTATCATAATTCTGTTGGTGCAAATCTGTAGGGATCCATCGAAATTGGAGATGTGTATGATTGAAAATATATTCCAAACATGATGTCAATTTGAGGGTATAATGTCATAACCTCATCAGGGAAAACATCCAGGTACTCATTTAAAATACTTGGAACACCCTCCACCTAATCTTTCATAGTAATCTCTACCAACTATAAAAAAAATTCTCTAATTCATAACCACCCATATGATAACCTCACTTTCCAACAAACACCACTCTTTATCCCTTTGCATTATAAAAAAAACTCTCCCATGAAATTAGTCAATGACTGAATGATCATAACACAAAAAATCCACGGCAAGGATAAAGTCATATGATTGTATACATAGCAACAAGAAATCCCACATTAACTGATTCTACTAGATCTCCACCCTATATCCCCATCATATATTAAACAAAATATCATGACATCTAACTGGTGTAGATAACACCATGAGAATTGTCGATATCTCGACGTATAATCCAAAAGAACAAAACAATGTTTTATTAACAAATGATTGTGAGGCTCCCTAATCAGGAAATGACACATAATGGTAGATGATAAACTATTCATTCCATGAACAACTCCCAACTCTACATGTGTGGATACCATTGAAACATGCATCTAACCCCACCCAGATCTAATTCCCCTCTATTGTTGTAATTTAAAACCATTCTTTATATGAGTTCCCTATAAAACGGCACCCTCACCATGCATCCCTTTTCTTTCTCCACCTTCTCTCATATTGTTAACAAACATCGGCAGTTCCTACTATTGAAACTACCTTGAAGGTAACTACTACTAATATAAAAAATGGATTGAACACCCCACTAAAAATGGATTCTTTGAGTATTAGGGAATTGATATTGGGGGTTACCATGTCCTCCAAATACATATCCTGTAATTTGAAAATCTACAGCTTGTTCTCATAATCCACCTATGCTATAAGGTTAATAAAAACTCATTCACGTTAGACTTCCCACTAGTCAAAACCATGAATTCCTAAACACTTTTGGCACACTAGATAAAACTATACTCATCAAGGTTATATTATAGACACTATCTCGTCACTAAAATATAAATAAATTCATCCTCTAGATAACTTAATCCATTGTATGCACCTAAAGATACATTGGGATTATAAACAGTTTGACCAAATACATGATAAATGGGTGAAAATCCTCCTCCAGACATCATGCTCTAGACTTCTCATCTATGAAAAAACTAGAGATGCCTAAATGAGGTATATGATCCTGGTCCTAAGCTCTTTTACACAAAAAATTCCAAACAGTAGGGAGTATAATGCATACTCTTCACTACCCTCATCATTGATGACTTTTCCTCTGACTGGAACTCCCAATGAAGGTCAGGACATTAAAAATCTTCCTCTTTCCAACACCAAGAAACAATGTTAACCCATGACACAAATCTCCCCCATCAAATTCACATTCAATTACACAGAGATAATATCCTATGATCGAATCTGCCCTGATGGGATCACAATCTCCTCCATCCAATTCTATGTATCCATACTTGAGATGATCCCCTCAAACTTTCCCAAACCCATCTAGTGAAAGGCATGTATTGCGCTATGCCAAAACTCATCCTCCTCTATCGGTTCAATGCTCTAATGGTCAATGATTTCTTATTTATAAACATAAACTACCTAATAAAAAATTTAATGATGAATAGAATCCATTCTACAAAATCAAGGATAAAATCTTATGCCCAGTAGATGGGAATTTTATCAATATTATTAATTTAAATAATTTAATTTTTCGAAAACCACCCAATTTAAAAACAAAAAAATAAATTATGATTCATTTACCCACCATAGGTCTCAACCATGTAAATAATTTTAATTCAAAAAATCACTCAATAAGCTGATAGTCCATCTGAGGTATCATGGGGGAACTAAAATCCCATGTCCTAGCTGGTCTCTTTGTCCTATTCCATGCACTAATATGAACTAGAATTGTTTCCCTTCCAAACTAGGAAGAACTCATAGTTCTTAACTAAAAAATCAACTATATATCTTAACAAGAACCCATTATACCACTCTGACATGACCGATCACTACCAAGATACTGAAATGAAGGGAGATAAATAATGACCGTCTATTCCTACCTCTAGTAGGACTGGTGTTGGCGACTAGAACCAAGGTAATAAAAAACTAACTATATGGGTGGAATTACCCTCTATAATAAATATAGGATTGGGATATTGGATAAAACCCCACTAAACCACTCTAATAGGTAATATGAATGAAAACCCAAAATCATTAAAAAATGCATGAATATAGTATATTTGTACAGAGAAAAATATCCAAATATTCTAAAAGAAATGACTATGAAAATGACTCAACACTACCTCCAACCCAACTAGTAATGTCTATCTCAAACTCCAAATTCCTCATTGAAAGAAAAAAAATTATATACATAGTGTTAGAATAAAATGTATACTCTGTAGGGACTGAACCATTGTCTCTAGTGCACATGGAAAAAGAGAGTGCTAATGTACTAGTGAATAGAAATAAAAACCAAAAATCTCA
Organism: Viscum album; assembly: GCA_963277665.1. Lineage (NCBI taxonomy): Eukaryota > Viridiplantae > Streptophyta > Magnoliopsida > Santalales > Viscaceae > Viscum > Viscum album. The sequence continues at coordinate 1,145,446,583 of OY728140.1, forward strand.
TATAGAGGTCATCTAACCGAACCCATACTTACCATGGATCACTCACCAAATCACATATCCAATATATTAATATAACATAGAGATCGTAACAATTAAAGGCTCTTTGCAACCCCTTCCCCACTGATTTCTATCTCTCATGCCCCAATAACAAACTTTCTATGCACTCATCTGTTCCATAAACATGACATGACATCACAATAGATCTCATCACATCATATATCACTTGAGGAAACCTGGTATATACATAATGTGGGATAGGAAGCATCCCTAAATTACCCACCCCCACAAGTTTACCTTATCATGCTAGTATTCAGAACCATCACATCACATCTCACCCAAAGACACATGTGCTGTCACATCTTATCTCATCACATCACCATGGTAGTATGGTATCTTGAACATGAAGGGTATCAACCTAATTCCCTCCTCCCTCCATGCATAACCCCCATGAAAAATCGCATCTCATCACAACCTCATCACATCTCGACTCGCCTAAAAACACCTCATCCATCACTACTCATCCTACCTGAATACATGTTGGCCATCACTCTACATCTCGCATTAATGCACCTTGGACATCACCACAGAAGGAAATGTGAGGAAGATGGGGTATCCAACCATACATATAACCACCTTCCTAGATATTAGGGGAAATACCAAGAGCATAGTACCTATAAGAATTGGTAATGATATCCAAATCGGTTGGGGTATGTATAGAAATAACATTGGAATGCATGATATATTGATAGAATAAATTTCAAAACCTATAAGTTCAAAAAAAAGTACACCCACACACAACATATCACCACTACCATACCACACATAAACCTTCACAACCACTTCCACCACTATATGCATCACATTACACTAAAACACATATCCCCACAACATTTACCATATTCTATTATAGGTTTCACCACATTCCAAATATACCAAGTTTCACTAACATTCTTTACTAAGACACCTTATTCAAATTTACACATTTCATATTTAATTTACCTCATTTAATCAATTTACCAGAAATCAAATATCATATCATTCTTTTTTCTCTTACCAACCCTTGTTATTTAACTTCATAATCACAAATTATTCAATGGATAACCAAGAAATCATCCAAATAATTCATCTCCATAACTATCCAAACTAAAAAAACCATCACCACAGTATCACACATCCAATATCATCACTAAACCACATATCTCATTCTAAATCACCACAATAACCACACATCTTTATCTAAACCACATCTCAAAACACAACTTCCAAACACAATAACCACGCATCACCACCACACATAACCACCACACTTCATCTTCACAACTCACCACATCCTCTACACATTATAACTTATATTCACCAAAACCTCTATGCATTACACCCACACAACAACTTCCCACATGAAATCAATTACACACCACTTCACAGAATATTCAATGTATCATTCATTATAAACCACATCACATAACATACCACATCTCACTAATACTAACCAAACAAGTTTAATAACAACTCTTCACACTAATAAAATCCAACCTATCATCACCATGACCTCACAGAACCCCAAACCATGTATAGAATCAAAATAAGAACAAGAAAAAAACACATTTGGATTCCAAAATTATTCATGGGATTTTATCACAATATCTATTTATTTGGAATGGGAATTTTTTAAAAAACTAGGTTTCCATGGAAACCATTTTATTAGACACATATATGTTCATTAACCATTTATTCAAGTTACAGTAAGAAAGAAACAAATCCAGGGTCTAAATGAATATCATCTACAGTTTAAACAAGGCTTCCAGTAGGAATGTTTTTATTATTGGAAATAAGCATGAACAATATATAAAACATATATCAAATAATATAATAACGTGGTATCTCCCCCAAAAAACAAATTCCAATTATGAAAATTAATTATATTTGTTATTTAAACCCTTAAATCCCACCAGAATCTATAAAAAAGAACACTTATCTCACACGTAGCACATAAAAAGAGTAATAATGAGGATTACCTACCTAGAAGAAGCTATAAAATATCATTTCACTTTACAGGGTGAAGAAAAAATATCCTGAAAACAAAAACTACTTAAGAAAACCACGGATCAGCCTAATATACAATACATTATTGTCAAAGCACATGCCATTATATCTTAAAGAAATAAAAAACCACTAATGTGAATTCATGAGATTAGTATAAGAGAAAACAAGGGAATAATGTTGTGGAACTCACCCTTGATCACTAAAAAGTATCTACTGGACCCCATGGTTCCGGGTGATAGAATATGAAATAGAAAGTCTCCCAAAGTCTCCTTGTATGTATCCATAATTAAAGAGGGATGAGTTTATAATTGAGAGGATAATTTTTCGAACCATAAATCATATACATGTTTTAATTCCCCCAATTTTTAGTTTAAATGTGTAGTTTTCACCATAAAATCCATATGCCCTTACACTTATGTTGTAAGACCCCCTTTCGTGCAATGAAACCCTAAAAACATATCTTCCACAAAAAAACAATGTGCATATGACTCACTTAAACATACACAGTAAATTATATTCTTACGACATAAACCCATTTTAGTTTTTGAATCACATGTACATACATACCATAAATAAATGGACACTAAATCCATAAAGCTACAACTTGTGGAATAAGACCATGTTTTATAGATTAAACAGACTACTATAGTCCTTGGTAACTCCAACATCTGTTAAACATCCGCTAGAAACTTATAAAAAACACTAACTACCTAAATTATAAACTTAATGGTGTGGGGAGACAAGGACCATTATAGAACACTGAGGTTCATCCTATGTATAATACAATTCCCTATGTTATGATAAATAAAGAAGTGTTTTTTTTCTATAAGAATATCCCTTCCTAGATACTACATGTGGGAATGGTTTTGAAATAGATGTATCTATCTATAATAAAAAAGAGTTTTTCAATTATATCATGACCATCACTATGGTGCATAGTGATGGTTCCCTTATTACAGACATAGCCAAACACTCTTGATAGATATTCATGGTATAATTCACTTTTTATTTATGAACTATTATGAATGTTGTGAATATATAATGATCATGAATAAACTAGGTTAAACCTATAATGTTAGATATTAAATTTTTTCATGATTTATAAATAATATGAATGATATTTCATGATTTTAAACTCTGATTATTATTTCTCACAATATGGTTATTGGTTTTAGTTAATTATTGGAACTTGTAGGAATTATGTTAATGCTAAATGTTAAAAACAATGGAATGATTGTCCTTAAGATAAACCACATAAAATTGGAGTGGGATTCTGAAAAATATATACCTAATCATCTATCAAAATATATAACTAATAATATCATCTTTAATGAGTTTACTAACATATATAAGAATGGAAAACTAGAGTTTCATTAAAAACATGGTGGGAAGTAGATTATGTTTCTTTGTCATAATTTTTGAATTATATTTTTAAAGAGAATTTATCAATGTTATTATGGTAATAAGGATCAATAAAATTTTAAGAATTTTTTTGTAGTGTCGTTTTAAGAATGTGAATGAATACGTTGAATGGTAGTAATGACTTAATAAGTGATTTAAGGTTGAGCTAATTTTCTATGCAAAACACAATATTAAATGAATCACAATCCATAATATTTTCCTCATATATCTCATATTGGATAAAGAGATGATTAGTATTAATAATTTATATAAGATTGTATTTACAACTTCAAAATAGATTAGTTATTTGATGAAAAGTTTTTTTTATTTTTTATTTGATTGAATATATAGAAGTATTTTATTTCCAGAATATGTTTGATAATCTATAATTTTATTTATGGAATGAGGAGAGAGTTGATGTTTTTAATTATTTATTACATCATTGAGTTAGTGTGGAATTTCATGTTTTTACCATGTTTTATTAGAATATGGGGTCTATGTATAAACATATTTGGTACATGATAGGTAGAGATAATTAATGTTTTGGTGGAATTAATCTTAGGTTGATTTTTTATATTTAGCAACATTATTTCTAAATTTTAGGATTATGATTCTGGTCAGACATATTTTGGTGGAGTCATAAATTTAACTACTTATGGTATGGTTTATGTTGAGTTTTGTGCATTATTATTTTGGTTTTAAATAGAAATGTAATATATTTATCCAAATTTCATATCTTATGATAACCATTTTAGTTTAGATTATTACTAGAGATATAAGGATGAAATAATAAATATTTTATAGATATTATGATCCATTAAATGTTCATTTTATTGTTTTAGGCATGAAAAAATCATCTTGAATATTAATTTATTAGAGTGAGAGATGATTTATAAATTGATCAAAGAACATCCAAAGGATTAAAATCTGATAATGATATTCAAAGAAATCAAGTATCATTTCTCATGTTCACTATCATGATAGTAAAATAATCCATCAACATTAGGAGAAGGATCTCAGAATAAATATTTATAAATTTACCATCATTTTTAATTAATATATGGTATTTTCACCCATCATAGATTTATGGTTTGATGTTGGTTAACTTTCTTATGAACATATTTTTTATAACTCACTATTGGTCGATGTGTGTTAATTTTCTCCTCCATATACATATTTCCACATCCAAATAGTGTTCTATTATGTGTCAAATTATTATTATTTTGTTATTTTACATGAACTTCATATTTCACATTATTACTTTTTAAGTGGATTTTTTATTAACACCTATGATGATTTAAGTATTTAATTTAGTAATTTTCATAGGTAAAACCCTTGATTAATGAGAAAAAGTTGAAATTGGAAGGAAAGAAATTACTAATGTGGGATAATATAACATCCCATGATTTTGAAATTTATTTTGATTCAAATAAGTTTTATTTCATTAATATATTTTGTTACATGATTCAACAAGTTTTGATGAACCATAATTCAATTACAATATTATTATTTAATCATGAAAATTATGAAAAATCCATTAAATTTAGATATATGAGAAGGGATATCTATATTATAAAATATATATACTAGAGATGAATAAATATTAGTAAATAAGTAAAATATGTTTTATTGAAGTGATTTTATGCTTTAAATATTATTTTTTGTAAAGTATTATTTTTATGGAATTTTTTACATCAGAATAAAAAGTATTTTCGACCATTTTTTGATTTTTTTTACAAAATTTACAAAATTTTTGAAAATTTGTTGTCATAATTATCATTGGGTGAAATTTTGTGTTTTTTCCAAAAAATATTTATTTTTGAATGAATATTAAAAAATATAATTTTTTTAAAAAGTATCTTTTCTTTTCATTAAAATGGATAAATAATATACTGAATTTGATAATACATTAATATATTTATCATTTAGTTATTTCTAATATAATTAATTACAAATGAATCAACACTAATCTGTGATATTTAAAGAAAAATTTTCTTAGTATTTAAAATAATTTTTCTTCAGATAACTATTTTCATGGAGATTTGTCCAATATTAATAAACATAATTTCTAAAAATTATCACGATTTATTTTATTAAAATTTATTCCATATTTTTAATTCTAATAATTAATATTGTTCTGTAATTTTTTTTATTTTTGCTCATAATAAAAACTAAAAAGAGTTAAAAATCCCCATGGTAAAACGGTAAATCGAGATAACATCGGTCAAAACAATGTGATAAGGCCCCCATTTTTATTCTAAAAATTATTTAATGATCGTTTTTAGATAATTATCACATCGTGATCAATATTTAACTGTATATGAGACACATTTATATGAACCTTCACTATATAAAATATTTCGTAATGAAAAAGACAAAAGATCCCTTTCTTACTTTTAAATTTATTTTATATCTTCACATATGGATAAAAATGTGTTATAAATGAATTTTAATGTTATTTTAGCCTAATAAAATTATTTTCAGGATTATATCTTCTCTATAATTATTAGTGATTCAATAAATACATTAACTTTTCTTGAAATGTCAATATGTTATTTCATTCATTAATAGAAAAATATAATTAATAATTTTATAAATATGTAAATTAATATAATTAGAGAGTGTTATAGTATTTCATGATTTTAATAGATTAAAATGTTAAATTATTATATTCAAAATCAATCATTATATTGTTTTCATTAAAGTTAAATTAAATGAATAGTCTCATAAATTAAATTAATGCTATTTTATGAAAACAACATATTATTAAATTATTTTAAAAACATAAACATATGAAAATAAGACAATGTAAAATGAAATGATGTAAAATTTCCTCTATTCTCTATTTATGATCCAATTTTCATGTTAAAGTAAATTTTCGACCCTGAATCTGTTAAAATAAATGTTCCAATGGTTAATGTTAAAATTGGTTAATTAAGGGGTTAAAATAAATGTTATGATTTAAAAAACAAAATAAATTTTTCAAAATTTTATAGTATGATTTAATTTAAACCACATGAGACCTCATATTATAATAACATCCTATTTAGAATAATTATGATAGAAAATAACCTCTTTATATTTTAATATTTTATGAAATTCAAAAAAATACACCTCCCCTCACTTATAAAAGGGAACCCTTCCTTTCACTATATTACAACACGTTGAGTATTTAACTAGAAAATAATAGAAAAAAATATCTTTTAATAATCATAGATTCATTATAGATGTGTTTTTATTCCCATAAGACTAACCCTTTTATCCATTTTATTAGATCTAAAGGAGTTATTTCAAAGAAGGGTTAATTGTCTTAGCGGATCATTTTCTTTTTAATTCTGCATTAAAATCCTTTAAATATAAAAATTAATAATAAAAATATAGCTTAATTATCATAAATAGTCTAAAATGTTATTAATATTATTAAAAAATAGTTATCAACCATCTTTATAATCAAATGTGAGGTCAGATTATCTTCCATGTGTGTGTTTGACTTACCATCACTACGTTGGAATAAGAATCATTTTGTATCGCCGTCTTTTATTGATGGGTATTGTTATGGTTTTTATGTTTATATATGATATTTATAAACTAATAGTTATTTATTAGTGATCATATCATATAAATTCTCTTAACATCTTTTCCATCAGAAAACGATAGTGTCGCTTATGAATACATGTGGAGGACCACCTCAAAAAATGATGTGATTAGTTTTTCATTTTAAATTTATATGGATAGTTATAAGTATGTATTTAATTAAAATATTTTTTAAATATCCCATAATAATTATTTTTTAAATATGAACTATTATTTATAATTATTTTTTCCATCCATTGAAAGTTGAAATCATTGTTCATGCGTGTGTAGGGAATATTGTCTCCATAAATAGTGTAGTTCAATTTTCATTATTAAAATTTTAAGGATAATAATAAATGAATATATATTGGAAATATATAAAATTAATATCATTGGTAACTTTATGTATATTCTTTAATAATGGTCAATGTGAAAGGATAAAATCTACCCAAAAAAACATAAATGAAAAATGATTCAATTATCTATATAAATAGTGATTTTAATAAATAATTTCAAATAAACATGTGACAAAAGGTTATAAGAAAATAATATACCTTATGAAATATATTTATATATTATTATCATTATATAAATTGGTTATAATTAATATATATATATATACTATATTGAAGATTTTTACTAGTGCGAATATTGTCCGATGTGAGGTAAGGGTTTTTTGATACAATCACATTATTTATTGGGATTGTTTATGATTGTTCTTCTAAAATGATAAATCATTATATTCCTCTCATGAATCACATAAATTTTATTCTAGTATGGTTAAATATAGATATTAAATTATTTTCTATGTTTTTACTCTTTTTAGGTACTCAAGATACATAAATAATTATTTTAAATAAAATTGACCTTAATTGTCTCTTCGTTCGAGAATTTTTTCTCTTCCATATCCATGTTTTATTAAAATATTTTCAATAATTCCATTACTATGATCCAATTTTGTTTTAATGCAATTTTTAAGAATTTTTTAATTTTTTAAAAAATCAAATTAATTTCCTTTTCATTTTTCGAAGGATGCAATTTTGACTTTTTAAGGAAAATATAAATGAATTTTTTATTTATCATATAAGGAATGAATATAATTTCATGTTTATAAGACTTCTAAATTATTTGAATTTTATTTTCGATTTTTTCAAGGTTATTCTCAAAAAAAATTTCTTTTTTACATTGAAATTTTTAGATTATACATTAGTGATTGATTATTGAAATTTTTATTTTAATCAAGAAATGATACATGTGATATTTTATAATCAGTTTCCATCTAAGATGTCATCCTTTGATGTTTTTTAATCCTTATTAGGGATATGATCAAATAATCCCATATGATCACACTATTTATGGTTGATTATTATGATTAATATATACTTATAAATCTTATTTCTTTTCAATGGGTTATGCTATGTAAAAATGTTTACAAAAACCCTGTCAGTCTCACTGGTTGTGATATGACGAATGTTTTATGATCCTATATAAAAATATATATGAGTTTAAATATTTTTTGGGTGGGATCTGATTTATATATCCCTCCAATTAATTTTGTAATGATGAATATCTCATTAGTAAATATGAATGGAATGAGGACCGGACCCATTACTATAATGGACTATGTAAAAAATTATATTCTTGGTAGTGAAACTTGACCACTATGATGGTTTGATGAGTGAACCCAATGTACTATTAAATTCTCAGCTGTAAACCTTTACTACTAATTAAATTATTTTATATTCATATGTATATTACAAAAAACTATATCTTTTTTAAAACATTACGATCTCATGGCTTATGTTCTTTGTTTCCATTATGATTTATGGATTATGAACTAATTGATTTACTCTGTGGTATCAGATTTTGTTATATGTTATGAAGGGTATTGTTTTAAAATGTTATTATCATGTTCTTATACCCTTATGTACATGAAAGTATTATTATGTCACTAATATATACCTTATTTACCCTACTATGCATCTAAGATCATATTTTATTATCTTTTATCTCCCCGTGTTATAAATAAATCTATCAATTATGATATTTCTAATAAGTGTTCTATTTAAAAAGAAAATAGTGGGAGATGATATAGTAACCTTATGAATTAGTTGTTTATGTATCCAACATTCCAAAGGAACAAAAAATATATGATTTTTTAATTTATCATTACATTATTATGATTAATATTCATTAAATAAGATGTAATAACAATGTATGAAATGTATGGTTCATTATACACTTATATGTGCATACAGACTATCACCTCCACGTAGTGATGTAATTCATTATTCATCACTGAATTATATAAATGGTTATAAATATATATATATATTGAATATATAGGATATTCATATCAGTATTAATGTTATATAAATAAATTAACCATGATCAATGTATGTAGATAATAACCATCTAACCTACACAATTTTCCAAAATTAAGGAGTTAACACCAAAAATGATGATGATAATGAATGAAAATTATTGAACAAGTGATAAGATGTTATATGTAAACTATATATATATTTATATTTATGAATATAGTTATGTTATATAGTTAAAAGAAATTTTAATTTATTATGAATCATGTTAGAATTATTATGACATAAATCTAACTTGATGTAAGGGTTTTGTGTACCAATCTACTAGAATATTACCCTCTACCCACAGTTTGAAACCATGGGTATAGCCCTTGAAAACATGGGTATAGGCTATACAGACAGTTTTTATGAACCATTGGAAACCAAGTCCTCGATGTGTCCTCAAGCTATACCCACATTTTGGGAAACCATGGGTATAGGTCCACCCCATGTGTCATTAACATATAACTACGGCTTTTAAAACCATGGGTATTACATTGAAAAAATACGTAGTCACGATATTCGATCCCTAGACCGACCCTTTATTCTTTTGGATGCTTACCACTACCTTTTTTATCTTATTGGTATATAAATATATTTACTTAAATATATTTATATAATCCACAAATATAGGTAGAATAATTTGGGAATAGTTATTCTTGTAATTTTTTTTGTCCCTATTATTTGTTTTCCTTCCATAACTCACGAAATATATACCCACAGTTCCAAAAGGAGTGGCTATATATCCACATTAAAGAACCATATACCCACGATTTAGGAAAAACCGTGGGTATAGGTATTAAAAAACTAATTGTACCCACATTTCTCCTAGAACTGTTGGTATAGGGGGCATATACCCATGGTTTTCTAAAAATGTTGTTATAGGCTCCCATACTATACCAATACCCATGGTTTTTAGAAAACCGTGGGTATAAAGACATTTTACAGTAGTGATAATATCATTTTTATCAATAATATTTTTGCTGATATTTTTTAATGATGAAATTGAGTGATCAATATCTCCCAAATCATATGTATTTTCTTATCCTATAGTAATTTTTTGGTATTTCTTTTTTCCCTTTCATTTTTTCTCATTAATTACTCAAGAGACGGAAAGAATTTATTTAATGAAAACTTACTTTGTTTTCCTCTTTATTTGGGAATCCATTCATCCTTGACCATTTTTTTAACATTTTTTCAAGAATGGATTTTTATTATCTATATATGGTTTTAATTACTTTTGGGACTGTATTTTACTTTAGTTACAATGTTATACAAGGAAAATTCCAATCATTTTTCGTATAATTTACTTTTAAATTTTTATTAAATTTGAAAAAGTAATTTTAATTTTAACATACAGAACATAAATTACATTATATACCCCCACGAATGGTCATTATAGTTAATATTCCTTTAAAATTTTCCTTGAGTAATTTCATGGAAATTATTTTCCAAAATATTTTAAAAATTTATATATTTTAAATAATTATTTTAAAATCGAAGTGTTTATTTCCTCTTTTAATTTTATCGTGGCCTTTCAAATATATTTTCATATACAAAAACAACTATTTATGTTTTTTTTATTTAGAGGGGATATGATTCAATGATACCCTATTTTTTATTTCTTTGGATGGTTTATTAATAAGGTTATGAGATGTTTATGAAACCCATTACTATATAATATGCTATGACATAATGATATGATGAATGTTTAATTATATTGTGGAAAACGTATATATATGATTATCATTATATGTTGGGTGGCATAATAACAAAATAATTATGGGTGGTTATGTTATAAAAAATGGTTTGGTGGTTCCTTTATATCACCCCTATTCATTGGGTAAAGATAGATATATTGTGAGATATTTAGGAATGGAATTGGGATTGAAACCATTTATGTAAGAGACATTTCCCAATAAGATAGAATTGGAATGAACCAAAACTAAGGAAATGATGGATTTGGGAGTGAACCCAATCCACTATGATAGTGTTCTTATGTATAATGATATTTTTATATCTTATAATTCAATAAAATTAAAGTTTTGTTAAATAAATTACCCAAAACATGATTTGGATTAATCCATGGAAGTTACTTCATTAAAGATATATTGGAATTATGTTTACGTAAAAATCATTGATATATATATACACCAATCTTACTAGCTTAGAAAATATATTCACCCAAAATTAGTTGAATATTCACCAAAGAAGATGGTTATAATTGATTAATAATTATGATTGATCAATAAATTAACATCTAGGGAAATCTAACAATGTGTATAATGTTTTGGGTCAAAAGGGTCATGGTACCTTATATTTGATATGGGAAACAAAATAGAAAATATTTATAGATTTCAAAATATTATTCGTTGAAACATTTATCGAAGGTTAAATATTATATTTTTTTAAATGATTATCCATCCATATATCCATATAATGATTATGTTTTAAAAAAATGATGTGGAGTAGAGAAAGAAGATGAGAAGTATTCCTGAGTTCAACCTTGATTGTGTAGTAAGGTCTATTTTTAGGAACTGAGGTTGTGTCCCATCAATACCATACCCAAAGAAGGAACTTTGTAAGAAGTTCATATCACATCATTATCTATTCATCATGGAAGTATGAATATAAATAAATATCTTCAAAAGGTTTTACAGAGGTGAAAAATGAAGGGATATACTAAATAGTGTGTATCTTAGTAGTTATTTTATAATAAATCTATGGTTAATCGACAAAAATATAAGTGTATGTTACAATAATTAACCATACTAACATGGAAATCAGAAAACATCACCCTAGATTTGGTTTCCATACTTCCCAATAAAAACGATATAATTTTATTTGGGTTATAATTGATAACCATATGATTTCAACACACATTATTTATACTAGATAAAATTTATCCCTTGATTATTTTGGAAGGAAAAAAATTAAAAAAAATTAATATTTACCTAGGGAACCACATTTTTCTGTATCTGACCAGGATCACATGATTTCCTCTATGTTCTATAAAGGGATTCCAAATCCTTTAGATATGGAGTAGTGTTTCAAAATTACTTATCATCCTCATATAAATGGAATATCTGAGAGAGAAATTCAATCATTAAATATTATTTGGAAATCTTATTCTCTATAATTAAAAATATTATTGGACAAACACCATTCATTAGTTGAGTTTTCTTATAATAATATCCTTCACTCATGAATTTAGATAGTTCCTCATGAATCTCTCTTGGGAAATAGGTTTATAACATTGATATACTAGGGTGAAGTTATGTAAATAAATATATTGGTATTAGAGATAGATTTAGATATAGAATAGGAGGTTAGATCCATTCATCAACACAATAAAGCATCTCATATCGATACAATAGTTATGCTGACAATAATTGATGAGATATTTAATTCTATTTTAGTGAGAATTTATTGCTAATAATATCCCAATTGAATATTTTAATGATATTAAAAAATAGGGAAAATAATATATAATCTAAGGTATCTTGTTTCCTTTTTATTTTCTTCATCAAGTATAAGATGTAACTTCTCAGTTAGATCTCCCATCTAACGTCACTAATGTTTAAGATGTCATACTAGTATCTCTCCTGATTTAGTACATTCCTAATCCATTACATGTACTAAAATCATAAGTTATAGCACTTAGAAATGATCACTCATATAAATAATATCCAGTATAAAAATCAAATTATAGTGATAATGTACTATGGAACAAGACTACTCAATTGTTTAACATTTTTTGGAGGAATAAAAAATATGAGGATGTCGTAAGGGAACCCAAGGTTTTCATAATGAATATATATCCTTATTTTTTATACCAGCATGAAAAATTTTCTTGATATATTTTTATATTGGTTAGAATATATCACCCAAATATTTTATATTTATTTTCATTTCAATATAATGTGATGTATTTCATCGCTTTTCATATTCACAACTCAAGGCCAGTATGAACTGTCATAAGGTGAAACATTATATCATCACTATTAAATATCAATGTATGAATATTAATAACAATTTAACAAAAATTATGTGTAATTATTTTATTATTACAAATTTATTAGTTAATTCTTAGTAAGTTATTACTCACTTTGAATAGTAAGTTTACACTTCAAAATTTACTTTCTTAGGAATTGGGTTTTATTAATTGTTTTCCAGTAAAAATTATAATTATTTTAAATATTTTTACACTTTTTTCCCAAATAGTAAATTAAATTTTTCAAATAATCATTTCAATATTTGTTAATGGTAAATTTTTAGGATATTTCAAAGAATATTTATTTGTTAGTGAATAGTAAAAAATACCAATTTTTGTTAAAGAATGTCATTTATTTTCATGTAAATGTACCATTATATTTTATATATTATATTATAGTAACCTCATAATCTTTTATATCGAGATTTTATATTAAATTAAAATTTTATCAAATATATCCACAATTTTGGAATATGTTATTCTCTTAACTTAAAAACATATTTTCCTATAAAACATTATTTATGTGAAAAGTGTGTTATTATAATTAAACAATAATTTAATATATACATATATATATATTAATGGTTTTAATGTAAAATTTAGATTATATATTAAATATTATATTTTAACTTTCATTTTTTTGTTTTTACAAGGTAATGGATTGAATTAAATTGTATTTTATAGATAAAATTCATTTTTCTAAAATTAGTTTTCATTAAGGTTTGTGTGCTTAAAAGAAATTAAATTTTATCACTTATAGAATATAAATATTTCCATATGAATTTTATATTTCAAAAAATCATTATTAATAAATATTAATAGTGTAAAAATAATTTTTTGTGACAGTTAATATTAAAACAGTAAATTTTTGTTACAACAATAAACACTAAAATTGGTTTATTGAGGGAGTTAAACCATGAGATAATAGTTGGATTGAAACCCACACCTATGGAATTATAATTGGTTGACGATATTTCATCTTTATCATATCCTAACATAAAATTACTTTCCATTCAAATCTAATTTATAATGTAAGAGACCTTAAATGATTGAAACATTTTAAGGAATTTCATATGTGTTGATCCCCTAACATATAAAACGGAACCTCTCATCCTCTGTTATTCACACAATTTGTGACTTTTGTCTCATAAAATCCCTACTAAATACCCTTCATAGAAATTTTACCTTACTCCTTGGTCATCAAGTCTTATCCAAATACCAATCTTTCAAGGATTATGGTGTAAGCCAATGGGGATCAATCAAAGAAGAGTTGTAGATCAAAACCAATATCTTTTAATTTTATTTCTTCTTCAATATCATCAAAATATAATATATACATAAAAACATTACATATTCAGTGTCTTAAATATAATATGATGTTTTTATGGTGATTAATCAAATATATAACCCCTTATCTAAATACAATGGGATATGAATGTATCGCTCCATTGTATGTGCGAACTAAATCCTCCGTGTAGCAATATGATTCATTTCCACTACCATCATTCTTAGTTTATTATTATGATAGATGTAATTTTTATATGTGATATTTACATAATAATATTTTGGTTCAAATAATATATAACATTCATTTTCTCTGTACACAAAAATGGAAAGGTCAATCAATAACAACCCAATATTTTAGAATATATTTCTCCTTAACTAAATTTGATTTCATTAATAGCACATATTTAATGAAAAAATGAGTTTTAGTGAACCAAATTTATATTACAGAATTATTATTTAAAAATTAATTGTGTCGCAAAATGATTAAATCTAATGGTATGAATATCATGGTTCACATCAATAAACCTTCCTCTTAGGACACTCTAATAACTCAATGTAAAATAGAGATCAATGAGTTATTTGAAACCCAATAAAAAGGAAAATAGTATAGAATCAAAGTTCACTAGATATGATCTATGTCCAATAAGAATTTAAATGTGGAAGAAACCCTAATAGTCACTTTTTAAACCCATATCGAATCATACCTCACATGATACTAGTAACACTTGACGTATCATGTAATTTAAAAAATAAAAAATTAAATAGCCTTGTTGTAAGATATATTATCAAGGAAACCAAGTATGATTGTATGATGTGAAAAAAACCTGAAACATCCAAAGTTCACATTATTACAACTATACAAAACTCATTGCTTATATACTAACCAATTGAAAATAGAAAATGGGACCCAAACCTCACTGAGATATATATGATAACTGATGGAGTAAAAAAAATTATCAATAAAGAGAAACATCCTCTCTATCCTATGTGATAACACATGGGCCTTTATAAGTGTAGGACTCACACCCCATCATCTAGGGAGATATTAATTATTCATGTAGTATTAGGGACCTTGATCTACTCATGATCAATGGGGTACCAACACCATGTTTATATAGAGGACTCACACCCCAAGGATGAATGTTATTTTCACCAATCCTATGGGGAGTACCAAAATAAATTATCATATATAGGGGACCTTCACCCTATCACAACACTCCCCATGTGGGGTTGATATCCCCATGTCTACATCAACTATATTTACCTCACATTATTTTCATCTTCATGATTCTAATGGATTTATTCTACCCTAGTAATTTTGTAAAAATTTTACACCATAAATTAGTAATGAAATATCGAGTAATACCAATAAAACATCCCAGAATGGGATACTCATGTGACCTATTCATCCACCATGGTGAAAGAACTAGAGATTAACCATAATCGGACCAATACATGACATGTAATAAAGGGTTTGTGGCATGTAGTTATCTATATCTACTTTTAATATTTGTAGTTAACTTAAATGTTATGTCTAGTAGGGTACATAATGGGTATGAATAACTACTAATTCTATACTTGTATCCCTAGTATATAATTATTCATACCCCTTCGTACATGACATATATTGGTGCTTACATGGTGTGTAGGACTTAAAATTTCCTATTTATTATAGTACCCACATACACCCAATTTATAGGGTTGAGAAAACATGTGGGATTTACTAAACACTCAAATGTGTACCTTAAAGACATTATTTGTCGTGTACTTGTTATAGATGAAACATGGGACTAGTCAACCAGCTCAACACATAATTCAATACACAACTATGTAGTTTATCCTATTACATTTGGTGTGTGAACCTTGTTCACGCAAAATGTAATATTAATAGAATCTAATAAGCCTTTAATGAACAATTTGAGGCCAACACGATGTTTTCCACCCAGACTACATGTTGTGTAGTCACCCCATCATCCAAATCGATAATTTTTAGCACCTCCTTCATGAATCCTTTCATTTATTTTCCAGGTTTCACTCAATGCATTACTTAATGAATTTCCCTTGACCAATGTGGTCATACCTATGTAGATCCATACTCTAGTGTACATTTTTCCTTACATAAAACAAAATTAAAAATATGGTCATCACTTTTTTCTTCATGTTTAGAGTCACAGTCAAACCACACCATCCTCCCATGATACATGCCTTCTACTATGTGTGATATCATATAATCAAATATCTATTATTTATTTATAATACTTAAATTTTTCAAATTCATCTTGAATAGGGTGTATAATCAATGAACAGAGACTACTGTAAAATTATTCCAACACAAAAGTGTATTATCTTCATCTTATTGAAGAACAAGGAGGGTAGTAATATAAAAATTAATTTAGGTTTTGATTATTTTTTCCATTATAATTTATATTTTGTGTCCTCAATTTATTTCCATTGTTTGGGAAGAGATCATATTTTCAATGAAGTAACAAATATAATAATAGGAAAATTATTTATAGTTTCATTGATAATTCACAACTAAAGAATGTAGAATATCAAACAAAAAATTCCATTAGTGGAAATTCATAAAAACATTATTTTAAAAATAATCTAAAAAAATTATTTCCATGAAAAATATCACCGTTATATAAATTTTTTATAATAAATATTTATCATGATATCACTTCGAATGAATTAGTATTCAAAAATATTCCTAATTAAATGGCCATCAAATAGTTAGTGTGTATTCATTTCTAAAATATTAAAAAAAATCCCTCTATTTCATTTGAATTATTTCTGATCAAATCTTTATGGGAATATAGATGGATTATAAGATAAAAAATTGAGGCGAAACAAATGAATAGTGTCCTACCCTGAGGGTGTAAATGTCGTAACCTCATTGATCATGTCTCTGTACATTTTTTTCGCCATTTTATACAGATAGAAAATTATGTGTACTAAATAGTGATATAAACATGTTGAGAGAACATTCCTTGAAAATGTTATAATCCCAATGTAATAAATATAAAATAAAATATATAATGTTTGTATAGGTCAAATTCCAATATTTGGGAATTTCATTTAGAAACCAAATATTTCTCTGTCTAGGTTTGGAGACTTGAAAACAGTTATTATTACTCTCCTAAGAAAATAACCTTTTTCTAGCACAAAAAAATTCAACGTTTTCATCCAATCTACTTTTTAGAATATATAAGCTTTCATTCTCATGGAATAAATATTTTTTTATATACTACAAATTGAATATTCCTTAAAATTATAGTATCGTAAAAAACTTCAGAAATGTATTCCAAGGGTAAACTCTACATCCCCCAATCAATAAAACTATTATGAATGTTTTTGAGGTATTTTAATTTGATAGTTTAATCATTTTTTTCTTATAAAGGATTCAGTATGTCTTACCTAAAATTTAAATATTTATAAAACCCAATCAAATAATTTATCTACAAACCAAACATGATGGTTTGATTTTAATATCATTAAAATCATTTCTATTTATCATTGAACAATCTTTAAATTAGTTAAAACTGATTATTAATTTTATAATTAGGCAAAATTTATACTTCTAAAACTATTCACAGAAGTTGGTAATGAAAACTTCATGATCCATGTAGATGATATATTCCTACCATGTTGTAAATTGTTTCTTTAAGAATGATTATAAAATAAGGAAAAGTAATCAATTTATTATTTTCATAATTAAATTGTATTATAATTAATCTAATAAATTATTGATATCATAAAAACAAATTATTTATATATGGGGTATTGTAGAATGAAATGTGTAACACCATGTCCCGAATAATAGGGATTGGTTTAAAGTGACACATAACCTCATGATAACCTCCTTGTAAGTAAGAGGTTTATAACTTGAAATTATGATCATATTTCCTTTAGCAGAGAGGTCATTCCCTCAGTGTCAATGAGAAAATAGTTACATAATGAAAAAATAATCAATGATAAACCAAATATCATGTATTGTTGAAAAATTCATTCAAATTAATAAACCAAAGATACCCCAAAGTGTAAGTTCAAACAAGAGTATGTAGAAGACAAATAAGTAAATAAAAAACGTTGGGATTCCTTAGGATTATATCCTCATACCACCTCTAAACCCAATGATCCATCTCTTATCTCCCTTTCATTAGTACATTTCACTTCCCAAGGCTTGTAATCATGTTTTCTTCATTCTCATCAATATTCCCATGTAGTTTGTGAATATAATACCAATAAGACACCAACAATGTTTAATTAACACAAGTACAATATATATATATATATATATATATGATTGTGTATGTCATGACATGAAGAAAATACATATATAAACATACATCCACACATTCATTAAATCTTTATGTGATAACCAATCCGACATGAACCCTACCCCACATGCATTTGTACAACACCGATAAGGATTAAAATATCAATCACTGCATAGCAAAAAATGTGCCTCAAGTCCCAACATTTGTAGACATTATAATACTATCTTTTTTGTCTCTATGTTAAACATTTAATGAATGGATCATTCCCAACCGTAATGGACATCATTAATAAGAATGATGTATCCCTCGTGATGAAGTTGGTCATAACCTCCCGATAATAGTAATTCTCACCAAACCTGTTTGATGTGTTTGTATTTGAACATCACACCCACATGGAAAACTCCCATATCATCCTACAGTAAAATGATACCCACAAAACCTTCATAGTATGATCCCACATTGTCTAACATGTCTATGATATAAATCATACCATAAAATGATCCATCATTTGTGTCCTCTATCACTTCATCATGATCCCCCTATAAGGGGTTGTCTAACCAACACTAAACATCATTTTCATATTTATACCTAAATCATTGCACCACTAGCTATGAATTTCAAAAAATATAAGTATCATTGTAAGTAACAATAATGAATATCTGGAAAAGTTTTCAAGAGGATTCACACAAATCCTAAGAACACATATCAAGGATGATTCACAAGATCCATTCACTAACCCACAAGTAACATATATGAAGAAAGTGTTTCGTAAAAAACTGATAAAATAATTTCATCATCATATGAAAATCCCTATGTGGTATAGAACTTCCTACCACACTATTTAAGTAATCTACATTAAGGTGCACCAATAAGGTAGTCACCCAAAATAAGCTGACACCAATGGTCTGAAAAACAATAACTAAAGTCACATTAGAGTTAAAGAATAGATATTATAGAGGAACATTCATATCTAGAATACATGGGATCCTCATGGAAGTGAAACCAAAAAATTCACCTTTGATGTATCATATAATACCAATTATATGAACAAAATTATATTATGAATATAAATAAAGGAAATCATCATACTAGTCTACAAAAACCACTATAGTATACGTTATTAGTTTCATCAAATGAATGTTCTAGAAGAAATGAATATTTAACCTAGAATATGGAAGACTCACCATAGTTCACCATCAAATATACCTAATCCAAAAGCACCATAAAATTAGTATAAACTAAGACCATAAAATAGTCTAGGATATTGAAATTAATATAGTTAAAAAAGGTTAGAATCCTCTACATAATAATGATTAACATCATCGCCAAGTTTCACTTGGAGTTATCTAGATTGAAGAAATTATTAAGATAATGGAGGATGATTCAATTAATAGGGGTTGTAATAAATTGATAAAATCAATAAATACTATATATTTAACCCACACACATTTCCAATTTGATTTATTCAAGATCCAAGAAGAAAGGAAAAGATTTTTAGCATTTGAAAATCTCACCCACCTTTCAGCACTCCCACTATCGTGGCCTAACATTGGTGGTGGTGTTCTGTAACATGCATCCCATCACAATCTACCCAAGGGTATGTCCCTGAATAGGATTCCATTTTCCTCACCAAAACTAGGTAGAGTCCATCCAATCGACAGATCATATGGTCATTTCTTGAGAACCATACCATAGCAATGATCATTTTCCCCTTTAATAGTTTTACAATGAATCACCCCTAGGTAAAAATAGTATGCACAAGGGTGTAGTGATATATATTTTGAACCTAAACCCACTTTTAGGATTCCAATACCCTTCAACTCCACGAAAACCCATGTTTCAACCAGCAAAAGGATCAAAACAATTAATGGAATCTAAGATACACATTAACATACCCAGTAAAAATGAGATGTTAAAATTCTCCACCTATAATGACTTTTCATCCTTGATAAGTATCTCTATAGTAAAGATCATGTAAATGAGACCATTATTTATATACATTAGAATCATACTCCCATGTAATCTCTTAGACCCATCCATGCCTCAATATGATCTGAAATAGTGGAAATATCTTCCACCATATTTTTTTCTCTTTTAAATGATCGGCACTATACACTCTATAAAATATGAGTCCTATTCCAAATAAATATCCTCAGAGTATGTAATATGTGTGGGATCCGAATTTTACATCTAAACTGGAGATAAAAAAATCATTATGCATACCTTAGTAAAGATAAGGTATAACCAATGGATAAGACACTATCTATATACACTTGATGACCTCAAATAATCCAATAAATCTTGGTAGGAGATTTCCGTACTTGTGAAGACATAAAATCCCCAACCAAGGAGACACTGCCATAAAAACCTGCGTACCGAGAGTAAATTTCAAATGTCTCCTCTTATGATCTCTAAAGGATCTCTATCTTAACTGAGCTATGAAAAAATTGTTTTAGCCTAAATAAAACACTATCCAAAGTCTCCTACATTAGACTCGATCTCATAATATATGCCACACCTACCTCATGTCACAATAATGGTGAGCGATAAGGTTGAACATAAATAGCATCATTGGTTTCCATTCAGAAAGAATCCTTATTACATTTATTTTAAGAAAACTCTACCAAGGTTATATTCTCATCCCAAAATCCTCCAATTTCTAAGGTGTAAGCTCAAATAATATAATCAAGAATATAGATCTTCCTCTCAGATTGTCCATATTTATGTGGAAAATATGTCATGATCAAACATAGATAAATCCATTATAATTTTTTTATCCCTTAAAAAATGGGACTTGAATCATTCATATATATTAGAAAAAAATTATTATAATTATATATAGATTTAAAATCCCATACACATATATCTTTCCTAACACATTTTAAGAATTCTTCTCATAGATATATATGAAATGGTCCACCATAGCTAGATGATCCACTATCACCCAATAAACATTACAATTCCTTGATTTCCTTGGTAACACTATCATAAAATTCTTCATGGAATCATCCCATTTAAACACAGGTATTGGATGTGGTGAGGTAAACAACCTGAAAATTGGTGATCATCTTTTACCCTATGTATAATAAGAAGTTGTAAAACAAAACCCACAATATCAATTTTCACACCTAACAAGCGAAATGTCTTCTAATTTCATAGTACATATTCATTGTCTCAGGATTCATGATGAACCATAAGGAATATAAATTTATCATAGTATCTTTTCAAATATGAGAAAGAAGTACAACTCTCCCCAAGGAAAAAACACCATCATCATCATCTAAGAACCAAACTAGTATTAGATAATATCCCACGAATAATTATAGAATGATTACACACTTCAAATCTAAATCTTATATTTTCATTACCCAATCCACTAAATTTAATGTGATAAAATAGTGCACAGGTCACTGCCCCTTGATCGTCCATCTCATCCAGCCTCTAATTTAATAAGAAACACTGAAGACATTACTCTTCCTCAAAAGGCCACTCTACATGTTCTTTAGAATCTATATTCATCCTGCTAAGGGAATATCATAAATATTACTCTTACCTAGAGAATAATCCATCATAAATTCATAAATTTATAAATAATACAACATGTAGCTCTGTGTCTAATTTATGACTTTTTATGGGATGATATAGAAAAAACTTTTGTGTTCTATATAATTATTCAACCTCTATATAAAGATATAGTTCACTAAAAAATATAATAATGGACCACAACTACAATAATAAGGTCATGGGTAGGATAATTACACTCTTGGTGTTCCCTATATTGTTCCCAATATGCTATTACCCAATCCTCGTGCATCATTACATCTATAAATATAGCACATGAGGTTTCACAAACGATCGTATAACCTGTCTAATGTTTTGGAAAATTAAATAATATAGTTATTTCTAACATCCTGTTAAAATGAATAAATGCTTCCTCACATAGATTTGATCACTTATACTACACCCCTTTCTTGGTAAGAGCTATCATGTGGGCTTCCAAATAGCATAAATACTTGATGAAACATTGGTAGTACCTTGATATTCCAGGAAACTTCTAATCTTGAATGAATTACAATGATGATTCCAAGACATTGCTATATCCAAATTAAAAAATTCTTCATAAATTCCAATATTTGACACTAAAAATCTATTGAAACTGAAATCTGAAATCCAATAGTGTCCCTCTGACAACTCTTCATTAGTCTAGTGTGCTCGAAGTGTACACAGGACTGTCTCAAGATTCCAAACACACCACTCCATGTTTCTTTAATATATGATTATATTTTCAATGAAAACCATGATTACCATGTTAATATAAATCCCTATGTTTTTGGGGAAATGTGTATAATTAACTAATTTATGATATATATATATATACATATATATATATATATATATATATATGTGTTTCTAACACATAATTAATGTATTGAAAATTATTATTATATAGTAACACAATTTTTTTATAATGTCGTTTATTTCTTTAAAATATGTTTTCTTCAAAAACATTTTTTATTTATTTTTGTGAAAATATATTATAATTATTTTATAGAAAATTAATAATTTTTTTTGATAAAATTATCACAATTTTTTTATCATAATATAAAAATTATCTTATTATTAAATTTTGGAATTTGTTTGTAAAATATTGAATATTCAGTGAATAATGAAAATATCGTTTTCATGTAAAATTGACAATTATTTTGATAAATTATGTAATATAAAATTGATAATATTTTTTAAAATTCATATAAACATATAATAATTTTTATTAAGTTATATTTAATTAAATTAATTACTTTTAAATCATATTTCTACAAAATATTTGAATAAGTATATTTTTAGGTGTAAAAATGAATTTTTCTTAAAGCTGTTTGAAAATGAATAATGATTATACACTATAATTAATTAAAATAACCATTAATGAGAAATTATTTAATTGAAATCTTTATATTATATATAAATTTATGAATAAAATTTAATATAATTAATATTATTAGTTATTGAGTTTAATCATGTTCATATTTTCTTTAAAAATGAATTTTTTATAAAATAGGTTTCCATCATTGTAATAGGTTTTATTTTAAATTAAATCATTCCTAATATATTAATTAACTTTTATAAAATTTCTTTCATATTTTTAATCATCACTATTAATATTAAGGAATAATTTAATCCGATTTTTAAAGAATATTAATAGTCACTGTAGTAAATATTGATTTTTATACTAAAAGAAATCTAGGTTAATTAATGGTTTAAAAACTTATAAAGGGCTATAAAAAATGTAAATCTAAGAATATGGATATTTAAATTTTCATTTAAATATATATTAATGATTATATATGTTTTTTCAATATATAAATTAATAAATAATGATTTTGATAAAAATATAATTTTGATATGTTAAAACATCAATTACATTTAAGATAAAATACTATTTTAGTGAAGAAAAAAATTATTCATTCAATAATTTTATAAATAAATTATATTTTAATTAAATATTTTAATTAAATTTATAAATTAAATATAAATCAGAATATAATTTAATGAAGTTAAAATAAATGTTTTTAAGGGCCAAAAACTGTTAATGTCAAAATACTGTAACTTTTTAATACACATTGATTTAAATTTTAAGGTTTAATTACTCATATTTTGAGAATTATTTTTATTAAATAAATATTATTTTTGTAATCGTGACATAAAAATTATTCAATGGTGAAATTTTCATAATTTCCAAGGACAATCGAATTTTTAGATAAAAATTAAATACGTTATAAATATACGATGTGTATTATGACATCATAATGTAATGACCCGTAAAATTCAAGGGAAATTTTTTCTTAATTTTCATTTGGATTTTACAAGAACGCAGTTTCTGATGGCACTTGATTCCAAGGCCCGGTGAGCCCAGAATAAATTTACGAAGTTTAGCTCGGGTACGTTCAGTGAATGAACGGGCCAGATTTCCTAACTTTTGAACCGATTCTCGGAATCAAAATCCGAGGACACTGATGAAATCACAGTGCCAATAATTTCTTAGGAACACCTTTTCTGAAGTTGTATTTTCTCGGGTGTGCTAATTAATATTTTGGGTTAAGTAAAAGAATAAAATAAAATGGTGCAACAAATTTTATTTTATTTAAAGTAGTTTAACCTAAGAAAAGTGGTTGGAGTGAGACCCACTATATCCTACTCCACTAGGTAGGATATTTGTGGGGTGGGGCCCACACAATCCCCACTTATTTAACTTCCTCAATCCCCCCCTCTTTTAATTAGGTAACGCACCTGCACCCCCATTAATTGAAAAGTCAACTCATTAATTGATTAACTTATTCAAAGTAAATAATTCTTGAATTCATTTCAAATTTCAAATTTTAAGTTGGCTTGTGTGTTAATTAAATAAGACAAGGTCTTATTTCATTAAGTTTTTGTTTGGTTGTGCGAGAGGATTTTGGGAGAGTATTTGCTCTAACTCTTGAAGAACATCTTCTTCCTCGTCGAAGAACGCGATGAACACCGAGCCTTCGACGAAGAACTCCATCACTGCAAAGGGTAGTTCATCGTACCATCTTCTTCCCTCTCCACAGCCGATGTGAGATGACATCCTCGGAGATCGATGACGCGATTCCGATGATTCTCTTCTCCGCGATGCCGATGATCCTCCTTCTGCAACGCTTACAGAGTCTCCTTCCGTGATGTCCCTTTCTGCGACACACCTTGCTCAACGACAATGCTTAAGGTAGGGGATTATTTTGTTTCTATTCATGAATACTTTCATTTCTGATCATCTTCTCTAATTGAGCCGCCTGTTATCGCAATAACAGGAGGAGGTCGGACCGCACGAACACGGCCGACCCTCCTCCCCCTTGATTGTTTGAATTGTCTGCGACACGAGAAAGGGAGCGCGGTACCGTTGCACCGCGCGGAAATAATAAGGAATGGGCGGAGAAGCGCGACACCGTCGCGCCGCACTGTTAAAGACGAACAAAGATGACGCACCGTCGCGCCGCGCCGGTAGGACAAAGGCCACGACATAGCATGAAGCGGTGGCCGGCTTCAGGCCGCCGACGCCATAGTAGGGGGGCAGGACCCCGACGGTCCTGCGACAGTAGAAACCGGTCGGCCGGACCGGGCCGGCGGGCTTCCAAGAAGCCGGGGGTCGTAACCCCCGGCTGGCCGAAAGAGCGGCCCCCAACATGGGGGCCCACGTTTTCACATACAGGGGGGCAGCAAGCCCCACCCCCCTTCCGCTCGGTCGTTTCGGCCGAGCCGCCTGGCCACGCGGGCCAGGCCGAGCGCGCCAGGCCGGGCCGCGCCGCGCTGGCGGGGCCGGGCTGCACACACCGGGCCAGGCCGCGCCCTAATGGGCCAGACCCGAACCCTGGTCGGGTCGACCCGGTTCGGGCCGACCCAGGGGGTATCAGGCCTGGTCGGACCGGGCCCAAACCCCATATTTTCCAGACCACTTTCGATCTTTTGCCCGTAACATGGGTTGCAGACCTCCGATCAACGCACCATCAGCTGCGATGCGATCATTGGATCGAGACGGTCATTTCGGTATACTACACTCAAGGTTTCAGAGAACTTTGAGTTCAGCAGGGTTGGTACGAACAGGAAACCAACCGGGCCCTCGGAGCGGAAGCACTTATAACTTGAGCTCCGGATGTCCGATTGACGTGTCGTCGACTTTAATGGATTCATCATAGTGAGACGGAACTTTTGGTTTACTGTGCTCAAGGTTTGGACGCAGTTGGAGTACGGTCAGGTTGGTTTTGACTTAAAAACCAACCGGGCCCCTGGGACGAAAAAGCCGATGACTCTCAGATCGGACGTCTGATTGATGCGCCGTCTGTGACATTGAGTTCCTATTGACGATACGAAACTTTTGAATACATCAACTCCGGACTTCGTGTCATTTGATGTATCAGCCCTCGGCTCGTGGAGCAGACCCTCCCCGAATGAGCAAGCTATGTGTGGGAACCCTAGAGATGGCTGCGACTACGATGACGATGACGACTGTACAGAAACCCTCCGTGGGTTCGACAGCGATGACTACAACACTCAGCGTTCCTTTGTGGATCAGTGCCTACCGATCCTGTTTGGGTCAGCGCTTAGCGGTCCTATGTGGGCCCGCGCATACCGATCCTATGTGGGTCTG
The DNA here is from genome assembly GCA_963277665.1 of Viscum album. Classification (NCBI taxonomy): domain Eukaryota; kingdom Viridiplantae; phylum Streptophyta; class Magnoliopsida; order Santalales; family Viscaceae; genus Viscum; species Viscum album. The sequence goes on from OY728140.1 coordinate 1,145,473,679, forward strand.
ATCCTGTGTGGGATATTGAGGGGGTTAGTACCTATCGATCCTGTGTGGGTCATTGCGGGGGTTAGTACCTATCGATCCTGTGTGGGTGATTGCGGGGGTTAGTACCTATCGATCCTGTGTGGGTCTGACGGCTTAGATAAATCAGTGGCTATATCTGATCATCTCTATCATCTTACGAAGAAATATATCTGTGTGAGCTGATCCTTGACTTACAATCATTATCTTCGATATGATTGAATTGCTTTCCTATATAGATTGTGTTGTGCTATCCTGTGTGGACGTGATCGAACTTGGGCTGGGATGCTGGAACCGAACTAGAATTGATGACTTAGGTATATGTAGGGGAATATACCTAAGTAGTGTTGGTTTTTACTTTGTGATTATATCCTTCTTTTGTGGGTTATCCTTTGTGGATTCTGGGAGCCCTTTAGGGGTCTCGGGGTCCCTACTGAGTAGCTTATACTCACCCATGCACGGGCTATGCCTGCACAACGTTGTGTTGGATGTAGACAACGGACAATTCTGATCGTCGTGGAGGCTTGTGGAGCGAGTCGGTACCTGGAGGTGGACCACTGGGCAGGACATACACGGAGCGGACGGCTGGACCCGTGGAGCTGAGGAGGCCATATGTACTCACCCTTCAGGTGGGATTTCCTGTGGATGGCACAATGTTGCGTCTTTACTTTCAGTTGTTGTACTTTCTTCCCAGTTTTATTTTACTTTTAGTTTTGGCTTGTATTCTGGCCCACTTACTTTTCTGCACTCACTATTGTACCCAGTTTTACTTAGTGTTTACTTCTGCTTTCTTACTCTGTGTGTTTGTTTAATTTATAAAGGCAATGCCTTCCCTTTTTATCCGGAATTTCGACTTTGTGCTAGTCGCCAGCCCCTGGCCTATGGAAGGCGGACTTGGGGTAGTCACGGCATGGGCCCCGAGGACGTGTCGTGACAAATTGGTATCAGAGGAGTTCGGTTCTACCGTAGAACTCAGGACTCTGATCATTTTCTATGTGAAACAATAGTGTTAAGAGTATTGAGTGTGGTTATTAGTCTAGGGAGTCCAGTGTTGGTGCGGCGGCCGATGTATCCGTACACTAGGACCCTGACTTCTGATTTCTGACTTAGTGCACGAAAACATTGATTGCATGTGTGTTTCAAGTTTTCATTGTGATTACTTTATGTCAGCTCACCAGGTATTCTGTATTGACCGTGGCACACCTGTCTCTTTTCAGGATGGCCCCACGATGACAGCCAGCTAGGGTTCCAATTTTTTTACGTGACGACAGCCCACTGAGCGACGAGGCCTCGATGTAGGGCCTTATTACTGCGGAGGCACCGATGATACCACTACCCTCCGAGCCACCGATGCTACCAGCTCCAGCCGCTGAGAGTACACGTCGCCTTAGGGAACTGCATGAGTTTCACCATCAGAGACCGCCCAGGTTCCATGGGGAGATGGACCCTCAGGCCGCCAAGGATTGGCTGGAGGTAGTTGTATGAGTTTTCCGACTGGTAGGGACACCATCAGACATCATGGTGATCCTTACTGCGAGTCTTCTACACGCGGCACCAGGTAGATGGTGGAGCTTGATGCTCCAGGTTCATGACGAGGCATATCTCCTCTAGAAAGACTTTTAGAGCCTCTTCCGTTCGGAGTTCATCCTAGCCACCCTCCGTGCAGTGCGCATCCAGGAGCTACTACAGATGCGGCAGGGCAGCTTGTCGGTCACCCAGTACTCGACGAGATTTACAGATCTCTCACGCTATTCGACGGACATGGTATGACACCCATTCTTCCAGGCTCGGACCTTCGAGCAGGGATTGAGGCATGAGATCAGGCCATCGCTGATCTCCCTCAGTATTCCAACGCAGGCATGGGTACTAGAGCGAGCCCTTCTCATTGAGAGCTTTCTTGCTGAGCCTACACCAGCAGCGAGACCTACCGCAGGGTGGCACGTAGCAGAGTCTTCTATAGCAAGCAGTCGACAGATGACACATGGGTCTAGGTGGACCAGACCCTCAGGAGGATGACCTAAGGACACTGTCTTAGAGGTATGGGGCACACAGCGCAGAGCCAGTCTTTCGAGAGGCCGACAGTGCTATGCATGCGGCGGGCAGGGCCTCATGTCTCATGACTGCCCGACCCACCGTGCCGAGGAGCAGTAGACGGTTAAGGGACCACCCAGGTAGAGGCAGAGGGTCGACCATGGTGGTCCGCAGGGAGTAGGTGGACGAGGCAGAGGAGATGGCCGAGCAGTAGGTGGTGGGCAACGCTTTGAGGCTCTACCACCACCACCACCAGGATGTCCACCCCTACCACAGGGAGCTGCCGAGCAGAGACAGGCATAGCTTCAGGCAGCGGAGGCCTATGACCATGGCACGCCCGAGATGATTCGAGGTACCATCTATGTCTATTCCACCTTTGCTACAGTTTTTATAGATAGAGTAGAAAGTCATCCTTTCATTACCGTTTGCCTTGTTCGGAGCTCGGAGATTCCGACGGAGCTGTTGGCTCGATCCTTACGGCTAGAGACTCCTACGGGACCAGACGCGATGATTACGCACTATTGCCAACAGTGTGAGATTACTCTTGGTGGCGATAGCTTCGGCTGTGATCTTCTTGTAGCAGCGTTGAGGCCTTACGACATCGTCTTGGACATGGATTGGTTATCAACATTCCATGCTCATATTGACTGCATTAGGCGCAAGGTGCAATGTGTTCGCACCGATTGGAGCAGGTTCACCTTCACCGACAAGAAGGGAGCCTTTGCAGCGCAGGATGGACTCACGTAGAGGAGAGGACAGCCCATTACTCATCAGTTGGCTAGCCTCATCCTAGGAGTAGTTGACATGTGGAGTCTGAGCTAACCTGCAGTCGTGGATCAGTATGCGTATGTTTTCCCTGACGACGTTCCTGGACTACCTCCACCCAGAGAGGTAGACTTTTATATTGACCATTACCCCGAGACAGCCCTGATATCCACCTTAGCATATCAGATGGCTCCCTCTGAGCTTCGAGAGCTACAGGTACAGTTGTTGGACTTTCAGGGAAAGGGATTCATCCGACCCAGTGTTTCACCCTGGGCTTCCCCAATATTGTTCGCCAAGAAGGTGGACGGGAGCTTGCAACTATCTGTCAATTACCATCGTCTGAACTAGGTGACCGTGAGGAACAAGTATCCATTACCATGGATTGATGACCTATTCGATCAGCTCAAGGGAGCATGGTGGTTCTCAAAGATAGACCTTAGGTCAGGCTATCATCAGCTCAGAGTTCGGGATAAGGACGTGGAGAAGACGGACTTCAGATGTCTGTATTTCCATTATGAGTACTTGGTTTTTCCATTCGGCATGACCAATGCTCCAGCAGTGTTCATGGGCCTCATGAACAGGATCTTTCAGCCTTACCTCGATCGATTTGTCGTAGTCTTCATCGACGACATATTGATATACTCGAGGACTGAGGAGGAGCACGCCTACCACTTGTTGGTTGTACTAGAAAAATTTCGAGAGCACTAGCTTTATGGTAAGCTCTCGAAGTGTCATTTTTGTATACGTGAGGTCCACTTCTTGGGACACGTCATCTCTGAGGCAGGATTTGCGGTGGATCCTGCGAAGATCGAGGTAGTGCTAGCTTGGGAACCACCCAGGAGCGTGACGGAGGTGCAGAGTTTCTTGGGGATAGCTGGGTACTACCAGAGATTTTTGCGAGACTTCTCCAGAGTTGTGGCACCACTCTCAGATTTGACGAATAAGGGTAAACCCTTCATGTGGTCAGACAGATGTCAGCCGAGCTTCCAGGAGCTGAGACAGAGATTGACCAGCGCACCTATCTTGAGGCTACCAGAGGAGGGAGTAGGGTACGCAGTCTACTGTGATGCATCAGGGACCGAACTCAGATGTGTTCTGATGCAGGAACAGGAAATGATCGCTTATGGATCACGTCAGTTGAGGTAGAATGAGCAGAACTACGCTACCCATGACCTAGAGTTAGCGGTAGTGTTCTTCGCTCTGATGATGTGGTGACACTATCTGATGGACGAGCGCTTTACCGTCTATTTTGACTACCAGAGTCTTACGTACATCTTCTCGCAGAAGGACCTGAACCTGAGATAGTGGCGATGGCTCAAGTTCCTCTAGGACTGTGACTTTGAGATAGTCTATACTCCTGTAAAGGGGAACATAGTAGCCGATTCTCTCTGCAGGAGGATGGGCATTCAGCTACTTGGGGAGGTGACAGAGTAGCTAGCCGCATTGTAGATATCCTTCGTGGATAGTGATGGATCAGCCTTTCTACAGTCACTCACAGTCACTACTCCACTTCATCAGCGGGTCAGAGAGGCATAGCGTGGGGATGTTGACTGTGAGATGCGGCGTGCACAGATATCCTCAAGACAGGCACCAGATGGATTCTCTTTGGGAGGAGAGCACATCATCCTTTTCAAAGGACGTACCATGGTACCAGCTTCTTTACAAGAGGAGGTGCTGAGGGAGTTTCACACTCCCCCTATAGCGGTACATCCAAGAGTGGAAAAGATGTACCAGGACCTTAGATGACAACACTGGTGGCCAGGTATGAAGAAGGTTGTAGCTGAGTTCGTTTCTCGATCCCTCAGCTACCAGCTGGTGAAGGCCGAGCACCAGGTACCAGAAGGCTTGGTACAGCCTTTGGAGGTCCCGAAGAGGAAGTGAGATGAGATATCTATGGACTTCGTGACTGGACTTCCACGCACTTCCAAATTTCACGACTCCATTTGGGTGATTGTCTACCGACTCACCATGTCGGCCCACTTCTTACCCATCTAAGAGCAGGGCTCAGTGGAGAGCATGGGACGCCTCTAAGTTCTGGAGATTGTATGGATTCATGGTGTGCCATCATCTATCATCTCCGATCGAGATGCTCGCTTTACTTCCCAGCTTTAGAAGGGGTTGCAGGAGGAATTTAGGACGTAGCTATGTCTGAGCACCGCCTTTCAACCTCTGACATATGGTCAGACGGAGAGGACCGTTCAGACTCTCAAGGAGATGCTCTGTGCATGTGTCCTTGACTTTGGTTGCAGTTGGGAGGATCACCTACCCTTTGTGGAGTTCGTGTACAACAACAGCTACCACTCCACCATCGGGATGGCACCATACGAGGCGTTGTGCGGCCGACCTTGCAGATCACCGTTGTGCTGGACAGACCCTAGGGAGTCAGCACATGTGGGACCGGAAATGGTCCAGGCCACGAAAGAGAAGGTCCAGGTCATCCAGGAGCGGATGAAGACAGCTCAGAGCCAGCAGAAGTCTTATGCTGACAGGATGTGGAGACCACTAGAGTTCGAGGATGGCGACCACGCCTTCTTACGGGTCTCACCTCGACATGGATTACGAAGATTTAGACGAGGTGGAAAGTTGTCTTCGTGCTTAATCGGACCATTCCAGGTCCTCATTAGGATTGGAGAGGTGGATTATTGCCTGACTCTACCACCTCAATTGCACCGGGTGCACGACGTCGTCCACGTATCTCAGCTGAGGAGATACGTGCACGACCCGATGCATATCATTGACCATGGGGAGATGGACATTGATGATGGGGCGACTTTTGCAGAGGTCCTGGTGGAGATCGAGGATCGACATGAGCGGGTCCTACGTGGATGGTCGATTCCTCTAGTGCATATCAGATGGCAGCACGGGAACCTCCGGGAGAGCACTTAGGAGTGGGAGGCTCAGATGCGTGCTCAGTACCCACATTTGTTTCCCTAGTTTATGATGTATCTTTACGGGGACGTAAAGCCCTGAGGTGGGAGTAATGTAAAGACCCATAAAATTCGAGGGAAAGTTTTTCTTGATTTTCTTTTGGATTTTACAAGAACGCATTTTCTAATGGCACTTGATTCTGAGGCCCGGTCAGCCCGGAATAAAATTCCGAAGTTTAGCTCGGGTACGTTCAGTGAACGAACAAGCCGAATTTTCTAACTTTTGAACTGGTGCTCAGAATCAAAATCCAAGGACATAGATGGAATCACAGCATCAATAATTTCTTAGGAACACCTTTTCTGGTGTTGTGTTTGCTCAGGTGTGGAAATTAAAATTTTAGGTTAAGTAAAAGAATAAAATAAAATGGTGCAACCAATTTTATTTTATTTAAAGTAGTTTAACCTAAGCTTACTTGTTGGAGTGGGACCCACTATATCCTACTCCAATAGGTAGGATATTTTTGGGGTGGGCCCACACGAGCCCCACCTATTCCACTTCCTCAAACCCCCTATTTTAATTAGGTAACGCACCCACACCCCCATTAATTGAAAAGTCAACTCATTAATTGATTAACTTATTCAAAGTAATTAATTCTTGATTTCATTTCGAATTTCAAATTTTATGTTGGATTGTTTGTTAATTAAATAAGACAAGGTCTTCTTTCATTAAGTTTTTGTTTGGTTGTGCGAGAGGATTTTGGGAGAGGATTTCCTCTAACTCTTGAAGAACATCTTTTTCCTCGTCGAAGAACGCGAAGAACACCGAGCCTTCGACGAAGAACTCTGTCATCGCAAAGGGGAGTTCATCATACCATCTTCTTCCCTCTCCGAAGCCGGTGTGAGACGCCATCCTCGGAGATCGACAATGCGACGCTAATGATTCTCTTCTCCGCGACGCCGATGATCCTCCTTCCGCGACGCTTACAGAGTCTCCTTCCGTGACGTCCCTTTCCAAGAAAAACCTCGCTCGATGACAACAATTGAGGTAGGGGATTATTTTGTTTCTATTCGTGAATACTTTCATCATCGATCATCATCTCTAATTGAGCCACCTGTTATCGCAATAACGGGAGGAGGTCGGACCGCACGAACATGGCTGACCCTCCTCCCCCCTTGATTGTTTGAATTGTTTGCGGCACGAGCAAGGCAGCGCGGTGCCATTGCTCCGCGTGGAAATAATAAGGAATGAGCGGAGAAGCACGGCGCTGTCGCGCCGCTCCATTAAAGACGAACAAAGTCACGGCACCATCGTGTCGTGCCGAAGAACCTCGAAGAGGCCGCGGCCGGAGCAGGGCCGCAGCGGAGGGGCGCGAGGCCGTCGCGTCGTGCCGTTCAGACCAAGGCCAAGGCTTTTGGCCGCGCTGGAGCAGGAGGGCGGGACCCCGGCGGTCCCGCGGCAGCAGCAACCGGCCGACCAGACCGGGCCGGCCGGCTTCCATGAAGCCGGTGGTCGTAACCCCCGGCTGGCCGAAGGAGCGGCCCCCCACATGGGGGCCGCGATTTTACAAACAGGGGGGCAGTGAGCCCCCCCTTCCGCTCGGCCATTTCGGTCGAGCCGCCCAGGCCGGGCCGCACCGCGCCCAGGTCGGGCCGGGCCGCGCCCCCCGAGCTAGGCCGCGCCCTAATGGGCTGCACCCGAACCCAGGTCGGGTCATCCCGGTTTGGGCCGACCCATGGGGTATCGGGCCGGGTCGGATTGGGCTTGAACCCCTATTTTCCAAACCTCTTTCGGTCTTTTGCCCATAACTTGGGATGCGGAACTCCGATCGACACACCGTCAGCTACGATGCGATCCTTGGATCGAGACGGTACTTTCGGTATACTACACTCAAGGTTGCAGAGAACTTTGGTTTCAACCGGGTTGGTTTGAACACGAAAACAACCGGGCCCTCGGAGCGGAAACGCTTATAACTTGAGCACCGTACATCCGATTGACGTGCCGTCGACTTTGATGGATTCCTCATAGTGATACAGACCTTTTCGCATACTCCACTCGAGGTTTGGATGCAGTTGGAGTACAGTTGGGTTGGTTTTGACTTAAAAACCAACCGGGCCCCTAGGACGAAAAAGCCAATAACTCTCAGACCGTACGTCCGATTGACGCGCCGTCTGTGACGTTGAGTTCCTGTTGACGATACGGAACTTTTGGATACATCAACTCTGGACTTTATGTCAGTTGATGTATCAGCCCTCGGCTCATGGAGCGGACCCTCCCCGAATGATCTTTCTATGTGTGGGAACCCTCGAGCTGGCTGTGACTACGACGATGATGACGACTGTACAGAAACTCTCCGTGGGTTTGACAGCGACGACTACAACACTCAGCGATCCTGTGTGGATCAGTGCCTACCGATCCTGTGTGGGTCAACACTCAGCATTCCTATGTGGGCCAGCGCATACCGATCCTGTGTGGGTCCGATCCTGTGTGGGTCATTGCGGGGGTCAGTACCTATCGATCCTCTGTGGGTCATTGCGAGGGTTAGTACATATCGATCATGTGTGGGTCATTGCGGGGGTTAGTAAATATCGATCCGGTGTGGGTCGGACAGTTTAGATGAATCAGTGGCTATATCTGATCATCTCTATCATCTTACGAAGAAGTATATCTGTGTGAGCTGAGCCTTGACTTACAATCATTATCTTCAATATGATTGACTTGCTTTCCTGTGTGGATTGTGTTGTTCTATCCTGTGTGGACGTGATCGAACTTGGGCTCGGATGCTGGAGCCGAACTAGAATTGATGACTTAGGTATATGTATGGGCATATACCTAAGTAGTGTTGGTTGTTACTTCGGGATTATATCATTCTTTTCAGGATTATCCTTTGTGGATTTTGGGAGACCTTCGGGGGTCTTGGGGTCCCTACTGAGTAGCTTATACTCACACCTTCACTGGATATGCCCACTCTACGTTGTGTTGGATACAGACGATGGACATCACTGAACGTGGTGGAGGCTTGTGGAGCGAGTCGGTACCTGGAGGTGGACCACTAGGCAGGACATACACGGAGCGGACGGCTGGACCCATGGAGCTGATGAGGCCATCTGTACCCACCCTTCAGGTGGGACTTCCTGTGGACGGCACGACGTTGCGGCTTTACTTTCAGTTGCCGTACTTTCTTTGGAGTTGTATTTTACACTCAGTTTGGGTTTTTATTCTGGCCCACTTACTTTTCCGCACTCACTATTGTACCCAGTTTTACATAGTGTTTACTTTTTCTTGTTTACTCTGTGTGTTTGTTTACTTTATAAAGGCAATGCCTTCCCTTTTTATCGGGAATTTCTCCTTGGTGCTAGTCGCCAACCCCTGGCCTATGGAAGGCGGGCATGGGGTAGTCACGACACGGGCCCCGAGGATGGGTCGTGACACATAATGACCCAAAAGTGATCTTATAAATTATATAAGGTGTATAAATCCCCAAATATATATTTTCATTTTAATTTAATCTTATTTTAAGATAATTTCAATAATTTTAGAAATACTTTATGAATCTCACAAACAATTTATTATATTTTATGGTTTTAAAATCATTTCTTTATAAACACAACTCACTTCCATATTATCAAGAGTATTATTTTAAAAAATTTGCCCCTTTAAAAATTAATATATTTTAAGGAACTCCTATTTGGTATAAAAAATTGGCAAAAACTATAGTATGAGTTTTGGTTTCGATTATATTATTTTATAGAGTGAAAAACCTTTGTTTGGTAATTAAAAAATAATTTCCCTCTCTTTTCCTATAAAAACCCACACAAGATATTATTTATATTAACTAAAATAGAATTTATAACATCCTTAATATCCCCCCATCAATCTATAGTCGTATAAAGATTCCATCATGCTCTCAATATGCTCCTCTCATTGTTTTTGAATCACCCTCTCAAGGTAAGAGATCTACCACTCTTTCTTTATTCAAGAACCTCTTTTATGTTATTCTTCTTAATTTATATTTTCAATTTTTTGGGCATGTTTTTATACATAGATATTTATTCCCTTTCTAATTCCATGTGATTAGATACCCCTTTCATTACCATTATTCCCTCCCATTAACATTTATGTACACCCATTACCATACCAAAATTAAGTAAAAGACATTTCTCTCTTCTTTTCAATTAGAGTACCATCATTGTATTAGCCTTTGTAATATCAATTGTTTATATTTTTCTAATTTTATAAACATATATTTAAAATCCAATTTATTATCTTGTAATTAATGGAAATTTATCCCCTCTCATTTTTACATTTACCTAAGTTGTTATCATGTCAAATTGTAGTAATGGATTTCTCTCTCTTATTTTCAATTGAAGCACCTTCTTTTTATATAAATGTTTTGATCTAAATTGGTTTTATTTCAATGAAATTATAAAGATACCTCTAAATTATAATTTATTTATTAATGATGAGAGGTCATTTATCCCCTAAAATTATAGCATTTACCTAAGTAGTTACTATGCCTAAATTTAGTAAGGGGACCGTTCCCTCACCTTATTATCCAAGAATATTAATTATATTATGCCTTTTATTTGGAATTAATAATGTTGGTGTATGTTATTAAATATCCACATCACATAGCATATATGTTACAAAATATAAGTAACCCCTTTCACTCTCATTTATCTCCCCTATGAACATTTATGTGCCCTATTTTGCTTCCAAATTTTCATCATAAAACTACATTCCAACCAATTGTGCAGTGAAAACTCATACCCACTTCCTATAAAGTGTGTTAAAGTTTATGTAATTAAAAATAATTTATTGAAAAAATACACATATTTATTCCAAACTCATTGATTGTGGATGAAATTGTGATGATAAATGATTCTATGTTGTATGATCTATGTGCTACACTTATCCATGTGAATGAATTGAAGTTATGGGTGTTCCCTGAATTATATTACACTATAATGCATTGGGTAATGTTTTAGTGTTATGTGAAACCATGAATGGGATTAAGGAGTGAACCTAATACATTACACGACTTTTTCCATTATTGTTTGACGTATTGGATGATATCCTTGCCAATGTTTATAATGGAATGTTTAAAGCTGTTTCCACATTTCTCATGTTGCCTTTATGTTACCATGCTCCATCATTCCTCGTTTATCATGTTTATGATTTTCAACCATTTTATCTATCTTTTAAATTAATATTTTCTGACAAGTAATCTTTCCTTCGTGTTATGATTTATTTATTACCTTACATGGGTTTATATCTCAACCCTTTATTTCTTATGTCATAGGGTTATCCCATGTAGTTTTAAAATTAATGGAATTTTAGCAGCATATTAAGTATGTTTTCAAAAATTTTGTTGTATCCCATATTAAGGATATTATGATATGAACCCAATTAATAATGAAATTATACATATCAATATTGTAAGTTGTAATATCTTTAATATTATAATATTAATCATAAATTAATGTGTAATAAAGATTAGGGGTTTTTATAATTTGTTTGAAAGGAAAATATTAGTTGTTTTTTTGGATTATGATTTAATTATTCTAGAGAAATCCTTAGGTATAAGATTAACATTAGAAAAAAAAACTTATGCTTTATTATAGTATATATTAAGTGGGTTTAATGAAAATAAATCCGTTCGAGATATTACAAGTGGATGTGGATCTGGCACAGATATACCTAGGGGTAACACTCAAAAAAATTGTATTGAGATATACTCTATTGGAAACCAGTATACAAAAATGGTATTTTTTCATACCTAGTTTGAAACTCATGGGGAATATTATTTAGTAAATTCCTGATCCAATACTAACCATTATTTATAGTTCAAAAATTCACATAACAATCATTATTAGGAAATAGATCATTGATAACTTAGATTGGGGCCAAAATATTAATAAATAAAGGAATATAAGTCATTTAGAAGTTATCCCTTTAATTTTATTAGATATTATTTATGTATTAAATATTTTTATTTTACTCATCCCTAATTTTCCATTTATTCTAGTCAATGATTGAAAATAATAAGAAATGAGTCAATAAACAATGTGGTAGGAAATGTGATAATATCACAAATGAGATGATAAACCTGACAAGAAATGATGTAATATATCTTCTAATTATTCCATACTAGCTATGAAAAATGAAAATTAACAATTGGAATATAGTTAAATTTTAAAATTCATAAAAGAAGAGTAGGGTGAATTTTAATATATGTTAAACTAATACATAAGATAAAGGAAATAATATTCAATCTCTTACAAGTCAAAAAATGTGGAAAGTGGCACTGAGGGAAATGAAAAGAAGGAACACAAATGTGTTTTATGTGTTAAAAAGTAGGGAATAAATTATCTGATGGATAAAAAATAAATGAATATTTATTATGGAAGGTATTAAATTACATTCTATGGATCCTTTTTTTCATCATCTTATATGTGGAGAATATGAGCATTATTTAAGTCAATCCCTAATCCAAGGGTTAAATCCTACACACTAAAAGACCTATTCTATATAAATCATTGAAGTATTTATGTATTTTTAGAGTTCTATTGAATTATTAGATCAATGATATTATACATATAATAATAATGAAATATCTATTGATTATTTCATAGTATTTGTTATTTAAGGAATTGAAATATATGTTGAATGGTACTGATAACCTATAAATGTGACTTAGTTATAAGGTTCTTTATAACCCTGAATATTTTATTGATGTTGGGATAAACCCAAAGAGTCTTGGAATGATTTTTCTAAGAATAATATTGTGTTTAAAAATATTTATAAAAAAATTTATGATTTATGTTATGTATTTTTAGTAACATATTTTGGGAAACATATTACAGGATCAAATCTTGTTGATTTAATGGTGATTAATGATATTTTAAAAATGTTTTTTTGGTTAAGGTATATATTTCAATTGACATTATTTAATAATAATGTTATTATGTTCTTAGAGGTGTGTTATTAAGGGTATGAGACAAACATTGAGGTTAAAATTGTCTATAATATTTAATTAATTATTGTTATTTGGGATATATAGTTATTAAGTAATGATCTATGTTAAACATTTGGGATTTTTTTGATGATTATTGGAAATTAATGTATTATTTTCTATTCATTTTTATTATTATATTTATTTATTATAACAATTTAGGATTTACAAAAAATTGGAAGAAAATATTGTTATTAATGAGTTTATTATGTCATCCATTTAAATATTATTCTAGTTTCTCAAGAAAAAAAATCATCTTGTTCACTCACTATTTAGAGAAAAGGTTAGATTTTAAAAGAAATTTATTAAAGGATGAAATCAAAATTTTCTAGAATTTTTTTTTCTTCGTTTCAATGTTTTTATATTAATGTAATTCCTAGACACTAGGAAAATAATATTGAAACTAAAAAGTTATCAATTTATGATAATTTATAATGAATTGATGGTCTTTTTACCCATCACTAATTTATGGTTTTGTAGTCGATGAATTTCTCCTAAAAATGTTCTATATCACCATTTTTTAGTTATTAGGTATTATTATTTTCCTCCATTTCCATATTTTGACATACTATAAATGTTATATTATATGGAAAACAAGTTATGTGATGGCCTTCATTATTATTTTCTCTCTCTTTTCAAGAGATTGTTTTATCAACCCATTTTACAATGTGGACTATTAATAAAGTTATTTTCATGTTTCAAAACATTGATTTCAAAGTTCATGATTAAATTGAAAGAATAAAATATATTAAAGGGGAGAATAATTTAATTCCCCTTGTTTTTAAAATATAAAACTATGTTCGATAGCATATGTGATACGCCACAACGAACCCAAATAAACAACAATTATTTAAATATGACTTTTTAACATTTCCATTAAATTTTTAGATATGAGTATGATTAACTAAATTATGAAATATATATATATATATTTCCTTCTCATTATAGTTTTTGATGAATTATTAGTAAATAATCACTCAATAAATTTTTTAATGTGGTTTTGTTCTTCAAAATATGTTTTCTTAAAAAAAACTATTTCTCTGTTTTATTGAAAACTATTATAATAAGTTTATATAACATTTATTAAATTTATTTGATAAAATTATATCAATTTTTAATATCATCATTTCAAAATTGACTTAGAGTGGAATTTTTTGATTTTTGGAAAAATACTGATTTTGGTGAATACTGAAAATATTGTTTTATGTAAAATTATAAATTATTCTAATAATTTAAGTAATATAAAAGTTAAAATTTTATGTTAATTATATTTAAAATTAACATAAGTAATATTTAGTTATATTTAATTCAATTAATTGAATTTAAATAATATTTATACCAGATTTTATTATATGTTTACTTTTCGGCATAAAAAAGAATTTTTTAAAAAATAGTTTTAAAATGAAAAATGTTTCTCTTTTATAACTAATTAAAATAAAACCTATTGAGAAATAATCTAAATAAAAATATTAGATTATATATCTATATTTATGAATTTATATTCATATACTACATATTACTAGTTATAGAGTTAAAGTATGATCATTGTTTCTTAAAAAAGTTCATTTTTCAGAAAACCACTTTCTATAATGCTTCTAGTTTTAATTTTAAAAAAATGTCATAAAACTATATTAATTAATTATTGTAACATTTTTTCAATATTTATAATCATCATAATTAATATTAGGTAATAATTTCCACTTATTTGTTTCGAAAATATGAATAGTAACCTTATTTACTATTTATTTCCATGGTAAAAGTTAAATTGGTTAATTGATTGTAACAATAACTTAAAATGGACTTGAAAAAGTGTAATCCTATGAATTTGAATATTTTTATTTTAATTAAAATATATATTAATTATTATATTTTTTTGATATATTTTAACTAATTAAGTAATGATATAGATTGAAATAATATTTTTTTACATTAAAACATAAATTGTATTTAGGGGTTCATATTGTTCTAATGATAAAAATTTTTTTATAATTAATTAAAAATTGTTAAAAAAAATTATATTCTAATAAAATATTATTGTTAACAAGTTATATTAAATATAAATGATAAAATAATTGTATGAAGTTCAAATAGAATTTTAATGAGCGTTAACAAACTGTTATTGTCAAAAAAATAGTATTTAAAAAATGAGGATTTTAATTTTGAAGTCTAATTTATCTTTTTTAAAGAATTATTTTTATAAAAAAATTATTTCTGGAATTATAATGTTTAAATTTTCCAATGGTGTATTTTTAAAATATTTCATAGATAATCATATTTTTCGGTTAAATTTATAAACAGTACAAATATACCGTGTGTGTTATGACATAATAATGATGAAAAAGTGTTTTAATAAACAATACAAAGTATATACATGACCAAATATATGTATCCTCTGGAAAATAATTTTATTTTGAGATTATTTGATTAATTGTATAAGGCCTTTATGAGTCCTATAAAACCTGTATTATATTTTATGGGTCTTAAATAATTTCTTTATAAGCATGACTGACTTCCACACCAAAAATGGAATTATTTTAATAATTTCGACCCTTGGACTTAAAAAATAATGGAATCCACCCATATTTGAGTAAAAAATTGAAAAAACTCGTGGGAATTTTTGTTCATTTGATTATTTTATTTTATAGATTCCAAAACCTATGCTTGGGGAATAATTTATAACTCCCCTCTATTTTGTTATATAAGCCCACCCAATATCCCATTTATATTCCATAAAACACCAATTATTACGTCTTTAGCCTTCCCTCATATCCCTAGAGTAATTCCATGGTTCCCCCAAACTATCAAGAATATCCTCCCAATCTTTTGATATCACCCTCTCAAGGTAAGGGACCCCGAATCTTCTTTTTATTCAAGTACATATTTTATGTAATTCCTATTAATTTCAATTTTTCATGATTGGGTATGTTTATATACATCTATGTTACTAACCACGTTTTAAATTTTATGGTTGAATCCTTTCACACTCATTAATCCCACCCTAATCCTTTATATATACTTATTACGATGTCAAAAATTTAGTAAACGAACTTTCTATATACTTTTCAATTCATGAACCATATTTTTATTAGAATGTTGAATCTAAATTAGTTATATGTTGGGGATTTTATAAATATCACTTTACTATCCATTTAATATTCTCTAAATTATGGATCATTTATCCCAAACTATTTTGACTTTTACCTAAGTCATTTCCATACCAAAATTTAATAAGGGATTTCTCCCTCTTCTATTATATTTAATAGACTTAATTGAGATTAACCTTTTGAATATTAATTAGTTATGTTTAAATGAATTTATAAATATTCCTATAAATTAAAATTTAGGTAACAATGATGATATATTATTTATCACCTCTAATTCTATAATTTACCTAAGCCATTACTAAAAAAAATTTAGCGAGGGAAATTTTCCTTCACCTTTTTATTCAATCTTTATCAAAATATCATGCCATTTATTTCAATTTACTATATATGGTATGTGTTATTCCATATAACCCTCAAAATACTTATGATTTATAAATTATGAGATACCCATTTCACTCTCATTAATCCCTCCCATGAACATTTATGTTCCCCCATTATGTTGTTGGGTTTCCACTATGATTTTCCATGCTAAAAAATTGTGTATGGAATACTCATACCCATTTCCTATCGTGGGTGTTATCATTTATGAACTTATAATTATTTTATTTAGAAATTAAATTTATTTATTCTAAACTCATTTATTGTAGAATAATATTGGATTAGAAATGATTCTATGTTTTGGGATCTATTTTTTACAATTATGCATGAGAAAAAAAATGAAAGTGATGGATGCACCCGAAATTATAAAGAGATTTAACGCATTGGGTATTTTTTTAATCTCATGAGATTTAATTCAATGGATTTGGGGATTAATATAATCCCTAATTAGAATATTTCAACCATGTTATGATGTCGTGGTGGTTAGGCTTGAACTTTGCTTCTGATTTCATGTTTAATGTTTTTTCCACATTTCCCATGTTACCTTTATGTTATCATGCTATATCTATCCTCATTGTTTATGATTATGATTCTAACCAATTTTATGTCTGATTATAATGACTATTGTTTAACATGTAATTCTTCTTTCATGTTATGATTTTCTTATTCCCTTAAAATACTTTTTATCTCACCCCTTTTTATGTATGTATGTAGGTTATCTCATATAGTTTTAAAATAAATGGAATTCTTGAAGCATGTTAAGGAATATTTCAATAATATTGTTGTACCCCATGATCAAAATGTTATTCTATTTAACTAATTCTAAAATACAAAATAATTATATAAATTATAGGAATTATTATGTGTAATATTTTTTAATAATTTATGAGTTAATGTGTAATAAAGACATGGTTTTTAATAGTCAATATATGGATGAAATTTCTAGTTCATACGGGGCATGAATACTAATGTAAAAATTTTCATACCAAATGGAATCACTAAGAACCAATTTATTCCTTACCTACTCTTAAGCATCATAATTGGAAAATCATTACCCTAACACGTAGCTGATGGTAGCCCGAATGAAGTAAATCATATAAAACCAATGATTTCCACTGAAATGATAAAATAAAACATCGATCCTATAAAAACTATAAATGTTATTCACTACAATCCGTTTCAACTTTCAATAATAAACACAGAGTAGAAAATTAAGATTTAATATTTTTGGTCAAAAAAACTTCCACAATCAAAGGATACATTATTAGCAAGACAGATAACTTTTTCTCTAAGTCAACAAGATGAACACTGAGTGCATTCAACTTGATCAATGTTATACGTTTAAGATAAATTGTAATAATATTCACTAAAAAAGTTCTATTTTTAATTCAGTCTGTCTATCACGTGGTAAACTTGAAAATTCTGCAAGAAACACATTCTGATAAAGTTTAGAAATTCATGGAATATATGAGGGGGTAACACATATCATATAAATTGTTTTATTTCCACAACATTCACCCAAATAGTTCTGACCATACTCAAATCTTATCCCACTCTAGTAGCTTCCAACACCCACTCACTGGCCATTACATACTTATCTCCCCTAGGAGCAGTAAAGGATATCCATCCCTAATTCCAGTTATTGTTTGAACAATATCATATAAGATAGTCTATACCAAATATCACATCATGTATTTTTATCTATAAGATTAATAATTATAATAACTTATCTTACATAATTATAACTACAAGACATTATAGACACCTATAATGATGGTCTACTTTACATCCTAATGGGGTGTCGAGAGAAGAAACCCCCAATGATATTATAATTAGGGTGTCCAGGATAGCTACCACTAGAACAAAGATATGTAAATAGTAATCACCATTATCAAATAAAGTATTAGATAGTGTAGAGGTGATTAGGATCACACCACAACCCATAGAAAATTAAACCCTACCATCAACTGGATCATGATCTAATAAAAAAACATGGTCTTCATCAGCTTTAGGACCTTCTCCCTAAGTTATAAAATTCGAGGGATTTTGTATCCTCTGTTGTGTTCCTCCACAACCAATATTAAAAAATATCCAATAAATCCTCTGAGAATCCCTCTATCAAAAAACATTAAAGATAACCAGCTCTACCAGATCAGTGGAACTTCACAGCGAGTTTCCTGTTAGAATTGAAAAAATGTAATCATTGTATATATTTTATGCACCTAGTAGAATCTCATCCCCTATAGGACACATATGAGTTCCTTATGTAACCCATCTTCAAAATTCCCTATTACTCCAGTTATAATTTCCCCTTCAATCTACTAGAATAGGCTCTCATATTAGTAATAGGAAGCTTTGTTGTTGGTATGATATAGACTATAATTTTTCTGAGTAACTTATCCCCCTATAAGGCATTCTTGATTTTCATGAACTTATATAAAATGTCTTGGTATGATGTCATATCAAATCACCTCACTTGTTCTTTGATCTCGAAAAAGATACCAATCTCAAACATTTAGGTTTTCTGGGTCCAATTACTTATAAAGAAGAGTGGTGAGGCATATAAACTGTGGAATAATTAGAATATATAGAGATATACCTATATCCTTGATAAATATCTGTGAACTCCTCATCGTGGTCTAAGTTCATCATGGTAGGAAAATAATGCTTGAGGAAAGGATCTATAAAAGTATCCCAAGTATGAACCAAACATCTACCAGCCTAATTAATGGTAGTCCAATATCTCTTACAAGTACCTATGAATATCAAGGTCACTAGCATAACTCTCCCTTCCAAAAACGTTTGAACCAAATAAAAAATTCTACCCATGATTTTTATAAAATCCAATTCATCTAGTGGGACCCCAATATGCATAATGGTTAGTGGATTCTAGAGCTACAAGTATCAACAATGATTGTTCATAGTATTCTGAATGTTTCCAACATTAATGGGAACAATTCCAAAAATTAATTATTAAAGGTAATTTGGAGACTAAATAACACTATTTGATATAGTATTATTCTAATATACATCCTCTCATACTACTATAGGTAGTGTAGGAATATCCTTCCTAACATTAGCTTTTGGGGATACTTATTATGGTACTTTCCTTAATGGTCTATATGAATGAATTTTTGAAATTTTAAATTTTTTTAAGACATCTAATGGTGTTAATACAATATAGATCATAATCATCCTATTGGATCACATATAAGTTCTTCTTGGAGGCTACCCATATCCAATGTTATATCCCCCCTTTTCTACCCAAAAATAAAATCATATTACATTGTACCTACATATTAGTCATGGTCACATATATAATAAATAAAATATAATAGTATTATAATGTTTAATGATTTTATTCGAAGAAGATATTCACTACACATTGAATATATTTATATCCGGAATAGACAATATAACCATGGAATTATGGTTGAGAACTACTATAAATCATATAAAAATTTTATATATGGAATGTGATCCTATGTTCCTACTCATGATGAATGAACACACACAAATCCCATTAAATATTAATACCATAATATAATCAATACCAATATGAAACTAAAAAACCATAACTATAATATTAGCCCCAACAACCATGTCTTACAGGTTTATTACACATGTAATATCCATGAGAACATAAAACTCTCCTACTTGAGTCTCATATAGGATAACTTATTCAAAATTATTCCCTAAATAGAGTCAAGAATAAAATAACTTAAATCCTCATTTGGTACTGTTTATATAATTTCATAGAATGAATTGTTAGGTCCGAGTCATAGTGCCGCACAACCTTAGTTTTGACTCCTCATACACAAGAGATTTCTGGATAGAAGTGAGGTTCTTCATGATATGAGTGGGGAGTTATAACCTTATTATTAGTGAATGAAAACATAAAATATAACATAATTAAAATTAGAAAAAAAATTACCAGGGCATGTACCATAAGTTATAAAATGTAATAAACCTAAGGCACCAAAAGTGGTAGATCAAAAAAGAGTATATTAAGGATATATAAGTAAAAATACTATTTCATCCCTCTAGAGTCTATCTCAATGCATTCTTTGAACACAAATATTTGTATCCCATCTCCCAGTCACTAGGACCTTTCCCTTCTTTAGTCCCTAATCATGAATGCTTCACATTCATCGAGAAAAAAATAGTAGGGTTTGAAAACAAACCATGTTGGGCCCTACCAGTCCATCCTTAACAAAATTTCACAATAGTTATATATAATAGTTTATTTTATGCCTTTAGGTAAATTCAAAATTAAAAATAATTCAACATATACATAAAATCATAATATACTAACTAGGCCTCCATGAACTCTTTATCCCTGTTCTTTAACATGATGATAGTAAGGATGTCAATGTATATTACCACACATGAAAATATTTGATTCAATTCCTATAGTTGGTTGTCACAAATACCATATCTGTACTATATACATAATCCACATTTAGTTAATTCCAAATTCCCCATCCTTATGGTGGTTATTAAAATGAACACTGCATGCCCCACCCTGATAGTTGTCCTAGTCCTCAAATGATATTGGGTCCCACCTACTATGTTTGATGTATTTGGATGTGAACAATACCCTTTATAGGTAGTCTACCATATTGGTATATATCTAAAGGATACCCATCACCCATACATGACCTACTCCCATGTCATCTGACACACCCTCCATATAACTCATACCAGAAAGAAATCCATCCTCCATAGCCTTTTCTATATCATCAGGTTCCCCCTCTAAGGGTCAATCTAACCAATAATTATTAAAATATTAATCTATAAACCAAAATCATGTTTCTAAATGAAGTGAAATACTAAAACTATATGAATAATAGAAATACACAAATATTCATATCAATAAATGTTTCAAGAGGATACTCATGAATCATAAGAACACATATAAAGGATGGATCATAACGGCATCAAAAAAGAACTAAATGACACATTTATCCAGAACGGTTTACAATAATAAATGATAAAATCCAAAAAACATTGTATGAAATGTCTTATGAATTAAAGAACATCCTACCAAAACATTAAATATTTCAACATCATGGTTTTCCCTGAAGTTCATCAACTGAAACATGATCATATACAAGGTCCTAATAACATTACTCAAAGTCACATAAGAGTTAGTTATATAATATTATAAAAGGAACATAAATTATAGAAATAAATTAACAAATAAAGGAATAAAAACCAAGATAATAACCTAGTGATTCCCCATTGAGGTGTCTTTGTATGCCAGTGATTTGAAAATGTGGTTGTTTTTAATTCAATAATAGGAGAACACCTCTCTAAAAAAGAGAAATATATATAGTATATTAAACCATACTTATTACATGATAGTCTAATATAAAAAGATGATTTTGGTTATAATAACAATGTATCAATAGATTTATCCAATGAATCACCCCAAACCATAAGTACCTATATTTTTGGATGATCTGAGGTGTTAAATTGATCAAAGAGATTGAGATAAATAGATTTAAATCTGGTAAAAATATACAACATATTAGGGATTTACTTCACACCCTAGGATCATAAATAATTTTTTAGGATGAAGGAATCATCATGATAAGGGAGTCTGATTCCATTAATCTGGTATAGAATTCATTAATAAATTATTTAAATACACCATAGTTAATAAACATTAATTTCACCTTTGATTTAGTCAAGATCGTAGAAAAAAGGTGAAGATTTGGGTGTTTGAAATTTTTAGAATGACAATTATAGAACCCACCACCATGGCTATTCCAGTGCCGTGGTGTTATAGAACATGAAACCTGAAATGGTTCCCCTATGATGTGGCCCCAAATAGAAGGCTATTTTACCTCATCATTGTCATGGTGAGGCTACCCAAGACATGAACTATAAGTGCATTCCCAAAGAACCATTACACAACCACACATGTTTTCCCATTTTTTTATTTTACACATAATCACAAGAGGGGAAAAAAGATTGCATTAGAGAGTTGTTTCAGTTATTATGAATGAAAAACCTCTAATACCCACTTTTATGCTTCCAAATACCTCCATGTAAAAATGTTCCTAGCTTTCAATTATCGCATGACTCAAATTATAATTTAAGACACTCTAAAACATACATTTAAATCCCAAATAATAATGTGGAAATTACAAAATAAATTATTTGTAATTTTTTATTATTACCTTTCCCATTGATATTCCTCTTTTGGAATCAGACTTAAGCATCCAAGGAATGTTATTTTGTTTAAAATTTATATTCCTAAAAATTGTTAGGAGAGTTTAGGCATTGAATTTTTTTATATCATTGGAATTGGAATTTTTTTGAAGGTGAATTGAATGTATTAAATGGTGGAGATATTAATAGGTGACGGGAATATGTATTGGTGAAAAAATATTGAATAACATTTTCTATCTATTCTAAGAATTTTATGGATTCTTTTAAAAAAATTTCAAATTATAAATGGGAGGTTAACCCAATTTTTTATTAACTCATCCTTACATAACATATTATTTTTTTTATTATGACTTTACCTTATGATAAATGAATATATTTAATCATATTTTATTTACCACAAATGTAATCAACTATTTTTTAAAAAAAACCCATTAATAATTTTTATGTACTATTTCTAAAACGAAATTAATTTTATAAAATAAAATTTCTAAATTAGGTTATTAATGTATTTAATTTTACTATTAATTTATTTTTTTATTGTGAATTATAAAATATACGTTAATAAAAATATATACATATAAATAAATCACGTTACATAGATTGAGTAATTTTTTTGGTACTTATATTAAATTACATTATTTATATTAATAATTATATATATGGTCACATCATTAGATACCATGAAAATTATTTTACTGTTACACTAGTTATGACTTATTGTAATGATCATGTTACTATTCATACTATCATATTTTCAGTAGCTAATTTACCCATTTATAAGGATATTAGATCTCATATACTTCCTTTATATACCAATTAATTTTGTTATTCTTATTTTACTTGTCTTATATAATGAATCAGGGAGTTAAAATAAAATTTATTTTTTATTTTAATTTAAATTTATATGGGAACTTATATTTTTGGACTTTAGTAACAACTAAAGTAAATTTTAGATCTAATATATACTCTATGGAAAAATATTTCTTTTATTAAAGTGAAATATTATATTTTGGTATTTAAAATAACATATTATTTTTCAAAGTGGAAAATGTCTTTGAAAACAAAGGTTATACGCATAGTTTTGTTTATTTTTATATTTTGGATTGATTTTATAAAGATTTATAATTTGGTATTAACAATGAGGATAACCAAAACTGTGGAATAATGAAAAATAGTGTCAGTTTTTAAAGACACTAATGGTGAGATACATGGTGATATTAAGTGTTGATGAAATCATTATACACTATAGGGAAGGGAAATAACACAGTGGAATGTTAAACTTTTTCATGGTTTTATATTGAGTGTTCGGTGGAAACATCTATAAGAATAACACATAGATAATAAATTATGGGGAGAAATGTGTCTTATGGTTTATAATATTTGATAAGTTATAACATGGTTTCTAATTATCTTCTTTTTGAAGGAGTGAGTTGAAATTGATAAATATGGAAAATATTAAGGATTTGTTTCATGGTTTTGATATTTTAATAAACCATGATACAATTTTGGCAGCCACATCATGGTTATCTCTAGTGTATTTTACTAAATAGGGGTAGTTGGGTGTTTTTATTGGTCTTCTTAATAAAATCCTTGATATGATTGAATTATAAATCTTAGTATTTTCATTAAAAATATATAACTTCCTTTCCTGAACTCATTTTATTTATTTATTGTTAGGTTCTTAAATAGTTTCACATCCATAAGGTTCATTTTGATCCTTGATGCAACATCTTCATGAATCATTTTATTTTAAAAGAATGAATCAAATTTATATAACTTTATTCATCTAATCTTTAATCTCTATTCTAGTATAATGATATTATGCAATTTTAGTTAGTATGATGGGATTAGATTTAGGTTCTCGGTGTATATTTACTTATAAACATATGATATGTGAAAAAAATCTATTTTCTTGTTGTTTAATATATATATTTTGTAAATTAGGATTTTCTATTCTTATTTTACTAATGTGTGTGAATATATTGAAGTGAAATGGATTTATTAACATTATTATATATATTAAATGAATTATTACAGCTTAATCTTGTGAACTTATAGTTAAAATATGATGGAATTACAATTACATATTTTAATAATGATCAATATTTTGGAAATTAATTGATTACAACCTTATGTAATTTCTTATAATTTTTTTAAAAAAATAACAATGGGGTTTTATTTCATGAAATGGGTGATTTATTAATTAAAAATGTAAAAGAAAACAATTTTATGTGATTTTAATTTACCTGAATATATTGTGAATTTATATGATTCGATGGGTGAATTTAAAAGGGTAAATAAAATTTATGATGTATTAAGACATTTGAAAATGTCTATTTTCTAGATAAAAATATACATTTTAATGGTAAATCATGGTATTGAGTTTATGATATTAATGATTCAGATTAAATATATAATATATTTATTTAAATTATTTTGAATAAAGATCATTTTTTGATATTCTAAATTTAATAAATTGTGTTTATTATTGTGATATATCAAATGTATAAATAAATGATCAGTTAGTTTTGAAAACAAATAGGGAAGTATTCAGTTATACTTCAAATTGATAATTTTCCATGAATTCGGAAAAAGATATTATATATTAGTGGGGTATGAAAATGAGATTACATATATCATTAGTACGACAATGAGAATACAAGTCCTGTGGGTTTTATAAAGGGAACTATATGGGCCATGGATTTAGAAAATAGTCATTAATTTTTTTATTAAATAATATGTTGAGCCAATTTTCTAGCTAGGAAATTTACTAACTAAAATAATAAGTATTTACTAGAATTAGATAAAGAAGTTATAAGAATTTTCAAGGTGGTTTGGTTATCACTTGATCCTTTATAATGTGAAAGTTTTTTGTAATGTTAAATTATTTTATATAATTTCACTACTCCAATAAGAATATGTTAGACTTAAGATGACTTTTATGGACATGAATGATTCTATATGAAAACAAATCGAATTATTGAATGTGTTTTATTTGGTGTCAACATTGTCTGTGAGAATATTTTTGATGAAATAATTAAAGGTGGAGTTGTTGAGTCCAAAGTTCAAAATACAAATGATATGATTTGAGGAGGATTAAGTGGTTGGATCCCTAAGATATACTTAGGTATTTTAACTAGAATTATTTTTTATTTAAATGTTATGCATGTTCTTGAACAATAAGATACTTTCCATAAATTACTTGATTTGACATGGATGTTTTGTTGAAGTGTATATGAAATATGGTTTTTGAAGGAATATATGTGTCTAAATGTTACATGAATCTATAATTTTTTTAGAATAATTAGGAAGTTACACTATGAATCATTATAATGTTATATAGAATTTTTATTGTTTTAGAAGATTTAGTCAAGAAGCACAACTCCATGTCTTATTAGCATAGGTATTTCAAAGGAAATGAATGTGTAACATAACTCTTATATAAATTGTATCTCCAAAAAAATGTAAATATATTCTATAATTCATGTATGTAATAAAACTTTAGTTAATTATATTCTTATCTATTGAAGTTAAAACTCTCAAGGTATTTTGTTTACTTTGATTCATGTTGAGTGCAAAAGAAGTTTTTATATGAATAAAGGTAATGTATCAATAAACAGAAACAGAAAAAGAATAATGTTTTAATATGTTAGTGTATAAGTAAAAGTTTAATTTGAAGAAGAATGTAATAGATATTTAATGTGGTCATCAATAAAATTAAATTCTATACAATTTATTTATGTGAATGACTAACTTTGGAAATTCTATAGAGGAGAAATAATGATACTGAGTAAGCCACAAAGAAGATTCTATATTATAAAATCTTCAAGTCAAAAATTTTGTAAGATGATAAAATTTTAATTTCATATTCTTGGAATGATATATTTTGAATAAGTAAAAAAAAATTACTTATCCAATTTTTAAAAGATGTTTTTAAAAAATGGAAAAATATCTTAAGAAGATTAGGTTTTGTGTTAGAATAAGTTATAAGATCCAAATACTTTATTAAAATAAATCTAATTTTTTAAATGATAAACATGAAATTTGGAAAATATTTCATATAAATTTTCATAAGAGGAAGGATTCTAATGAAATATATGTGTAATCAAATCCAATTTATGTGATCTTAGAATCTATGTTATGAAAACACAATTATATTCACAAAGAAGAGATGGCATATTTTTAGGAATCAGAAAGGGTTTTAAAATAGATCACTTATTTATATAAATATAATATAGTCATGTCATTAGTTTATTGGATATAAAAGAATTTGATATATGTTCTTTGTTCTCACACAATTCTTATGAAAAATTATTCCTTACATGAATACATTTACATGACAATTGATAATATAAAAGAATTTACCCAACATCAATTTTCATTAGTAATTTACATGAATGTGTAGTTTCACACTAAACAATAGTGATTTGAGATAAAATATATTGAGGAAAAATAATTGAGATTTTAGATTGATATGTTCTGGAAGATCAAAATGTTGAAAAATGAAATGCATATGTTTCTTATAATGAGGTTCTAGAGATAGATGTTCGGAAAAATGAGGTTTCAAACTATGCGATTTCATATGTTTTAGTTTATTAGACTATTTTCATTTGGATTATTCTAAACTCTCAGAAGTAGATCGTCAATAGTTTATAGAGGGACCAAAAGGAAAGTGAGACCATGATAATTCTATTTTTAGTAACTTTTCAAAATCTTAGGAACTATTTTGAAGAATATTTGGAACACATAATAGTATAAAACAACTATTAGGTATAGGTTGATACCTTTCCAAACCCCTTGTAATCTTGATTAATATGGGTGGTAAATATGTGTCTCAAAATATACCCAAACACAATAATGATGTATTCACCAACATAGAGGTGGACCATGTAAAAAATATGTTTCTTCCTGTGACAACTTATATTCATATTACATATAAGTAAGGTTGAGAAATAACTATTTATAGTATTAGGTAACAAAAAATCCATAAATGTTTATTTCAAAAAAAATTCAATAGAGTACCATTGATTCAATTTCCCCATAGTCTTAGTGGTGAATCATATTTTGGGGAACATAAAATATTATAAATGAAACTCAAGATCCCTATGAAAGATCAAAAGATTATTGAATACGGGGAATATAAATTATTTTTACATAAATAATATATAATAAATTGACATTTAAAAAAATATATGATGTGTCCTTTTCTTGTTTTACTTGTCTTGGAATTTTTTTATGGTACTTCTATGGGATTTTCACTAATTAAGAATGGCACTCCCACGAATATTGTATATAAGATAATGATTGAAGTTGATTTTAAAGTTTATAATTCCATTATTATTTCCTTAATATAAAATTTTTATACAATAGGGATGAGAATCCAAACTAACATCAATATTTTCGAAAAACTAGAAAATAATTTTGAATTTAATTTGAAAGATAAGGTGGTATATCAATAGATATAGATAAGTAATAATGTAGACATAAGGATTAATAATAGAAAAACTATTGATGATTACTTAGATTATTGAATTAAGTCATTGGAGAAGTTAGTGGTTTTGGGGATACATTTTAAGACTCAAACATTTTCAGGAAATTATTGATAAACTTTCTTGATATGCTTGATGTTATGTTTTCTATACTTGAATATATAGATTATTTATCTATTGATGTATTACATAATATAATTTTCACTTATGAAATAAGGAATATCTTACTTTTAAATATAATATCTAGGAGAATTTATAATTTTAAACCAAGTGAAAGTGTAAAATATAAAAAAAACCATTGACTCCAAAGATGTGGAAGACAATGATATAAGAGGATTATGGTTCTTATCTAAATGAACATCAAAAAATAGAAATGGTATCTCTAAAAGGAAAATAATTATGAATTTTTTTATGTGTTTTTGAATTGGGACATTCAAAATTAATTTTACAAGGAATTAATATGGTGATTTAGAGGATAATGAGAAAAATAAAGGACTAATAGAAATCAATTGTTTAAAACTTAAAAGGAAAGTAAACATATTCAAATATAAGAAAAGTGTTTCCAAAATGGAAAAAGAATAAGTATTATTTTTAATGAATATGATTGACACTCAAATATATGTATCTAATCAAAATAATAACTTGTTGAAATATTTAGGAACTTTTTGAATCATGTAAAACAATATGATGAAACATCATATAGTAAAGAAGAAGGTGGTGAAGAAACTTTTGTTGAGAATATACTGAATGAAAAAACATGGCTCTTTTATTAGGAAAACAACTAAAATCTAATAGAAAATAAAAATTTTAAATAAAGTCTAAGAAAATAATAGTGGATTAAAATTAGAACTTATCAAAAAGTAAGATTATTACAATAATGGAATTAAATTTCTTCAAGATGAAGATTGAAAATAAGACAAATTAGTGAATGACATTCAATTTGTTTTTGTAAAGTTATAAGAGATATGTAATACGCGATCATGGTGTCTTAGATATGGGGGTACTCAAAAAATATTGATTTAGGATTTTATTTAAGATATGGAATTGAAATCTTAATCATATCAATCTATTCATAATCTTATCTTGAACATTTTGGTGAAATCTACACCTACAAAAATTAATATTAAATATATTTTTACTATAGTTACACGATTAATTACCAACCCACAGCTAGTTTTTGATAATAAAATCATGGGTAAATCATCATCTAATTCAAGGTAATATTATTTTATCTATAGAATAAACACCTATTCCAGAAAAAATGAATCATAATATAGAGAATAAAATCTATAAAAATTTTCTTGTGATAAATCTTATCAGTATTTAATATTATGATTAGAAGGTTACCATTGGTTTTTTTGAAATTTTGGGAACATGGGATATTGTTTTCGAAACAAAAAGTCACTTACTTGTAGTGTATATTAATTGGGGAGGAGAAACTCTAAAAGGTAAAAATAATTTCTAAATTGAATTTTTTTTTGATAAAATATCATCCAGGTGCCCCACATAGAACATATTTAACTAATTAGACTAAATATTTTTAATATGTGACCAAATATTTTTTCATGATAAAATAAATATGATTATATTTTTTTGATTGTTTCATCTTACTCAAAGAGGAAAAAATGTTCAGATTTGGATGAATGAAGAAAATTCTCTAATAATTTATGTGACCCTAATATATTTGCTAAAAATATATGATTTGTATATTGGATAATATTTGTTCCTAACATGTTATAGCTGATACATAAAATTTGACAAAAAATAAACACATTGATAGGAATATTGTTACTTTTTGGAATTATACGTCCTTAAAAATAAAAGAAATTTTTGGATTTGAGATGAACGATCAAATGTAAAATCCATTAATTTTTTGTTTGTAAATGGGACTAAACATAACATACTAAATGTAAGATGAAATTTTAATAATGGAAACAAAGTTATTTATATAAAGAAATACATGTATTCATTATGTTAACAAAAAAATAATAATTTTCAATAATTTATAAAGAAAAAGTGGAAAAATATTCATAATTAGGGACCCACATATCTTTTGTGATTTGAGTGCCATGAATTAAAATAATTTGTTTCATAGAGGACATGGATATCATGTTTAGATAAGATTGAGGAAAATATCGAAGGATGATTTTGTTAGAGATATACCCAGACTAAATAAATAAAAAGATATTATATATGAAACATTTTAGGTGGGTAATATATTATATAGAAGTCTAAATGAGTGGAAATTCAGTCCATTGGGCCACTTAAATTAGTTCATTATGTTTTATCTGGGCCTATGAGACATAAATACAGTATATGGGATATTTTCATTATAACATTCATTGATTATTTCATTGGGAATAAAAATGTGATGTTTAAGAATCACATGTGTTCTATAGTGGATCTCTTTAAAATATTAAAAATATAGGTCAAAAAATAGAACGGTGTCAATATAAAGAAGGTGAGAACTCATAATTGAAGGGATTTCACTAGTAACTATTTTTAATATTATCTCTCTAAGTATGGGATTAAGCATAATTACATCGATCATTATACTATCTAATAAAATAGAGTTACAAAAAGGAATTACACTATCTTAGTTGAAATAGAAAAATCAATTTTTCTTAAAAAAATCTCAAAATTCTTCTAAAGAAAAGTAATTTGTACAGTAGTTAATATCTGAAATACATATATATTGAGGAGTTAATAAAACATAAGTTTATATTAAATTTATAAAAAATAACCCTACTATGAACTAATTCATAGTTTATGGAAGCCCAGGTATAACGATGATTAGAAAATAAAATTTGGGAAACTTTTGATGAAACAAATAAAGAAGGTGTGTTCATGAGATTTTTACCCAATACAAGAGATTATATGTGCTGGAAAAAAATTAAAACAAGATGGTTGATTTTTAGGGTGTTATATTCATTGAAAACCATCTCATTTTTATGGATACTAGTGAATTAATTATTTAACAATTAATGGAAGATAACATACTAAATTCTGAAAAGGTCTAGGAAATGAATAATGATCATAAACCAAATTTTATCATTCCTAATTAATATTAGTCCAATGATGATTAGAATATTATTAAAAGAAGAATACTAAATATGCATAATCTATTGAAACATGTTGAACCTAAATAATCATTATAAATAAATATTCTACAATGATATGTAGAAGAAAATTAAAGCTTGATTATCAAATAGCTCTTATTTCACAAGTTGAAAATTAATTATTTAATGTGGTTTTTGAGCACGAGGATTTAATAAATACTAGGAATAAATATACAGATAAAATTTAACGGAATTATTCTTGGATTTTGGTTCATAAACTTGAAGTTAATTAATTTTATTAGAAACAATTATGTGTTCATCAATTAACAGAAGGAAAAGGGGTGGTTTCCTGAAGTAATGAAATCTTGGTTTTAAAAAGATATTCTCTAGTGGAAGGTATAAAAAATCAATGAAAATTTTCACTTATTATCGGAACTAAATCAAATAAAACGTTTTTATCAATTACAAATCACATGAATTAAAACGTCTTTCAAATATATGTGATTTATTAATTTTTAAATAGATTTATTAAAGAAGAAGTTTTAATTGAGATACATTAAGGACTTATAATTGAAATTAATTTAACCTTTTTGTGAAGTTTGAATAAATTCTTGCATGTTTTAAAATAGGATCCTAGAGCAAGGTAATTCAAAAATATATAGTTTCTTGAAAAAATTTAACTTTTATAAATCAAAATTTAGTAGAAACTTCTGTGAAATGAATTTGAGAATAGGTACTCTAAGTGTAATTGGTTATCTTGATGGAATATATTTCATTTTTGATAGGAAGTGTTATTATTAGTAATAATAAAATCAAAAGAAGATAAATTTTGATATTTACATTCTTAGAGATATTAATTTCTTTCTAGGATGATAACTTATGAAGAAATATAAAAAAAACTTGAAATCCAAAGAATAATATGACATTAAAATGTTGAAGAAATTTGGAACGAAATATTATAAGTATGTATCAACACCCATGATAGATGTGGTAGAGCTATGAAAATATGTGGAAGGAAATAATGTGAATACAAGGACCTAATAAAGATAATTGAATGGTTTATTTATTTTTCATCACTTTGACCAGACATTGTATGGGAATTTGATTTATGTACCAGATATCAAAGTTAATAAAAGGATCAAAATATGATCACTACCATGAGAATTCTTGGGTATATCAAAGGAACATTATGTTATGAATGATGTATGAAATAAGTGAATAACTAAATAGTCATAGTTTCATTAATTATTAATTGGATGTATATTTCAAGGATATAAAATAAATATCAAGAGAAACTTATATTTTATGTGAAATTGTTGTGAGTTAGTATTGAAATAAACAATGTTATATAACTTTGAGTATAACTGATGTTCAATATGTTATCGTAACACAATTATGTACATAAATTTTTTAGATGAAAATGTAGCTATAATACATATTGTTTAAATTTTACAAACCATTTCAATTCACCATTAATTTTCAATGTGAAATTGATAACTACAATATTACAATTAAACACTCTAAATACAAATATAGTGATGTCAAATATCATATCATCAAAGAGATAATGTCTAATAAATATATGAGCTCAAAGTATGTTCCCATAAAATATCATATTATATATATATTCAATAAAGTAATGTGAAGGTGGTATTTCAATATTTGAGTTCGAAACATCATATTTAGTTTGTACCTCGTGCTTAATGAAGATCTATATTTCCCCATTATCTACTGGATTCTATTATCAAATAGAGGTATAAGTATAAAATAATGTAGGAGAATGATACTTTATTTTTTTAATCTAAAGTTATTGTTTTTATAAAAACATGGATAAAATATTACTTAGATGATTGGTCAAGAGATCAAAAAAAACAATACATTATTTTATTATTATCATCAAGTACTTGAATTATATTTAAAATATTTCTTTAACTAGATTTATTGTGTCATGAAATATCTAATTGCTAATATGATAACATTTTGAAAAATTTATTGTTTTGGATATGAAAAAAATGGGGAGATTTAAGAACCCATGGAATTGTTTAGTCTCTGTATATTTTTAAATAGGTGTATGAGCATATTTTTTGGAAATATGTAGATGTTAATTTATTGATTTTCATTGATTGAATCCCAATGATATGATTTGCGGAGAATTAATTACATGTATCTAAAGGATATATTAAGTAATTTTATTACTGGAGTATCTAACAAATGATTTCATAATTAGATAAATCTTCAATATATGGGGAGTTTGGTTCACCGGTTTCCCATTCTAAGGAATAAGAGACTTTATAATACATCATGAAATTGAAATGGTGGATGGGGTGAGAATTTGTTTGTTTGGATAGATGGAATACAATCCTGTGATAGATTTACTAGAGAAATCGTTTATAGAATATATTTTTTAGTCTTGTCATAAATTTTTTCATCTAAGTAAGATTGAACTGGCTCAAAAATGTTATCAATTTACAATTTCTTCTCAATATTAGAACATGAATAAGATGATCAAATCAATTTTATACACAAATTTGGGTAATATTGTGTTGTTATATAATTTGTTATGGATTAAATAAATCATGGATTTTACAATTGTAATTTTAATTATAGTATATTTTCTTTTACTAAAACATTTTAAAATAATAATCAAATAAGAGATTTGTTCAATTTTACTCAGTAATAAAAAGATATTTATTTTGATAATATGATTATTTCTATGAATCATGTTTATGATGTTCATCTTATTGATATTTATTCCACTAAATATTCAAATAAGTATGCACTTTTTTCATTATTTACCTCTCTCTAGATATGTTAATGAAGTGGAATCATAGAATTGATCTCCCTAGTCTCCCACCAAGGAATTACATTTCAAATACAGTTGCTTCCACTTGGGTTTAAAAAGGGTTAAAATTTTGTTATATGATACTGGTGTATTTAATATTTCTAAAAAAATTATAATTTATTAAAAGGACCATTGTAATCGATATTTGAATTTTATCATAAGATATTCAGTGACTGATTCTCTCCATATCTCAACAACATATTTTATAGAATAATCAAATATTCTTGATCAATATCACAAGTATCTTCTAAAATATATTCCTATTAAACTATATCAATTTTCAAACCCTTTTTCCATTAGTATCTGTGGTGTTCTAACATTATTTGCATTGGTTTTTATTGTGAATAATTAGTGAGGGAGTTATTATTATTATTATTTTATATATTATTTTTAAAATTAACTATAAATAATGGTTTATTGTTACTCTTTCCCAAAAAAAATTAAAATGAATCATTGGACCAAAAAAATAGGATTAATTCAATGTTAATTCATAAATTTTACATATTAATAAATGATAATTTTCCTACACATTCACATTAGTCTAAACACGATTTTTACTATTCAATGTATGTGTTTTCCAAAAGACAAATTTTAAATGTAAAAAATCACTATTTGTGTAGTTTTGAGAAAAAGACAATTTGAATTGATGAATGTTTCGTTTCTAAGAATCAAATATAAATAATTAATCATTATCGTATAATATTGTACTAGTATAATTTTTTTCTTTGTTTTAACATCTTCTGAAAAATTTTATCAATAAAAACAATTATATATATAAATTGTGTACTGAGTAATTTTGGCCAACCTTAATACAAGATTAGAACATGAATATTTATTTTATGTCATATAATTTATTTTATTTTTCTTATAATTTCACATAATTCTAATTTTTTATAATCGTTGGGGGTCTAACATGTGCTTCTATATTGAGAAAAAAATTGATGTAAAAAACAACACATTGAGTGATTCTGACTAAAAAACATATCAAATTAATATGTAGTTCATTCCTATATATAAAAAATTAATCCAAAGTCATCATCATGAATTTTCATATAACTCCATGATTTTTGGTTTGTTTTAGAGTCATTGATATGTTTTTATGTATATTAACACTTAAACAGAAAAATTTACAATATGATTTTATTAACGAAACTAATAATTATAATGATGGACAATTTATTCCTATATATCACATATTAATCAGTGATTATTTATACACAATTATAAATCAATACAAGAACAGTTTGTTAGAAAGGTTAATGCATGTTATTAATAATAAAAGTAATTTTAAATGTAAGAAAATAAAATATAAGTTATTAATACTAAAACGCATGATATATTGAAATGTAATTACTTCATACAGTTCACATAATAATCGGTGTTGATTTTCTTATAGATTCACATAATTTAGATATTTTATCATGGTTCGATCATCTAACATGCATTATTAATTACAAGAAAACATTTAATTGGAAAAACCATGCAATGAAAAATTTCAATAAAATTCTATGTAAAATTGATGAGTGACACGTTAAAAATTCAATATTAATAATTCTCTAAGAATTTCACAGCTGTCTAATATTTTTTTCAATCATAGCACTTGATGGAAATTTTTAGCTATTCAAAATTTTTAATATTAAAACTAAACAATGAGGAATAATGACCAAATAACTCATGATATTTATGTGATGTTTATTCTAATATGTTTCAAATTAATCAATGATTTCCCTACATGTTAACATGATTATAAGATCATTTCGTTGGTTTGAATATCTGAAATATTTTTTATGTATAAAAATACTTTTAAATTTAAAAAATTTACATTGAAAAATATTTACCGATTCACATATAGGATAGAAACATAGTTTATTAATAAAAATCACATATTAATCCAGTGTCATTATAGTTTATTTTCATGAAATTATGTTCACAAAATCATGGTTTGTGAATATGATATATGTTTTTAAGTACCAAAACCTTTTTAAGTGTAAAAATATAATTTAAGTAATCATAACCAATTTTTTTTTTAAAATAATGATTAATTTATTTTTACATGTTATTTATTAATTAGATTTTTTTTCAACATAGATTCATATCAATTTTAGTTTGTTTGCATAGTTTGAGCTTATAATGCATGTTTTTGACTTTAAGAACACTTTTAGATATAAACACTACACCATAAATAATTTAGATCAAACAAAATGATATATTAAAGTGAGGATCATTCAAAAACATAAGATATTAAATAATAATAATTTTCATAAATTATTGTTTTTGGTTTGAAATTTTTTTATACTAGTAATATATAATTTTTTTTAAGTACAAAAACATTTTTAAATGTAAAAAACACACAACGAGTAATTTCAAAAAAAAAACAACAAGTTGGATTGATCCATGGTTCATTATAAAATATCATATATTTATTAGACATTGTTTCCATACACTGTCATATTATTATGATCTCAATTTAATGATTTGAGTGTTTGACATATATTTTTATCCTTAAAAACATTTTTAAATGTAAAAAACTAATCATTGTGTAAATCTAACCAGTTGCTATATTTTATTGTCTCAATTTTATTTCCTAAATTTAAAATATTAATTTTTTTCTTGTGGAATCACGTTAGTATGTAGTCTTTTTCTTCGTTTCGATATATGAAACATATCACATTGATACATAAAACCTACTCTTTATTTAATTATGAAAAAACAACATGTGGGATTGATGAATGGTACATTTACAAACAAATATTTTAATCAATGATTTTATTCATATAATTCTTCATAAATCAAATAAAATTATCTAATATTTTGAATATGATTCTTATTTTTAATATAGAAACACTTTTAAATATGAAAAGTATACTTTGAGTAATTTTGAGAAAACCACATGTCATATTGATGAGTGGTCAATTCATAAATTTCACGCACTAATAATTGATCATTTACCTATAGTCTCATATTATTTTAATTTCATTTTCTAAAGTTTCATGCACAACACTTGTTTTTACATATTAAAAAACTTTGAAATATGAAAATTTTAAATGATTTATTTTGAACAAACCTCATGTGGGATAGAAGTATGGTACATTACAACATGTCACATATTAATCAGTGATCATTTTTTACTATTTCATGTCAATCCAACATTTTTTTATTAATCTTAAAATTCAAATTTTTAACTTCCTGAATTCCTTTAGATAAAAAAATAAATATATATCTAATTTATAGTTAGGGTGATAATATATATTTTAGAGTAATATATATTTTTATGGATTTAAATGTATGGACCCCAATTGATAAATTCCAAGTCCACTCCACATCTTTTATTTTAAATTTAATATGATTATAACAAAAAAAATAAGTCAATGTAAATAAAAATTATTATTAGTTATCTAAAAATCATCGTTAAAAAAATCATATCCATATATTTGGCCAATACTCATTTAATCAAAACTTTTTTCCTCTAAGATGACATGAATTCTTATATACATATAGTTGAAAGGAATTCAATGGGGATTAATAAAAAATAAATTTTTAACTAATTGAAAATTAAATAGTATATTTAGAAAAAAAATTAAATATTATAAAAGTAAGGAATCATTTTATTTAAATAATAGTGTACTTATAATAAGAAAATATATCCAAAAAACAGTTAATAAAAGATTTATTGAAATTTTATGCCCATTAAAATACTTTTTTTTTGTAAATGTTTTTTTTCTTATGAAATATTTATCCGAATAATTATTATTTTATATTTTATTGGATAAATAAAACCATATATATATATATCTAATTTAATCAAATCGAGTAGTCGTAAGATAAAAAGAGGGGATTTAGTCAAAAATAAAGTATACTTTCAACCTTCATATTCATCCAAATTTTAGTTCAATGTAAGAATATAATTTGAAATATATAGCTTATAATATGCCACAAATAAAATAATATGTATAATGAGTGATGTAATTTGGTGATTATTATTCTATAAGATTCATATTAACTATTACTTTTCAAGAATTTATAAGACAAAATATTTTCTTTTTTGTTTCTTGTTAATATATTTATAAATTTCATTTTCTTGGAAATGATATTGTATGTTATGGAATAAAATTAGTTTAAAAATAATAATATGTTTATATCCTTCAATATTTCATGAAATAAATTATTAGACTTGTTATAAAGTAAATTTTTGAACTATATTAACATGGAATTGTATGATGTATGTGATGTTATAAACTATGGAAAAGTGAATATTAATTAAAATAGTTTAAAATATTTATACCAAAAAAATTCTATGAGTCAATATAAATATTATTTATCTTGTTAATAATTATTAAATCTGTATATGTTAATGTAAAAAATATCACATTTATGTTTAAATTAAGAAGCCTAGGAAATTGGTGAACATAATTTATTTTTAGATTAATACACTCCTTCATTCTCATGACTAATTAATTAGATCAAATAAATAAAATATATATACATATATAATTGATTTTATTTACCATAGAAAAAATAGTAAAATGGTTATCTATACATGATTATCATATGTGATATATATTTTTTTATAAAAACATAATATTTTAATATTATTTCAAATTAATATATCTCTCTAATAATATAATAAAAATATTTTTTTTATTTTATCATCAGTATTAGAATTAAAATAATGTCTTGAATAGATTTTAACTTATTAAACAATTTTATTTGAATTACATAGATATTTTTCAATTCATTTAAATTATATTGGATTGGGTAGAACCATTTAGAGGGTGTATGAATTAGTACATGTCATTTTTTACAATGTAGTACATCTTAAGTCAACCGTTGTGACATGTTAAATTCTATTTCACTAAAAAAATAATTGTAAACCTTCCTCACACATATAGAAAATAATGGATTAAAGAACAAAATAATTTTTTATAGGAACATTACTTTCATAGTAAACCTACTACTTGTTGTAATTGGTTATTCTTCCCATTCATATATTCCTCACTATAAGCACAAGTGTGGTAAAGAGTACATGAAAAAGTATAATATCACTCTATGTTGATCTAGAGTCACACTAGAATTTATAACTTCATACAACAATAAAAAAATTATAGAATTAATGTGAGAAATATCTATTAGATGTTTTTGTTACATTATAAAATTAAGAAAATAGCATTCTCTATGTGCCTCTAGAATATTCTAATGTAGCATGCACACTATATATAGAATATGATCTATCTTCTACATGATTCTAAATCACTGAACATGTCATGGAATTATTGATCCAAAATATATCTAGATGATGGATTCTAATGTATATCCACTAGTATCACTTATTATCTATTTTTATCAACACTCATCTTAGATTATTTCATACAACTTCTCTCACAAACTGCTCCCCATTTTTTGGGAAACACAAAATTTAAGAATTAATTAAATTCGAATTTTTTTTTTGATCTCATAGGCATTAAAGGATTATCTATTAGATTCATGACATCTAATCCTCTCATTTTGATCAGTAGTTCATTTTCTAACAATTTGACCACAATCATAAGAATAATAACTCTTCTATTGACTATAAAGATCAGATAAAATTACACTTGAACCCTTCATTTATTCATATTCAATTAACT
This sequence comes from Viscum album, assembly GCA_963277665.1. NCBI lineage: Eukaryota > Viridiplantae > Streptophyta > Magnoliopsida > Santalales > Viscaceae > Viscum > Viscum album. Next base: position 1,145,513,046 of record OY728140.1, read on the forward strand.
AAGAAATAAAATTTCTCCTGAATAATTCATCATCTAGATCATTTAGAAAACAATACATAGATAATAAATTTAAATATCTCCTAAAATTATCATCTTCTTCCCCACACTAAAATAGCTCAAAATATCAAAAACATGGTTGTGGTGATTGAAAATTTTGAAATCATTCATGAATATGATTCAGTAACATTTTTAAAATTGTGTTTTCAAATATAAATATTTTTATCAAAATATTTTTTTAATTTCCTTTATATGTTTAGATTTTAGCAATACATATGATTCGCAAAACAAGAACCAAAAAATTTATTATGGCATGATAATTAAGGGGACCTTCACACTTACACCAAATAATTATTACATAATAGTCATTCTTTCAAACATTTCAGTGTAATGTGATGAAAATTGTTATATGGGATTCATTCTTATAGTGGATCATCTATATGGCTCTAAAAATGATCCTTACCTTAGTGGAAAATGATTCTTACATAAATGATTCATACAATTCTCACCCTTATATAGAGCATGAATACATTAGTTGTGGGAAAATACTAATAAAGTATTTATCCATTTTAAACCTTAATAGAATGATATTTACAGTGTATATAAAATTCACCATAGGAAAATAGTATTTACGAATTCATATTTATGATGTGTAGGATAATGATTATACATATCTGTGATATAATTTACACTAATGGAAATTGAATTTTTTTTCTAATATGCTAAAAATATTATTCTATAGTTTTACACACTCTTCAATATTCCATTGAGCCACATTGAAATATCTTATAAACTACTCAAGGAACCTAAAAAAATTCCCACATTCTCCAATAACATCTTATAAACCTCTTATCATTCTTAAGATGAGTTGAAAACCAATACAAACCTTCAAAAATTCAAGATAAGTTTGGTCTCTCTCTTTTCAAATTGATGTAATACTTATTAAACTCTTCTAAATAAACTCAAATTTATTCAGAATCTATAAGACCGCATTATGAAAATCAACTCAGAACCTATCTTTTTGAGATGTTTCTTTCACCATACTATATGATAGGGTAATATTTTTTAGATAATTACATCCCTCAGTGACAATAAATTGTGGTCATGTGACTCTATAATCTTCCCCACATTCCTATATCTATATGAGACATCCATCACTATGTTTAAAAAATACCCCCATTAAATATTATCTAAATCTCCATATTCATATGATTGATCATACTCCCCTATTTTCAAGAATTATCTGCAAATTTGATAAAGTATTGTGTCTGTATTTCTCCCTCTTTTTCAGTAAAACCTAATGCCTTATATGTGTAATTTCATATCTCTCCACATGAATATATATAGTTGAACAAAGAGTTTTATCTTAAACTATTTAAATATATATATTTTCATTGATTTTTAAGTTATTTAACTGTTTATTCTTGGAAAAAATATATTCCATCACAATATCTCTATTGGACACTATTTCATTAATAAAATAATATTGAATTTTTAAATTGTTTTATATCTAATGTTTTATAGGATTATAGTGAAGTTAAATAACACAATAGTTTAAAAAAATCTCTAATAGCCTCTCTAGCCTAAACATAAAATCATTTAATTGTGTATTTATCTAAAAATATGTGAGAATGAATGAGTGGTAGCCACATACTCTAAACAAGTTATAATAATTGTCATTAAATTATTCTTTTTACTATACTAGCATATAAAACCATGACTAATAGATAAATTCCCACCTGATGTAGATATTTATTTGGTAAAATCAACTTCCCAATAAATATCAGCAAAGCTAATAAAACCCTAAATATTTTTTTATCTATATAATGACCTATTGGTCACTATTTCCTTCAAATATCTTATAAATATTTTAGTTTTATGTATGTGTGGAACCCTTGAATTATTGTACAATCTAGCACAATGTGTCATTGTACAGGCCAGGTTAAGTCTTGATGGTGAAAAATAGAAAATTATTCCAATAAATCTTCTAAAATATTTCTAATCAACTTTTATTCCATTCTCTTCCATTAATAGGTTTGTCCCTACTTAGATTAGAGTCTAAACATCTCTTGACTAAACCATGAAAACCTATTTACATAACTCTCCTCAATATTTTTCTATTTATAAAAATATATAATCTAATTTCAACACATTCTATAATCCCATTATGTATATCAATTATCTTAGCATATAAATCTTAAAAAAAATTTATCAGCTCAATAAACTCCTAACAAAGATTTACATTGCCACATCAAAATATTATATCATCAATATGCACTATTAAAATCTTTTTTCCTATGGATGATTTTTTGTTTATAAATTTATTTTCAATGTTTCCTTTCGAAAATTTGATTTTTCTTAGGAATCCATCCAATTTTAAATTTTTGTCACTAGGATCCTATTTGGTCCATACAATTACGTTTTCAATATTTGTACCATGATACCATAAAAATCTAGAAATAAACCATCTTGTTTCTCAAAAAAACATATTTTCTTAAATTCAACATTGAAATAAGATGATTTCTTATCCATATTATATAATTTATAGCGAATTGTTATGGAAACTAGAATAAAATTATTATGATTTCCAATATTGTTATGGGATCAGTGATTTATTTAAAATCAATGAATTATATTTTAGAATATCCATTACAAAAAAACCTATCCAAGATTCTTATCACCTGGCCTTTCTCATTAATTTTTTTTATAAATAGACAAATTAAGATAATTAAATATCTATATTTTAGCCTTTATTCAAGATACGACTTCGATTTTTTTAAATTTAATTTGACTCATAATTAATTACTTATACAGACTCTTTAGGCTAAATTATACCAGCCACAGTTCTTGGTTTAACATGTGATATATGATCTTCTTTGTTTTCTATTATCGTTTTTCTTCTAGACTAATTGGGTTCCTCATGATTACTTATTATATTCTCTTTATCAAAAATATTTTTTAATAATTGCTGTACAATACCCTAATCTATAGTATCCTTGTAATCCCAATTTTGATCAAATTTAATATCATCTATATTCTTCTCTGATTATTTTTGTTTTGTAATATATTTTTCAAAATAAAGATTTATTCTAGCTTCTATTAACTCAGCATTATCCTCAACAAAACACCTATTATTTAGAAAAACATTCAATTATTTTATCATCAGAACATTCAAAAACACTATGTAGAGTCTTAGTCCGTCACTAAGACACACGTCCACATGATAAGTTTCCCATAAATACACTTTCATCGGTCTTTTATTCAAACGTTCCTTGATTGTTGTCTTTGACCTCTATAAATCATGGACTATAAAATACATTCACGTAATTGAGAGATATATTATTTTTATACCACATCACATATGCCATAAAATGTATCTCTTATCTCAAAATATATTTTTTATGAATGTGTATATTATTACACATTGCTTCTCTCCAAAAATATTTGGAGATATTATTTTTAGTCAATACATTCTTATCCATCTCCATAATATTATTACTATTACTTTCTATAAAACCACATTGTTATAGATTATATGGTGTGATGAATTGATGTTTGATTCAATATTTGTAAATTAGTGTTTCAATATATTATATCTATATTCCTTTACATTATCATATTTCACATTCTTTAAGTAGTGTCCCAATTATTTTTCAACTTATCTCTTAAAAATTTCAAACATCTAAATATATTCTATCTTGATCTTGATGAACACAATATATTTTATTTTGTAATAATTATTAAATAATGTGATGATATATATATCACCTCTTATATTATTTTTCCACATATGATAACATAAATTAGTGTGAACGTGTTCTAGTAGTACAATATAAACAATGTAAACCTTCTCGTAAAATTTATGAGTTATTTTCTGTTGAGTCAATAAGGTTTTCCTTATGACTTTTCCATTTCTTCTTGTTTTGAAAATCACAAACACTTTATACTTAACCAAATCGATATTTTACTTCTATAAGGAAAATTTCCTTCCTTAAAGAAATTTACCCTAACCTAGATTTCCATACACATATAAATATTTTTCTTAAGTATAAAAATCGGATTCATACCTAAAACCTCAGAATCAGATAATACTTAGATATGAAGCATTCTGTTTTAGGATCCGAATTCTATATATAAATTGTAATGAAGTTCCACTCCGATTTCTGGATATGAACTATAATGAAGTTCCATTCCGAATTATGGATATGACCTCTAATGAAGTTCAATTCAAAATTTTGGATACGAACTCTAATGAAGTTCCATTCTAAATTCTGGATACGAACTCTAATGAAGTTCCATTCCGAATTTTGGATACGAACCCTCATATAGTGTGACTCCGAATTCTCGATACAATCTCACATATAGTTCCACTCCGAATTCTGGACTCCAAACTCTTACTAGTTCTACTCTGAACTATTACTAGTTGGACTCTAAACTTTTATTTGTTCGACACTGAACTTCTATGAGTTCGACTCTAAACTTATATCAGTTCAAATTCGAACTTCTATCGGTTCAAATCTGAACTTTGTAAGTTCAAATTCTGAATTCTAGTGAAACCAGAATCTGAATTTCCTTATAAATTCTTACTTCGGATTTCCACAGAATTCGAATTTATACAAAACAGAATATGAATATCTCTTTATTATAGACTTCAAATTTCATTTTTGTTAGACTCCAAACTTTTATATACTTACATTCCGAACATCAGTTTTTCTTATACTTATACTTGTTTCATTACAAAACGATGTCGTACTTTCAGTTACACATGTTTTGTTATAAAATGATGTCATCCATTCTGTTTCTAACCAACTGTTGGTTAAGTGACACGTATAATGGTCCCTCAAAAATTTAAGGAAAATATGACCGTTGGAGGAGGGAGCCAACTGTTGGAGCTTCGCCTATAAATAAGAGCTCATTTGAAGGATCTTGACACACTAAACCGAAATTTGACACAACTTGTGCTTACATGCTATTGATGTGATTTATAAAGAGGGAGTCTCTTATTAACTCTCAATCTTTGTGCAGAAAGTTTGAACGACTTGTTCGAACTTTTATTTGTGCAGACTTGCTTCGTGTGACTCCTATTGTTAGTGATTACAATCGAGTGCTTCCCAGGATAGAAAGACAGATGTGCCGACAACCTTAATGTTGAGGACTTCTTTTCTCAGGAAGATAGAGGTTCCAACTACCTTGAAGTTGAGGGATTGTGGGGATAGCAAGATAGAGACTCTAATCTTCATATCGAGGGATTACCCTGGTGTGGGTAAGACAAACTTGCTTGAAAGTATAAATCATGGGACCTTTATCCTAGGTTTTTAGATACCCTTCTCTTTGGGTTAAAAGAGTTGTTGTTTGTTACTTATATTTTTACTACTTGTTTTTCCACTGCATTTTGTATTGTAAGGAAAATATAACCTTTTATATTTCCTTACACTTGTACTCTGATTTAGTTAGATTCTATAGGCTTTAAGGTAGAATCTCATATTGTAATATTTGGTTAAGTTTCATTTTCCATATCCATATTTCCGAAACCCTGTTTTTCGGAATCACTTTCCAGATTTAAGAAAGTGTATAGAACCCAAAGTTTTTAACTTCTTACTTTATCCCAATCTTTCAATTGGTGTTAGAGGTGTTGTGAATTTGCTTAGTTTAACTTTGTTAAACTTAGATCTTTCTTGTTTAAGGAAATTTTTAAAGTGTGCAATTCATCACCCCCCCTCTTGAATATTGAGTATCTATATCTTTATTTCGATCCTACAATTGGTATCAAAGGAGAAATAAGTCTTCAGTTTATCAGAACGCAAGATCAACTTGCTGACATTTTCACAAAATCTTTACCCTCCGATAGATTTGAATACATTAAATGGAAGTTATGAATGATAACCATAAGGTAATCTATCTTTATTAACTTCTTGTTGAAAAATACTCCTTACTGTAATAAACTCTTTTTCATAGGGGTAGAACATTTTCTTGTTAGCATAATCAAATTTTCATAGTCAGTTTTTTTCTTTTATAATCAAAATTTTTGTAGTCTGTTTTTATTTTCTTTTGTAATAAAACTTTTCGTAGTAATTTTTTTTCTTCTGTAATCAAAATTTTCGTAGTCAGTTTTTTGGCTTTTGTAATCAATATTTTCGTAGTCAGCTTTTTTCCTTTGTAATCAAAATTTTCGTAGTCAATTTTTTTGTTTTTGTAATAATTTTTTCCTAGTCAGTTTTTTTCTTTTGTAATCAAAATTTTCGTAGTCAGTTTTTTTAAAAAGCTTTTGTAAATCAAAATTTTTTGTAGTTAGTTTTCCAAAATTTTGTAATCAATCTTTTCGTAATGAAATTTTCATACTCAAACTTTTCGTAATGTAATTTTCATACTAGAACTTTCGTAATGGAGTTTTTATACTGGAAATTATCGTAATGGGGTTTTCGTATTGGAAATTTTCGTAATGAAGTTTTCGTACTAGAATTTTCGTAATAAAGTTTTCGTACTCGAAAAATTTTCTAATGAAGTTTTCGTAATGAGAATTTTCATATTGTGAATTTTCGTACTGGAATTTTTCGTACTCATTTTTTTCCGTAGTGATATTTTTGAAATAAGTGTTTCGTAGTCAAAAATTTCTTCAAGAAGAATAACACCTATTACGAATAAACTTTCTGACCAATATGAAAGGTATGATTTCCTTACTTTAGTTTTTTAGTCATATTTTTCTTACTGGTATTTTCCAATGAGTTTTTTAAAATTTATCGGATTCTAGTTTTTTTAAATCCGATTGTTTTTCTTAAAACCTCAAAAGATCGGATTCAAGATTTCCTTGCGGGAATGTTTTCAACTGTCAGATCAGATCAGAGAGTTTTTCAAATGTTATATGGTTTTTTAATGTTCAAAGGTTACATCCATTGCCTATATAAATGGGACCCCCCGATGGTTGTCCCACATCGATCTTCAATCTCTCACTTGTTGAAGTTCTGCCTCCCTTTTTAAATATCGTTCCGAATCTTCTAGAGCTCTTAATTCCGAATGTCTGCTGAAGATACTTCTCAGGATATGTCAACAATGAATCCAATCTTAAAATAGTTAGTTTACAGGGAGAGGTTAGTGCATCTGAGTTTCTACAAGTATGATTCTCTTATATCTAAGAATATTATATTGAATGGATGAGAGGATTTCTTCTTATCAAATCCAGAGAAACAGGATCTGATTTATACAGATTTTCTTGTTGAGTTTTACGAGACTGTTTCCTTCCATAAGGAAGATGGCAGAGATAATTTTTCGCTCAAGTCTTATGGGAAGAATTATATTCTTTCTTACACCAAGGCTGCAATCTTGGTGGGTCTATCTTATGAAGGTTAAGCTGAGTTCTATTCACATAAGCTTCCGGATGAGCAAAGAAGTTTCAAAAAAGTGAAGGCATTGAAATTCCTTGGACATAAAAATTCCAAGACTACTAAGATTTCTCATCTCTCTTCGAACAATCATATTCGATAGTTGTGGGTACAAGGATTTCTAGTACCGAGAAGGGGTGATAAGGATAATATCAAGAAGAGTGATATATACATCTTAGACTTTTTGGTAAATCTAAGGAAGTTGGATTTGATGAGGCATGTTTTGATTACAGTTATGAATATTAAAGAAGGGAAAGTAAAAGCTCAGATCATAATGTATCCGTCCTCACTTTATAAGCTTATTATCAGATGTCTTGATTCGTTTAAAGTTGTTTTCACTTCCAAGCCAAGACTTTGTAAGATAATGATGATAAGTGATGATACATTAAAGAGGATGAAGATGGGTTTTTTATGTTGAATCTGGGAAATTATACCCTTTACCAGAGGAAGAGGCTAAGGTGGCTCATAAAGATCAACAAACTATGAAACCATCTAAAAAGGTAGGGAAGAAGAGAAATTTGAAAGAAGTGGTGGCTGAAGACAAGACCCATAAAGCTAAGGAATCTCAATCTGAACCACCCAATCCAATGAAACAAAAAGCCTACCCAGATGAAGTGGCTTCTAAATGGAGAGAAGACGAGGAGAAGAGGAAAGAAGGGGATCTACTATTCAGACTGGACCCTGCTGAGGCTAAGGTCTTAAAAGAGAGAGGTGTTGATGAGTTAGAAAAGAAATAAAAAGAAAAGAAAAAGAAAAAAATGATGTCTAAAGATGAAGTTGTTCAATCTCTATTGAGAGATACTAAAATAGCCTCTGAGAATATTCTCGTTCCGAAAACTTTTCTTACTGAACCATTACCAGAGACTCCTGTGAAAAAGTACTCCACTCCGGAAAAGACTAAGGGTAAGGATATTGTTGAAGAAGTAGAGAAAACAGCTGGTGAAGAAGTAGAAGAAGAATTTGCTGAAGAAGAAGAAGATGATGATGAAGAAGGAAGTGCTGATCTAGATGACCTGATTAAACAGGTGGAAGATTACCATGAAAAGGCTGAATCCGCAAAACTTGTCACTCTGGGAATGGGAGTTGAGAAAGATGGTAGGAAGGATGATGATAAGGAATATGAAGATAAAGAAAATGTTTTATCTGAAGAAGAATCCTATGAGAAGAATTTTCTTGAGGAAAGAGCAGAAATGGAGAAACTAGATGAAGACAAGATTGTTCAACTGTCAGAGAGTGAGAAAAAATCTCCAGATGATCAACCCATTCTGAAAAATGATAAAGGTAAGCAAGTTCTCATGGATACACCAAGAAAAGATGTTTTCTGGAAGAAATAGGTTGGTGGTTCTTCTAAAAGGAATTTAGTGAAAATTGAAGAAGAACAATACCCAAGATAGTTATTGGATTCGGAGTCCTCAACACAGGGTCATGACTTTGTTGTTGAGTCTTTGAAAAAGTTGGTGGACACCATTTTGTTATTTCCAACTATAGACTCCAGATGCCAGATGCTGCAACATAGGTTGAATCAAAATTTAGAATCCTTATATTTGGTGATGGATAAGTGTGTAAAGATTCTGGCTGATCATAGAAATTTCTTTATCAATTATGATGTTCACAAAAAATCATGCAGCAAAATCACATTGCGGTCTAAGAAAGTTGAAGAAGACATGGGTGAGTTTGATCATTTTCAGAATGATGTTAATGATTCCTTTGACACCAAAGACTCCAAGATTAAGAATCTTCAGTAAGAGCTAATAATTGATAAAAGTTATCAAAATTAACAAGTAAAGGACTTGAATGGGAAGGTTAATTCTCATGTTCAAATTTTTAAAAGGGATAGATATCTCCATATTGAGCTCTAAGAAAAGCTTGTAAAGCTAGATGAGTTACTGAAGATGCAAGAAGAGGCCATGAAGGCTCAGGCAGAAATCATGAAATCTTAAGATGAAAGGATAAAATCTTTGGAGAGTCAAGCTGAGGAGGATCAAAAAGATTTGAAGAAGCTGAAAAACCTATTGAAGAAGCTAATCCCAAAGGAAAAGGAAGACAAATAGACTCAATCAGATCTTTTGTTCCATTTGTCTGTCCTTGTAAAAATTATTTCAACTGTAATGAAATTTTTGGTTGGTTATATCTTGTGTTATTATGTACTAATGTTTTAGGTACATTATTTATTCTCCATTCCCTAAAATTCATTTTGACAATCACAAAGGGGGAGAAGGAAAACGAACTACTCAAAAGTGGGAGAAAGAAAAATTTCTAAGTCATGAACTATCCCTAAGTGAGGGGGAGCTTATCTAAGGGGGAGTTCCTCATTACAAAGTTTTTAATTTCCAATGATAATGAAAACTCCACTCCAGAAATTCAGAATACAATCCATAGAGTTCCTATGCCTAAGGGGGATTTAGTTGTATTTACTATCATCCATGAACAAAGGGAGATATGTTTTAAATTAAAATTCTAATGAAAATTTTCAAAGTCCTTATATTATTTTTCAAGAGGTTGTTTATGTGTTCCAAAAGGGGGAGATTGATGAGTCAATAAGGTTTTTCTTATGAATTTTCCCTTATATCTTGATTTTAAAATCACAAAAACCTTATACTTAAGAAAATACATATTTTATATCTATAAGGAAAATTTCCTTCTTTATGGAAATTTACCCTAACCTAGATTTCCATACACATATCAATATTTTTCTTAAGTATAAAAAACAGATTCATACATAAAACCTCGGAATCATATATTACTTAGATATGAAGCATTCTGTTTTAGGATCCAAATTCTGGATATAAACTGTAATGAAGTTCCACTCCGATTTCTGGATATGAACTGTAATGAAGTTCCATTCCAAATGCTGGATACGAACTCTAATAATGTTCCATTCCGAATTCTGGATACAAACTCTAATGATGTTCCATTCAGAATTCTGGATGTCAACTCTAATGAAGTTATATTATGAATTATGGATACGAACTCTCATATAGTTTGACTCCGAATTCTGGATACAAACTCTCATATAGTTCCACTCCGAATTCTGGACTCCAAACTCTTAATAGTTCGACTCTGAACTTTTATTAGTTTGACTCCGAACTTTTATGAGTTCAACTCTGAACTTCTATCAGTTCAACTCTGAACTTCTATCAGCTCGACTCTAAACTTTGTAAGTTCATATTCTGAATTCTAGTGAAACCAGAATCCGAATTTCCTTAGAAATTCAGACTTTGGATTTCCACAGAATTCTGGTTCTGAATTCCTACAAAACAGAATCTGAATATCTCTTTATTATAGACTCTAAATTCCATTTTGGTTAGATGCTGAACGTTTATTTGCTTACATTCTGAACATCAGTTTTTCTTATAATTATACTTGTTTTGATAACAAAACGATATCATGCTTTCAGTTACACATGTTTTTAATAAAATGATGTCGTCCATTCTGTTTCTAACAAACAGTTGGTTAAGTGACACGTATACAGGTCCCTCCTAAATTTAAGGAAAATATGACTGTTGGAGGAGGGAGATGACCATTGGAGCTTCGCCTATAAATAGGAGCTCATTTGAAAGAGCTCGACACACTAAACAGAACATTGACACAACTTGTTCTTACATGATGTTAAAGTGATTTCTTGAGAGAGAGGCTCTTATTAACTCTCAATCTTCATACAGAAAGTTCAAACGAACTGTTCAAACTTTCCTTTGTGCAGAATTGCTTCGTGTGACTCCTACTGTTGGTGATTAAAATCGAGGTCTTATGAGGATAAGAAGACAATGGTGTCGACTACCTTAAAGTTGAGGGCTTCCTTGCTGAGGAAGACATATGTTCCAACTACCTTGAAGTTGAGGGCTTGCGAGGATAGCAAGACAGAGACTCTGATCTTCGTATCGAGGGCTTACCCTGTTGTGGGTAAGATAGACTTTCATGAATGTATAAATCAAGGCACCTTTATTAAAGTTTGTTGGATACCCTTCTCTTTGTGTTAAAAGAGTTATTATTTGTTACTTGTAGTTTTACAACTTGTTTTTATGCTGAATTTTGTATTGTAAGGAAAATATAACCATCTTTTATTTCCTTACACATGTACTCTGATTTAGTTAGATTCTATATGCTTTAAGGTAGAATCATATATTGTAATCTTTGGGTATGTTTTATTTTCCGGATCCATATTTCTGGAACCTGTTTTTAAGAATCACAATCAAGATTTAGGAAAGTGTATAGAACCAGAAGTTTGTAACTTCTTACTTTGTCCCAATATTTCAATTGGTGTTAGAGGTGTGGTGAATTTTCTTAGTTTAACTTTGTTAAACATAGATCATTCTTTGTTTAAGGAAATTTTTAAATTGTACAATTCACCCCCCCTCTTGCATATTGAGCATCTACATCGTTATTTCGATCCTACATCTTACATTTCCATAATATTTTCAAAAATACATTCTATTTTTAAATTTGGGAAATAACTCATAACATCTTGTTTATAAATTTTATTGTGATTCTTTTTCCATGATATCCCATCCTTCCATAACATGGAATGCTATTATCTTTTCAGCCAAATAACCAAAATTAGTTGGATCATGAAGATAAAATTGATTTCCATTTATTTTATTCTTTTTCAAATAAAACATCAATAATTTATGATTTAAATGATACATGATTCATTTTTAAGAAAACATCATTACCATCATCACATAGATTAATTTACCTCGATACATTATGCTTCATCCCTTCTATATATAGTACAGTATTTGATTCCAAATTTTGATCCTTAATTTCATCTAATCTAACTCTATTTTTTTATAAAAAAAATTTATTTTAAAAAGTGGATAATCCTCCTTCATGTTTAAAAATATTTTTTGGACTCCCCATATCACACATATTATATGAAAAATATACAATATCAAAAACCCAAAAAATTCTTTGTCAACTATCAATCATCAAAATATCAACTATAAATTCATTTTCATCCTTCGTCTTCTAATTTTTCATCAATTTATCATCATGTGGAATTTATCTTGGAAATCCATTCATATAATTCATTACACTATAAACCTATAGCTCAAACTTTCCACAGACGTCTTCAAGACACTCAAATATATTTTGGATTAGAATATTTGAATTTTTTTTCTTTATAACCTATATTCTCTAAAAATATAATTTCCACTCCTGTGAATTAATCCCCCCTAATTAATACCTCATTCCGAGTGGTGATATATTGTACCATTATATGTATAACATGTTCCCAAACACTCCATTTCACCAGTAATATCCTTGGAATCTGAATATTCTTGGAAAATAAAATTATACTGAAAATGTTATCTAAAATTTTATTCTTACAGCACTATATTGTTCCAATGCTTCTTATTTTTTGGAGTTAAAGAGCTCAATTAGTTCCTTATTTAACCTATTAATAAGGGAAAATGTTTCTCACATTATTTCTTACTCTAAATCGGACAAAAACTAGATATTCCTCATAAATTATTAGAAAAAAAAGTAATTACATGTATATTCATTGAGTATGGATTTTCTATATTGTGTATACGTGTTCCCTTAACCATGTAAAATGATTCATCCCCAACATTAATAATGATTCTAATATTCTCTATTATATTTTTCATCACATTATCAGAAAAAAATATACCTTGAATGATTCTAATATAAATCATCTTCTTTAATAAAAAGTTATTTTTCATAATCATTCACCATATTTTCATGTTTATTAACTTTTAACTTTATCTTCATTATTTCATCATTAAATACTAATTATCCCTTGAAAATATTGTTCGTTTCTTCAATAAACTTATTATTTTTTTAGAAACTATTTTATTCCTGATTATGGTATTCTTCTCAAAAAAATATTTATCATCATCTTTTTTACATGTGTTATAGCTTTGTTTCATTTTGAATCATATTCTTCCTTACATTAATTGCAAAAGATTGTTTCTACCTGAGTCAATAAATTGATTAATTTGACACCAAATTCATTAAATGATAAATGATAAATTTCATCTCCATAACTAGTCATATTTCTTCTCTAACTTATTGAAAATATCTACTTACTTTTTCTATTATTGTAATATTCATTTTATTTTTCATCCCAAAATTTTCATTAAGGTTTCTCATCATCCTCAAAAAAAAAATACTCCCATGTTTATGTATAAATTAATGGAAAAGGCCTAATTCCTTTACATTGGAAGAATTATGTAGAATATTTCCTTTTTCTTATACTTTTACTTATTGATACTCTTAAAAATAAGATAAACTATTATTTGATAGTATTTATCAGCCTCATAGTATTCAAATTCACTTTAATATACAACATCAAGTATTTCTTCAATATTTATCTTTTTCAACTACTAAAAATAAAATTTATCTAAAATTTAATTTTTGAAGGATTGGAGTATAATCATCTTATAGGATTTTATATTATTATCTAATTAAACTAATGAATGGCCTTGTCAATATTCATGAATAGAGATATTAGGTTTAAATTTTTATTTGTTGTTTCTCAAAATATTATTATAATTGAGGAATCATTCTGATTTTCACTAAATCAATGGGTTTTTATTATAATTTAACTAATAATTTTCAATTAATCATCGATGTTATGTTCATTTTTCATTATAATGTTATTCAATAAAATTTTAAAAATATTTAATTTAGCCTCATTAACTTAAAAATTTTCTCAAAAGATTCTTTCCATCATTTACTTAATTTATTTGGTTGATTGAAGTCACATAACTCTCATGTCATCTTTTTCTGAAAAAGAAATTAGAATATAATTTGGGGTCTTACAATCAAACTTCGAAATCATTTTATCAGTGATAGAAATTGGTGAATAATTCACAACAGGTGAAAAAACCAACGAGTATAGAATCTATTACCTCCATTACATGGATAGAAGATATGGAAACATATAGATCCAATACATATGATTGTTTATTCTATCATCTTTAGGAACTCCCTTACTATTTAAATAATTTATATTATCCATTATCAGAACATGATTGAATATAATAGTGGTATCTCTCTTTGAAACTAATGACATGTTCTTATGATTGGATAGATCTACTATGATGGGGAATATGAATTACTAGATATCACTTTTTATAATTTCTTCCAAATTAAATGAACTTTTTATACCAATTAAATGTTGACTCACTAACATAACATTTCTTAACCTCACTAAAACATTAAATATAATAAAATAGAAAGGGAAATGTGAATTATTAGGAGGTTTGTCCCATTTGGGTGAAATATACTCCTTATCAAGATTGGTTATTCACCCTAAAAATAAATTTTTAACTATAATCACAGGTGAGTATAAAATTACATGAAAAATCCTAGCATCACATTATGTTAATCCAAATTCACATAAGACATTATATATTTTAACTACAATAAAAATTTGTATAATATAAATGAAAATTTCCGCTTAGGATCATTACTTATCTTTAGAAAATGGAAAATGTGTTTCTCTATGAGCCTCCAAAATACTTCAATGAAACCAACACATCGTATATGGAATATTGTGTAGATCTACATATTTATTTTCTTACTCAAAGAAACTTACTGAATAATCAATATCAAACAAATTTATATGAGGGATTCTGAAATAGTGGCCTTAAGATGTTTTATTTTAAATTTTATGACAATCAGTTTAATGTGTGTTATATATTCTCTCTGATAGATTAATCCCCATATTTGAGAAACTCAATATTTCAAAATTAATTAAGTTAAAAAATTATTTTCCAAGTCATCACCCTTCGATCATTCTTCTTATAGAATCATACAATTGATCTTCTCTTTTAACACATTATTTTAGTGTCACAAACATACACCATAATCACAATAATATTTCTATTTATATGAAATTTATGTCTCTAGAAAAATTACAAATCAACCTTTCATTTATTTTTTTAAATTAATTAATAAAAAAAGTTATATATAGATACATTGATTGATCTATTATTTAAAAAATAATTCAAAAATAATCAATTTGTGATTTTCTTGTAATACATATCGTCTTCTTCTTAGTACGATAATTCAAAAAATCCAAAAAATAGTATCAATGAGTACCTATTTAAAAATATTTCAGGAGTCATCTTGAATCATGTTTTAAAAGTTTCATTTTACCCTTTGAAAATGATCTTTAATATCATCGGTTTTAATTTCATTACAAATTTTAAATTCTAGAAGTCTATAAATTTTATACAAATGAAACGTAAATTTGTTCTATTTCAATATTATTAAGAAATCATTCATTCTAACACATTTTAATGTGTATATAAGGATCATTGTTATGTGGGGTTCATTATTAGATTGTATTTTTTCTTATGAGGTAACATCCTTATGGTTGAGGGGATTATCCTTAGGATCCTAGAAACTGATCCTTAGACATGTGATTCTTATAGTGATCGTGCTTAAATGGATTAATTTTACAAATCTCATAAATTTTAATACTATGAATTCACAAGTTTTGGGATGACCGTTATTTTGAAATTTTTTCTTACAAGCATTTATGGAATGATATTTATGGTGAAAATAACATTACCCTTATGGGATTCATCTTTATGAATTTATACTTATGGTTTTAATTATTATTTTTAGGCAGACCTATGATGACATTTATATAGATGGAAAAGAACCCTTAGGAAAAATAGAGTCATCCATGTTTCTCATATAGTTCCAAATTATATTTAAGAATCCAAAAAACCACTTAAAAAATCTAAAAAAATTTAGATCCCCTCAAAAACAATATCACCTACTTCAAAATATATTTTTCATCCACAGATAATTTTCAAGATAAATTGATAAAAATAAAATTTATTAAAAAAATACAAGATCATATCATTTTTAAAAATAAATAACACTTAAAAAAATATATTTATTTTAACTAAAAACATTTATATAATAAACATAAAAGTAGGGAACATATATTCCATGTTTCATGGTACCAAAATGTTTAGTATAAGTACTAAACCTTAAAAATCCAAAATATTGTTAAAATTATTTAAGTGTTTAAAGTAAAGAATACCCCATAAACATTAAAAATATTCAATTTATGATAAATTTATTCATAAAAATACATCATATTATTTAAAATATAAATTTTAACTCGTATAAGTTTAATTCATTACCATTATGTTAATGCCTCAAAATCATTAGAGGTATGAAAAATGAAATTACACTAAAACAATTTAAAAATAAAGTAAAATTTAGATCCAATGTAGTAATAGTTATTGGTGACCCAAATCATTATCATAATTTTTCAAAAAACTATAATAATATCATAAAATTATACTAAAACTAAAAATTGGGGAATAAACCATATAAATATAGTATTGAAATGAGAATAATTCAATCAATATAAATTTATATAAAATAAAACAAAAACATAAATGTTTAGAGTCATATGGAAATGAACATGTCTAATTGGTTCATCATTATTATCGATATCTTTGTCACCCTCATCTACATAATCTAGTCCAAAAAATAAATTTTTGATTTAAGTTGTAATATAAAATTATTTTTTTGATAACTATATATGAATATAAAATATTTAAATAATTTTAAAAAAAATTTGGCCATTAAAATGATTTCCAGAACTAAAATTTTTGTTTAAAAGGAACAACAACATTTGTTAATTAGTATATATAATGATGATAATATATGTGGATATATAAATATAATAAAAACAAAATATAATTTTTTTTGTGTAATGGAAAATAGTTTTAATTTTATATATTTAATGCATAATAAAAAATTCTACAGACACAAAGAACACATATATAACATGATATATATGTAATACACAATAAAAGTATTCAATGAAATCAAAAAAAAATATAATTCGTTCATTTGTGACCATTCCCAAATAATGTGACAAATTCTAACACAAAATAAAATTTTCAAATATCAATTTATATGGAATATATTTAATTAAATAAACTCAAAAATATAATAAATAACAAAATATTTATGAAATATAAAACAATATAATAATCTTTGACAGTAAATATATTCAAAAATATATACACAAATCCAAGAATAATTCAACTATAAATATAAAAAACTAAACATCCAAATATATATGAAAAATTTAATAATTAGAAAAACCTAAAATCATTTGAATATATTCAAAAATAAATAACATAAATATAAAAAAACAAATATTATATCTTGCATTAAAATGTGTGGATCTATTATTATGGAGGATATGGTGAGGGTTAGAGGGATGTAGGTAGAATGATTAGTTTTATCATGGGAAGAAACCTCGAGGCCTCTATCATTAAGATAAGGGAGGGGGTCAATGTTATACTAATGATAGTGGGGTTGTATTAATAGATAGTGGAGATGGGAAGAGGGGTGTTTTAATTGAATGTGTTGGAGATAGGGTTAGAGTATGTTAAATGGAATTAGGGAAGAGGGGTGATGACATTGAGAAAGGGAATGGGGCTGAGTTATATTTTTTAAAAACATGGTAGTGGTTATATAAGAACATCCATTATATATTATAATTAGTATTGGTTTTTTCTATAAATACTTATAATAATTAATATTTTATTAATATAAATATACTAGTGGTTATATAAAAATATTACATCTATAAAAATTTAAAAATATTAATAATTTAGGGGTAGGTTTATAAATAAAAAGTAAAAACTATTGATAAACATTCAACTTGTTATAGTATGAGTGAAATAACTCTCCAATTTATATTTATAGATCCTAAACACTATTCTATAACTTATGGTTATCAATCCGTTCAATTGATTCTATGTGACATATCAACTAAGTCGTATGGTCAGTTTGGGTTTGGATGTCACAAAATGATATTGAAGTAGTTTTCATTTATTACATATTTATATTTTGGGAATTTGTAGAAATAATAAATATTTTTTACATTGTATAAATGTTTTCTATGAATGTGTGAGTCTAGCCAGCTCAACCCCTTTGAAATTAAATGTTGTTAGGGAAGATCATGATTTGATTGATCTTTTTAAAATAATATTTAGGGGTATAAAATTCAAGATAATTGTGGGTGAATTTTTGGGATTTCATGCATAATTTTGGTATATAAGAACATGACATGTAAATTTATGATCATGTGAATGTGATTGAATTTCACATGATTAATGAAATTTATTTTGTCTTTGTAGTTGAATTATTAATTAAATAAATAGTTTCTTTCAAAAAGTTATTAGTGATGAATTTTTTTCATAAATTAATGAGGTAAATCTAGGGATGTAAGGTTATTGGTCTAATTTAATAAATTTATTTTTATACATGTTTATAAAATAATGATTTTTGATCTAATATGATGTTACCCTGTGATTTTTAATAACTAACTATGGTTTTATTTCATAGGGCTATTGAACCAAATATACGGATTGATGTGTCTCATGGAAAATAAGTCGAAAAATATTGATCTAATGAGGATCATATAGAAGGATTAGTAGAAATGTTTCCTCTAGGATAGCACTAAAAACATTAATTTAGGTCATGATTGTATAAATTTTATTACAGTACATCAAACCATATATGGTAGAACTTCTCAGGTGGTGGAGGTGATGACTGATGTAATCTGGTATTATTGATCCCAATATCCACCAATTTTTAGGTGAGATATCATATCAAGAGTTGTAGAAGAATTATTGAAGGGTATGATTTGTATTTTTTGGTTTATTGATACAACTAAAGAAAATAGAGTGATATTCAATGTTCCTAAGTTTATTTTCTAATAAAATTCTAATGAAACATTCTTGTTCTAGTAAACAAAGTATAAATATTTTCAAGGCAAACATTCTAGGACCCTTTCATATAATAATTTTATCCATGTACATTAATGATGGATATAGTCTAAGAATTTATAGAGTTTATGAAAGGTGACATGTTTTTATATTCAACTATATTCATGAATTTTCTTCATTTATCTTTGACATTTGGTGGTGGTGTGTCTACTAAAGAACAAAATTTTGAGTTTGTTTAATGTTTATGTTTCACTCAAGGGTGAGATCTTCTGTTTACTATCCTTTAAAATATTGGTAAACCGATCCTTATTGTTTGTGAAATATTAATAGGAGAAAAGGATAGCTCCAATGGGTCTTTTGGATGAATTGGTAGTAATATGAGGAAGATGGATGATTATTGTAGAGGTAGTGAGTGATCAATTATTTAGAGGAAGAAACTTTATTCTCTTTATTCTAGAATAATTACATCATTAGATTATTTTAAATTTCTCTAGAATGGAAAGTAACAACCCATGAATTTTAATAGTATATAAATTTTATGATTTAGCAATACTCATGGAATGAATTTATATTTATTCATGAACTATTTATTTTAAAATATATAAAAGATTATTTAAAGTGATATATGGTAGATGATTAATTATACACTCATTATACATATAAAATTCATATTTTTATATTATGTTACATAAAATTTTTATTTAAATATTAAACATATTTCCTTAACATAATTTATTATTTTCAACTATTTTTATAATTATTTAATTATTGGATATTTTATAAATGGATATTTGAGTTAATTATATGCATTTATATTGATATTTATTATTTTAATAGTACTATTAATAATTCCATTGATTTATAAAATAAGTACGCAGTTTTTTATTTGAAAAAATAACTATTTAAAGCTCAAAAAATACATATTATGTTAATATATTATGATTTTTTTAAAGTAATTATTTCATAATTATAGATTTATTTAAATATAGTAAAAAATATTATTTAAATATACATGTCAAAATTAGGTGTAATATATTTTATTAAAATGTATTAAAACCATGATAGGATAGTAAATAGTAAATTTCTTTTATATCTAAAGCATTTTGTTATAAATTATTGTGAAAATTACTAATTTATATTTTAATAGTAGTTTTCTATTTTTTTATTTTTTATTTTTATATTCTAAAATTTATTATTTTAATTTAATTTCTATATATTATGAGTGATATATTTTAATTTCAATTCCTTCCAAAATAATAGTTTAAATTTAAGTTGATTTTTACTACATAAGATTATATTTTTATATAAAATAATTTATAAATTTATAGAAACCTTTGGAGTTTATATTAATATGTAATATACTCAAATGATCATATAAATATTATCAAATTAATACAAATTAATTTTTTTTTAATAAAATTATCAAAAAATTTATTAGAATTGACACTTTACTTGCACAGTATTGGAAAATTCCAAAATGTTGTATTTAGGTTAATATTAAATAAGTGATTAGGTTATTATAGTAATTAAATATAAATAAGATTATTAATTAGTTATTTTTATGTATATTTATGAGTTTTTAAAATTATAAAATGAATTAATTATGTAAAAACATAACATATGCTAATGCCAGGTAAGAAAAGATAAAATTCTTATCTAAAAAATATTATCATAATATATATGAGAATAAATAGTATTATTCATATTTTTATATTGAAATAATAATGACTACTAAATTGTATTTAGGTTGTAATTTTTTAATATTAAAAAATAATATAATCATAAAAATACTTACATTGTGTCGACCCACTGCTTGTGCAGAAATGAAAAAAATTCAAAATAACAGTTTTAAAATATTTGAAGTAATATGATTTAGATGAAATCTATTAAATCATGGTTTTATGAGATAAATTTTTTTTTCTGAAATTATTTAAAAAATATAGTCTAAATTCCATTATTATTTAATTACTTTTAAAGTTAAATTACATGAATAATTCAAAAAATATATTTTAAGAAAATTTTATATTATGAAGGATTTATAAATTAAAAATAAAAATAAAATATTATTTAGAGTCATTTAGGGATGTGTAAACGTTTATTATATCATTAATTATCTAATTATGAGTCACTTGACACTTTAAATTTATATACTTGACCATAGAGGTTTAAAGTTTGGAAAAACACCTTCAAATTTTTCTTCCAAAGCATGAATCTATTTATCCTTTCCAAGACACAGATATTATTTGGTTTTCTATATACAATCATCTAAAATCAATCTGTAAAAATTCCTCTATATGTTAATATGTGTCTTTCATTTCCATAATTCTATTCTCTAAGGTCTTAAGAATCAATTAAAAAGAGGTGATTCAAAGCGCAATGTAATGGTTTCCAACACTCTTTCTCTACCCTTATTTATAAGTTTTTATCTAACATCAATTAAAATTTATTTTATTTTTCCAACACTATTATAATACAAATTTATATCATTTTTATATATAAATGTTGAGATATTATCTATTACCCCTCATTGAACTCTTATTTTTCATTCATCACTATGTTAAAAATTGATTTTTTATATATAATATCATTCTATTTCAATTCTAGAATTTATCTTAAATAACATCAATAATATTTAAAAGTAAAAAAATATAATCATAGTTATAATATAGTTTTTTTGATAAATGTTTATTTTGTTTTTCTTTCTTTTGAATTTTTTGATCGACATCACTCAATGTGGTGGTTTTATACTACTTAAGTGAATGATTATATTTTCCTAAATGTATGACTTTCATAGATACTATAAAAATTAATAATTTCATATAAAGTTAATATTCAAATAATTTCATGATTTTTATTTTTAATGGTTAATTATCCATCATATTAATGAAATTTAATGTAAAAAAGTAATAGTAATTTTAACAATAAAAAACAGGCTTAGTGAAGAAGATTCTCAATATGGTGACAATTTCATGAGTTATTGGAAAAAATTTCTTAATAAATGAAAGAAAACATATACCTTGAAAATTTTGGATCATGTTACACCATTGTACAATTACCATTTATCATTATCCTTTCACCAAACTAATTTTGGAACAATGATACGAATGACCTTAAAATGCCCAACGTGAATAATACCAATTTAGTAAATGTAATTGCCTCGAACTCTCTAGTCCATTACATTGCAGAAATATACTGTTTGAGGTGTTATGTGAGGTCAAGCATAATTATTCCCAACACTTTTCCAAATTTCTAGTTCATGAATAGTGTTCCCAAAACAGTAGGCTATTTTGAACAGAAGGCTATTTCCGTTGAAAAATTTATAGTTCATGAATAGTGTTTCAGAACTCTAGGATATTTCCAACAGCATGCTATTTTCCTTTTCTAAATTTCTAGTTCATGAATAGTGTATCCAGAATAGTAGGCTATTTAAAACAAGAGGCTATTTTCCTTTTCCAAATTTCTAGTTCATGAGTAGTGTTTCCAGAAGAGTAGGCTATTTCCAACAGCTGGCTATTTTTCTTTACCAAATTTCTAGTTCATGAATAGTGTTTCCAGAATAGTAGGCTATTTTTAACAGTAGGTTGTTTTCCTTTGTAGAATTTCTAGTACATGAACAACATTTCTAGAGTAGTAGGATATTTCCAAATATAGGCTATTTTCTTTTTCCAAATTTCTATATGATGAACAGTGTTTCTAGAACAATAGGATCTTTTCAAAAGCTGACTATTTCTTTTTCCAAATTTCTATTTCATTAATGGTGTTTCTAGACCTGTGAGGTTTCCAGACCTATGAGGTTCTATAGTATTTCAAGACTAGGGAAGTTTCTAGAATGTTGAGTTATCCAATACATTATCAAATTTCATGTTTGGTGTACAATGTTTCCATCTTCCTACAGTTTCTCCCCTTTAACATTTCCTTGGACGTAAAATTCTTTTAAGGACATGTTTTAAGGGATTTACGGCTGAATAAAACCCCATTACTCCTATATTAATTTTCTTAAGGCTATGGATTCTTTTACATGGTTAAACTGTGTGGTTTAATGCCATAGTATTTTAATGTAAAATCCAATATATCTTAAAATTCTACTCTGTTAAATCTGCTAAAGGTACGAGATATATTCCTTCCTTATTCTACCTTCTTGTTCCAAGGTATAAGATGATAAAACCTTGCCTTTTTCCCTTAGGGGATGTGTGATCAAACCTTAATCCTCGGATCGTTTTCCCTTGATGTTTCTTCTTGCTATATACACACCCCCTGTTTTGGGGTAAGTAGAAAGGGTCAATCCTTCATCAATATAAGGTATGATCTACCTTTGTTCTTGTGTTTTATATGATCCATCTCCTCATTTTTTTCCTTTCCATGCTATGGTATGTGATCTCCATGCTTCTAATAGAGTTTTCTTGGCTGTCAGATGGTGCAGTCTGGTCGCAGTGTCCTCAGGTATATGGAGTTGTCACAGGGGAGGAGATCTTAATCCGTTGTGTAGATTGTCCTTGTATAAATAATGTTAAGAACTATTTGAGGCAGGTGATTCACTTCTTCTCTATTGTTTTACATGAAAATTTAGAGTTAATTTGTTTTATACCACTAGATCATAATGGAATTGACATAATAAAAATTTTAATTGGATAAATAAATTGTTATTGAACATATGTTATTGCCTCTTGTTTTTCTTGATAGAGTTATGTCAATGTTTTTTTATTTTAGTTATTGATTGTAATTGTGAAGGAATGTAAAGCTGAAAATTAATTGATAATTGTTTAGCTAAGGATAAAGAGTAACAGAAATTAATCTGGTTGTTGTTTTTGTTGTTGTAAATTGATGTTAATCATATTGATGCAATAAATGCATTTAATCAATTTATGATTGTTATGATACATTTCTGTTTAGGTTACCCATAGTTTGAACTGAAAAATAATAAATTGGTTAATTCTATATGGATTAAAGAACTGGTTGTTTGATAAAAAGATAATGCCTCATTGATTTTGAGTTACCCACTTGCTTGTAAAGGCCAAGAGCCTTATGCATGGACCTATGAGAGCTCATTGTGTTTGATGGTTGGATGCCTTTTTTAAAGGCCAAGAACCCAATTGATATGATGTTTGTTTTCATACTGGTTCTGTTGTGATTTGAGCCTAGAAGGCTATTGTGATCTGTGAGAGTAGGGCGGACAATTGTTATGGAAGTTTTTGATGCCTGGAGTGGCGAGATTCATCGGTTTGTGCATGTGGGTGTCGAGGAGGACACTAGTTATGATGGAATGTGTTGAATGTGAATGTTTGGATTCTTTCTATTTATTATTGGTTTTTTATATTATTTACATTCCCCACATATCAAGGTATATGGTTTTCATACTATCATTCCAAAAGGGGTGAACACACATGGGGTGTTCCACATGCTCTACATGTTTAGCTTCCTAAGGGAAGATGGTTTTATGCTCTTTCTATAGGAAGAAAAGACTCGACAGTTAGTTCATCTACTCCCTCTATTGATCCCCCTCGTGATTTGTATATTTTAATGTTTTTCTAGAGTTCCTGGTAATATGGAAAAGTAATAATGGTGTTCATAAATGATTGAATAAATGATCATAACCCATTGGGTTGGATCTTGCTGGGATTCAATGCTGAGGTTTCAATTTAAATTAATAATGGACTTTGGGTGTGAGGATAATGAAATATAATGTGGAAATTGTTAATAGTTAATTAATATTTAAATAATTAATTAATGTTAATTGAAATTGATAAAAAGGGAATGAATTAATGTAATCAATCCCTTTAAATAGTTTTTTGCTTATAGGATACCTAGTCTTAGATGTGGCAGCCCAGAGTCTGAGAGACATTAGCTGTATTTGGGTCAAATACTATGTTATGACCATATTGTGGTTGTGAGATATAGTATATTCTATACTTTTTATGTTTCTATATGCTACTCCACCCAATCGGTGAGGGAAACTGACACCCCATGGATTCTAAGCCATATGGGTGTTTCTCCCACATTCTGGTGGGAGGATGGATGGCTGACTACACCATTTAGCCACACTCTCTTCTCTTGGTAGTTACTCGTGACGGAAGGCACATTGGTTAGTTATGTCCATATATGTGTGTGGAGTGTTTTAATGGCTTGTGGTTATTCACACACATATATTCTGGATATAGTTTCCTATGAAATACAACAGGTGTAACATGTATAAGCTATGATGGATTGAGGATCCTTACTCAGTGTGTAGGATATAATGAATTGAGGTATAATGTCTTACATATGATACATGTTATACAATTTGTGATGTCTCTTGGAAACTACATGGTTACTTTTTTTTACGTGGATCTAGTTGTTTTTTTTTGCACGAGGTGCATGTTGTGGTGCTTCGTCTAGGTTTTTGAAGCCAAGCCATTTTAGAGAGATGCTTAGGATGTCCGATGTTGGGGAAAAGTGAAAAAATAGTGTTGAAGTGGTATCTGGTATCCGTTGATATTCTTTATTATATTATATTGTCTTGAAAGAAATACATAGTGAGAGTATCCATGGTGAGGTTGGGAACTTAGTATACCATTTTAGGTGACGAGTTAGTTTTAACTTTTGTTTACTTTTCTTTTGCATGTTCTCTTTACTTTTGCAAGAGAGGCTCCAGGGAGGATCCTAATGAGTATACTATCATAATCACTCTTTCTCTATAAACGATTTTATTGGTCACTTTGATCAAGATTCTGATCAGGCTGGTTTCTACTAGATTGGGGTTTCAGGTGATTTTTGGGATTTTTGGTTGTTGTCATTTTTATCATGGTTTGGTAATTTTAGTTTTTCCATTTAGTTGTAGTAGTTTTTGTATGACATTACATATTTGTACATGGGTTTTACTTTTATATTTGTGTCTGAGTTAGAGTTGGTTGGTGTCTGTCTTATCTCCCTCTTTTTCATGTGCTCTCTTATGAGGGTAGTGCCTCCCATTTGTGTGTTTACTATACCCTTGGTGCTAGTCACCAACTTAGGGCTTACTGGAGGTGGGACTGTGGGTTATTATCTCCCTTCTAACCTTGCCAGCCCAGGAGGGGTTCACCTAGTGGGGAGGGGGTCATGACAGAGTGGTATTAGAGGCAGGTTGAGGTATATGATGGATTTTGGTGTTAAAAAGTGCTGAGGTTGGATGGGTTGGTAGGGAAACGATGTTAATCATGTTTAGCTAGTGATGTAAACACTAGAGACCTATAGGGACATAAGAGTTTAGCCCCCCCTGTGATCTGTTGCATAGTCCTTTAAGTTTACAATAGCTACTAAATGAGATGATACTAGTTGCATTGTAGAGACCTACAAAAGAATCATGCATCATTCTTCATTGAACCTATGTTTGAATGGGTAGAAATTGGGATAGGTTATCCTAAAGTGAATAAAAGAAAACAATTAACTAAGTAAGTTTTGATTCATCCATATTCTAGGTTTAGGGGCTCTAACTATTGTTTATTTTATAGGTATGGATCTAGGTCGAAGTCCTCATCAGGTTCATGAAGAAGATGTCTAGAAGGTTGTAGCAACATATTAATGTAGGTTAGAGGTTGATGATGAAAACACATGGAAGAGGACACTCTGGGAGTTTCATCGCTAGAGTCTATAGAAGTTTGAGGGCTCCATTTCAGATGCAGTCATGGAATACTGGTTGGAGGAGGTCTAGATAATCTTTAGTTTGATCCATGCTCGGAAAGAGAACTGGGTGTCTTTGGTTATGATGATGCTGCGTGGAGCACCAAAGACGTGGTGGTTCTTGTTCCTCTGGGATCATGAGGAGTCGATAATCTCATGGGAGGAGTTCTGCGACAAGTATAGAGTATAGTTTATTCTTCAACCATGAAGGAGTCCAATCTCTGAGAGCTTCTTACCCTTTGATAGGGGAGATCCAGTGAGAGAGAGTATGGAATCCATTTCAGGGACCTTTTAAAATAATCTCCTGACCTATTTCCAGATGAAGAGGCCCTAAAAAAGAATTTTGAGGTGGCTTTGTATCCAATGATGCAGCTCTAGGTCACACGGTTTATGATGCAGACATATCTTGAGGAGCTGGTGAGGGCAGATTCTTTGAGAGGATATTGGAAAGAACTTGATAATCATGAGAGGGGAGTCTTCATGATTCCTAAAAAAGTAGAGATGTGGTCTGGGGTTCCTAGTTTTCATAGAAGAAGAGTTTTCGTTCAGATGGGGGTAGGTCCCAGCACTCAGTATCTCATTTATCTAAGGGTGGAGGATCTCGGGCCTATGCCATTGGTTCAGGAACTTGTTTTTCTTGTGGAGGGTGAGGTCATTAGTAGTGAGAGTGCCAGACTTCTCCGAGAAATCATAGTGCACCAGGTGTTCCTCCCCAGGTTCCCCTGTTGAGGTAGTTCCAGCCGAGGTAGCAGTAGCAGGTTGAACCGACTTTGGTTCAGTAGAGAGTAGATGAGAAGACAAAAAATAACCCTATGATTCTCCCTATCCTTAGTGAGTAGAGTGCGGTCGTGGTGGTGGTCATCATCAGGGTAAGAGAGGTCGTGGAGAAGGTCGCAGCCAACTTCATGCTTTAGCATTACCAGCGCCATGCAAACCAGACGGTGTTTGTGGTACCTTTTTCTTGTTTTCTACTTGGGTGTATGCATTATTTGATTCAAGAGTTCCACACTCCTTCATATCACCTACCCATGTCCATGCTTTGGGACTTCAGGTATAGAGGTTTCTAGGTCCCTTGTCATTGAATATTCTAGTTGGAGGTTGAGCTAACTTGTTTGAAGTATGTAGAGAATGTGAGCTAGTGATGGGGAAGCACTGATCTTGGGGAAATTTCATATTTTTAAGGATACGACCATATGATATCATCCTTAGCATGGATTGGTTGTATTTAGTGCAGGCTATCATTGATTGCTTCAAGTGGCAGGTGGTGTTCTTCGATGCAGATGGAGATTCATTGATGTTTGTTGGTGTGCGAGACACATAGATGGGTCAGAGGTGTGTTTCATTCTTATCATCCATGATGGATGAGTACTTCAAATGTTCCATATTTGGCATTTCCTAGGGTCGCAGAAGAGTACCCTAATGTTTTTTCAGAAGAGGTTGTAGCATTTCCCACTCGATGAGAGATCGATTTTGGGATCGAGCTAAAACCAAGAAAATCTCATATCTCTATGTATCCATATAGTGTGGAACCTTCTGAGTTATGAGGGCTACCTATATAGCTTGATGGCCTGTTGTTGTGAGGTTTTGTTCGAATGAGTGTGTCACTGTGGGGCACACCAGTTATGTTTATAAAGGAGGCATATGGCAGTATACAGTTGTGTATCAATTATCATCATATAAACAAACTGACAGTGAATAATCTCTATCCTCTTCCATGGATTGATTATTTATTCGATCAACTAAATGGTGAAAGTTGGTTCTCAAAGATCAACTTGAGGTCAGGATATCATCAGATGTTTGTGAAGGATGAGTATATCCTGAAGACTTCTTTTTGTTTTTGTCATGGTCATTAATGTTCATTGTAATGTCGTTCAGTGTGATGAATTCTCCAGCTTTGTTCATGAGATTGATGAGAGAAATTTTATGTGAGTTTCTAGATAAGTTCATTGTAGTTTTCATCGATAACATCCTTGTGAACTCTAGGACTTAGGAGGAGAATGCAGAGAACATACATGCCATTTTGGGAGTTCATCAACAACATCTTCTATTTGGTAAGTTGTTGAGATGTGAGTTTTGGGATCGAGAAGTCCGTTTCATGGGGCTTGTTGTGTCCTAATAAGGAGAATATATGGATTCATCGAAGGTAGAAGTAGTTGTGCCTTGAGTAGCCCCAAATACAGTGGAAGAGGTGTGATCTTTCTTTAGTTATACAGGCTACTACAGGAGGTTAGTAGCTGATTTCTCTCGGTTAGTGACTCCTCTGATGGCATTGACTTAAAATAATCAGGAATTCATGTGAACTGATCAGAGTCAGGAAGCTTTCGAGTGCCTAAAGAAGAATTTAGTAAGTACCCCAATTATTTGACTTCCAGTAGAGGGAGATTAGTTTGATGTTTTCTGTGATTCATTTCATCTGGGGTTTGGTTATGTTCTAATGTATAATAGATCATTTGTTTCTTATAGGGCTCGGTAGTTGTGTCCCCATGAATGTAAATATGACACCCATGATCTTGAGTTGGAATCTAATATGTTTTCTCTGATTTTGTAGATAAATTACCTCATTGGTGAGCACTTTTTGGTTTTCACCCATTATAAGATCATGAGGTATTTTTTCTTCCAGTGTGACTTAAACATGATATAACATTAGTAGATGGAGTTCTTATAGGAATACAACTTTGAAATATTGTATAAACATGGAATGTGGAATGTTTTAGCCGATGCACTGAGCAGTAAGTCACGTAGTGATGTAATGTGTGAATCTGGTGATTCATGGTGGGTAATGGAAGACCTTTTAGCATTACATCTTGATATAGGATAAGTTGGGGGATAAGTTTTCATTTTTAGATGACGATGCAGTCATTTCTGGTGCAGCAGGGGGAAAAGTACCAATTGGGGGATCTAGATGTAAAGGTCTATAGAGACCGAGTTGTTTGTAGAGAGGCCCCTGATAGTTGGTATGAAGATGAAAAACACCGATTATTGTATCACAAAAGGATGGTTGTTACTTAGTAGATGTGAGAGACAGTTCTCAAAGAGTACCATAGTTCACCTTTAGCGGTGCATCCTGGCATGAAGAAGATGTACTGAGCCTTGAGGAGTTAGTTTTTGTGGCCTAGGATAAAGCGTGTAGCTGTATTGTTTATGTCCCAATGTTTGGTCTTCCATAAGGTCAATGCTGAGCATAGTGTCCCCGATGGTTTTCTCCAGCCATTAGATATTCCTCAGTAGATGTGGGAGGACATCTCAATGGACTTGGTTACTAGTATACCTCAAGCTCCTGGAGGAAATGCAGATATTTGGGTAGTAGGGTACCGTTTAATGAAATCGTCCGAATTTATAGAAATAATGAGGTCGAGATCTGTGGAATTTTTTTCAAGGCAGTACCTGGAGGGGGTGGTGAGACTCCATGAAGTCCTGAGTAAGATCTTTTTCGATTAAGATCCTTTTTTACCTCTAGGGTGTGTAGAGGTCTTTATCATGCTTTTGGTTCTTAGTTATTCCATATCACTACTTTTCATCTACACACAGATGATCAGATAGACCAACCAATCCAGACACTTGAAGACATGTAATGCTCTTGTGTCCTTGATTTTGGAAGTTTGAAGATGAAGCACTTACCCATGGTGTTTTATTACAAAAATAGATTTCACTCCACCATCGGTATGTGCGCTGTTTTAAGCCTTATATGGTCAAACTTTCTGTTCTCGGTTGTGCTGGACTGAGGTCTGAGTGTCAGAAATTATCAAATTAGATCTAATTCAGAATACAATAGAGTTGGTTTAGTTGATTTTTAAAAGGTTGAAGATAGAAACTGATCATAAGAAATCATATGTCGAAAAAAAGGAGGAGACCTTTTTAGTTTGATGTTGGGGATCACAAGTTTTTGAAGGTGACACCCCGTCATGGGAATCGAAGGTTTGGTCATGGTAGTCACCATTCTACCTGTATTGTTGGGCCTTTGGAGTTGTTGGATCTTGTTGGTGTGGTGGCGTATCGAGTACCACTTCCCTTATAGATGAACCAGATACATGATGTTTTCCTTGTATCACAACTACGCCATTATCTTCATGATGACTCATACATCATAGATTGGAGTGATATCGATGTTGAAAAAGATGTGACCTTAGAGGAGCGACCAATAGAGATCCAGGACTGCAAGGAGAAGTTGTTGTGTGGGTTTTCTATTCCCTTATTTCGTGTCTTGTGGTGACATGGTGGCGTCAATGAGAGTACTTGAGAGCGAGAGTCAGAGATGCGTGTCTAGTACCCAGATCTGTTTTAAGTTGTGCTAAATTTTTTTCTTTGATGAATTTTTTTACCTTTTATGTGATGTTTTGCTAGACTTGTTTGGATATGGAATTAATATTCCTTTCCTATTAAATGTTGTGGTTTTGATACATCTTTCAAACAACTCAGTGTGGTTTTCCCCTGAGAAGTATCTTATGGGGTGGTTTTTCGGACCTCTCTTTTATTCAGGGTTACTTTACAATTCTCGAGGACGAGAATGTTTCGAGAGGTATCTAATGTAATGTCATAGACCGCTCTAGTCTATTACTTTTCTTAAATCTAATGTTTGATGTGTTCATGGGAGGTCAATGAAAGTTATTCCCAACATTTCTCCAAATTTATTGTTCATGAACAAAGATTACAGAATAGTAAGCTACTTCCAATAGTATGATATTTCCTTTTTCAAAAATCTTTTTCATGAATAGTGTTTCTAAAACAGTAGGATATTTCCAGTAGTAGGCTATTTTCCTTTTCCAAATATCAAGTTTATGAATAGTTTTTCTAGAATAGTTGGATATTTCCAACAGTAGCCTATTTTCCTTTTCCAAATTTCTAGTTCATGAATAATGTTTCTAGAATAATAGGTGATTCTCAGCAACATTCTATTTTCCCTTCCCAAATTTCTAGTTCATGAATAGTGTTTCAATAATAGTAGGTTATTTTCAATAGCAAGCTATTTTTCTTTGCAAAATTTCTAGTTCATGAACAGTGATTCCATAACAGTAGGATATTTTCCTTTGCCAAATTTTTATTTAATTAACTATGTTTCCAGAACAGTTGGCTATTTCCAATAGTAGGATACTTTTTTCTGAATTTATGGTTCATGGATAGTGTTTCTATAATAGTAGTCTCTTTTCAATAGCTGGCTATTTCCTTTTCCAAATTTCTAGTTCATGAATATTTTTTCTAGACCGGTGAGTATTCTAGACCAGTGAGGTTCTATAGTGTTTCCAGAACAGTGAGGTTTCCAAACTAGTGATGTTCTACAGTGTTTCTAGAGTAGTGAGGTTTCCAAAATAGTGGTACATCCAACACTTTTTCAAATTTTAATTTTGGTGTACAATGTTTCTAGCTTCATATATTTTTACCCCTTTGACGTTTCCTTTGACATAAAATGCATTTATGGCCTTTTTAATGGATTTAAGTCCAAATCAACTACCATAACTCCTATAAGGATTTTCTTAAGTCTCCAGATGCTTTTACATGGGGAAATCATGTGGTTTAATGTGATATTCTTTTAATGTAAAATCCATCGTATCTTAAATCGCTACTCCATTAAATATTCTAAAGGGAAAAGATTTATTCCTTCCCTATTCTACTTAATTGTTCCCTAGTGTGAGAGGCTCAAACCTTTCCTTTTTACCTTTGAGGCATGTGGTCGAACCTTAATCCTCATATTGTTTTCCCTTAATATTTATTCCTCCTGTATGTGCACCCCCCTATTTAGGTGTAAGAAGCAAGTGTCGATCCTTCATCGATATAAGGTATGATCTACCTATTTTCTTGTGTTTTATTCAATCTTTCTCCATGTTTTCTCCATTCCTTGCAATGGAATGTGATCTCCATGCTTTTAATAGTGTTTTCTTGGGTTTCTGAAGGTGTGGTCGTGCCACGACGTTCTCGGGTGGATGCAGTTGTCATGGGGAGTGATATCGTAATATGTTATGTGGATCGTTCGCGTATAAAGAACGTCATGAACCATTTTTTGGTAGTGGATTCATTTATTATATATTATTTTACATGAAAATATAGAGTTAGCTTGTTTTATACCACTTGGTCATAATTGAATTTATTTAATAACCATTTAACTCTGATAAATAAATTGATATCAACTGTATATTAATGAATCTTGTTTTTCTATATAGTGTGATATCTATGCTTTCTTTGTTTATCTTTTTGTTCTTTATGGAAATTTGTAAAGAACATAAAGTCTAAAAATAATTGATAATAGTTTGGTTGGATATAAAGAGGAATTTAAATGAATATTCTTCTTCTTGTTGTGGTAATTTGATGTTAATCACATTGATGCAGTAAGCATCGTTAATCAATATTTTATAGTTATGATAGCTTTTTATTTAGGTTTCCCATAGTTGTAACATACAAATAATAAATCAGTTAATTCTAGATGGATTATAGAACTAGCTATTTGATAAAAAGATAATGCCTCGTAGGGTTCTAAGTTACCGTCTTTCTTGTAAAGGCCAAGAGCCTTATGCATGGATCTGTGAGAGATCATTGTGTTTGATGGTGGGATGCCTTGTTTAAGGGCCAGGATTCCAATTGATATGATGTTTTTTTTTCATAATGCTTTTTTTGTTATGTTAGTCTAGAAGGTTATTGTGATATGTGGATGCATGGTGGCCCATTGGTTGTGGAAGCAGTTGAAGCCTAGAGTGGCGAGATGCATCAGTTTATCCATGTGGTTGTCGAGGAGGACATCAATGATGATGGAACTGGTTGGATGTGAATGTTTGGATGTTTGCTAGTTATTATTGTTTAATTATATTCCTTACTTTACCTACAGCTCAAGGTTTCATGTTTGCTTACCCTCCTTCCAAAAGGGGCGAAGACGCACGTGGTATTCCTGATGATTTCCATGTTTAGCTTCTTGAAGAAGTATGGGTCTATGCTCTTGATATAGGTGGAAAAGACTCAATGGGTAGTTAATCTACTCACTATGTTCATACCCCTTGGGTTTAGTATCTTAGAATGTTTTTCTATAATTCCTGGGAATATGGGAAAGTAATAATTTTATTAATAAATGATTGAATAAATGATGATTAACCCATAGGGTTGGAGATTTTTGGGACATAATTCTGAGGTTTCTATTTAAAGGAACAGTGGAATTTGGGTGTCATTCTAATGAAATATAAAGTGAAAATTGTTAATATTTAATTTTTGATTAATGAATTAATGAACATAATGTACAACTTATTAAAGGGGAATGAATGACTGTAATAAAGATATTTAAATTGTTGTGTGGTTATAAGATAACTTGTCTTAGAAGTGGAAATAGGGAGTCCTAGAGATGTTACCTACAGTTGAGTCTAAGACTAGGTTATTCCCATAGTGTGTTTGTGAGATATAGTAGATTCCATAATTTTTGTGTTTCTATACACTACTCCACCCCGTCAGTTAGGGAAACTGACACCCCGAGGATTCTGATCCTTGGGGGGGGGGGGGGGGGGTTCCCCAACATTTTGGTGGGAGGATGGATAGCTGACTACCCCCATTGGACCCATACTCTTCTCATTGTAGTTACTTGTGTTAGTAGTCACAATGTTTTGTTTTCCCCATATATGTGTGTAGAGGGCTGTAATGTTTTTGGTTATTCACACACATATATTCTAGATATAGTTTCTTATGGACAACTATAGGTGTAACATGTATAGGTTGTGATGTATTGAGTATTCTTACTATGTGTGTGGACTGTAATGGATTGAGGTATAATGTCCGACATATGATACACGTTATGCGAGCAGTGGCAGCAGTTGACAATTTGAGTGGCGAGATGCATCAGTTTATCAATGTAGGTGTCGGGGAGGACATAGGTGATGATGAAACATGT
This sequence comes from Viscum album, assembly GCA_963277665.1. Lineage (NCBI taxonomy): Eukaryota > Viridiplantae > Streptophyta > Magnoliopsida > Santalales > Viscaceae > Viscum > Viscum album. The sequence goes on from OY728140.1 coordinate 1,145,547,647, forward strand.
AGGATGTGATTGTTTGGATGCTTTATAGTTATTATTATTTCCTTATCTTCCTCTCTTTCCACACATCTCTGGGATACTTATTTTCTTACCCACCTTCTAAAAGGGGTGAAGGTGTGCTGGGTATGACGCGTGCTTTCCGTGTTTATCTTTCTGAGGAAGGATAGGTCTACGCTTTTGTTATAGGTAGAAAATACTATAAGGTGAGTTAATCTACTCAATGTGTTGATCTCCCTTGCGTTTAGTAACTTAGAATGTTTTTCTAGAAAGCTTGGGAATATGGGAAAGTGATAATTTTTTAACAAATGATTGAATACATGATGTTAACCCATGGAGTTAGATCTTACTGAGACACAATGCAGTGGTTTCAATTTAAAGGAACAATGGACGATGCGTGTGATTCTATTGAAATATAATGTGGAAATTATTAATAGTTAATTAATGTTTAATGAATTAATTAAGGAAAAGTGCAGCTGAAAAACGGGGAATGAATGAATGTAATCAATCTCTTTAAAGGTTTGTGTGCTTATAGGATATATAGTCTTAGAAATGGCAGTTGGGAGTCCGAGAGATTTTATCTGAAGGTGATTCTAAGACTAGGTTATGCCTAAGTGTGGTTGTGAGCTATATTATATTCTGTATTTTTTTTGTTTCTATACGGTACTCCTCCCCATCTGTTAGGGAACTTGACACCCTGAGGATTCTAAGCCCTAGGGGGGTTTTTCCCCAACATTCCAGTGGGAGGATGGATGGGTGACTACCCCCTTTGGTCCTGCCCTCTTCTATGGGATGTTAGTTATGCTGGTAGGCACAATGGTTAGTTTTCCCCATATATGTGCATAGAGGGTTGTAATTTCTTGTGGTTATTCACACACTTATATTCAGGATATAGTTTCATATGGACTATTATAGGTGTAAAATGTATAGGTTGTGAAGGATTGATGATCATTACTTATTGTGGGGGATGTAATAGCTTGAGGTATAATGCCCGGCGTATGATACAGGTTATGATATTTGTGGTAGCATTTAACCCCTAGAGTGGTTAGATGCATCAGTTTATCCATGTGGGTATCAGGGAGCACATCGGTGATGATGGAACAGGTTGGATGTGAATGTTTGGATGCTTGCTATTTATTATTGGGTCTTTATCTTCCTTACATTCCAAATAGCTCAAGGTTGTTGGTTTTCTTACCCTACTTCCAAAAGGGGAAAAAATACATGGGGTATTCCATGTTCTTTCCATGTTTATATTCCTGAGGGAGGATGGGTCTGCGCCCTTGGTATAGGCGTAAAATACTCGATGGGTAGTTCATCTACTCACCGTGTTGAGATCCCTTGTGTTTAGTAACTCATAATGATTTTCAAGAATGGTTGGGAATATGGGAATGTAATAATGTTTTTAATAAATGATTGAATAAATGATGTTATCCCATGGGATTGGAGCTTACTGGGACACAATGTCGAGGTTTCAATTAAAAGGAATACAAGACTTTAGGTGTGATTCTAATGAAATATAATGTGGTAATTGGTTAATAGTTAATTAATTTTTAATAAATTAATGAATGTAATGTGCATCTGATAAAATTGGAATAAATGAATGTAATCAATCGCTTTAAATGGTTGCGTGTATATTGGATACCTAGTCTTAGATGTGGCAGTCAGGAGTCCGAGAGATGTTAGTTTCATTTGAGTCTAAGACTAGGTTATGCCCATAGTGTGGTTATGAGATATAGTATATTTTTTAGTGTTTGTCTTTCTATATTCTCCTCCACCCCGTCAATTAGGTAAACTGACACCTCGGGGATTCTGAGCCCTGGGGGTGTTTTCTCCAACATTCTGGTGGGAGGATGGATGGATTAATAACCCCTTTGGACCCACTCTCTTATCTTGGTAGTCAACTATGCTAGTAGGAACTGTGGTTAGTTTTCCCCATATATGTATGTACAGGGATATAATGGCTTGTGGTTATTCCCACACATATATTCTAGATATAGATTCTTATGGACTATTATAGGTGTAATTTGTATAGGCTCTGATGTCTTGAGGATCTTTACTCGTTGTGTGGGTTGTAATGGATTGAGGTATAATTTCTGACGTATGATACACATTATGAGGGCTATGGTGGATCTCGAAAACTAACTATTTAGTTTTCTTACATGGATTTGGTGGTTTTCTTGAATGAGGTCCATGTTGTGGTGCTTCTTCCATGTGTCTGCGGGTAAGACTTTTTGAAGAGAGATGCTTATGATATGTGACGTTGGGGAAAAGCAGCAAACCAGAGGGGAAGTGGTAGTGGGGTACCCTTGATATTATTTATTATATTATATATTCATGTATGTGATACTTGGTGAGAGTATCCATGGTGTTTCTAAGAACATAGTATACCTTTTTAGGTAATAAGTTAGTTTCATTTGTTGTTCACTATGCTTTTGCATGTTCTCTTTACTTTTTCATGAGAGTCTCTAGGGAGGACCCTACTAAGTATACTATTATACTGACCCTATATATATATATACTATTTTATAGGTTGCATGGAGCATGTTGGTGATCAGGATGGTTACTACTAGCTATGGGTTGTAGGATCAGTTTGGGATCTTTTCTTGCTGCCATTTTTACCTTGTTTTGTTACTTGATGTTTTCCCATTTAGTTGTAGTAGTTTTGTATGTCATTAAATATGTGAACTTGGGTTTTTATTTTATATTATTGTCTGAGTTGGAGTTGGTTGGTGTCTGTCTTATTTCTCTTTTTCTCATGTTTTCTCTTGTAATGCATCTCATTTTTCTGTTTACTATACCCTCCGTGATAGTCGCCATATCAAGGCCTACTTGACGCAGGACTCGTGTTCATTATCTCAATTCTCACATTGCCAGCCTAGGATGCGTACACATTTTAGGGATGGTTCATGAAAGTACATGTATGAAATAATATAATAAATGAGATAATAATAATAATAAAATAATAAAATGTTTATAAATCATGTGAATAATAAAAAAATTGTTATCCCAGGTTTTGGAGGACATATAATGTGAGCTGGGACACTATGTAAAGTGATTCATAGAATAATTTCCTTTCATTGAATTATATCTTTTCTTCAGTAACTATATTATTCTAGGATTATGTGAATTATACACTAAATGTTTTTTCTATTATATATAAAAAATTAGGATTATTTATTTTTTTCTCACAAACTCACTTTATATAATATTACTACACAAGTTATGATCTTTGTAAGGGTTATCTTCCAATCTCAATTGGAAATCCATATTATTAATAACTGAATTTCTATTTGGGAAACTTTTATGTAATTTCTCTTCAAAAATTCATTTATTTTCTTCTCCAATGATTATTATTTATATTAACATGCCTTATTTCCATTTCACCTCCTGTTGTCTATGTTGATTGAAATTTCTTCATTATGCAGAGCCATATTTATCTCATCTTTTTAGTTGAGAATCATTCTCATCAATTTCGATATTCATTATATTGTTTAATAAATCTCTTAATATATATTTATATTATTGGTTTAGTTCATTTTCAATTTATTTTGACTATATTTGAAAATTTTATAAATCATTCTCATTTTAATTCATTCTACATGGTTCATTTTTTTTGAATTGGTATTTCCTTAAAAAAGTGTGAAAGGAATCATTTTCAATATTTTTTTTTTGTTTTATTATTCCCACTATTTTGTTCATTTTTCTCAATGAAAATTCTTTTCTATATTTTCATGATTCTATGATGTAACTTTTCTTCGTATTTTTTATAAAATAATTTCCTTTAAAAAAATATTATAAATAATCTAAAGTGTTTTATTTTAAAAAATTAATTTAAATATTTTTAAGAGTTTCACTCAATATTATATCGAAATTTTTCAATGAATTTTATGTCTCATATTTTTATTGATGTTTATAAATCTTATACTACTTAATTTAAAATTCCCCTAAATAAGTAATTAGTTACCCCATTATTTTAAAAACATTTTTATGGGTAGACATAAAATTATTATCTTTATGGGTTCATATATAATTGTTTTAGGATTTTGATTATTAAATAAAATATATCATGAATTTTATTCTTGTATTGGTTCTTTTTAATAATATATGATGAATGGTGAGACTATTATTTATCCCTGAAATACATTTTTTAATGATTTATTCTTTATAGAATACATATAGAATGAAAATTAATGTTTTATTTCATTTTAATGAGGATTGTAAGGGTGATTGGAAGAGTGATTATAAATATGGTTTTCCAAGATTCCCTATTGGTTTTTATTTTCTTATTTATAGGCTTCAAAAAGAATTAATTTTAAAAAATTTAAAAAATAATTTAAATAATGCTAACATTTTTATGTTTATTCCAATTTTATGGTTTTTTATTGGAATGAAATTTTGTGATCTTTTAAGGGATAAAAGATTGTTCTCTAAAAAATGTTTTTCCTTATATTATCATGTTTTCCATAAAAAACTTCTTGATGGACATATTGTATTTTTTCATTATTGTGAGTTTGTTTTTTGGAATTATATGATCCAATAAGTTTAATTTTTTAGTTTATAAATTTTTATATTATATCAAATTTTATTATTTAATGGATAAATTTGTTCATTGGTTTTCACATATTTCAATGGCCTAACATTGTTTTTATTTATTTTATACCCATTAATTATATTTATGTTATCATTATATATTATCAAAAAAATATGTGTTAATGAATATTTGAAATGATTATGAATTCAAGTTATAGGTATGTGGTTTTATCCTTGAATGTAGTAGGTGTACCATTCAAACACTTCATTTTAATGAAAAAAAATCTCCATTTGGTTGGAAGAGTATAGGATTTATTATGTGTAGGATTTTTATATTTCTATAAAACTATAAACCAAATTTATTATAGGTATATATGTGAATAAATATTTTGTAAAAACATATTAATATAGGGTGGTTATTTTTTAGTTGTTATAAAGGCCCTGCTTGAGCTATGGGTTTAAATGTACTAAAATAATTTCATTCCTCTTATCGGGTGGGAATCAATTAAATGTTTTATAGGGATGAAACTCAATAGGGTGGATGATTATATTTTATTTCTACCTATGTATCTTTTTCATGAGACAATTCACCTTAGTAGAGTGCTAGTCAGATGATTCTAGGGTGATTTCTTCAAAGATGTGGTGTAACACCCCATCTTAAAAAATGAGCCATCTGCTCACACTTGGGAAACCACAAGTATGATTGAACATATATATGACTATCTATATTACATTAAATGAAGACAATATTTCATTAGAATATATTCTATTTACCTTTTAGGTTTAATTATTTAGATAGTTTGAAAGAATATTAATTTATAAGTCCTATGTATTATTCAAATAATGATCCTTTTCCACTATATTTGGAAATTTCTAATTCATAACAACTGTTCAAAATCTCCAAAAAATTATCCATTTGAAATAATATTTAAGAAATATCACATGTATTACAATTATTCATAACCTGAGGAAATGTAAACAACTGAAAAGGGTGTGCTAATTTTCATAATTAGTTTAAATATATGTGATGTAAATAAATGATCATGAGTGTGAATAAGATTATAATATCGGTTTAATAAAGATACAGAAGAAAATAATATCCAATAAATCATAGATCATAAAATATGATTCATGGAACAAAATATGTAATGACATAAGAGATGAATCAAGATAATGTGGAAACATTAGTTAATAAACTTGATCCACGAGAGCTTAAAATTTACACTGGATTAATCATAATATCATGAAACCAAAATAATAATATGGCATTATTATATTTTGGGATATCAAATAAATACAATAATTATGTTTGTGAAAATATCTATGAACTTTAACCATTTAGTTTTTCATTATATATAAGAAGGATAACTTTGTAGTTTTTGATAATATCTATTAAGACTCAACCTTTAGTTTTTGATCATATTCAAGAAGCCTCAAGCAATATTATCTCATGATATAAAAACATTAACTAATTAATTTTAGGGAAATATAGTACCCCACCGCTTATTATCCATATATATGAGTAACACTGAGAATAAATTCATTCATTATATCCCGAAAGAAAAATTAGAATAAATGGATTTTATATCCTTATTAAATGCGTTCATGTAAGTAAAATATTAATAATTACATCAATAATCATAACATGAATTTTCTATTGAAAATAATCAGCTAGCCAAATATATAGAATATATTTTTAGGTACACATCCTTTGTGATAATATATCAAATGGTATTTACAATATATCTATAAAGTTTATATGATAATGTCAATAATTTCCTTAATCAATCGATTATGGAATCATGGTGAACACCCATCAATCATGGAAAGGAAATATATGCTATTTTTAGATGAATGTAATTGGAATAAATATTATGGATATATGTCAAAGATGACTATGAAATAAAAATTTAGTGATAGATCATTTCCCTTATAAATATTTGAAACCCCACATTTATGAAAACATAGTTAAGGAATCAACGAGTAGACAATGAAAGATTTTAGAAGAATAGTGTAATTTTAATTTGAGATAGATTAAGAAAATAAACCTTTTTCTTGGAAAACCATTTTAAATAAAACTCATATAATAATATTAAAATAAATATATTATAAAATAATGAATCATGGGAAAATTTCTTCAATATGATGTTAAATTCATTCTTATGAAAACGTTTAAAAAATATATGTCTTTTTTTATTTAACAAAAAAATTTCTTAGAGACAAATTCATTATTTTATCTTGAAGATTCATTTCATTAATTGTTGGAAATAAAAAAATTTATATATCCAAACATTACATTTTAATAAATCACATATAATTTGGTCTTTTAAAATTAAATAGATAAATCTAATATAGAGAATTTTTCGAGAGAAAGATAAGAATTATATCCATGATATGTTAAACATTTAAATATTTTGAAAATAAATTTATAAAAAACAGAAATTTAAAATAGGTAAAAAAAATTTCTATTGGAAAATTTCTGATGGTAAGTATGAGGGTAACATAAATTAATACATATTTGAGTTCCGAAAAAAGGATTAAAATAATGAAAACAAAGAAAATATTGTTATTGAACAAAAATCATATTTAAAAAAATGATAATTATTAGTAATAATAATATATTTTTTTGTGGGGGGATTCAATAATGAGAATGATTTGAATTTGAAGATTCATTTTACCCATAATTGAATACAAGTTACCATGAAATAAAATCTTATGTTGGAAGATAATAATATTTAAAGAAACATATTTGATAAGAAACATTATAACTCAATAAGAGGAGTTGAGATTAAAAAACCCTTTAATCTTTGGTATCTTTTGAATTAAAATAAATTTAAATATGGAATATGAAATGGATATTCAAGACTCATTAATTACATGATTGTGGTAAAATATATCCCTTATTTCATAATCAAAACAGATCAAATAAATGACATTGTTCAATATCAAACATGTCACATGGATTTAAAAATGAGACAAAGAACCCCTTTCTTTATATTATTTCTTACATGAATATATTATTGCATACTGCATAATAATAGTTAATATCTTAACCACCTATAAAACATCATTATTCATATCTATAACTATCTATAATTTTTTCTATTTTCTACATGTATACCAGTTCATTGTAATCTATTTTCATTATCAGGTGTGAGTCATATTGATCATTTTGAAATAATTTTGTAATAATAGTGTTATTCATCATTATTATCCCATATTTACTCATTTACATATTATTCAATATATAATAATATTTTTTTAAATTATTCCTTATGTCTCATTTTATTTAGAGAAAGACGTGGATTTGGTTTGTCAAAAATGAAATTAAGATGAACTAATTCCGGTGCATTTAATAATAAAAAGGTGATATATAAATAAATATATTAAATTTTAATAACCCATTTATATAATAAATAGATTATATTAGTTAGATTATTATTATATGACATTACCATTATATTTACTTCCTTAATCATTCATGGTTTAAACATTATAACATCATTCACATATGTAGTAATAACCGATCCAAACAAGAGTTTGTTATATTGATTTTACAAGTAATGAAGTGTTTTAATATGATTTTAATAAAACATTAATAAATTAATAACATTCCATAAATATCATATATCTTCATTTTATTCATTCTTATAACTATGCGTGAAGGGTGGTGATGACAAAAAATTCCTCATTCCTTGAGGTGGTTGTCTTCCATATGCATGATTAACGATTCCATTACTAAATGGATGATAGGTAATGAAGGAATATGATAAATTATCTTTTAATAGTTATAATTGAGAAATATTAAACATATTAACATATAAAATATTTCCATATTACCAGCAATTAAAGGTGATTTTAAAAAATGAATAATATTATTTCATCCTGGAGGTAGTTTGCATGTACACCCGATCAAAGTTATTTTGTTTTTCTAAGTTTATAGAAATGATTTCATAATGGGCTTTATATTAATATAGTTTTATTAAAGTATATTAATAATATTTTTTCTTCAAATTATGGTTCCTATAATAAATTTTTAATTGGAATATTATAACGAAAAGAATAAGGATTAAGAAATACTTACATTGAGAACATGAGATTTCTCATAGAAATATTTCTAGAAATAGATGACATAGGATATCTAATTGGGACCATCATCTTATGAAATTTATATAGGATTATAGGATGAGAATAATTTTATTTTTTATGTTGAAATTCAATGTTATGGGTGTGTCGTGAAGGGGTATAAGTGTTTCCCTTTCAAATATGAAGAAAATAATTTTTTTTAAACATCCATTATTTTCTAAAAATGTAATGACATTAATAAAGGCTCAAAATCTCTTAATGTGAGAAATAATTGAATTCGGAGTTAGAAAAGGTTGAAAATTTATCCACCTATAATTTTAACACATGTTTTATACATTTTATTTCAGAATTATCACTGTAATTAAATTTAATATTAATAATATTAATTTTGATACCTAAAAATAAAATAATAATTTTTATATAATTTAAACCTAATGATTCCAAATATGGAATCTATTATACAAAATAAAAATTAAAAAGGATATAAAATTTTAATATTAATAATACAAAACATAATGTGTAAACCATGTTTTTATAAAAAGTGTATTTTTAATGTTAAAATGTATGTGTGGTATAAATTTATCTTGTTTCATTTATTTTAATTATATACATTAGTTACTTATACAAAAATAAATGATATATTATTGGAAAATATTACTTACGTTTATAAAATGATAAACATATGTACTATAAGATCATAATAGTATTTAAAATTTTAAATTATTACTCATTAAATAAATCCTCAATAAATTATATAGTTTTAAAAACTTATAGGTATTTATTATATAACGATAAATTCAGAAAATATAATAGTTTGGTAAAAACTATATTTTTTCACAATTAACCCAAAGATAATCTACTTTAAACAAATTTGAAAAATTAATCTTAATATAAAACAAAAAAATATAAATTTTAAAATGAATTTCATTTCATTAACTTGAAATTATAAAATTAATAAATTTATCATTGTAATATAAAATCAAAAAAATATTTTCTATAGAAATTTAAATATTCTTTTTCTTTAAAAGATAAAATATAAAAATTTTAAAATATATTTGATAAACAATTCTACAGTAATAATCTCCTTATTATATGATCCTGATTTCTAGTTACATATCCCCTCAATATCTCTTTAATGGATATAGTCATAAGGTATTATTTGGTGGGAGTCCTGAGTGGTGCTTCCATTAACATGGATCTTGTTGAAATTTCCATGACCATGAATTTATCTCATATATGATTCTGATAATATTATAATTATTATAATTTCAATTATGATTACTTTAAGGAAACTCCAGTTGAAGTTACCACTTTTCCATGATTGGATAAATGATCTTCTTATTGGACACCTTTTTTAATAAATTATATTTCATTTTTTATATATTATATAATATGGTTTCATTATTTTATAGCAATAGATTTAACAAAAGTAATTATGGTAAAATTTAATTTTAACACATCCTGGTTTTCATTACATCAGTGTCTTATGTAGAATAAGAAACTAATATAATATATATTTAATGAAAAAATATTGTAAAATTTTGGGTTGTTACAATATGACCTCATGTGGGCATCCATGTATTCCTGTGTCCATAAATTATAAGAGAAAGTTGATGGTGAACAATGGGGAGACTATAATCTCAATATCATGTCTTAAAATATAAATAAATTACCAAATAATATATGAACACTCAATAATAGTGTATATACCTATAATTACAACTAAATGAAACCGAGAATAAAATAACATAAACATATGCTATAAAAATGAATATTCCAATCCAATATATCATATAATTAAAATATTACTTACTCAGATGATAAAAAATAACATAAAAGAAAGAAAAAAAATAGATATAACAAAATATACACTATAATCCTTTAGTCAAACCTCAACCTTATCTTTGACCCGATTGAGGTGTTCCGGCATAATCCTCATTTCAACCTGTGCTAAAAAAATCAAATTAGACAAAAGGATTCTACATCTATTAGGTTTATTGTGAAAGGTTTGAGAAACAAATTTCACTAGGGTTCCACCAATGGGTACCCTAACATATTCCATGATACTTCAAAGAATATATTATAAAAATAAATAATGTAAGATCACAGATTGTAAATAATTATATGTTAATCCCCTACCTAGGACAAATGACCAATGTCCCAGTTAGAGTGTCAAAACAACTTGTGTGCATATCCTCATTCACAAGAGTCTATAGATATACAGTAAGGATATAAGGTGCTTCCATGGAGATACAATATTATCATATTATAACCATTACTAATGAGTAAATAATTAAAAAATATATATAATTGATAATAAGAGTATACAGAATCTAAAAAAAATGTATATACTATAATAATGAAAATATTGTCATATAATCAAATATCCTAATGATTTCCCAGTGTTATAATCACTTATGAAAATAAAGAAAATAAAAAATTTAATGATGTCATAAAAAATCTCCATGACACATTTCATATCAATATCTAAGATATTCAGGTCAATCATACAACACTAGGCCTCTTCTCTACCTATACCTGCAATCAAGTGGTATGCATGGGAACCTACATTTTAGGGCTACACATGTAGGGTGTGTGTAAAAATCAATAGGCCACCCCCAATAGTGTACCTAATATAATTCATAAACAAAATTCTTGAACCATTTTATATGATCTGAGTAATAAATGATGCATGAGAGGTAAACATAATAACTACAATCGACCCTTAGATTATATGGTGAAAACTCAGGTTGACCATATATTCTCTATCTAGTATTGGATGTATCTAAGCCTGTAACATGACAATATAGTGGGAAAATTTTTTTTTGGGAATAATTTCTTCTCATTTACAACTAAGTAGGAATGGATCCCCTAATAAGAATCACATTTCTCATAATCATTAAGGTTATATAGGCCTTCCAAAAATCACAAACATCATTTAATCATTGAGTGGGTAGAGACTTCCTAATAAATATATCATATCATAATTGGGAGATAAGCACCTATTGTATAATTTTATCATATAATCATCATGGTAAAAGTTTCTACCATGAAAACATATCATGTATTTACTAAGGGAATAAATGCTCACCCAAAAATCATATCACATTTGGGGTAATAACACCCATCTTTAAAATAATATATATATATATAATCATTGGGGAATGAGTGACTGACCTAAAATCATATCACATCATGGGAGAATAGCGCCCCTACTTGTAATCAAGAATTATATATATAATGTTCTCCCATGGGGATGTATCCCACCTTGGGATGGTTACCAATCAATCCTTACACAAGGGGAATATCCCACCCTAGAGACTAATAACCCATATAGCTGGGAGAATACCCTCTCCTTAAAAACTAATATATCATAGACTTGGGTTGGATAATCACCCAAAACTAGTTATCATTCCATATGCTACCTCTTATGTGCATATATAATACTTTTCACTATATATGTAACAATCTAAAATTGCACAATCCTCCCTGTATTAAACCTATTTATAGTCAACACAAGGCCACAAAATTCTATCTATCCCCCAAAGTCATATTAATTCCTACACACCCAATTCGGTACCTCTCACCATTTTCCTAACCTAGGGCCTCAAAACTATCACTCATAGGGAATAACATCACTTAACACAACCATGCTCACATCTTGGTAGAATCAATCATACTAGAAATTGCATATGAATCAAACACAAGGGTGTTCAGTAATGATTACCTCCCTCGTAATGATAAATTGGGTAAACCCTCTCATTAATCCTATGCACCAATATTTTCCATAGTATCCCCAATAAAACGCACACAGCTCCTATATTTAAGAGACTCTAACAAATCTCATATTTCCACCCAACTTACCCCTAGGATGATGGTATCAGTCACCCCCTCTAACTCGTGGAGGTCCAAAGGCCAAATCTCAAGGTCCCCTATGTTAATCCATTGTTTTTATACACCTTCAAGATTCATGTATCTTATGTAATAAATTTATTATAAATCACATATCCATAAAAATCCAGGGAATTGAGCTAGTGTTTAAGGGCCCATGTGGCCCAAGTGTAACACCCCATGATTTTACTATTAATATAACATTAAAAAATGATGTGTTCAATATGTTATTTCACATGCAATTCCAAACTAAAAAAAGTAAATACATTTTATTGGAATAAAATATTTCAATAAGAGGTAAAAATTAATATATTATGGGAATAAAATATAAAATATCATAAAAAACTATTATAATAATAAAATAAAAAATATACTTAAATACTATGAATATAAAATCTATATCCCCATTTTTTCTATAGATATATTTACCATGATAAAAAATTTTGAAAGAAATTTGAATATTATAAATAAAGTAGAAATGTTGAGAGGGAAGTAAATGAATAGGATGAATGATATTAGTAATTTATGTAATACTAAATATAGGAATGAAATTATATATATATATATATATTAGAAATAAATTAATTAGATATATGGTTATTGAATATATGGTTGTTGAAAATATAGTCATTCGATATTTGGATGTTATGTATTCATGTATAAAATAGATATATTAATGTTTTCTAATTTAAAAAAAATTAAAATAATATAAATCATAAATAATAAATACTAAAATAGAAAAAATAATATATAATTTCAATATTTTATTATATATCATTATCTATTACACATTATTATAATTATTATTATTTAATAAGGAGTTAATGTATTTATAAAATTAAAATAATATTTTAATATCAATTATTGAAAAAATTAGATTATAATAAGATTAATAATTAATTTTAATGGGACATAATAAAAATAATTTAACTTAAAAGGGGGTTATTTTCTATAATTTTATTAAGTGGTGCATATTTTTATCTTAATAAATTAAATTGATAATTATTAAATGATAAATATAATATAATGGTTCAATTTATAAAAAATACTAACACTTATTCAATTATTAATTGATATAAAATTACATATAGAAATTTAATTTTTAAGAACTCGTTTTTCTTTAAAAACACATATTTATATATATTTTAGGATCTCATTTAAAATTATAATATTTAATATTTATAAATTAAATTTTATTAAATAGAGACAAAATTTATAATTAATTAATAAAATTTTATAAATTAGTATAATTTAATTTTTCACATAAAAAGAATATTCTGAATTAAAAAAATTGAGTCCTCATGGTTAAGGTAAAATATGGTAAAGGGGTTTTAATAAGTGGTAAATACATAAAACATCTTCAGAATTATCTCTAAATTTATTAGATGACTTTATTCAGGGAACATGATAATTATTATCCACTTTTTTCAGCTCTCAATTATATAATGACAACATTACACCTTAGAGAAAGATTATATGCAGAAAAAACCAGAAAACACAATTATAAACGGACCCCTCCACTAAACCTCAAAACCCACTCTTTTAATTAACTAATATCTTTAAAAAATATACATTTTTCCAACCATAAATACTTAAATGAGTTTTTTAATCCTATAGTTTCACTAAGGAACCATGATTCTTTCATTCTAAATGAACTCGTATCTAAAAGGAGAGAATTCAACAAAGTATGTACCTAGATATTCACAATATATTTTATTCTCATTTTCATCTATAATATTTATAAATATCCCATTATATTTTAATAATGTTATGTTAAAATCATTATTATTTTGATTAAATGATATTTTAAATATATAACTCTCTATTTTCCCTCATTTTTTACTATAACAAGTTCATGTTTGGGTTGGTTAAACCACCTACCTAAATGTTGTTATGTTATTTACATCATTTAAAACCAGAATCAGTATCATAACATTAATAATATAAATATATTATATTAAATTGTAATTTATGTAATGGTCATGGTTCTATAAGGGTAATACTAAAATGAATTATCAACATAAAGTAACTTGTTTTTATCAGAAAATTACCTAAAACATGATTTTCATGGAATCTATTCTTGTGATACATACTCATACATTCAATCAAGTTAACATGGGAAAAAATAAATAAATGAAAAAAATAATACTGTACCATTAATAATCTATTAAGAATGAAATTTGTTTTAAAAAATGAGTATCGACACCACAATTGTGAAACATGTATGAAACAATCAAAATTACAAATATGTGATGTTAAAAATAAACAATAATTGACAAATATATGGGTAATAAATGAATATTAAATAATAGTATTAAAGTAAATATATATTAATAAGTTTATTAAATAACTGATTAATGTAGTTGTTTTTATTATACATTAGGATAAATTTTGTTTGAGGATGTTGGGTGTAAAGGTACTTGTTTATTTACTAAACCCACTTGGAAATTGATATTTTCTATGAATACATTTTCAATTGTATATATTTTATGTGATTAATACCTAAAACCATTATATTTTCATATAATATAATTATTCTTTAGTTTTACTTGTATTCTTACAAATTTACCTTCCATTGGAACACAATTCAACAAAAATAATGCACTTAAATGGGACCAACCTTATCACATACATTCTGTTAGGAATCATTCTCCTCTATGTCCATATTCAATGTATTTCAATATGGATGTACTTATTTATACATTTATGATATATTAAGGTAATTTTCTATTAACATTGACTATATTCAGATAATTTTGAATATATTTTTTAAATGTTTACCTGGTGATCCATTTTCTATTGATTAGATTTCATTTATAAAAGTTTGATATCAATCATTATTTTTAATGATTTCTATATGCACAAATTTTCCCAAAATTATATCTATTTTCTTGGTGAATATTTCTCCTATGATCTCAGGTTTTTAAAAAATAAATCCTATTCTTGTTGTGCAATATCACTCGATTCATGTTCACTAATTGGTGTCGAACTTGAGATCACTATTTGGCATCAATCACGCCTCTCCATATACCAAATGTTGTCAACTAGTAGTATGTGTTTAATTTAATATATTTGAGATACTATACCCATATATCATATTAAAAAAAAGTATTAATAAAAAATAATACTAATATATCAACATAAATAACAATATAAGAACATAACGGAAAGTTCTACTATAAAATGAAAAACCCATGTAATCTTAAAATAAATATTATACAAGTCAAAAATTCACCTTGTTGTAAAACATATCAAAAAATTTCCCAAGAAGAACAAAATAAAATAAATAAATAAATCCAAAAGATCATACTGGATCCTATATCATTCTCAATATTCTATGCTCACACCTAGAAATCCAAATCACAAATCAGTCATAAGGTATTTCCCTTATCTAACCCTACAACAATAATGCCTTTAAGGGAAAAAATGGTCGCCCAAGAAAGCTGTCAGTCAAACTTAGTAGGTCATCACCAATGACCTATAAAAATATATCCAATCTGAGTAAGTACGAGCCAATGTGAAAAATATATTTATATGTTTATAACTAGATAATAAAGTAATTAATTAAAATTATTTTATCCTCAGGATCTATAATGACTCCAAATACCATTTATACCTAAATCATCTAGTATCGAATGTCTCTAAATAGTATGCATCCATCAGGGGGAAATATACCTATAATTATGATTAGAATACATTAAAGATAAAATTACCTATGAGATAAACAAAGTAATACCTTGGGAAATAAACACATATAAGATAAATAGTCACACCAATGGAAATATAACCATCTCAAAACAATAGTAACACTCTACAAAATATTCATATCACCGAATGATAGTCACCAGTGGGGAAATATACTCATCTAATAACAATAATCACACCTATAGGAGAGAAATCTTTGAAACATTAAATGATATATCATATCGAAACACTGAATCTATAACCATTTACTATTAATAAAAACATTTAATTATATATCATCTCCCCATGTTAATAGTATTTCAAGAAAAATACCAATTCCATTAAAACATGTCCCTACCAAAACACCAACCCATTTATTCCAATTATACAAAAATTTAATTAATCATCATACCATCCTTTTAAATTTCAAATATCATTATTCTCTATTTCATAAATAAATATATCAATTTATAATTCATGTTAGATTTTCAGTTTTATCCCACAGGCTATCATATTCCATGAAAAAATCCATTTTATGGCATCCCCATCGGCTTCCTTACAAATTAAATATCATAGAAGACTCAAGTGGTTGAATCATATCATAATCACCATGATTTTATTTTATATATGTCAATTATTAGTCAAACACATGGTTAGTTAGAGTAACCACACAATAAAAATCCTAATAAATGTAATAAAAAATCCAACATAATTAATTTACCACCAACCTCAAACGTGTTTGAGATGAAGGGTTCGCTCATTAATTTAAGTATCTATGATCCCATTTCAATTACATAAATTAATAAAAAAAAATAATATATATAAAAACATAAATAAAAATTTATGTATAGGTGTAAAGTCCCTATTATAGAGTTCTTATAAAGAGAAAACATGAAAAACAAGAGGATAAATCATAAATGGGATTCTTACCATTCATCCCCAGGGTCAAACATTATTATATTTATTAATATTGGCCCTTATAATCTTAGGAATAAAAAATGACTTATATGAGTTGTAATTCAAGATTCTAAGATAAGGGAGGAAAATGACAGTTTTTAGTTGAGTTTTGAGTTAAATCCGAAATTTTTGGATATAATTATTCTCATCTCACGGTTTTTCCACAAGGTTTGGTAAATAATGTTTCAATTGTGTAAACAAAATTATTCAAGACACAACACCTCTCATGGTTTGGCACTATGTTTTAACAAACTGTGTTCCTATTGTGTGAAATGGACCTAAAATATAGTAGTTGGTTTTGCACGATTATTTAGAGCCTTTCGCATGGTTTTAAAAATTGTGTGCCTTCCTATACCCCTTAATATGGTTATCATTAACCACTTATTGGACTTCATCCACATACTAAAACTCTAGATTTCATAATTTTATCCCTCTTACTCCTAAAATTATCTTGGGGCCATCCCAACTTCTGTAACCATTTCCATCACACTTAAAACCAGAAATGTTGGGGTGTATGGAAAGATTAAAATATTATTATACCTTAATTAAAACATGGGGTTTTATAACATCCCCACCTTAGTGAATATAATCGTTAAGATACAATCAATAATGAATAATAAAGCTATATAACCTCCCCATATTACATTATTTCATCCTTGATCATCACTCTAGAATATCATGGAGACCTTCTAGTGAACAATATCAGCTACTGAGTTTTAATGTCTGATTCTCATAATCATGTCCCATCATTGTTATGGACATGTTGTTGCTAAATTTGTAGCAAATTAATAGACTAACCATTTAGATTTATTTTACTATAATAAATGTTTAAAACTAGACACTCCACAAATAATTTTATAGCTATAATCTCATCCTATTACTGACAACCCCACAAACATTGTCATGCTTATAACCAAGAGTCACAACACCAACTTCCCTATCTTCCTTCAGCAATGATGTCCCATCCAACACCTACATTATGTTTAGTCAAATGGTTCACCCCCTAAATCATGAGATGAAATTTTTCACCCCATAAATCACATGATGAATAACACTATTATCAAATTAAGTCTACATATGACTATAGAATACTCAAGTTAGAATCCATCCATATTTTGATCAACATTACATGCCCTAAATCCGACTTTACAATACTCAACCCAACCACTTATAAACCTCTAGGATATATCATACATAGTGGAGGATGACACTAATCCATGTATTCCCCCCCCCCAAAACAACTAAAACCTAGGGGATATGATCTCTGAATGTATTTAAAACACAAACCATCCATTTAGAATATCAATTGGTCAATGGATAAAATTGAATTCTGAAACACTGTTATATACCTACCATCTTTTTCACCACTCAAAAAAAATCAAATCATTTATATTTGATGAATCATCATAGTCACCATACCCCTGTGTACGAATCAAATTTCATGCCTCCCACGATTCATGGTCGTACTAATAGTGAATCCCCACCGACTCCAAAGCTCAAAACCTCATCATCGAACTCAATGTGGTGCTGAGTATTTTAGACAACTCCACCATGATGCACCACTTCTTGTAGAATTCCTGAACTCCCAAAATATAATCACCACTCCACATTGGTTGGTTCCAACCATATAAACTAGTCCATTTTTAAAGGTAATATTGTCACCAAAACCCAAAGTATCACTTCTGAGACTGCATTTACCATAAGGCCCTTTACTTTATTAATGATAATATTTTACTTCTTATCACCAAAGTCCCACTATAAGGACCCGACCTTAAACATTACATAGTCTTTAATTAAATGAATAATTCACATTAAGGATATTATCAGGTTTAGAGATTTAAAGAATTAGGCCATAACTGTTACATATCAACTTGAAAATTACATGTAGACACTACTACTTAGTATCCATTTTAAAAAAAATATAAACTCTTAAATAGAAACATGTCCAGTTCCATGTTTTAGACAGCTTGACTTTTCCTTGATCCCATACTTGACCCTATTAATCTTTAATTCCTGTGGAAAACATTTCAAAAACATGGGATGAGCATAAAAATCATAGTAAGGGTTATAAAATTAGAAAAGTAAACATTAACCCATAAATAAATACAAATCAACGAAACCAATACTTTTCAATCATAACATACCTCATGAAATCAAAAGATTTATGAATAACATACAAAAATCATATATCATAAACGTAACTTATGGCATTCATAACATACTTACATTATACATATCAAATCTATATAGGGAGTCACAGTTGTAATAACCATCAAAGTATATGTCCTAAATCTCTTAGGATAAATAGTAATGTTTACCTCTGTCATGTTACCCAAGGCATTTGAGAGCTATCTCAGGCTCACCCGCCCTAGGTTTATCACAGAACCACCCGTATATGTAAACAATGCCCAATAACCATAACATATTCATAACAAAAAACACAAGAATAACGAAAAGATAACATTTCCACGTTCCAATAACAATATATCAAATCAAGATATTGAAATAAACAATGATTTATCAAATCATTTTCAAAACCATTTAAAACATTTAATAAAGATATTTTTGAATCAATGTTTTCCAAACCACTTTGATGATTTTAAATGAATTATCATTTCAAAACATTAATGCCCATATACATAAATCCTAAAAACCATTTTGAAAACATGGACATTAATGAAAAATATATAGAATATTGAATCTTTAAAACATTTAAAACAATATTTTAGTTGAAGAGTTTTTAACAAAAAGATAGATTCTTGAATACAAATAATTGAGGAATGACATTTAATAAAAACATTATGATATCATGAGAATAAAGGATTCATGATATAATATGTCAATGGACATTATATACACCACATCAGAGTGAATTGGTGCATAACAACAATATAGCCTAAATGGAATGTAAATTGAGACGAAATATTTTATAAAAATTTTATCCTTAGATTAAGGATAAATAAATTACATAATAATGTGTGAAAAATAAAAATACACTCAATATAAGTGTATATTAAATGTGAAACAATCAGAGGTTATTCACACATATTTATAGAATTACATAATCAAGTAGTAGACGTTTAACCCAAAAAATTGAAATTTGGGGAAGAAGATCCCTTAAAGAAATTTGACAGCCTAACGACGTCACATTAAATTTATGAAAATGAATTGAAGAAAGGGAAATGGGTATCTCATCACATGGACATAAAATTTACATCAATAAGGATATAGAAGAACGTATCCAAACATAAGAATATATATATTAAAATACATAAAAAAAGATGTCTTTTAAAAAAATGAGGGAGAAAGGTTCCCTTATTGATTTGGTAACTTAAAAAAACATACACACCATGAAAGTCAGATCATACAATGAAGATGTAAATACCCCAAAATTTAAGTATATTACACAATTAATACAATAATGGGATGTAAATAAACCACACAAAAGGAAATAGTGGCAATATTGCATGAACCTCATGGGAATAAAAATTGAGATGAAAACCACATACCACATTGTAATCAATCGATTCGTATGACCAAAAGTTATTAACCACCAAATGAATCACAAAATAACTTGAATATAAAGAGAATCATGATAACATATATCAAATGGCAGTACACAAAACACCACATGTAATAACCCGCCAATTCTCATTGTCTTGAGTGTAAAATGGGTCATTATTTGGCCTTAAGAGACATCCCCAAGACGCCAAAGGCTGGAAATAAATGTCGAAGGGTTTCAAATACATGTGGGGGACGATTTATCCATTATGAAATAAACCAATAAACCCACCAACCAACATTCACTATATTATGCATGAACAAAATAAAGACAGCTAAAATATTCATTTATGTCAAACCACATCAAGTATACAAGCATCAAAGTACTCAGTAGATGAACAACTGAAGACTCTCAAAAGACACCATGACTCCATGCTCCACAAGATCCAAGATCCAAAACATCTTCAAATCATCACCACAAGCCACTAGAAATAAGATTCTTTACCTTTACCTGTATCCCAGAACACGACATCTGCAAAACCACCATAGTGTCAACGCAGGGATGAGTGTAAAACTGAATAGGTTTCCCCAATGACCTCCCTACTCATGCCACAAAGAAAAAAGAGTTATCAAAATTTATATAAAAATATTTTATATAAAAAATCTTCCCAAAAAGTGTTTATAACTAAATATAAAAAACTTTCCCAAAACCACTTATAACCAAAAGCATTCAGATGCAAAATATTTTCTTGTGATTTTTTTCCCAAAAAAATAACTAAAAAGTTTTAGAAATTTTTTACAAACATCCCTTTTTGCAATACCCAACCATTTACCAAGCCATGAAAACAACCATGCATGCTTCATTATGACAGTTCAATACTCATGAGCGGTTTCTCATCGATCTACCAAGTCTTCACAAGGTAATTGTTTCCCATATTCCATTACACCTTTGGCACCAAGCACAAGGTCATATTTCAACCTAGCCTCGTACATATAGTTAACATGTTCCATTAAACGTTTGGCACTGGGCACAAGGTCATATTTCAACAAAGCCTCATACATGAAACATGAACACACACCACATATACCCATTAATCAGGCCCAAAAACCCTTTTAATAAAAACCATCATTATTTAAAACCACTTCCATCAAAACCATTTCAATGCCAAACCATTTCAATTCCATACCATTTCAATAAAACTACCTTTTTATTGAAACCCAATTCCATCGAAGTTATTTCAAATTCAAACCATTTCAATAAAACACCCTTTTTATAGAAAACCCATTTTTCATCAAACCATTTACAATTTCAGAAAATCTATAATTTAAAATCAACATTTTAAATTAATGAAGCCAAATCACTTTGCAAAACAATTTACCATGATTTCACAATTTCACAAAAACCATAAATGATCACTAAAAAAGATTTATTCTATTCTTTTCGCAATCAATTCCATTCAAATAACCCAATTTGAAACTAATCCAATCAATTAAAACAAGAGGAGTTGAGAGTGAAGCCACCCACCTTTTGGTTTTTTATGAAAACCACAACGAATGAAGAACACACAAGAAAACTAGGTTTCTTATTTAAAAACCCACATTAGATCTCTTCTCCTAGCAAGAAAAAGACCAAATATCATCATTTTTGTCATCCACACACTTAGATCTACCCATAATGGGTGTAGATATAAGAAACCGAGAGAAGAGGAGAAGTAGATCTAAGAATATCTGAGAAACCGAACAAGAACAATGAAGAAGGATCACATACCTCAAGAATCTGGCTTCGATTTTCCAAAAGAATCCTTCAGATTGCCTCTAGAATGATGTTAGAACCCTCTTTGACCTTAGGAGAAACAAAATCCTGAGTTATGGCCACAAAGATGGAAAAAATCCCATTAGAGGTAAAAACACATGAGGTCCACGTTTATATGATCTCATTTAAGTGGCCACATGGTTTTCCATCATGGTTATACAAACCGTGTGATGACCGTGCGTTAGCCACTGCATCCAAAGATCCTCCATGCACAGATTGGATGCATGGTTAGACAAACCATGAACCACCTGTGTGGAAGCTACTTCCTCCAATACCAACTATGCACAGTTTTTCCACACGGTTTAGACAAATTGTGCGCCATCTGTGCGACATCCCCTTTGCATCAAAACTTCATTCAATGTTCTACTGAATCTCCCATTCATCACCCGTTACTTTAAAACCAGTAAAAGCATCAAATAAGGATTATATAACGGAAATTGGGGAACTAAATTCTCCCCATCATTGGTCTTTCCGTCCCTAGAAAGTAGAAAACCTTCACCCAAACTGAAAGAGTTCCGGCCACTACTCTTTCATTTCCTTTTCACGTTCCAAAGTCTCTTCCTGAATCTGACCATGTGACTATAAAACCCATACTAGGCCGATTATTGTTCCATGCAATGCTTTCTCTTACCTACCCACAATCTGTTACAGGATATGTATCAACGAAGCATCCAGCTCCAGGACAACATGATCCCATCTGATTACATGGCCAGGATCAGGCTGATTCTTTTTCAACTGAGATGCATAGAACACATTATGCATCAAACTAAACCATGGTGGTAATTCAAACTGATATGACACCTCTCCAACCCGTTCCAGTGTCTCAAAAGGTCCTACGTATCTAGGAGATAACTTTCCCTGCTTCCTGAAACGACGATGTCCAAGCCCTGTAGAGATCCTCAAGAAGACCTGATCACCCACAATGAAAGACAATGGTATTCGATGGTGATTTGCATAAGATTTTTGATGACTCTGAGCTATCTACATCCTTTTTATAATCAACTATATCTTCTTTGTTGTTTCTTGGTCAAGGCATGGCCCGCCTATTGATGTTTCACAAATTTCCACCTAGCATAGTTGAGAACGACAAGGATGCCCATAAAATGCTTCAAATGGAGCAATGCATATTATGGTTTGATAGTTGTTATTGTATGAGAACTCTACTAAAGATATATACTCCTCCCATGAGCCACCGAAATCCATTACACAAGCCCACAAAATTTATTCCAATGTTTGTATCATGCACTTGGATTGCCTATCCGTCTAAGGATGAAACTTCGTGCTCATTGTCAACTGAGTTCCAAGGGCTTGTTGTAATGATTTCCAGAAATGAGGTCTAAACATCAGATCACTATTTGAGACTATAGAAACTGGTACACCATTCCACTTTACTACTTCTCGGATATAATATTTTGAATGACCCTCCACCATATGAGTTTCAAAGATAGTGATTAAACGGGCCCACTTGGTTAGATGATCCACTATCACCCAAATGGAATCCTTTTTCCAGACCATTCATGGATGATCTGTAACAAAATCCATTGCTATATGATCCCATTTCCACACTGGGATGTACAAATATTGTAACATAGAGCTAGTCTCTGATTCTATGCTTTAACCATCTAAAATTTTAAGCACCACAAGATGAAATTGATTGTTTTCTTTTTCATGCCTCTCCACCAAAACTGTGCCTTCAATGCTTTATGCATCTTCTATGTACCTGGATGTACAACCCATCATGAATGGTGGTAATAATGTAGTATTTTTTCTTTACAAATAATAGGTAAAACCTTCTGATCTCAAAAACACAAAACTAAACCCCCATAATGTTTCCAGCCATCAATGGTCTCCCTATCATTGAGTTTTGAACTTACAACCAAACATTGTGCATTAGATGTTTGTTCTTATTTGATCACTTTTACTACATCAGGAAGAAGTGTAGCTAAATATAAAACTACAACATCAACTCGTTCTTCACATTCCACATGAATTTTGGCTAAAACGGACATCAACCACCTTTCATCTGAAGATTCTTTCACCAACTGAGCATATGACTTCCTACCCAAGGCATATTCCACCGAATTTCCTTTCCCCGATGTGTACATCAAGTCATAGTAAAAAATTTGGAGATAATCCATCCATATCCTTTTTCTCATATTCAAATATCGCTTTGAGAAAATGTGTTTAAAACTTTTGTGATCCATGAACATCGTAAATTTCTCACCGAAGAGATAATGGCTCCATGTTTTCAATGCAAGGATGACTGCAACTAACTCCAAATAATGTGTTGGGTAATTCTACTCATGCACCCTCAACTGTCTTGAACCATAAGAAACCATATGGTATCTTTTCATGAGAACACATCCCAACCCTGATCCCAAAGCATCACAATACATCACATAACCATGTCATCATTCTGGTAAAATAAAGATATTTTTTGATGTAAGCCTAACTTCCAGTTCCTGGAAAGACTTTTGACATTATTATGTCCATAGGAATGGAGAATTCTTCTTTGTCGGAGTTGTCATTGGTGAAGCTAGTCTTGAGAAATCATGCACAAAACGTCTGTAGTAACCATGTAGTCCAAGAAAACCTTGTATCTAGAACACATTCTTCAGTGGTTTCCAAGAGATAACTGCTTCTATCTTTTCTGGATCAACATAAATTCCTTTCTCAGAAATGAAATGGCCAAGGAAACGTACTTCATATATCCAAAAATCACACTTTGATGAATTGGAATACAAGAGATGATCTCTAATGATTTGTCACACTGTTTCTAGGTGCACCTCATGATCAGCCATTGTCATTGAATAGACCAAAATGTCATCCACAAATACCACAACAAAAAAACCAGATATTGTTGAAATATCAAATTCATGAATGCCATGAAGACTGATATTGCATTTTTTAGACCGAAAGGCATGACTACATATTTGTAATGGCCATATCTACCTCTGAAATCTGTCTTTGGAATATCCTCCTTCTAAACTTGCAATTGGTGATATCCTGATCGCAAGTCAATATTGGAGAACCAATGAGCTCCCCTTAATTGATCGAACAGTTCATTAATGCGTGTAAGTGGATATCTATTCTTTATCATAACATTGTTGTGCTTACAATAATCAATAAAGAGATGAAGAGTTCCATCTGCTTTCTTCACTAACAAAACTGGTGCTGCCCATGGAGACATACTTTGTCTAATGAAACCCTTCCTCTCCATCTCCTCTAACTTCAATTTCAATTCCCGCAACTCTATTGGTGCCATCCTATAAGATGGAAGGGAAATAGTACTGGTCCTCTATTTCCTCTAGAAATGGGGATGACTTTGTTTTGTTTATGGTTCAAATATTCTAATCAATGTCTAATGGGTTTTTTCATAGAACTAGAAACATTCAATGATTCTATATACATTTGGACCTTCTTTACAAAGTTAGGTGCTCATTAGTTGTGGACCAATGAGGCTAAAGAATGTTCATTGGTCAAGAGGATGGGAGGTAAGACTCATCACACCTTTTTGGGGTTAATTATTATCTACTCTGGGACTCTCATTATATATTTAAGTTATGTTCGTTAATCCTTATTAAATTACCAAGTATAAAAATGAGATTTCCTTAGATTTTAACAATCAATGATTGATATGTATGAGATTTAGAGAATCTTTTATATGTATTAGAGGTTCTTCATCGATAGAGAATCATTTGTATTTGTTAGATATTTCTATTCAATGGCATCCTTCAACACATTATATAGAAATATCTTGGTCATTATGATAACCATATTAGTTTTAAAGCCACTCAGTGGGGCACTTGAAGTTTATTGTCTTTCTAAAGGACATGGATTGTTTCAGAGATGGGATCGTACCTACAGATGGGCTACTTAAATATCCTTATTTATAAAAGGAATCATAACCCACGTAGTTTGAGAATTAATATATAGTTTAACGTCTTATGGGACAAATGAGAATTAATGGGTGATAGGCTTGAACCTTTATAAAGGATTCCTATGTACTCTACTTTTACGGTAGAGATCAAAGTCCATGTAGTTCGATTAATAATTGTGGGGGATTACATATGATTAACATCTTAAAGAGATGTGTCATTGTTACTTTTACACTCTAAGATCACGTGAGACATGCTCGGTGTGAGAAACAATAGGTATCAGTAAACCTGACAATTTGTGCCATGAAAGATGCAGTCACAAGGAATGATATGGGGTTTATGTACATATGATTGCCTAAATAGATAACGATCCGGAATTACTTTAGAGAAGATTCTCGGGAACAAGGTCCATAAAGGTATATGTGATTTATGGAGATTTGGATACTCTAACATGGGGCTTACATCTGAGGAAGATGCACAAATTAGGAGGGAACTTGTGATTATGTTTTATTCCTAAGAAGAAAGCCCAAATAAAAATAAATTAAGACTGGTTAAGAGAAATAATGACAAGGGCTTATTCCTGAGAAGGAGGCCCAGGTTAAAAGAATTTGGACTGGGGATTACTCCTAAAAAGGAGGCCCAGGTTAGGGGAATTATAACTGGGGCTTAATCTTGAAGAAGAGGCCCAGGTTAGGGAGCTTGTGATCTAGGGCTTACTCTTGAAAAGGAGGACCAGGTGAGAGAACTTGTGATATGGGGCTTACTCCTGGAAAGGAGGCCCATATCAAAAGAATTTAAGACTTGGGGCTTATTCTATGGAGGATGCCCATATTAAAGATCTTCTCATCTTAAAGGACGAGGTTGAATGAATGAAATATCTAACCATAGTGACATAAAGATATGTAAATCACTAGTTTTTGAGAGATGTTACATAGAATTCCTTTCAGATAAGGAATCCAACAAAGTAACCATTACATAAATGACTTTGAAGATGGTTTTGAAGGCTAAATTTTGAATTGGAGAGGTGGATTTGAAGAAAAGAGTTGAATAAGCCGGAGGGGCACCCAAAAAGAGGTAGGCGCGCAAGTCCTGCTTGGGCGCGCAAGTCTTGGTCACGCAAGTATACTTGTGCAACACATGTGCACTTGCGTGACGGTTAACCCATAAGGTAATACTTGGGAGAGTCTTGGATCAATCCCTTAGTATTATCCCTAAGGGCTTCTAAAAGGGTGGAATGCAGGTTCAATTGAATAAATAAGGTGGTGCGCAAGTGTGACCATTTTCCCTTAAGGTTTGGACACATAGGCGTGCAAGTGTTGATGAATTTCAACACTTAGGCCTTATTCCCTCTCTTTAGATCTTCCTTTATAGGTAATAAATTACCTTAGAAGTGTTCATAAGACTTCAAGTAGAGACTAGGGCATCGAGAGCTTAAATCTGACTTTTGGAATTTTCCATCCCCAAAATGGAGGGCCCACAAGGGGAATTTATAGCCTACTAAATACCTTGGGAGAAAATCAAATACGGGTCACAAGTCACCTGCATGCCAAATATGTGGCGCGCAAGTATACTTTCACAACCATGATGAAACTTGTGCGGCCCTTACTTAATGGAATCCTTATTATGCCTTTGTCAATTTTTTGTGTTTCTTCAAAGGATAAATCTCTTTATGCTATGGTATTCCACTTCTTCAGTCATTAGACTCTGTGATGAAAAGGAGAATCAAAAAAAGTACCCCCTCGGAGTTAGATCCAAAAGGAAGGAGGATTTGACTCTGAGGTAAAGGAGAAAACCAAGGAATGGCAACACACATGTTTTTAGCGCATAGGTAGTGGTGCACAGGTGAGAGTCGTGCAGGCTTCGGCATGCAGGGTGTGGAGTTTGCCTATAAATATGCGATCATTCTCACGCAAAGCACCCGTCTTTGAACTCTTCCAAGCTCTCACTGTGCAGGTTTCTCTCATCATGAAAGTATACTGATTTTCAGTGGTTTAATTACTTCTATTCGTGTTGTGCTTCTGCAGAGGTAGTTTGACTTGCACGGTGATACCTACGCACCAAAACTTGTGAGACAATTTACACATGTGCGCCACCATTGGACTTGCGCGCCTTAATTCCTTAGCCATTTTTTCCATTTTTCTTCAAAAAAATTATGAAAAACCAACGTACTTAAGTGATTATTATTTGACCTTTGTGCAAATTAAATGGCTTCTAGAAGAATTGGAATGGCTGATGAATTGTATAGCAATAGAATTGATGATATGATGAACATTGTTGGCCATGATTACTATAATGTCTGCAACATCGCTCTTCCAGATCTGGAAAAGTACTTGAAGAAGTATCATCTTAATTTCCCAAAAAGCATCTAAATACCATTGTATGGGCATGGTAATCTGCAAGAAGTCAACATTCCAGTGCCAAAGAACTTTCTCTCGTATACTTGGTTTCAAACATACTCCAATTTTGCTTCAACAAATATCTCAATTGGAAAAACATTTGTTAATACTGGAACAATGGAGAAGGCCTACATAATACATCATAGCGCTTGTTCCCCAGATCTGAAACCCCACAAGCCTGAGCACCAACCACATTGTTATCCTTCAATCATCCTAAATTCTATTATGGATCAATCTAAAGGCTGGAAGAAGTGTTGGGACATCCGTCCTAGAGGAGGTGTGAATCCAACTTGGATGTGGGCATATTGGGTGCGAAAAACCTGTGTAGATTTTATCGAGGATCTGAAAGGAGATGAAATATATGAAGTCGTCTCGGCTGGGCAGACATATTTCTACATGAAAGATGACATTGTGCCGGAGCTAATCAGCCGCTGGAGCCTAGATACCAACTCCTTCCATCTGACTCATGGAGAAGTAGGCATCAGTTTGGGGGATGTCTACAAGATCTCAGGGGCTTCAATTTTGGATGATATGTATGATGACTTCAACCCCCCAAGGAGACTTGAAATGATTCGGAGAAGACTCTAGCTTTCACTCGAGGATTATTGAAAATTTTCTACAAGATCAAGAACATAAAGACCTCCAAAACTCATTCTATAAAGGATATTCATCCATAGGAGTGGGTGGATATGTTTCTTCCAAATAAGGAGATGAAGGGGACCACCTGTACATGTCTTACTACATGCCCTAGAACAGAGAAGAGGGGTGATTTTGGCACATTTTGGCCGACCTTGGAAGCAGGAGAATTTGTGAAATTGGGGGTACGAAGTGGATCAGAGAATCTCAAAAAAGATCCATCTGGCGACCTTTTTAGCCTTGTGGCTCAGTGTTTATCTTCTACCAGTCATGGATTCCAAGGGAGGTGTCAGGATAGGGACCTTCGTTATGGTAGCCAAGTTGGATGAAAAGAAAATGATTGGGTTTTCCACCCCCATTTTGTTGAAGATTCACAGGAGATTACTCTATGTCATTATGGTTAAGTCTCCTTTGAGAATAGTGGGACCATTCCGTGTTTTGTGGGGATGGATCGCCACTCATTTCAGGACGTATGCTGTACAGAATAGAGCAAAGGTTCCTAGAATCTCTTTCAGGCCATCAGTAAAGGCATTTTCTGGAGTTTCTCCATTAGCTATCAACTCCTATGATATTAAGGTGAGGCTCACCATGTTCAAGGAATTCAATTTCATTCCTTATGGAAAACCGCCAACTGCTTGGTTTGTTGATGATAGAGCAATCGACCTGGAATTGAGGTCGTACATGCTGGCACGCAGAAATGGTGTATTGGCCACCAGCATTGATGGAGAGATTATATTCAAGGCCTATGCTCCATACATATTAGAATTCCAATTCAAGTGTCTACAAAAAACTATTTTATCCCCTCCTATGCATGTCAGGTCAGACCAGAATCGGATGGTTTCCCGACAACTATGGTTGCTGACATCTGTGGAGAAGACCGGGTGTTTGATCTAACAGTTTCTAAAGTAGCAAGTAACTTGACTACATGGTATTCCATGAACTGAATAGCATCATACCCTGAAGGGGTGATGAATCATCTGATTCATAAGGAGGGGAAAAAGAAAATAACTTTAGAGAAAGAAACCTTTCATCTGGAAGGTGAATCTTTCCCACCTGGAGCTGATTCACCAGGTTCCTTAACCAGGGCTGACTCTCCGAATTCCCAAGATGGGGATGATGAGGCACTACATGTGTCAAAGTTACCTCGTGGCAAATATAATCCTCCTGTCAGAATCAAGATAACAACTCCATTGACACCTAGTGAGTTACTTCATTGTGGATATTTAATCACCATTACTTTATAGAGAAACAAGTATTATTTTCATATACTTTATTGTAGTTGTAGGATCTGGGACGAAACTGAAGTCTAATTTTGTAGGACCCTCCTCGCAGCCTTCTGGTAGACACGATGAATATCTACGACTAGAGGCTGTCCAGACTTGGTAGAGTTTATATTGCGATGTTGAAACTGTCTGGCTGGATCTGTGCGAGGAGCTACACATCCCTGAAATAAGGAATCTTCGGGCCTCCACTGATATCTGTATCGAGGATAACCCCAATGAAGTGTGGGCTTACATCAGAGAACTATAGATGCTCATATATTCCATTTATGATTCCATTCCAGTAACCAAGAAGGTGATGGAAATGATAGATCGTGGCACCAATTATGGGAATGGTGCTTCTGGAGATGAGGTATGGCATGATTACATGGCTCTTGAATATGTAAGTCTCTTTCTTTATTTTCTTTGTAACTTGATTACGGTTAAATATTTGTTTCTTAAGGAAATTAATTTCTTCATCCTGGAGCTTGCAAATAAAGGAACTACTAAGGTTCCTTTACCATTGTATAGCCCTGGTGGTACTGCCATTGGGGCTAATGAATCTTATCGCGAGCCGGGCGAGTTATCTCTAGGCCAGCAGGCCATGAAGGTGGAGTTAGACATGGATTTTCATTATCCAATTCCTATATTTGGAGATGATGATGTCATCACTCCCAAAAGGCTGAAGAAACAAAGGCATAAAAGGAAGAAGTCCACAGATAAACTCTTTATCGGTAGTGGTAAATGCTTTGGATAGTCATGAATCCTATCTCATGAAAAATATTTCACATATTTCATGTAATTGAAGGGGATTCTACAATTTCCCCTTTGAGGGAGTGGACTAACCCTCCTTTGAGGACGATGGAGGGTGCTGGTGAACAAACACGAGTTCATGCTGACTTGTCTACTCCTGAGGAAGTGCCAGCGTCTGTTCCCAGTATCGCTCCTGCTGCTATTGCAAGGAGAGAAGAGCCTGATTATGGTAAATTAACATTGCTTCATAAGTTTTTGAATGAAAATATCAACTGACTTCCATTATATAATTATTTAGGTTCTACCTCTACACCAGAGCATTTGGTGGCCACTGCAACTGATGACGTAATTTTATCAGAAGAAGCTGTCCGGGGTCAGAGGCTACCAGATAAAGGTCACCAAGAAGACACATCAAATACTCCCACTGGTGAGACTAACCAAGAATCTGAGATATCATTAGAATAAATGATGAATCTTGGTGCATCTTTTGAATAGTTATTAGATCATGTTAAATTACCATGTAATTTAGAGGATTTTGGACGTGAGTGTTATCCTTCGTCCTATTAAAATAACTTCTTATTACATCTCTGATCATGATTGGTTAAAAATATGTAGTTCCATCTAAGAAAGCTGCTAAACTACCAATGCCTGAAAGGGGTATGGACTACCCAACTATTGTAGAGACACTAGATCAAGTGGAGCTAAACCTAGTAGAGCATCCTGAAACTTGTCCTGAAAATCATGTTAAATCTAGGAACGATGGAGAGGATACTTATTAAGCTATTGATCTACAGTTGGGTTAAAGATAACAATATTTGTGTATGTACTTAATTTACAAGACAAGTTAATCAACTTTTGTTATCCTTTGAAACTAACTAAAACAGTCAATTGACTATGCAGGGGCATCAATTTCAGTGGTTAGATCTGGAGGTGAAGCCTTAGCCTCTGCCACAACGGGAATAGAAAGTGAAATAACATGGGTAAGGGGTTAAGGAGAAAAACATGGCACTTATTTAAGTGCATTAATCCCAGATTATATTCCCCCCTATGAAAGTGATGCTCAGTCAGACCCGGAATTACAAAAGGTGCACCAATTTTCACGACTTAAGGCATGTAAGAACAGATAGAAGATCATATCTGAAGTGCCTCTTGAAGATCTATCATCGAAGATCCCCCGACTGTCATCCTTGTTCGTCATGTTGGGACTTGGCAGTTTTGGATATCAATAGATCCATGCCACGGTGAAACAAGCCATCTTAAAAAGGGAGCAGGAGTAGAGGTACCATCAAGACCTGACTAGAGTAAGGTTGTCAGCCAATATTAGCGAATTTGAGGTTGTGGTGTCCCGAGTTGAGGCTGATTATTCTATCAAGTTGAAGGAGCTAAAGCATAAGATCAAGGAGAATGTTGTCCAGAATATGCACCTTCAGCAATAGTTAGATGCTGTTACTGGGGAACTTGACCAGCTTAACAATTCACTAGAAGTAGTTCAAACAAATGGTATGAAAGCCATTGCATATTCCAAGAAAGCACTCCATCAATCTGAAAAGAGTGAAGTTGGTCGAGTTCATGAGCTTCAAGTGGCTACTTATGAAACTCATGATTTTATAAATCAAATGAATAGTTATGTTGATAGCCTCTTATACTTCTTGGAAAAGAGAAGAGAATCCAATTTATCAATGTCCTTCTAACTCTTGTGCATCAATGAAAAACACTTTCATCTTCAATCATTTGTGCATGCATTCTTTTTCTACCTGCGTAAAATTTTCACCTACGCCAATGGGCTTAGTAAACATAGTTTGATTTTTTGATTGGATTATAAAAATAACCCTTCAAACATTGAATTTTTTAATTGATCAATATTACCTAAATCATACAAAATGTATGTTTGGTGAGATGGGACTTGACTTTTGTTCAGAGTTCCCTTGTCTTTTATGGGTAGTTTAATGTCATGCACATCAAACATAAAAAGGCTAATGTTTAAGGTCGAAATATCTTTGACCGAATAGATTAAAATTGACTCAATTCATTAATAATTTATCTGAAAACATATTACCATATTCATGTATGGGGGAAAACTGTAAACTATGACTTAAGAAATTTTGAATCTGAGGAATTATACGAAAAAATGGCTAAAAGGTATTAGAAGAAGTATTTACCAAGAAGAATTTACCACTATTTAACAGACCCATTAGGGGGTTGAATTATGTAGGGCCACTTAAGGGAATTGGCTGCATAGTCAAATAATAGCATCTTTTGGCTGAGTGGTTTATTATATAGTCTACTTATGCAAGGCCACCTAAGGGCATGTGTTGCATAGTCAGACAAAAGAACTATCAGAAATTTTACATTTCTATTGCGAAAAGGCTGTGAATGTTTATGGAGATTCAAATTTTCCAAATCATAGAGTCTACTATATGGAAATTGGTACTTGAATATAGAGAGGATATTTTCAATCAATATTATCAATGAATTGGATGAATGTTACTCTTACGAAGGTTTGACCCAAATGTAGGGAAGGGAAATATAAACCGTTGACTTGAATACTTTTTTATCATGAAAAATAGTATGGGACAAATATGTTAAGGATGGATATTTTTGCGGATCCCTAAATATTGTCGTTAATACAAATAAAGAGAAAAGAGGTTTTCCTCCCAAGAATGAAGTTACCACTATTTGAAAAACCCATTAGGGGGTTTAATTATGGAGGGCCACCTAAGGGAATTGGATGAATAGTCAAATAATAGTATCTTTTGGCTGATAGGTCCATTATGTAGACTACTTATACAAGGCCTCATAAGGGCACATGCTGCGTGTTCAAGCAAAATAACTTTTCGGTATCAGACCTTTTGTGACTAAAAGTCATGAAAAGGGTTATGATGATCTGGAAGTATTTAATGTTAGGAGTATGAGACATCAAAATGGGAATTGTCCAATGCATGTAGAGATACATAAACCAATTCTAACCATAATAATGTTGTGGTTGGGTCCTGAATTGAGGTGCTGGAATTCACTACGTATCCCTTAAGAATGGGATTCAAGCCATACGTAGTTCAAGAAATACAGTTTAACATCATGTGGGACGAGAGTGTAGGAGATCTTAGTTTAGGGTCATAGACCTCAGACCATAACGAGGAATACACATTGTGTGTTTGTTATAAACTTGGTGTGAATGAAGACTAGGGTTTTCATACCACATTCATGCTTTCACAAGGGGAAATTTCAGCTAAGGAACTGAAAGTGGAATTTGGGGTTAATCCCAAAGACTTGGGGCTGGATTCGAGGGATGCTCAAACATTCCTACATATCCGATAAGGATGAGAATCAATCCGTGTGCAGTTCTTGAAATACCCTCTGTATAGATTTGGTTCGTACAAGTGAAGGGTGAAAGGGGACTTTAGTGCCATGATGGTTTGACCGAAGATTAAAAGTTCATTAATTTCCATGTACGCACGTAGTCTTTGGAATGTAACATGATTGGAGATCAATGTAAATAATGATTCCATCTCAGGTGAGGGTGTTAAAAAATAGTGTAGTTTATTGTCGCACATGATTAATAAAAGTGCGAAAATTTTAACGTCATATAGCGAGGAATATGGTGAACCAATGTAAAAAATATTGGTTCTGGGGGCAGCTTCATGAATCAAAATCGTTTTAGATGGAAGTGAACCGATGTGAAGAGATTGGTTTTGGGCTTCAACTTCAATATGTTGCCTATTTACCCAGCCAAGAAGGCAAGGATCACAGTCCGCATAGTTCAATTAAAGAATGAATTTGTGATCAAGTTGTTCCTGAGGACAACGACCTAAAAAATGGTGTTGGGACTTACAAATGTTTAGTGGCCAAGAGAGGGTGTTATGGTTGAAGTTTACTCTAAGCTCACGTGAGTCATACTTGGTGTGAGAAACAAGTGGTAGCAACAACCATAATGATGCACAGTTTAATTTCATGTAGGATGAAGAATGTACTGTGCAGTTTAAGGTCATGCAATAAGGAAAAAAGAGGGACAGTATAGTTTAATGTCATATAGCAAGGAAGAGTGCTGCCCAGTTTAGTGTCATGTAGCTAGGACGTATGGCTATGCAGTTTAATGTATTGTATTGAGGACAATGGGGACAAATTTTAACATCATGTTGGACGTATTAGGGAATTTTTCACAGATTAACATCATGTGGGACAAAGAGGAGCACTATTTAACATCTTATAGCTAGGATGACATAGTTTAATGACATGTTGGACATTGGGGTGCAGTACAGTTTATCATCATGTACCTTGGACGTAAGAGGGACAATACAGTTTAACATCATGTTGGACTATGGAACAGTTTAATGTCATGTTGGATGACATAATTTAACGTCATGTTTGATGATACAGTATTTGTGTTACACAAAATACGTCTTCAGAAATCTGGCATTGGTCAGAGTTGTTATGAGTTCTCCATCCATTGAGTTTAAAGAATAATCTCTATTGGAGTAGACCTTATGTATTGAGTAAGGTCCTTACCACATTGTCTCAAGCATTAGAGGTTTCATTCTTGGTATCATTAGAGTTCTGAGAACTAATACCAATTCTCATAGAATAAATGAATGATGAAGAACTTTTTTGTTTAAAACCCATGCTATTTGATTCTGATATACTTCCAAATGGTGTATGGTGCACAATATTTTTTCATCTAATCATTCCAATTCATCCAATCACTTTTGAGATTGTTCATCTATAGATGACTGATCACAAATGGATACTCTGACCGAGGATAATTGAACCTCAATGGGAAAAACTGCTTCTATTTCATATACCAATGAATATGGAGTTGACCGCATTGTAGTGCAGGTGGTTGTCTGATAAGCCCATAAAGCATAAAGGAGTTTATTAGGCCATGATTTCTTATCTTTATCCACCATATTTTGCAGTATGTTTGAATTATTCTTGTTGAAGGCTTCTATTTTTCCATTGGGCGCTGCATGATACCAAGATGAATGATTGGATTTGATGTTGTATTCTTGATAAAACTTCCTTACCTCGGATGAATAGGAATTGGTGCCATATTCTATCAATATGGTATAAGGGACTCCAAATCTAGAAATTATGTTAGACCTGATGAAGCTAACAGTGATTTTTGAACAGAATTCTTTGAGAGGTATTGCCTCTGACCATTTGGAAATGAAGTTAGTTGTAGTAATAATATACTTAAACTTCTTGGATGTAGCAGGAGGATAAGGTCCTACTAAATCCATTCCCCATGTGTAAAATGGACATGAGTATTTAGATGTATGAAGAAACTCTAGGGGTTGATTAATGAAGTTGGCATCTACTTGGAAAGAATGACACTTCTTGGTGAAATCAATACAGTCTTGTATCATTGACGGCCAAAAGTGTCCAAGCCTTTAAATTTGATCAGATAGTCTATGTCCAGACTGGTGGGAACCATAGACTTCTGCATGTACTTCTTTCATGACAACCATTGTCTCTTCATCATCAATGCATCTGAAGAGAATTCCATCAAAACCTCTTTTGTAGAGAATTTTCTCTAGGTGATTTGGTCTATCATAAAGAGTAAAATTGACCACACATCGTCAGACTTGTTCTTTATCGACTCTATCAGGTCAGAGTGTTCCATTTTGAAGATATTCCTTGATATGTGTCATCCATCCCGTAGTATGACCATCCAGTTTAGAAATGAGACTAATTTCATTGATTTACTCTATTCTAGTTTGAACATAAGGTGAAATTGTATGACGGTGGCCAATGTTGATGATTCTCTCGTCCCAATTTGGATCTTCCAGAGCTATGGCTATATTATCTAGTGCATCAGCTTGGGCATTTTGTGATCGCAGCACATATGATAATGTCAGTTCCGAAGGAAATTCCTCCATTAATTCTTTGATGTAATCATACAAATTGATTAAATATTCTCTTCTGATGGAATAATCTCCATTGACTTGTTTTATTAACAGGTCTGAATCACCTTTCACCTTTAAGTGATTTACTTGTGCCTGAAGCGCCAACTCCAATCCTGCACTAAGATCTTGATATTTTGCTTCATTATTTGTACCGCCTTCCTGCAATAAGGAGTAGGGTGGCACTTCCTTTTCTAGAGAAATGAGAACAATTCCTAACCCAACATTATTGAATTTAGTTTCTTCTATTTTCTTACCTATTGAACTTCTGGATGCACCATCAAAGTACATTTCCCATGTTTTAAGATTATATTGAATATATAAGACTTCCTCATCAGGAATTTCAGTATCTAAAGATGTATCTTCTACTGAAGGATGTTCAGCAAGGAAATCAGCCATAGTTTTTCCATTTATTGCCTTTTGAGACACATACTGAATAGAAAATTACTGCAAAATAACTTCCCACCTTTCCAGACGTCCTATAAGCATTGGAAAACTAAGGATGAATTTGAGCGGGTTATTATGAGATACCAATTGGACCTCAGGATATTGCAGGCAGTGTCTCAATTTATGAACTACAATTATTAATTCTAGTCACCACTTTTGAATACTTGAATATCGGGTTTCTGCTTCAATCATGGTCCGATTTAGATAGTAAAGGTTGTTTTCATTCCCAGCATCATTCTTTTTGGCAAGGAAGGCACCCAGTGATCGCTCTAAAGCTATCACATAAAGAATAAGTGGGATTCCTTCAACATGTGGAATTAATACCAGTGGACTCAAGAGATATTTCTTGAGAATATTGAATGCTTCTTGAAATTCTTCAATCAACTAGTATGTGACTAATTTCTTCATGAATTTGGTAAAGGGTAAACTTTTCCCTGCCATATTGGCGATGAAACGACGAATATAGGCCAAGATTCCTTGAAGTCCTCTCAGTTATTTCAAATTTTGAGGAGGTGACATACCAAGGATTGACAATGTATTCTCATGATCAACTTTCATACCATGATGGTGTACAACAAAGCTGAGAAATTTTCCTGAGGTTACCCCAAAAGCACATTTCAAGGGGTTCATCTTCAAATTGTGTTGTCGAAGTTTGTGCAATATGACTTCCAAACCAGAAAAGTGATTAGAAAATTGCCTGGATTTAACCACCAAATATCCCATATAACATTCAAAAAATTTCCCTAAAAATGGTTTGAAGATACGATGCATGTCACGCTGATAGGTTGCACCTGCATTCATCAGGCCAAAGGGCATTACCCGATAGAAAAACAAACCCTGAGGAGCTCTGAAAGCTATAGATTATTCATCTTATGGAGCCATTCAGATTTGATTATACCCAGAATATCCATCCATGAAGGAAAGTGCTTCATAGCCAGTTGTTGCATCAATTAGGAGTTCTGTAATCGGAAATAGAAAATCATCCTTGGGAAAATGCTGATTAAGATCTCTGAAATCAATGAAAACTCTAATTTGTCCATTTTTCTTTTTTACATGTTCAATATTAGCCACCCACTTGGGATATTGATCTTCTTTGAAGAAGTTTTATTTAATAATCTCATCCACTTCAGCTTCAATTTTTGAATCATAGGTTGGGGGTGTTATTCTTGCAACTTGCTTAAATCCTCGATGTTCTTCTTGAAAACCCAAATGATGAGTAGCAACATCAAGATCAATCCCTAAAATTTCTGTATAATTACAAGAAAATATATCACAATTTTTATTTAAAAATGAAATATACATTTCTTTCTCTTCAAGAGTCATAGCCGCACTAATTAAAGTGGGGAATGGATCTTCTTTTGTACCCAGATTTATTTCTCTATGTTCATCCATAGTGGTAGAGATACTCTCTTAAAATGCTAGAAGAGCATCCATGAGATCTTCCTCTTACTCTCCAACACATGTTATCTCTTCTGCTTCTACATGCATAGTAGATGATGAATCATAATTTCCATGATCAGAAGAGATGTTAAAATTTTAACATCTTGAAGAAGAAGCTTCTATTTTTGACCCTATTGATGATGGACGGTCTTGCTTGGGTAATAAATATGAGATGATGGATTGAGAATCGACATCATCATTCACCTCTGACATTGCTATAACTTCTTCTGGCATGTTTGGATAAGTATAGAGTTTCTAGATTTCAGTGGATGAAATGAAGACATATTAATTTGATCATTCATCATTGCTTGGTGAATCACCAATTTCTCCCATGATCTCTAGCTTAATTACTGTAATTGGCATTATGGAAGTTTCTATAAGAGTATTTGGATTTGGTTTTATACTATCAATTTTAATGATAGGAAACACATAATCTATACTCATATGTATGAATGGGTTTATTGAAATCTTTTCCAAACCTTATGGAGCATCAACTTTGGTAACCTCCCTTGTTATGGGTTTCTCCTTTCCCTCCATGTGATATAATTTTGCCACAATGTATTGAGATTCACAGGTTTTTAAAGGGGATTTATCACCATACAATGTCCCAATTTGACCATTGAAACAATATTTGAGTCATTGATGGTATGATGAAGGGATAACTTCATGTTGATGTAGCCAAGGTCTTCCAAGAAAAATATTGAAGGCTACGTCATGACGAAAAACCATGAAATATGAATTGGATACAAGATCTCTAAACTAGGTTCTAAGTGTGATCTCGCCAAGAGGTTCTTGTTCATTTTTATCATATCCTTTCAACATCAAAGTAGAAGGAGATAAATCAGATTTGGTGAGGCCTAATCGGCGAATTGTATGAATGGGGATGAGGTTGAATCCTAAACCATTATCAATGAAAGCTCGTTGGATGTCCACATCATTGACCTTAACAGATAAGTACAAAGGTCTAATATGTCCATGCACAACATCATCATCATCTTCTTCTGTAAAAGATATCACAGCATGGAATTCTGTAGGATCATTCTCTATATGGTAGACTTCAGCTACAAAAATTTAATTTGAAAATTCTCGGGGACATAAAAAAGCCTCAATGAGTGCTTCCCAAAGATCATTTGATAAATTCAAGGCATCTAGAATTGATAACTTGGCCGATACTTGGGCAAAATGTTTCAGGTCATCGTAATTTTTATCCAAAGGTCTGAGTTTCCCAACAGAAACATGTGCTTTCGCAGGTACCTTAAAATTTGATGCTTTGGAAGTAAATGCTTTTTATATTGGGGTAGGAGTTGGAAATACTCCTGGATTTGGAAGATTAGACCGTCTAGGTCTATTTACTTGTTGAGAGGATGAAGGTGTAAACTCTAATCGATCCTCCATAATAATTGTGCCAGGACTGAATCTACCATGAATGGATGAACTGTCTTGCTCCTGTTGAGCCCGCTGAAGGGATCTACAATGAGTTTATGATGCATACATAGTTCTAGCAGGGGTATAATTGGAATAGTGGTTTCTGGGATATCCATGTGTTCCTCTGTATCCTAGACCTCCAGAACTCCCTCTAATTCCTCTATTTGATATAGGGAACTCCGGATAATTGAGATCGAAACTGTGACTGGAATTAGGATCTGTTATGTGAATCATGTTAACAGAACCAAAAATCAACTCTTCCTCTGATGAATACTCTGCCTGATTATCCAATTTTGGTGGTGTCGTTTGGGGTGGCGGTACCTGTGTCTTTGAAGTAGATGGCATAAAATCTACCAGAGTAAAGGACAACGTGGGCTTTGACACGATTTGATCTTCTTCTGATTGTTCCTCTTTCTTTGAATTACATCGTTTCTTTGAGGATTATCCCTTTGATGAAGAGGGTTTTGCTATGGAATTCATAGTAGAAGACACAATTGGTTTCTTCAATTATGTTCATAAAAGGGCATGAGTTCGGTTGATCATTTTTCTAACTATCCAATCATCATATTTCTGCGCATTTTTTCTTTTGACTTCTTGGCACTCACCTTCTTCCTCTGGATTTGTAGCAGTAACAGATGCTACCTGAGATAAAGAACCTTTCAGTTTTACCTGTCCTAAGTCCACCATCTTATTTAGGAGGTCTTTGAAGACAAAACACTCCTAAATGGGATGCCCCAAAATCTGATGAAATGGGCAATAATTGGTACGGTCTTCATCTCATTCCTGGTTTGGCCTTTTGGGCCTTGGAAACTGAACCAAATTATTTTCCAGAGCCGAAATGAAGTAACCAGGAACTTTTTCATTTCGAAATGAATAAACATAGCACATTAACTCCTCAAATTGTTTCGGTCTGTGATCTCTTTGATCATCTTGATGAAACATCCTTTGTTTTTGATGCTCAGGACGTGGGGCCCTTCGATAAGATGTAGGTTTTAAAGTAGAAGAAGGTAAATGTGCTTGTTTAAGAGTAACTATAACAGTCTCTTATTTACCCATTCTACTTCCTGGAGCTGATGGAATTACATGAGTTTTATCCTTAGTCTTTGTAAGAGAGTCTTCGATCTACTGAGCGATCGAAGTAGGGTCTTGAAACCATCCTGTTTATTTCACAGGGATCAACGGTGTGCCTAATTCATCACGAAATGATTCCACACAGATTGGAAACAACTATTCTTGAGGGAGTGATAAGCTTAAGGAATATGTTAATACCATCAAGCGAGCAATGAAATCTGAAACTCTTTCATTCTTTCTTTGCATGCAATTTGTATGATAAAAAACTGTTATCTTTGGAAAAGTTGAGGTGAATTGAAGAAGGAATTGTTGATGGAGATTCTCCCACCTGGTAATTGACCAGGATTGCAAGTTTGTATACTAGAAAAAAGTAGGCCCTTATAATGACTGTACAAAACACCTGATCTTAACTACTACTTATTGTTTAGGTTTTCCCATCATAGGATCACAGAGAGAAACAAAATGTGTTAATTCTTTCTCTAGGTCTCCCGAACCATTAAATATTGGGAATGTGGTACTTGAAAAATTTGATGGGGGGAGGAATTGCATCAACCAATTCAGGGTAAGCTCTCTTTTCTGGTTAAATTTGTGCATGATTTCCCTCTATAGCTTCCAAACGAGCAGTTAATGACTCAATGGTAATTATTAAATATTTAGAAACATCCGGTTGAGATTGGACTAGAGAAGGTGCAATAACTAGAGCTTGGATAGGTGGGGTGGCTGAAACTGCAATTGATGGTAGAACCACTAATTGTTTTTGGGCATGACCAATAGGACTAGACCAGTGAGGGTGTACTGGTAATGGAGGATATTCTTGATCCATCTCAGTAACTGCAACAAATTACCTTGGCTAACTAACTCCAGCACGCTTAGGAGGAAGACTAAATTGAAGTAGTTATGCATTCAATCTCCTTAATTCCTTTATTTCATCCTCTTGTTGGGTGAATCTTTGCTCTAGTGAGAGTGATTGGACTTCTCCAGAGGAAGGCCAGAATGAAACTTGACTTTTTTCCTTTACCCTTGTTGGATGCCTTTCAGAGAGGGGGAAGTTGGTTACATTATGGAAAACCTCGATTTTGGGTAAGCCTTTGATTTTGTGTATGCACACCTTCTTCATTTTCCTCTGTGTGCACAGCCTCTTGAGTAGGAACTTCCTCATTTGATCCCTCTAAGTGAGCCTCATGTTCTGGAGGATTAGAAAAAATGGTATTAATGACATTTATTGATGCATAACGAATTGCATCCCTTCTATCAGCATTTTTGCGATATTGTCTTCTTCCATGTCTGTGATGAGAAATTGCCTTTTGTTGATTTGATCCCTTATGAACTTCTTGATAAACCATAATTTGGAGGGAATCTCCTGATAATTCTTCTCTTCATTCCTAATGTGGCTTCTTCCTTAATCGAGAGAAGACTGACTTCTGCTGAGGAAGGGATTGAGGATTTGAAAAATTCCTCAGTCCGGTGGACTGGGGATGTTCCTGTTGTTCATGCTCAACTCCTCGAATTCTATTTGTTGATTCTGACGGTTGGGCTAAAAGAGTACCCATTCTGTAAATCTGGGGTGGCTCTTGAGATGCTATATCTGAAACTTTCTTAAAATATCTCCTGATCTTGGAGAATTTAGTCCGGAAATTGGATCGATGCATTAACCTACATCAACTCAAATCACCTGGATCAAAAGGCCATTGGATGATTTCTGACACTTATGTCACATGATGATGTGAACCCTCTAAAGGAGAGGCATGTTCAATATTCTTATTTTCTTGATGCAAGTGTAATTAGAAAACTTGTTCTCTGTATGCCTAACTTTGAGAAGAACTAGTTGAGACATGTTCTGGAGTGAGCCTTTGATTACAGACAAAGCCAATTGGATGTGGCCAGCCATGGGCAATAACATTGCATGAGACCATTTTTTTCGGGCTTTTTTGGCTGGAGAGTACAGTGAAATGTAGTGCTCCATGGACACCCCATCCCCTGATATGAATATCAGATGGGGCATTGGCAATTAACTGGTGAAACCTTTTTTAGTGCGCCAAGGCATGAACACTTAAGGGCTCTCTATTTCTTTTCAGCCTTCAGATATCTAGAAACTGAGAGAGATGCCAAATAAATTTGAAGTTGCAACCCTTCTGTTATCTTGACATGATTTTAATATTCATCATAAGATAATATTTTCTTTTTCAATTGAAAAAGAGTTTTCTACATGTTCAGATGAATGTAGTGAATACATTCTTCCGTCAAAATTTCTGGAATGTCATACTGAGAGTCAGCCAAAGTCCAAAACATGCCTAGTACTTCACCATTCATTATTTATTTCCTTATATTCATCATTTCCTCTTTTTCATTTGATGAAGATTATTCTACCTGATTAGACCAAAGATAGTGCTTATTTTTTGTTTCATCAGATTGAAACTGATTGGTAGATAATTTATTTATCAAAATAGAATATGAATGACCCAGGGGGTTTGGAGAATGACCTACACCCTGGGATATCTTCTGGTTGAGAAAGTATCTCACCTTCTAGTGGTAAAGAATTAGACATGATTGGCTTCACATTTTCTAGTGCCTCAAGATAAGAGGGATTTCTGGTCACTGCATTGTCCTTTGAAGAATTTTCCAGGCAATGCGAACTACTACTATGGAGAGGAATTTCAATGCTAAATTCATCATCATGGGGAGGACCACCATGGTGGGTTACAACAAAAGATAAAAACTTTTGCCCCTTGATCTTCTGGCCGCGCAGAGGGTTATCGTGGCTCTCATCTGAAGATGATGCTTCGAGATTGACCGAACTATCAGAAAACAAGCAT
This sequence comes from Viscum album, assembly GCA_963277665.1. Classification (NCBI taxonomy): domain Eukaryota; kingdom Viridiplantae; phylum Streptophyta; class Magnoliopsida; order Santalales; family Viscaceae; genus Viscum; species Viscum album. The sequence goes on from OY728140.1 coordinate 1,145,592,118, forward strand.
TCATGAGGAACTATCTGATGATGACATTCAGAATTAATGTTCCCACTATTGGGTTATGAGAGAGTATAATCTTGAGTTGCAACAGATAATTGTTTGAGTGCATCAAGAACACCAGCATCGAGCAAGGCCTTATTACAGATCGGATCATGATTTCCTAACTATTCTAGACATGTCTTTTTCTTAGACGCCTTCTTACTCACTTTAGGGAACACTTGTTGAAAAAAGTGGTTATTATGGGAGGGTGTATGTGTCTGATTTAGAGAAATAGTCATATTAGGCTGATTATCTCCATTCAAATCAGGTGTATATTCCTGACTTGATTGTCCATATGACATGGGGGAGTATGTCCACAACCCTATTGGACTGGAACAGAGGTTTGTATCTGTTCTGGAGTGATATATTGATGTGTCACTCCAATGACTGGGATAGATTTATGATCCTTTCCTTGTGATGTTGCTGAAACTGTTATAATATTCTGACAGGCATCCAGAATATGAGCAGGGATTTTCTTCTGCTCCTTCACCATTATTTGAATTTGCATGGTGACTTCATCTACTAAAACGAGAATATACATCCATTTCGTGCTTAGATTAGGTGTGTATTCCTACTCCTGTCCTCCTTTTCCTATCAGTGAATTCTGATTGTACTCATGTGTGGGGGAAAAATGTTGAGTCTGCTCCAAATTTATCGTCGGAGCTTTCCGACTGAATTCTTTGAGTTCTACCAAACGAGACTATTGGCATGCTTGATTAACATTAGAAGGTGTATGTTCCTAATGTGTATTCTTCATCAATTATGGTTGATGTATTTCTTTCAATACTGGTAGATGAGACTGCAGATAGAATTGTTGATTGTAAACAGGTGTATGTCCCTGCTTATTAGTTTCCACCATATTAGATTGGAGAGCATCTTTGGGTGCAGTCAGACGAGCCTTCTGACTAGTTGATTATTTATAAATTGGTGTATATGCATTCCTATAATACTCTACAAGGATTTCCTGGATGGATTGGCATGTTACTTCCAGAGGAGTCAGCAGGGCAGTAACATCAGGACGGACGGGTGTATATGCCCGTTCGTTGCTTGCTATCATGTTAGCTTGATGGACTTCTCCAGAGGAGGTATAAGTAAGAACCTGGTCCATGTTGACCAGATTTCACCTCTGGCGGTTCATCTTGTGTGCTTGGGTCTGCAGAACTGGAGCCCAACCCCTAAAGGTGATACCCTCATCATGTTGAGGGGCACTTCCGTATGAGTCTGGCAGCGATTGTTAATGGGAGAACTCAGGAAGGTCTCATGTCTCCTTGAATTAAGGCCATGCGTGACCTTCTGATTCACCTCCTCATAATATGGGAGGGACTGGTGATTGTGTTCTGGGGATAATGACCTAAAAGGATTGAAGATGGTGGTTGTCACCACATGATTTTTAATCACTGGTCGCCGCTGTCCGAACAACCAGGGTGAATTATTGACTTTGATGGATTGTCGAGCGGCCTTAATAGTCGGAATGGAACCGTGTAGACGATATTCCTTAAACAGTGCATTTGAGACCCAGCATTGAAGACGCTGAGTAGGTGATTTCGTCCTCAGAGCAGATGAAGATCCAGCAAGAGTAGCAGTAGATGCATTCCAAGGTGTCAAATTTCGAGAATCCATTTCTGTAATGCAGAGAGATCTTGGAAATGAGTGCCTGTTTGATATAACAGACATAATCAAGATAAGTTTAGCCACTACATCTTTTGGATGAGAAAATATGTTATTGATTTTTTTGTCCCACTCATTGAGTTAAATAGGGGCCTAAAAAATAATTAAAACATCATTTAACTTGGTTAAGGATTCATGTCAGGTTCACCATTTTTTGTTTCCTCTGGAAATGGGGATGACCTTGTTTTGTTTAAGGTTCAAATATTCCAATTGGTTACTAAAGGGTTTGTTTGTAGAACCGGAAACATCCAATGATTCTATATCCATTTGGACCTACTTTTCAAAGGTAGGTTCTCATTAGTTGTGGACCGATGAGGCTTAATAATTTTCATTGGTCGAGGGGATGAGAGGTCGGACTCATCACACCTTTTTGGGGAAAATTATTGTCTACTTCGGGGCTCTCATTATAGATTTAAGTTATGTTTGTGAATCCTTATTAAATTACCAAGTATGAAAATGAGATTTCCTTAGATTTTGACAATCAATGATTGATATTTATGAGATTTATAGAATCTTTTATATGTATTGGGGTTCTTCATCGATATAGAATCATCTGTATTTGTTAGAGATTCTTAATCAGTGGTATCCTTCAACAAGTTATATAGAAATCTCTTGGTCATTATGATAACCATACTGGTTTTAAAGCCACTCATTGGGGCACTTGAAGTTTATTATAATGAAGAAGGACATGGATTGTATCAGATTTGGGATCGTACCCGTAGATGGGCTACCTACATATCCATAATTAGAAAATGAATCAGAACCCACATATTTCAGGAATTAAGATATTGTTTAACGTCAGATAGGACATATGAGAATTAATGGGTGATAGGCTTGAGCCTTTAGAAAGGCTTCATACGTACTCTACTTTTAAGGTGGAGATCAAAGTCCACATATTTTGATTACGAATTGTGGGGGATTATGTATGATTAATGGACCAAAGAGACATGTCGTGGTTACTTTTACACTCAAAGATCATGTGAGTCATGCTCGGTGTAAGAAATAAGTGGTATCAGTAAACTGGACAATTTGTACCACGGAAGATGTGGTCACAAAGAATGATATGGGGCTTATGTACGTATGATTTCTAAAATAGATAAATATCAAGACTTACTTCAGAGAATAATCTTGGGATCAAGGTCCATAAAGGTATATGTGCTATATGGAGATATGGATACTCTAACTTGGGGCTTACTCCTGAGAAACATGATCAAATTAGAAGGGGACTTGTGATTGAGTTTGATTCCTAAGAAGGAATCCCAAATCAAAAGAAATTAAGACTGGTTAAGAGAAATTATGACTGGGATTATTTTTGAGAAGGAGGCACAAGTTAAAGTAATTTGGACTGGGGATTACTCCTAAAAAGGAGGCCTAGGTTAGGGGAATTATAACTGGGTATTACTTCTAAAGAAGAAGCCCTGGTTACAGAACTTTTGATCTAGGGCTTACTCCTGAAAAGGAGGCACAGGTTAGGGAACTTGTGATCTGGGGCTTACTCCTGGAAAGGAGGACCATATCAAAATAATTTAATACTTAGGGATTATTCCTAAGGATGATGACCATATTAAAGATCTTCTCATCTTAATGGATGTGGTTGAATGAATGAAATCTATAACCTCAGTGACATAAAGATATGTAAATCACTAGGTTTTGAGATATGTTCCATAGAATTCCTTTCAGATAAGGAATCCAACAAAGAAAGCATGCCATAAATGAATTTGAAGAGGGTTTTGAAGGGTAAATTTTGAAGAGGATAGGTGGATTTAAAGAGAAGAGTTGAATAAGTAGGAGGGGCACACAAAAAGAGGTCTGCGCATAAGTCCTTGGGAATGCATGTATTGGTCGCACAAGTATACTTGCGCGACACATGTTCACTTGCGCGAAGATTAACCCATAAGGTAATACTTGGGTGAGGCTTGGCACAAGCCCTTAGTATTTTCCCGAAGGGCCTCCAAAAGGGTGGTGCATAGGTTCTGTTGAAGAAATAAGGTGTCTAGAAAGTGTGACCATTTTCCCTTAAGGTTTGGACACATAGGTGCGCAAGTGTTGATGAATTTCAACACTTAGGCATTATTCCATCTCTTTAGATCTTCCTTTCTATGTAAGAAATTACCTTAGAAGTGTTCAGAAGACATCAAGTAGAGACTAGGGCACTGAGAGCGTAAATCTAAATTTTGGAATTTTTTGTCCCTGAAATGGGGGGCCCACAAGGGTTATTTATAGGCTACTGATGACCTTGGGTAAAAATCAAATAGGCCACGCAAGTCACCTACGCAGCCAATATTTGCCGCACAAATATACTTGCACAACCATCATGATACTTGTGTGGCCCTTACATAATGGAATCCTTGTTCATGCCTTTGTCAATTTTTGATGTTTCTTCAAAGGATGAATCTCTTTATGATAAGGTATTCCCCTTCTTCAGTCATTATACTCTGTAACGAAAAGGGGCTTCAACATACCAAGAATGAGATCAATAATAAACACCACTTCCCTTAGAGGTGGTAACCCTGAGAAGTTGTTGGGAAAGACATTAGAAAATTGATCCACAATAGCTAGAAAACTATATTCCTCGATCTCTTCCATTGATACCAAAGCCAAAGCTACCAATTGGTAATATATAATTATGACCATTAGTGCCAACATGCTCTTATCGCCGTTCTTTACAATCCTCTATCCTATAAAGAGATATTCAATGTCGTCCTTAGTCATGAAACTAACTATACTCTTATAACAGTTGATTCAAGCCTTGAACATTTTCAGCTAATCCATAACCAGGATTACATTATAGACATCCATATCCAACATCATGAAGTCCCATTTTAACTCAGCTCCATCAATAGTTATGACACATGATCTACACACAAAGGCCTGACATTCTCTTTCTCCATGTTGAGTTTGTAGTTTCAGAACAGAAGGAATCATTTCCAGTTTTAAACATAGCAAGACAGAAACACTAGAATAAATTAAGGATTGTGATGCACCAGTATCAAACAACACTTTCACAAAGGTTGAATTCAAATGAATCATACCTCTTTCTATAGATGGTTCATCCTAATCATCGACAATCATCTATTCATCTCCATACAATTGTGTCTTCACTATACTATTCTCCTTGTTTCCTTGCGGGGGTTTCCCTGGTTGAGAAGTCATGGTATTTTGAGAATCACCATGGATAGCTCTGTTATGTGGATGAGACTAACTAGTCTATCCTCATACTGTCAAAGCATACAATGCTTGTGACACCTGGGAAGTGTCATATACACCTGAACTCAGATCATTCCTACAATAGCACTGTAGATGCCCCATTTTCTTTAAATTGTGACATGCTTGAGGTTGTGTTGGAAAGTCCCACTTTATGTATTCTTGTGAACCATATTGAAAACAACCTTCTTTGCTCTGTGGTCGTGGAAGAAGGTTCACTAATCCCACCATCTGGTTCTGATTTCCACTTGCACAATGGAAATAGGTGTCCCTTTTTCTCTTGTTCCCAGTGGTAGAGTTCCCGTTATTTCCTTTAGGTATCATCATTACTCCTCCTATAGATCTCGATATATCATGCTCAACAACAGTCTCTTTGTTCACCATATCTGTATAATCTGTAATGCAGAGCACCACAATCTTCAATCAAATCTCCTGCCTTAGCCCTGATTCGAAGATGCGTGCCTTTAAAGATGCATTTTCCACCACCTCTGGTGAAAAAGGAATAAATTCATGAACATAGATGCATACTATGTGACAGAGAGGATCTCTTGTATCAAGATGAAGAAGTATTTTGTTTTCTAGATTTTGAACGTGTGAGGATAGAATTTTTTTTGAACAATACGTCAAAATCCTCCCATGTAAGGCCTTCATCCAATTTAGCCAGTACTTTTAAATCCCACCATTGACATGAGACATCATCAATCATATATGTTGCCAACTTGACCTTGAGCTCTGATGGTGTGCTAATGAAATCAAAGATACGATTCATCCGACATAGCCACACCTTTTCCTTTTCGAGTTCCGCATCACCTCCAAAGTTTGGTGGAATCTACTTCATGAACTGGATGGTATGATCCACATGCGTTGGTTCATTCCTCCGGATCCCCGTATCCACAACATGAAAATCCTGGACAATACTCTGGACCATCTCTTGGTTCACCCATGGATCAGGTGAAACCACATTCTTCGTAGCTTCCTTGGGTTGGATTCGATGACGCCTACAAGGTGCCATTTTCTAAACCAAGAACATCCTATGTCAATCTCACTCTCTAGCAACTTATGTCTTATCCTTTCAAATTATATCACATCAACTATCACAACATTGTTTTTTCAAAACATCCTATTTCCATGTTCAAATATATTTGAAAACATTCAACATGATTTTTGAAGATCAACCCATTTTCAAAATACATCAAATATCATGTTTTTAAAAAATTTCACTTAAAACAATTTCTGCATTTTTTCCTTTTCAAAAATTCTCACCTTGAAGAAAATCATAAGTCATTTCTCACAATGAGATATGCAATCCTAGTTGGAAGTAATTCCACTATAATGCATTCCATGCTCATCTCATGGGATAAACCCATGACAATGAGATTTCCAACATTCTAGATGTGTATCCAAAACACTTATGTACCCAACACCATGGTAACTTGAAGTTCATCATAAATAGGTTAGCTACGTCATTTTATGCTATAAATTTCAAGTTCCAAAAATCATACTCCTATATAAGATTTAGACCCAAAAAATAGACAGGAAGTAATTTCAACTCCATGACTAGGTACATCAATGACTACTTGTTATGCAGGGACCGAACAAGAAGATACCATTTATAATGACCTACCAATTCTCATTGGCTTGAGAATACAACCAGAAATTACATGGCCTTAAGTGACATCCCCATGACGCCAAATGCTGGAAATAAATGCCGAAGGGTTTCAAATACAAGTGGGGGATGATTTACCCTTTAAGAAAAAAACCAAAAAACCAACCAACCAACATTCACTATATGATGCATGAAAAAAAGAAAGACAGCTAAACAACTTCATTTATGTCAAACCACATTAAGTACAACACAGTGGAAGACCAAACCAAGAATCAAAGTATATAGTAGATGAACAACTATAGACTCCCAAAAGACTCCATGACTTTGTGATCCACAATCTCTATGCTCCACAACATCTCCAAAGAATCAACACAAGCCACTAGCAATAAGATGCTTTACCTTTACCTGTATCCCAGAACACAACATCTGCAAAGCACCAAAGTGCCAATGCAGGGCTGACTAAAAAACTCATTAGGTTTCCCCAATGACTTCCCTACTCATGCCACTAGGATAGAAGAGTTAGAAACATTTATATAAAAACATTGTATATAAAACTTCTTCTTAAAATAAGTTTATAACTAAATATAAACAAGTTTCCCAAAACCAGTTATAACCAAAAGCATTCGGATGAAAAATAAACCAATTTAACAGAGAGTTATTTTTTCCCAGAAAAATAAGTAAACAAGCTTTAGAACCATTTTACATGAATCCCTTTTTGTATACCCATCCATTTCCCAACCCATGCAAACAACCATTCAAGCTTCATTATGATAGTTCCATACTCATGAGTGGTTTCTCGTCGATCTACCAAGTGGTCACAAGGTAATTGTTTCCCATGTTCCATTACACCTTTGCACCGAGCACAAAGTCATATTTCAACCAAGCCTGATACATATAGTTACCATGTGACATTAAATGTTTGGCACTGAGCACAAGGTCAAATTTCAACAAAGCCTCGTACATGAAACATGAACACACACCACATCTTCCCATCAATCATTCCAAAAAACCCTGTCAATAAAAACCATTTTTTATTGAAAACCATTTACATCCAAACCATTTCAATGACAAACCATTTCAATTCCAAACCATTTCAATAAAACTCGCTTTTTATTGAAAACCAATTCCATCAAATTCATTTCAATCTCAACCCATTTCAATAAAACACCATTTTTATTGAAAACCAATTTTTCATCAAACCATTTACAATTTCTTCAAATCCACAATTAAAAATCAACATTTTAAATTCAACAAGCTAAATCACTTCGTACAACAATTCACCAAGATTTCACAATTTCACTAAAACCATAAATCATTACAAAAGAAGAATTATTATATGCTTTTAACAATAAATCCCATTAAAATAACCCAATTTGAAAATAATCCAATCAATTATAACAAGAGGATTCGAGATTGAAGCCACCTACTTTTAGGGTATTGATGAAAACCACTACAAATGAAGAATGCACAAGAAAACTGGGTTGATTCTTCAAAAACCCACCTTAGATCTCTTATCCTAGAAAGAAAAAGACCAAATCTCATCATATATGGAATACACACACTTTGATCTACCCATAATAGGTGTATATATAAGAAAATAGGGGAATAGGGGAAGTAGATCTATGTAGATAAAAGAAACCAAAAAAGAACGAAGAAGAACGATCACATACCTCAAGAATCTGGCTTCGATTAGCCAAGAGAAGCCTTCGAATTGCCTCTGAAATGATGGGAAAACCCTATTTGACCTTAGGTGAAACGAAATACTGAGTAATGTCTACTCAGGAGGAAAAAAGAGCCCTATAGAGGCAAAATCACATGAGATCCACCTCTATAGGATATCACTTAAGTGGCCACACAATTTTCCCACATGGTTAGACAACCTGTGCGCTAACCGTGTGTTAGCCACTGGCTCCAAATATCCTCCATACATGGCTTAGATGCACTGCTAGACAAATCGTGTGCCACTTGTACAGATGCTACTACCTCCAAGACCAAATACACATGGTTTTTCTACATGGTTTAGACCAACCCTATGCCGTCCGTGCAACTTCCCCTTGGCCTCAAAACTTCATTCAAATTCTCCTGACTCTCTCATTCATCAACCTTAACTTTAAAACCATAAAAATCATCAAGTAAGGGTTACATACCGTAAACTAGGGGTACTACACCACATGTAATAAATAATTGGTGAACAATGGAAATCTCACGGATTTGAAAGTGAGATAAGAAATCCCTTAGCTTGTGTCTGACTTGACTAATTTTTTCTTTTTTCATCCTAAATAGTAAACTAAAGTTAATTTATACATGATTAAGAACATTTTTCAAGTTTATTATTCTTTTTATGTCACTTATTAACATATTATAAACATTATGCAATCATTTACATTAATAACGGTTGTTTGGTCGATATTTGGTACTTGAGGCAAAAATGGACTTATTATAATTACAAATTGTCCTTGCGGTCAATAGTACATTATCTCCAAAATGATATTCATAATTTAGATATCATATATATTATATATATCCAGTATATATATGTATTTATAATATTACATAACATTTGAGGTAAGAAATGAAATGCACCATTCGTGGAGACGGTAAGTCGTACATACGGATGAACGCTACTTTCATTTCTATTTCATATTTTAATGGAATTAAAAAATAATTATAGATAGGTATATTATAATTCCAGTATTATATCATATATAATATCATTAACTCCATCATTTTTACATCCCACGTATAGCATTAATAAGTCATATCACTTTGAGGGGGCGATAGTCCACACTTCCTCAAATGAAATTATCACGTTTACCCATAATGGAAACCAGAAAGGTATGCTATAAATGAAAAATATATAATCATAAAGAAAATATAAAGATTAATTATATCTATTATATATAAATATTGTTCCATCATAAAGGCCACCATGAGGGTTGGTATGAGATAATCGAACAATCATCATTTCGTGAGGCGTTAGTTTTCCATCCAAAGAAACAATATGTTCTTCACCCATTAGATGGAGGTGTGTGTAAGTGTATTTAGAATCATTCTCATAACAAAATCCTATTGTAACACTCCCAGATTTCATAGTATGTTATTTTTTCAAAGTAATTCAATAACATGCACTACACGGAACACCGAGTTCAAGCGCAACACAACTTACCAAACTAGCCGTTCAAAAGAGGTTATGAATATTATTAACTGTATTTTGAACATTATATAATCCTTATAATTTTAGAATCCATATTTTTAGTTTCATAGATATAATAAAAAAACAAATTCATTTTTTTCAGATAAAAGTAGTATTTTTAAAAAAATTCTATTTTACAACCTTTTAATGGAGAACCCTTTTTAAATCCAATATTTGAAACTTCAATATATTCAATTTTACAAAATAAACTTCTTCTTTAAAATCGGGACATAATAAATTAATTTTAATAAATATTTGGGGTTTTTTCTGATAACTTTCATATTTAGGTGAATAGTGAAAAATACTATATTTCAACTGAAAACAACCTTTTTAATCAAAATAATTTGTAGTTTTAAACTATAAATTTTAATGGTTTGTTAGTATAAATAGATTATATTTTTACCATTTAATCAATTTTTATTCATTGGAAATAATTTCACTTTGAAATTGAACATAAACAAGAATCAATATTTGGTTAGTTATTATTTCTTAAAAACATGATTTTTGGTTTTGACAACGGGAATTAATTATAAATTAAAAAATAAAACATATATGTATTGAATTTGGTAAAATAGAATTAATTTTTTAATTCATAATATCAAAATTATCTTAGGGTTAAATTTTTGTACTTTTCTGAAAACATTCAATTTTTGATGAATAGTTAGAAACACTGAGTTAGTGGTTAAAACAGACTTTTTATTTAAATAATTATTTAATTTATTTAAATTTAATTTATATTAAAATAGATACATAACACATATATATGTTCAATATAATTCATTGGAGTCATTTTACAATAATATTAGATATATAAAAATTTTATTGAACTTTTAACCGTTTTTTACCCACCTCGTAGGAGAAATTGAAAATTTGCATAAAAATTAATTTTATTGTTTCAGTGAGTTTAATTTCAAAAAAATGAGAGAAATAGTTAACCTCAGTAAGTAAAAAGTGGTTCAATATGCTGAAAATAATTTTTGGTGAATAGTAATTTTTGAATTATTTACCGTGGTTAAAGTTAAATAAGATAATTCAAGGTAAAAAGAATATTATAATAATACAAAATTACGTTAAAATTTGTTATAACCTTATTGGATGAGTCATGGCCTACCAGGTACATCCTTGGGTCGATTTTGGGACCCCATGGAGCCACTTATGAATGATAATGACACTTTATTTTAATTATCTTAATGTAAAGGAAAAAATGACGAAAACCAATATCTTTTTGTAAATCAATTTTTACATGGGGTTATATAAGTCATAATTTAGACTATAAATATTAATTTTAAAGATAATATTATTTCCTACATAATGGTATTTTATTTATATTTTTTAGACATTAAATAATTTAATTTATTTATCACACAATGATGATGCAGTAATTACCTAATTAATGAAATATTAAAATAATTGATATTATAAATATCCAAATAAATGTAATTTGAGAATTTTAATGAATTAAAATAATTTTTAATCTTAATATTACATGTTAGGGTTGATTAAATGAATTTGTTTGAAGTAATAATGCTATTAAAAATTTAACAAAAACAAAATAGAAAATAGTGTCAACATTTATATAAAAGAGTTTTTAAAAAAAATATTATATTATTAATTGATATTATATTCCTAAAAATATAAGGTTCACCAAAAGGTATTAAATAATATTATATATGTCATTAATGAACCACTTGTGGTTCGCTTGGAAGTTTATAGTATGTTTATAAACCATATAATATAAAAATATAAAGAGACATGGTAAATGTCAAACTAATTAACTTAGAGTTTAATCTAAAGGATAAGGTTAATATAGTGACCCAAACATGTCTAAAACCTATTGGTTGAGTAGTTTTACACCCATCCCCACCTTATACTATAAATAAATCATTTTTGATCCATTAGAAACCGAAAATTATTTTATTATAAAATAATATTTCAATCTTTCCTAAGGTTCCCCTCTCCCCTCTTATAAAATGGCACTCACCCTTCTCTCAAATTCACACCTTCAAAGCCATTTAGATCAGCAAAATCCTACCAAAATATCCTCTAAATTGTCCTCCATTCATTCTAGAGGCCTTTTTTAGTCATAAAGCCATCCTATGGAGCTCTTTTGATCAAATCAATAGTAAAACACGATGAATAGGTAAATATTTCATGACCTCTTTCAAGTTCTTTTCTTCTTCCACTTCTTCTTTCCTTGTTTTTTCCATTATACAATAATAAATACAGTATATTTTATATATTTTGATGTTATTATAAATATGATACAACCATATTCATTATTCTATCCATCCTTCGAATGACATGTCACTATAGGTGCGTACGTACGTCTTACCGTCTCCATGTTGTGGTCTAGTTGTTATTCAATATATTATTAATTTTATGGGTATAATAATTATGTATACAAGATGTAAATAATAAATATAACATGATAATGAATTTATATATATGATATACAATCCAATTATATTTGATTTTTATATCAAAAGAATGATATTGTCGCACGTGCATAAGTACAGATTACCGTCTCCACGAACTCGATTAGATTCATTACCCATTGTAACCATTCAAGAATAATTTTAATTTGATGATTAAAAATAATGTTTAAATACTTGATATAATTCTGGATATGAATAATAAACATCCCATCCATAACAAACATGACTCACGTAATAAATAATATAAAGGAAAATGAATCAGTTTACACAGAAAACGATGATAATACTAAAATATCATTAACAATAAATTTTTATAAGATCATATTTGATATCATAATTATGTCTATTGTTCTTTAATAATTTAATAAAAAAATATTTATCTATTATACAGGAGGTTAATGTACCCTAAACTGAGGAAAATTACAAGGTAAGGGTTAACTCTACAATCTCTTCATTATTCGAGATTATTTATACGTAATTATCTACTAGGACCTCTTTATCATCCACATCCATGTTTCAAAAAATGTATTTCCAAACATTTTTACTATTTACTAGACAATGGGTCAAAGTAATTTATACCCTAATTTTACCTTATATGTTTTTTAATGGAATCATTTCACCATTTTCCAAACAAGGTACTTTATAACATTTTTGTCAAAATTAAGGTAAGAATGTGTTTTTTAACTTATACGCGGGTGCTACTATTTTCTGCCATTATAACATCATCGAAGCATACCTTAAAATCTTATAATAATATTTTCAAAATAAATTTTTTCTTTATAATTATGTTACTCTTAAATTATTTCAAAATAGAAAGAAATATTTCTCTCAATTTTTTTTTTGATTTCATCTATATCAGCATACATTGATAAATTTTACACTTGTTTGAAGATGATTTATTATGATAAAAATCTACCATATCATATTTAAGGTTTTGTGATATGTTTTACTGTGGATGAGTTATTTTTCAGCCATTTATGGTTTATGGTTAATGTATAAACATTTCGTTTGCTAGTTTTAATATGAATTTTTATGTTATATTTCAACCTCTTCTTAAGATGAATGCGTTGGACTAGTATGTTCCGGGTTGGGGACTAGTAAAAGTAAGCCCTCTGGATTGGGGTCTAGTTACAGTAGACCCTCCAGGTTTGAGTCTGGTTATAGAGGCTCTTCGGGTTGGAGTCTAGTTGCAGAGGCTCTCCTTATTGGAGTCCGGTTACAGAGGATCTCTGGGTTGGGGTCCGGTTACAATTAGCCCCTAGGTCCTGGCACGAGGCCTTGACACAGAAATTAAAGTATGGTACTATAAATTCCCTCATTATGAAATTAGTTATTACATGTTATTATTTGATTACTATAATATCCATGTTCATGTTAATATGGTAATTTTTTATTTATTTTCTCCATATTATGTTTATGTTTATGTTTAAAAGGTTGTTGTTTTTATTACACATCACGCCTTAAAAGTTTATAGCTTCCACGGAATTATTTATCCTTGATGAGCATATAAGATCACCCCTTTCTTATGTTTTATTTTCCTAGGATCCCAAGAAGTGTTTTATGTTTGAGATAAAATATTATGCTAAGGGAACAATGGAATTCTCAGTGATTTTTTTTGTTGTATGTTAGAAAGTTTAATGTAACGTTCATGTATGTAATCTATTTTCCAAGCCTGTTAAACTGATCGGTCTTTAGGGACTTGATTCCTTGTCATCATGCAATTGTATTAAGATAATGCACTGACTATGGGTAACTAGGATCGGGGGGTTATAGTTGGTATCAGATGAAGTTTATCAATAACCTTGGGAACTAGATTTAGATATACTCTGATTGGAGCACATTACCCTAAGATATAATTTGAGGATTAATATAGAAGAACATTATTTAATTTTGGTAATGTAGAGATTTTTTGTGTTTTACAAGAAAATACATCCCTTTCTGGATACGAGCAGGTAGAGGAGGCTCTAAAACAGATGTACCTAGGGGTAAAACCAGAAAACACCTCTTTGAGCTAGACTCGAACAGGAACTGGTGCATGACAATGAGCCTTTCTGCACTCTTGGTTACGACACTCCTGGGGGATATGATTAGGAGAATTATCATTTTCTTTACAAATAATTATGAAGGATTTACGAGTATATACCTCCTAAAAGAAAATATTTTTATGATTATGGATTATATCTATAAACTATTCAATTTACTTTAGGTATTTTACAAGTTTGGAATTATTCATTGTAATTCATAAACTAACCTAGTGTATGCCATTGTATAGAAATGATTCTTAGTAGAAGGAATGTGAACTCAAACAATATGTATGATCCAAATAATAAGAAAGATCATATCTTTCATATTAATAAGCCAACATTTAGAAATGAAATAGTCTCCCACGTATTCTCAACATAATAATAAATAGTATCATGTGTTAATAAGATAAGCATGGAATTCTTTGATTCTTGTGGCTTTGAAGGGAAGAAAGAGAAGAAAAGTATGGAATAGAGAAATATGGATAAAGGGAAGAGGGAAATGATGTATTTTCCCATATGTGAAAACTTTGGAAAGAATCACCTTGGTAAATGATTGAAGGGAATGATAGTTTGTTATATATATGGAGAAAAAGGACACCAAGTACATGATTATAAGGGTAAGAAAAAAATTTCAAATGTACAATGTTGCATCTGCAAGGCGTTGGGACACTACGTGAATCAATGTCTCAGTCATCAGAGTATACCTTAAATGATGATATTGGATAATAATCAAGTTATGATGCTACCTACGACGAGGAGGAATGAATAGTGTTCTTATGTTGTTACTCTAGAATTATTTCATTTGAGTGTTTTGTCAACAATATACTAGTTATATGAATTATGGAGATAAATAATGATTGTACTGCAGTACTATTTTATTGAGGATTTGAGATTATATGGTTCTAAGAAAATTGAATTAATAGTAAGCTACACTTTTTGGAAAAATAAATGGTTGAAGGAAATATAATCCTTAATATGGTCCAGATAATGAGGTAGTGATTTTGGAATAAGAGATGGTTGATTTGGATAAATTATATTGGATATTCTTGACTTCCTTGGAAGTGATTAATAGTTTTTTTATTTCATCACTGTTAGAATATTCAATATTTTTAGATATAAGGAATATATCTAGTATTATATAAAGGATAAGGGAGAAGTTTTGTAATCAATAATGTTTTATGGTAATTCAGGGTGTTACCATGTTTAAAATAATACATGATGAAGGTGTTAAAATGTTATTACATGGAAAAAAGGATCTTCATTATGTTTAACTTACTTATAATTTTTGGACAGTGAGTTTGGATAGAATTATTTTGTATAAGTCTAAATGTTTTAAGGGATTAAGTTTAAAATTGGACACTATTATTAAGGTTATTTTTGGATTATTATAAAAATGAAAACAAGTAGACCGTGTGACAACCTGTCGCGTCGGACAAAGCTATGGGAATTGAATCCACAACCATAGTGTTATTGAGATTTATCACCTACCACTGGACTATGTGAAGTCCCTAGATTGTATAATGTAGTTTCTTTTTTTAATGGGTCTGATAGGTTAATGATAAATTCATTTTTTTAGAACCATATACGAATAGGATAAATAGAATATGATTTTAAGTTCTATTATCTTTTAAAGTGAAAGATGAGTTTGTGGTAGAAATTAGTTAAAGGATGGAACTCTACTTATAAAGTATATATATATTTTTCTTCTCTTATTCTATGAAGAAATTAATTCTTAAACATTAGTTAAGGGATATTAAAACTAAAAATGTTTTATCCTAATACCTTATGTTTTTTTGAACTGATGATATTTTAAATCATCATTGATTAATGGCTTTGAGGACCCCAATTATACAATTGTTTATGAATGATGACCTCAATTACTCCCTATAAATATTTACATTTTTTCTCTAATTATGTTTCTTTAATTGCCACCAATGTTATCCTAATCGAGATCATAATTTGGTGGTGACTTATTCATTTCCCTTTTCCTCTTATTAAGGCTAAATTTTATTAACCTAATTTTCGATGTGGGTTATCCCACAAAAGTATTTTCTATTTTAAAACATTTATTTTCAAAGAAAAACATCAAATTTAGAGGATGCAATTTATTGAAATAGGGAAGAATGTAACACCCCAATATTTCATAGTACGTTATTTCTTCATGAGTATTTCAATTACTTGCAGTACATGTAACACCGAGTTCAAGTGCACCACGACTTACCAAACTGGCTGTTAAAAAGAGGTTATTAATAGTATTAACAAAATTTTTAACATTATAAAATAATAATAATTTTAGAATCCATATTATGAGTTTCTTAGTCATAATAAAAAAAATCCATTTTTTTCAGATAAAATAGGTATTTTTTTAAATAAAATGATATTTTACAGCATTTAAATGGAGAACCTTTATTAAATCCAATATTTGAAAATTCTATATATTCAATTTGGAAAATTAAACTTATTGTTTGTAATCGGGGAATAATAATTTAATTTCAATAAATTTTTGGTGTTTTTCTGATAACTTTCATATTTGGGTGAATAGTGAATAATACTATATTTTAACTGAAAACAAACTTTTTAATCAAAATAATTTGTAGTGTTAAGTTATAAATTTTCATAGTTTCGAATTATAAATAGATTATATTTTTACCATTTAATCCAACGTTATTCATTGGAAATAATTTCATTTTGAAATTGAACATAAACAAGTATCAATCGTTTATTAATTATTATTTCTTAAAAACATGCTTTTTGGTTTTGACAATGGTAACTAATATTAAATTAATAAATGAATCATATATGTTTATAATTTGGTAAAATGGACTTAATTTATGAATCCAGAATATAAAAATTATCCTAGGGTGAAATTTTCATATTTTTCTGAAAACTTTTAATTTTTTGATGAATAGTGAAAAACAATGAGTTATTGGTTAAAAGTGTCTTTTTATTTAAATAATTATTTATTTCAATTAAATTTATTTTTGTTCAAAATATATACATAATACCTATATATGTTTAATATAATTAATTTGGTTCATTTTATAATAAGTTTAGATATATAAAAATTTTATTTAACTTTTTGCAGTCTTTTACCCACCTCCTAAGAGAATTTTCAAATTTGTATAAATCATAATTTTACCATTTCTGTGAGTTGAATTTTAAAAAATATGAGAGACACGGTTAACCTATGTAATTAAAATGTGGTTCAATAAGATGAAAATAATTTTTAGTGAATATTAACTTATGGCTTTTATTTACCACGGTTAAAGGTAAATAGGGTAATTCAAGGTAAAAAGTATATTATAATAATACTTGATTATGTTAATACTTATCCTAACCTTATTTTAGGAGTAATTTACAACCATTGGAATCCTTGGGTCTATTTTGGGACCCCATTTAGCCACTTATGAGTGATAATGACAATTTATTTTAATTAAATAAAAGTAAATGAAAAAATGACACAAACCAATATCTTTTAGTAAATTAATTTTTACATGGGGTTATATAATTTATAATTTTGACTATAAATATTAATTGGAAATGAAAAATGATTTCCTACATAATTGAATTTTATTTATATTTTTTAGATATAAAATAATTTAATTTATTTATGAAACAAGGATGATGCAGTAATTACCTTATTAATGAAATATTGAAATAATTAATATTATAAATATCTAAATAAATGTAATTTGAGAATTTTTATGATTTACAATAATTTTATAGGTTAATATAACATGTTATGGTTGATTAAATGAATTTTTATAGAAGTAATAATTCAGTTATTAATTTAACAATATCAAAATGGGAAATAGTGTCAAAATTGAAATAAAAGAGTTTTTAAAACAAATATTATATTATTAATTGATATTCTATTCCAAAAAACCCAATTCTTAGACAAAGATATTAAATAATATTATATATGTCATTAATTAACCACTTTACTATCGCTTGAAATTTTATAGTATGTTTATTAACCATATAATATTAAAATACCAAGAGACATGGTAAATGTCAATCTAATTAACTAAGAGTTAAATCTAAAAGATGAGGTAAATATAGTGACCCAAACATATCTAAAACTTATTGGTTGAGTATTTTTAGACCCATACCCACCTTATCCTTGAAATAAATCATTTTCAATCTATTATAAACAGAAAATGATTTTATTATAAAATAATATTTCAATCTTTTCCTAAGGTGCCGCTCACCCCTCTTATAAAAGGGCACTCCCCCTTATATAAAATTTACACCTTCAAAGACATTTAGCTTTGAAAAACCATACCCAAATATCCTATAATTGTCTTCCCTTCATCCTATAGGCCATCCTTTAGTCATAAAGCCAACCTATGGAGCCCTTTTGATCAAATAAAAAGGAAAACCTGAAGAAGAGGTAAATATTTCATCACCTCTTTCAAGTTCTTTTCATCTTCCACTTCTTTTCCTTGTTGTTTCCATTCTAAAATAATAACTACAACATCTTTGATATATTGTTATTTTATTATAAATATGTTACAACCATATTCTTTATTCTATCTATCCTTTTTATGACATGTCACCATACGTGCATACGTTCGGCTTGCAGTCACCACGTCGTGGTGTAGTTGTTATTCAATACATTAATATTGGGATGAGTATAATAATGATCTATAATTGGTTAAGATAATAAATATATCATGATAATTATTATTTATAAATGATATAAAATCCAATTATATATGATATTGATATCGAAAGAATGATATTCTCTCTCACGCGTATATATGGATTACCGTCTCCATGAACGCGATGAGATTCATTCCTCATCGTGACCATTCAAGAATAATTTTCATTTGATGATTAAAAATAATTTTTAAAGACTTGATATAATTCTGGATATGAATATGAAACATCCCATCCATAACGAACAGGACTCACGTAACAAAGAATATAAAGGAAAACGAATCAGTTAACACCTGAAACGACGATAATACAAAAATATCATCAACAAAGAATTTTTAGAAGATCATATATGATATTATAATTATGTATATGGTTCTTGTATAATTTTATAATAATTATTTCAGAATTATACCGGAGGTTAACATACCCTTGACCAAGGAAAAGTACAGGGTAAGGGTTAACCCTCTAATCTCTTCATAATAAGAGGTTTTTTATATGTAATTATCTACTAGGACCTCTTTATCATCCACATCCATGTTTATTAAAATTTATTTCAAAACATTTTTAATATTTACTGGATAACGAGTTAAAGTAATTTATACACTTATTTGACCATATATGTTTTTGAACAGAATCTTTCAGTCGTTTTCCAAACAGGGTACATTATAACCTTTTCGACTAAATTAAGGTAAAAATTTCTTTTTTAACTTATATGGTGGGTGGTGCTATTTTCCCCCTTTATAAAATCATCTACATGTTCCTTACATGCTTATAGGAATATTTTCAAAATAAATTTTTTCTTTACAATAATGCGACTCTTATATTATTTCAAAATATAAAGAGATATTTTTCTCAAATATTTTTGATTTCATCTATGTCAACATCCCTTGATAAATTTTACACTTTTCTGAAGTTGATTTATTATGATACAGATATTCCATATCGTACTTATGGTTTTGTGATATGTTTGACTATGGACGAGTTATTTTTATGCCATTCATAGTTTATGGTTAAAGTGTCGACATTTTTATGCTAGTTTTAATATGAATGTTTATGTTATATTTCAACCTCTTATTAAGATGAATGTGTTGGACTAGTATGTTTCGGGTTGGGGACTGGAAAATTTTAGACCTCCGGGTTGGGGTCTGGTTACAGTAGACCATCCATGTTGGAGTTCGGTTATATAGGCTCTTTATGTTAGAGTCTGGTTACAGAGGCTCTCCGGGTTGGAGTCCCATTACAAAGGCTCTCTGAGTTGGGTTCCAGTTATATTTATCCTCTAGGTCCTCGCACGAGTCCTTGAAACATAAATTATTGTCTGGTACTATACATTACCTCATTATGAAATTGGTTATTACATGTGATTATTTCACTAGTATAATATTCATGTGCATGTTTATATGGTAATTTTTTATTTAGTTTTTCCATATTATGTTCAATTTTATGTTTAAAAGGCTGATGTTTTTATTACACATATCACCTTCACAGTTTATAGCTTCCACTAAATTATTTACCCTTACTTAGCATCTGAGCTCAGCATTTTCTTATGTTTAATTTTCCCAGGATCCCTAGAAGTGTTTTATGTTAGAGATGTAGGGTAATTCTAATGGAACAATGGAATTATCTGAGGATTTCTTTTGTGTTGTATGTTAGAAAGTGTAATGTAATGTTTAAGTATGTAATCTATTTTCCAAGACTGCTAAACTGATTGGTCTTTCGGGACTTGATTCCTTGTAATCATGCCAATGTATTAAAATAATACACCGAATCGGGGAAACTTTGGTTAGGGCGTTACACCTAGTATATTGAGGATACTTTTGAAGTTATAAAAGAAATAAATAAAATGATTTTAGGTATTGGATAAGTAAAATTAAATTAAATAATTTAAGAAAATATGTTACCATTAATTTGGTTAACTACCTTTGGTTTGAACCAAAAGGGTTTGTTGATGTCCCTTCTTCCTAATGTAATGCTTCTTGGTGGAAGAGAGGGACCTTGAATATTTATTTGGGTAGGGGTTCGATGAGCCATGGGGATTGAGAGGTGTGAGTAATGAGTAATATGTGAGGGATTTTTTACGGGGGAGGAGGGGCTCTATAGTAAACTGTGAAAATATTATTTTATTATATAATGATATTCAGTTTCTAAAGGACAAAAACTAATTAAAGTAGAATATAAGATGAGTAATGATCAAAATAAAATCATCCTATAATAATTGGATAGGTTTTGGATGATATTTTAATATTTATAATCTTATTTATTTAAATAATTTATTACTGAGGTAAATATTCATCAATTTTGTATCATAAATAATTTATTAAAAGATATTTTTTTGTGTCATTTTTGTCTTTACTTTAAATTAATTAATCTAAAGTGTCATTATCACTCCCATGTGGCACCATTGGGTCTAAAAATTGACACATGGATTCCCATGGTCAAACATGACTCAGAAAATAAGGTTAGTACAAGTGTTAAGGTAAATTTGGTATTATTATAATACACTTTCTACCTTGAAATACCACATTTACCTTTAATCGTGGTAAATAAAAGTCAAAAATTCTCTTCCCCAAAAAATTATTTTAATCTTATTGAACCACATTTTACTTACTAATAACAACTAGGTATGTCATATTTTCAAAATTTAATTCAAAGAAGTGGTAAAATTTCATTATAAGAAAATGTTAGTTTCTTAATTACTACTTTGTGGTTTCACTATTCATAAAAAATTGATGTTTTTCAGAAAAATACCAAAAATTCAGACTAAGATATATTTGATATTCTGAATTCAAAAATGATGTCTATTTTAAAAAATTCTAAATATATAAGTTTCTTTAATTAATTTAAATATAAATCTCGTTGTCAAAACAAATAGCGTGTTTTTATGGAAACAATATCTATCAAAATATTGACACTTGTTTATGACCAATTTCAATGTAAAATTTCTTCCAATGACAAGAATTGGATTAAATGGAAAAAATATAATCTAATTTTACTTTAAAAATATTTAAATCCTATATAAATAAATTATATTTAAAGGCAATTTTGAATTAAAATATAGTATTTTTTAACTATTCATCAGAAAATGAAATTTATCAGAAAAATAACAAAATTTTACCCAATGTAAATTTTGATGTCTCGATTCTAAATAAGAATTTTATTATGTCAAATAGAACATATAAAAGTGACCAAAACTATATTTAAATAGGGTTCTCTCTAAAAGGTAGAAAATCAACCTTTTAAAGTGAATTATATTTAAAATTAGAATCATTCACATTTGAGCCTCCAAATTTTATTGGATAAATGTAAAAACATTTAACAAACATGTATAATCATTTTTTAGTTAGTTCTATTAATTCCCTCCATTACAATATCTAGGTGTTAAATACCATTTAAAATAACAATATTATATTATTAGTGTGCATCATTAGATTTCATAGAAACCCATTATTGCGTATCGGTTACTCCATCGAACATAGCGTCCCCTTTAAAGTAGAATTAATATTTAGTTCACAAATATTAATAAATATGAAAAATTTCATGTTCTTTATTTACCTGGGATGTTACATCCTTCCCCCCTTTTTGGAATTGCGTCCTCACAATTTTTAAAACTGGGACTGGAAACTTAATTAAAATTCCCACATCAGAAAAGATTCAGAAAAACTATCACTTTAAAAGAAAGAAAGAAAAGTACAAAGGTCACCCGAGATAACCCATACTATGATTCCATGTAGAAAAACATGGATATTAAATATAGAAAAAATAGTCATGTTCTGATGGAGAGAGATAAAAAATTATTAGGAGAAAGTTAACCACCAGAAAATCACAAACATATGATGTTTTAAACGACCTTTGATTACCAAGTAGAAAACGTGAACCAACAATGTTTTTGTTTTACATTCCTTTTCATAATTTTGAGGAATTAATTTACTACATAGAATAATAACATAAGGAAATTTACTTACCTTCATGTAGAGTTTCATCCTTTAATAAGTTTCTATAAAAAACTAATCATCTCCCCAAACAATGAGTATTAAAAAAGACATGGTCACATCAAAATCACAAGAATCATCTTCTAGAGAATCAAATAATCCACAAAAGAAGAACTATATATTTCCATTGTCTTTAGACATCAACTAAAACCAAAAGGGTTAGTGAAGATCAGATAATACCCCAGAAGGAAGACAATTTACATAAAGAAAAACTAATCTTAATCCAAAAAATATGTTAAACAAAACCAAAAGTTCAACAAAGGCCATTCTATAAAAAACTGTACATAAAATTCTTCAAAAGAAATCCAAACAAATATTGAATCCCAAATCTCCTAAGGATTTAATTACATATTCTTCTAAGATAAATCTTATCATTTATCTAAAAATAACATCGGTTACTCATAAAGTCTCATATTGAAAATTAATTAACCTAATCACATATTCTGCAGGATAGGTTAATCATTTTCATAAATAAACCAAATAGTCATATGTCCACAATAAAAACATAGATTCTTCCAAACTAATATTTCAACCATTATTACACAATTGAAATCCCATAGTATTCTATCTTCCATAGGCATATAGTGTTTCCTCAAAAGAGAGAACGTCTTCCACAATAACCTTTATCACTTAATCACCAAATCATATTCCTATACTAAGTTTATCAATTTGATAAAATATAAGTTCCCAAAATCAACGTATTCCTGTTCTATAAAATCATTTTACTAAAATAATAAGTCATACTAACCGGGGACTGAAAGTAGGCTCATGTTAGGCTATACGCTGTTGTCGCCCTTCAGTTGTGGGTTTGATTCCTGAGGACTAGTCGGATGCAACGGGTTGTCACCCATCCCACGGGTTGTTCTTTTTATAGAACTCAAAAATGACCCTAAAATGTTCTAACCTTAATGGTTTCCTTATACCTCTCATTTTCATCCCAATTCATTTTTATCTGAATATCATAATTCTCGAAGTCTTATATATGTTTAATTTTTTTATTTCACCAGCATATGATAAAATAAAATAATCCCCAAAATGAAGAACATCATACCTTGATCATGGTGTCCATTTGGTTTCATCATCATCTTGTTCACTTAGGTAGAAGGTCCATGAATATCACCAATTAATTATCGATCCTTCAAAATCATCTGCTTCCTTCATCCAAATACACCTTGAAAACATGGGTAATATGGATGTTCACAGAAAAAAATGTTTTGGAAAATGATCATGTTTGACATATAATTTCAAAACATCTGATAAAAAATGATTTCTATAAAACAGTCATGTTGAATTTTAGTTGAAACTATCAATTAATGGTCAATTTAAAATACCATAGGTATGTGCTGAGAGAATAAATTGTAAAAGAATATATAAATAGGTTGTGCCAGGATCTCCTTCTTCAGCACCTTTTTAAAAATCATAATATGTTTCAAAATCTTGTGATAAGGTAAAATATTTGAAAATGTCTTGATAATATTTACCTTTCTTGAAAATATGAAAGTATTGTGATAATAGTATTTGTTTAAATACAACCCATGAACCACGTTGATAACGAGGTATAGTAGAGGGGATTGATATCTCCAAAAACTACTTGAAATTTATTTTTATGCTAGAAAAAGTTTCCCAATCATCCGAACTTGACTTTGCAAAAATTATTACAAGATAGACATCATTAAGAGATAGGAATGTCATTTGAGATCCTCCTCCTTCCATTTGTAACTAAGTTTCCTTGATATGAAAACATTATAAAACAAGTATTTAACTGAAATAATAGACACAGGGACTAACCATGTGTCTAAATAAAAATCTTAATCCATAATGTTGTCTAAACCGACCTCTCATAACAACTTTAAGGAACCAGCCTTAAACATTACATAATCATGAATTAAATAAATAGTTCACATTGAAGATATTTTCAGGTTCAGATTTTTAGAGAATTAGGCCACAACTATTACATATCAACTTGAAAATTGCATATAGACACTACTACTCAGTATTCATTTTTTAAAAAATATAAACTCTTAAAAAGAAACATGTCTAGTTCTATGTTTTAGACAACTTAACTTTTCATTGATCCCATCTTTGACCCTATTCATCTTTAAGTCTTGTGGAAAACATTTCAATAACATTGGATTAGCATAAAAATATTAGTTAGGGTTATAAAATAAGGAAAGGAAATATTAACCCATCAATATATACAAATCAATGAAACCTATACTTTTCAATCATTACATACCTTAAGAAATCATAATATTTATGAATAACATACATAAATCATAAATCATAAAGGTAACATATGGAATTCATAAAAAACATACATTATAGTTATCATAGATAGATATGGAGTCACATTTTGGGTACTCATCACAGTATATTCCCTTAATCTATTAGGATAAACATTAACGTTTACCTCTGTCATGTTACCAAATGCATTGGAGAGCTATCTCGGGCTCACCCTCCCAAGCTCTATCACGGAACCACCCGTATGTGTAAATAATACCCAATAACCATAACATATTCATAACACATAATAAAAGTATAAAGGAATGATAACATTTCCACATTCAAATCACAATATATCGAATCAAGATATTGAAATAAAATATTCTTTTCAAATCATTTTCAAAACCATTTAAAACATTTAATAAAGTGATTTTTAAATCAAAGTTGTTCATACCACTTTGAATATTTTAAATGAATTATCATTTGAAAAAATTAATGTCCATATACATAAATACTAAAAACCATTTTGAGAACATGGACATTAAAGATAAATATATATAATAATGAATCTTTAGAACAATTAAAACGATATTTTAGTTAAATAGTTTTTATCAAAAAGAGAGATTCTTGAATAAAAATAATTGAGGAAGGACATTTAATCAGAAATTTATAATATCATGAGAATAAAGGGATTCATGATATAATATGCCAAATGAAATTATATACACCACATAATAGTTAATTGGTTCATAACAACAATGAAGTCTCAATAGAATGTAAATTGAAATGTAATCCCTTATAAAAACTGTATCCTTAGATTATGGATAAATCCATTACATAATAATGTTTGAAAAATAAAAATAAACTCAATATAAGTGGATATTATGTGTGAAACAATGAATGATTATTAACACATATACATATCACAACATAATCAAGGAGTATAAGTTTAACCCAAAGAATTGAAGTTGGGTGAAGAAGTTCCCTTATAGAAATTTGATAGCCTAACGACGTCACTTTAAAATTCAGAAAATGAATTGATGAGAGGGAAAAGGTTATATCATCACATGGACATAAAATTTACATAAATAAGGATATAGAAGAACATATCCCAACATAAGAAGATGTATATTAAAAGGCATAACAAAAATAAGACTTTTAAAAAGAGGAGGGTGAAAGTTTTCCCTTGCTGATTTGGTAACTTACGAAACATACACCCCATGAAAGAAGGATCATAGAATAAATTTGTAAATAATAGTAAATTAAATATATTACACAATTAATACAATCATATAGAATACATAAACCACACAAAAGTAAATAGTTGAAATATATCATGAACCTCATGGGAATAAAAATTGAGACGAAAACTCCATACCACGTTGAAATTAATTGAGTCGTATGAAAAAAAGTTAACAACCACCAAATGAATCATAGAATAAAATGAATATAAATAGAATCATTATAACATATATAAAATACAATTACTCAATACACAACATGAAATAAATAAGTGGTGAACAATGGAAATCTCACAGAATTGAAAGTGATATAAGAAACCCCTTACCTCATGTCCGACTTGACTCATTTGTTCTTTGTTCTTCTTGAATAATAAATTAAAGTTAATTTATACTTACTTAAGAAGATTTATCAATTTTATTATTCTTTTTATATCACTTATTACCTTGTTTTAAACATTATGAAATCATTTGATTTAATAAGGGTCTTTTGGTCGATATTTGATACTTGAGTCATGAATGGACTTCTTATAATTACAAGTTGTCCTTGTGGTCAATAGTTCATTATCTCCATAATGATATTAATTATTTAGATATAATATATATCATATATATCCAGTATATATATGTATTTATAATATTACATAATATTTAGAGGCATGAAATGAAATGCACCGTTCGTGGAGACGGTATGTCGTACGTACGCATGAACACTACTTTCCATTCTATTTCATATTTTAATGGAATTAAAACATAATTATACAAAGGTATATTATAATTACATTACATTATAATATCATATATAATATCATTTATATCATCCTTTATGCATCCCACATATGGCATTAATGAGTCATATCACATTGAGGGTGTTGTAGTCCGCACTTACTCAGATTAAATTATCGCGTTTACCTATAATGGAGACCATAAAGTTATGCAATAATTGAAAAATACATAAACATAATGAAAATATAAGAATAATATATATATCACATATAAATATAGTTCCATCATAATGGCCACCATGATAGGTGGTAGGAGATAATCGAACAATCATCATTTCGTGAGGCATTAGTTTGCCATCCACAGAAATAGTATATTCTTCACCAATTAGATGGAGGTGTGTATATGTGTAGTTAGAATCATTCTCATAAAAAAAATCCTAGTATAATTAGGATATTGGTGTTGTTATAAAATAATTTAATAAAAAAATGTTTAGGGGTTGGAGAAGAAAAATAAAAGAAAAGAAGTTCAGAGAAAAGATTACCATCGATTTTGGTAACTCCCTTTGGTTTGAAGCAAATGGGTTTGTTTAAGTGCCTTATGCCTAAGTTAAGGCTTCTAGGTTGAAGATACGGATCATTAAAGATTATTTTGATAGGTTTTGGACAATCCAAGGGGCTTGAGAGGTGTGAGGAATGAGTTATAAGTGAGGGCTTTTTATAAGGGGGAGGAGGGGCTCTTTAGGAAAGTGTGAAAATATTTTTTTTTATATAATGATATTCTATTTCTAAATGTCCAAAACTAATTAAAGTCAAAGATAAGATTACTAATTGTAGAATTAAAATAATTCAATAAGAATTGGTCAGGTTTTGTATGTTATTTTAATATTTATAATCTTATTTATTTAAATCATTTATTAATGAGATAAATACTGCATAATTTTTTTGTCATAAATTATTTTATTTATTTGATGTCTAAAAATTATCAAAAATTACCATGATGAAGGAAATAATTTAATATCTCCAATGAATATTTATAGTAAAAAAGATAACGTATATAACCCCATGTAAAAATTAATTTACTAAAAGTTATTTTTCTGTGTTATTTTTGTGTTTACTTTAAATTAATTAATCTAAAGTGTCATTTTAATTCCCAAGTGGCTCCATGGGGTCTCAAAATCGACCCGAAGATGCCCATGGTCATAAATTACTCATCCAATAAGGGTATGAAAAGTGTTAAGCTAAATTATTTATTATTATAATATACTTTATCTTGAATGACCTTATTTACCTTTAACCGTAGTAAATAAAAGTCAAAAGTTACTATTCACAAAAAATATATTGATCTTAATAAACCACATTTTACTTACTAATAACAACCATGTATGTCAGATTTTAAAAATTCATTTCATAGAAGTGGTAAAATTTCATTTAAAATAAAAAGTTTTTTATTTGACTACTATATAGTGGTTTCACTATTCATCAAAAATTGATGTTTTTTAGAAAAATAACAAAAATTCAGCCTAAGATATATTTTATATTCTGAATTCAAAAATTATATATATTTTAAAAAATTCAAAACACAGAAGCTGCATTAGTTAATTTAAAATTAAATTCCATTGTCAAAACAAATAGTGTGTTTTTAAGATACAATATCTGTCAAAATATTGACACTTGTTTATGCCCAATTTCATAGTGAAATTACTTATAATGAACATCATTGAATTAAATGGTAATAATATAATCTAATTTCACTTTAAAACCATTTAAAACCCATATAAAAAAATTATATTAAAAGGAAATTTTGAATTAAATATAGTATTTATTCAGTATTCATCAAAAAATGAATTTTTTCAGAAAAATACCAAAAGTTTAACCGAAGTAAATTTTGATTTCCTGATTCTAAATAAGAAGTTTATTTTGTCAATTGAAACATATAGAAGTGACCAAAACTATATTTAAATAGGGTTCTCCATTAAATGGAGGTAAATCAACCTTTTAAACAAAATTATGTTTAAAATTAGATTCATTCACATTTTAAGCCTCTAACTTTTATTAGATAATGGTAAAAACATTTACAAACATGTCTAATCATTTTGTAGTTTGTTCTATTCATTACTTACATTTCAACGGCTAGGTGTTAACTACCATTTAAAATAATAATATAATATTATTAGTGTGAAATGTAATATTTCAATGAAATCCAATGTTGTGTATCAGGTATGCCATCAAACATAGTGTCCCCTTTAAAGTAGAATTAAATTTTCATTCACAAATGTTAATAGAAATGAAAATTTTCATGTTATTTATTTACCTGGGATGTTACACCCAAACACCCATTCAATACTCAACTAAATTACAAACATCAAACCTGGACTAATGACATGACTAAAACACATATCTATCAGTTATAAAATATTAATCATTACAATTCCATTAACACTAATTAACAGATATTCAAAATTGGGTACCCTCCAATTTCATTGTCTAACTTTATTGGTTGTGTGAAATAATCATCATTAAATGGTATCTACATTATAGATTTTTTTATTAAAACACTACTCTCTAAACTCATTAAATACTAGTCAAAGAAAGATTCACCCTCTAAAATTTTCTTCGTTGTGATCCCCCCATATGAAATCCTTATTATCGATTAATGAGATTGATTCTTCCAAGTACCTGTTGTCATCTAATCCTTATTACTCTCTATCCCCACTCATGTAACTTGTAGAGGTTCTTCACATGATCCCAGTTTGGGATTGTATTAACATTATGCTATCCCGCATAACTTTTTTAAATTTTTTCTAGAAAAAATACACCACACAACTAGTCCGACCAATTCAAAAACAATGTCGAAGACCTATATCACCACCAAAATCCTCTAAATGTGTTCTACTACAACCGCTTCCAATACCTGATAATAACTTATACTCGATCCATCCATCACCTTTTATTACCATAAATTTTTTTATAATGTTTTTTAAAATAAATATATTGTTTTGAAATATTATATTTCACTAAACATCATGTTTGTCTTCTATTAAATTTAACACTATGTTTAAACATAACAAGACATAATATTAAGAAATTATTATTTAAATTGATAGTTAAAACCTATCCATTTGAATTATGAGTCTGAATTTAATTAAATAAATTATTAAAATACATGGTTTAAACCTATATATTAAATAAATTATCTGTTTTCCAATTAATTATAAATTTAAATAAAAAACCATTTCAAAAAAGGAAACCCTTTTATGAATAAAACTATTTTTATGTGCACAAACACTTTTTTCTCGATAAATTAAATAATTCCATTTTTTAAAATTATTTTAATAAAATTTATATATTATATATTAAAAAACAAAATAACAATAATCTTATAAGTATGATTGGGATGATATGAAAATACATCAAATTTTAGGCTTAAAAACATTATTTTTCTGAAAAACTATTTTATCAAATTTTGTGCTCTTATATTAAAATTAAAAATTTCCATTTTTAGAAAATTTATTATTAACAATTAACATGATTTTTATTCTAAATTTATAAATTATATTAGTGTTATATTTTTTTAACTTTTCTATAAATATATATTCTTATATGAATAGTGAAAAATATTGGTTTTTTCTAAAATGTACCTTTTTATTAAAGAACTTATAACGTACCATTTTTTTATGTTCTGTAAGAAGTAAAATTAGATAAAATATAATATTATTAATCTATTATTTTAAATTTTAATATATATAATATTAAATTATGAAGTATAATCATTTTAAACATTATAAAAATTTCTCTTTGGAAAATACTTTTTCTATCATGTGAGCAGGGTTAATCTTAATTTAAAATCTGAAACATATGTTATTTTAATTTGATAAAATTGATTCCATATTTTTAATATTAATTATAAATAATATAAAATTAATTAAAATTAATTTTTAGTTATAACTATTAATAATTAAAATATAAACTAATTAACAAGAATAATGTTTAAACATGGTTTTGCGTGTAACATGAGATTATATTAAAATTAGTTTTCCACACACAAAGGATGTCCATATAATAAATTTTATTTCAGGTTAATAAATAGTGATTAAGTATTATCTAATAAGGATCATTTAATTTTTATTCTTATTGGATAAATTACCTAGGTAAATAAATATATACTAGTTACTATGGTGAAAATTAAAATGGTAAAATTAAGTAAACTTAAAGGCTAAAGAATAACATGTTTAAAGAAATTATTATTTTATGAAGTATTTATAGACCAAATAATCAATTTACTCTATTAATTATCAAATTGGTATGGACATGGGGGATAGTGAATTCCTATTATTGAATAGTTTTGGGTATTTAAAAAAAATGACACTCTTTACCCATTATAAAAGGACACCTCCTCCGCTCACTTATTCACACCTCTTAAGAAATATTTCTTAAAAAACACTAAAATACCTCCCAAAAATATTATTACATGTTATATAGATATTTTTCACACCAATATACAAACCATATGATCCTTAATAAGTGATCTTATGGGGTTTGTTCTAAGCGAAGGTTGTTGTCTTTAGTAAACTCTCTCTTATTAATTCTTATCTTACCACATTAATACATATCATTTAAATTTATATATAAAAACATCGGTATCTAAAATATAATGATGCTTTATTTTATTTATTTAATAACGTATATCAATCTTCCCTTCTATCAAATAGAAAATGAAACCATCGATCATGTGTACGGTGGAATACCCCCTCGTGAACCGATTTATTCATTTTCCCTCAACACCTATCATGGTTGGATATAAAGATGGATTTAATGTTTATAAAATATAATTATGATATTATTATAAATACAGAAATAAAATATCACATATATCTTCTGAATTTTTACTCTGGGAATGTGATAACGTTGCTAATGTGTACGGTGGACTATCGCCTCACAAAGCGATGAGATTCATTCTTCACATTCACTTTAAATGAAAAGTATTAATGATAGTAATAATGAAAATATGGGATATATAGGGCCTAAAAATTATTATATAAGGGTAATATATTTTTTACCTTTCATTCATTTCATCTATCGAGAAAATGGAAACACGTTAATGCATACGTAAGGGATATTATCTCTGTGATATGTGTATTCCATTTGGTATATCTAAATTTTATGAATTAATATAAATATATATAAATATAATAAATATATATATTTTTGTGTGTGATATTTAAATCATGGTTAAAATTTTATATATGATTTAACCATGATCATTGTAAAAGGACAGAAAATACTACCTCAAAACATAGAGGAAAAACGAAGCAATTATTACATGAAACATGATTTTAACAAGGAATTGTTAATAATATGGTAATAAAAGGTTACGAAAAAATAAAATAGAATATTATAAAAATGATTAGGTTTATTTAATATATTTATAATGAACTTATATTAATTTTTTAGGGTGTTTTAATGTGTATTAAAGAATTTGGGATTTTATGTAAGGGATTTTCATTCTCTATTTTATTTCTGGGAGACATATTCCATAATCACTACTTTTTTTCTTTTGTTTATTATATATACTTCTCAATTTAATTGTTATGTAATTAATATCATATTTTATGATATTTAAAGTTACAATTTAAATTATTCATTAATTTTTCTTATGATCCAATTATTTCCAACGTGGTAAGGTATTTTTGTCTGAAATTTCCTTCCATGGGATATAAGTTATTTTATGCACCTGTATTATTTTATAAGTATTATATAATGCCCCCATTAATATGTTATATGCTTAATCTCTATCTATTAACGATATTTAAAGTTTCATTTAATTTCTATCTTTAATTTGTCCTACGATTCAAAATATACTTACATTGTAATGGTTTAATTTTACAATCTCATTGCATATTTCAATTATTTATGATTATGTTTCCTATGATGAAATATTATGATTTGAATCTAAAGAATTTTTTTCTAATACATTAAATTATAATGGACACATTTATTCCCTTCATTTTCCACTATTAAAATATCAAATTGACAAAAATATTGTTTTTTTAGATAAATCAACTTTATTTATCTCTTCGGTTGAAAACCCTTTTATAGTCAATATCCATGTTTTCTAAAAATGTTTTAATATTTTAAAAAATATTATTAATGAAATATTTACCCATGATTGAAATTTTAAAAATATTAAATTTAATCTTCATTTCATTTTAAAAAAATATCAACTGTTTGGATTTTACACAAAATTTTAAGAAAATAAAATATTGGTTTTAGCATCTTTGCCAGGAACTCAATTAACCACCATCATGACCACTAATGTTTTGAAAGATACTTTTATTTTTTTATAGGTTTATCTCAAAATAAAAGGATTTTGAATTTTTTTTAAATTGTTTTCTTTAAAGTGAAAAAGTTATTTTCCTCAAGAAATATTAGAAATTATTTTTAAATATTATGTAATAAGTTTCAAAGGTAATATTAGTATTGGATTGTAAAACTATTATATGTTTTTAAATTTTTATTTTATGGTGATAAAGTTTTTTTACTCATTAAAAGTTATAATTATCATTAAATATTCCATTATATGATTAGAGGGTTATTTTTAAATAAAATGGTTTTAAAAATGATTTATGAATTTTTTGTTTTGAAAATAAATTTTCCAGGTAGAAATTATATATTCCTCAATAAATGTTTTAATTCATATTTCGAAATATTTTTTTCATATAATATGTTATCCTTTGATTTTAATATTATTTCTTGAAGAAATGATCCCGGGATTCCATTCTTATTCCATCTATAAATGCTTTATGTTTATGATGATATGGTTGTTATGAAACATGTTTCCCTTCAATGGGTTGTACCATGATAAATTAATATGAAAAAAATTCATTTTACATGGGTTATACTATGATAAAATAAGGAAATCATTTTGTAACCTTTTTTATTTCCATAGTTAATGTTATGATGAAATTTTTTATGAAACCCATTTCTTTTCATGGATTCTAATATGATTTGTATTTTATGATATTTTGGCACACATAAGTTTGATTCTAATTATTTTATGGGTGGAACCCATATCCCCCACTATAGAATTGGGTAAATATTTATATCTTATGGGATAAAAATTGAAAAAAAATTGACGGGCATGATCCACAACGATAAAAAGGATGATGGTCTTGATCCACATTGAAAAACATGATAAAGGGTTTAATCTACAATGGGAATCATGTAATGAGGAATGATCCACTATGTTTTATGGTCCTAATAATTAACCTTGAAAAATTAAAAGGTTTCTATTCCTATGTTGGTTCCATAATTTTATGACATCAGTTTATGGATCATGAGTATTGATGATTTAAAACTCTTATGAATGTTGTCTTTTGGAATGATAATGATTTATGACATTACTCATGTTTATGAGCTATGAAATATTTCATATAAAATTTTTATGTATTGTTCATGATCTCATAACCTGTTTTTATATTATGATTTCTTATGATCACAGAATGATATATTCTATGTATAACCTTACTGAGATTTTAATCTCACCCTTTTCTATTTTTCCTTTTCCTATGTAATGAAGAAAGGTTTTATATAGTCTATGTTTTTTAAAAGTATAAAATAATAAGATATTTATGGTATATATTGATGATATTTAATTTAATGAGATGTTTGAGTACCTAATGTTAAGACCCTAACCCCAGCAACCAAGAGTCGGTACCTTAATTTATAAAATTTATATGATTATAAGGAAGTCGTATCCCGAAGGACAAAATTGTTTAGTAGTTGTGGAAAACTAGATACATAAATATTATTTAAATTCAAACTTGAATGAAAATAAAATATAAAAACTCTATTTTAAACATCCATAACCCCTAGATTATCCCTGCAAGTTATTCATAACATTTATCTTCGTATCTTACTAAAAAATAAAAATTAAGAATGGAGTGACCTCATATTATTAGTGAGGGTATGTGATATACCAGAATTTATCATAAACATAATCATTAGGCATGTTGAATAACTACAAACACATTACATTAAAAATAAATATGAACATAAAATGGAAATAATGAAATGTGAGTAAATAAATCCATATAAATGATCATAAGTGAATGAAAATTAGTCATGTATATTTTACTAGTCAAATATCAAATGTTTTATCAATTAATAATATCATAATGAGAGAATTAATATTTCAAAACATCTAAAACACATCATCATGGACTAAACCAAGATGTCTAAAAATATAAGGGTAAAGACTTGACCAAAACCCAATTCTGTTTTGTCTCATGAGACCCACTGATACATCACGAGGCTATAGAGGGTGCCACCCATCACTTTATAAGTATAATTTATTCCTAATATGATTTTTTCTAAACATAAACCACATGAACGAATGAAATTTAAATAAATTTCCCCATTCTGTATTCATAATCACTAACCAATATGAGTATCTTGGTGAATAGTATCAAGATATACCATCCACAGTCAAACTATTCAAAAACAATTTAATAACATATGTTAGAAGAAAATAATAAGATATAAATATCTATAAAGAATAAAATTCAATTGAGGTGTTGAAATGGATGAAAATACTCTAATAAAATCATTGATAAATTCTTCATATAAATACCCTTATTTAGTTATCAAAGAATAACTCTTTTGAAAAATCCATTTTTATTTGTCACAATTTCTTGTATTAAATAATTATTGAAAAAATATAGTTTCTCCAGAAAGAATTGTTGATTCTATAAGAATAATGGTGTCTTAAAATATATTATGTACGATATGTGAAAATGGGTAAGTAATAGAGACCATCCCTTTAATCGAGAATGAATATTGGAAAAATTCGAAAATGGAACCTTAAAAACATGTATTTATTTATATAAAGTGGAAATAAAATGTAAAAATAAGTTTTAAAGGTATAGTCATATTTTTTTAATATGTATATAAAAATAACAATGATCTGTATTGGTGTGTAGAGGAAGAAATCATCACCTGAATGAAAATAAAGGTACGAGAAGAAAACCCTAACTGTATGTATGAATGTGTTCTACACATGAACTTATTATCCTAGATAATAAAATTAAATCCATTAAATAATTAATTAAGTACCTTATCTACATGTATTTTATTTATTATAATTTTATTATGCTCATATATAGAATTTTTGATGACTTGTAAAACATAATTATATTTCATAAGATCATTCATTTTTTGGGGTTTCTGGATTGGCATACATGTATAAGAGTATAGAAGTTCATGTGGAAATGGTATAATTTAACGGCGGCCTCTACGTTCCCTCAGGTTCATGTGCTTGGTTTTTTTTTCATTGTTTTCCTTCATGGGTGGTTCTGAGGCCCTTTCAATAGTAGTTTCTATCAAAGTTTCTGGTTGATCATCCCGTGCTCTGATCACTCGTTCATCTTCAATACTCCATGTCGGAGCTAAAGTGGTGGCATCATTGAGGTTCTTGGATTTGAGTTTTGTCGGTCAACATTATTCAGAAACTTCCCAAGTTCATGTACACCCTTTTGTAGCCTTATATTTTTTGTTATGTTCAGAGAACTCAACAAGTATTTCTCTACTCAGATCCCAAGTTTTTTATTCTCCTCTCCAAGGCGGAATGGGTGCGGTGGTATTGACGGGTTTTTGGGATGTGAGGATCGTTAACTGTCTGCATTCTTTGTGAAAGCCCTCAATGATGGATTTGATATGTAATGGCTTCTTCAGCATCACTAATTAATTTCTTCAACATCTATTTTGGTCAGGGGTTCTTCCTCTTGCCAACAATGAAGGTTTGTTGGGTTTCGATGATGTGATTGTTTGTGTCTGGTTTTTGGGTTCTTGTTTGAATATGGTGGCGGGGGTCGGGTTCTTCTCGATTGTATAGTGTCGATTGTTCTTTAATTTGGTGAGATCGATTTGTTTTTGGTGGACTCTTTTTCACTATGGGATGATAACAACATGGTCGTACAGTTTTCGGTGTCTTCCACAGGCTTGGATGATATCTGGTGGGAGGGGTGGTTGAATGACGGCGTCGACAACAGTGATGGGGTGATGAATGGGGATGACTCAATGGTTACACGACTTGAGGTGGAACTTTGATCAAAGTGGAATGATGATTGGACAACATGTGGTGTGAGGATCAGTTTGATTTTTTAAAAAAATTTGAATTTGGAACTTTTGTTGATGGCGCACATTTTTGGATTCTGGGAAGGCAGATTGTGTTGTTTGTTTTTATCTGGTTAATATGTTACGGTTCATGCTTTTACATTAAAAGTGTTATTGAAAAATATAAAAAATATGTGTTATAGTGAATGTAATAAAAGTTTAATAAATATATTATATCCTTTTTTGACCATAAAAATGGTTTCATTACCAAACTTTTAGTAGAAATTGGAGAATAAAAATCCAAACATTCACGAAGGTTGTAAATCATCACCTCTCAGAAAATGATATCATTTTTAAAATAATAGTGAGACAAAGGATACTGAGTAGTGATATTCTCTTAACATGATATAAATATATTATATAGATGGTACTAGGGTTATCATTCTCATTTGTATAGATAATGTGATAAGATAGTAATAAAATAAAAGAACATGAAATGAAACTGAAATGAAAATGAAGAGGGTTTTACCACTTGAATACACCTCCTTGAGAACATATTTAAAGGAATTAGTTTTTGACTTTTTATGAGATGAATATATCTCAAACATAGTGTAGGTACTTCTAAAGAGTATCTATCATAAATTTTATATGACTAAAATCTTGGAAAGTGTGAGGATATGGGGTGGTTAGGGGTGAAATTTATAGTAGAGGAGATGGTGGATTTCTCATTATTTTATTCATTGTTTCATTATTTTACTCAAGAAAATCAATAGTGTGGATTTCTATGACTAAATATAGTAATAAGTGCATGTGAGTTCTAAAAAATGGTGGTTACATCATCCAAACATTACCTATGATGCAATAAATCATGTATTTATTATTTATCGTATATTATCGGGGATTACTATTCACAAAAAAATTATGTATTTTCAAAAAATCCCAAAAAATATCCCTAAGCATTTTTAAATTTTAAATTCCATAATTAAATCCATTTTATGAAGATAATTTTATAAACATGAGGAATTTCATTTTTAATTAAAATGATCAATTACATGAAAAATAATGATTTTAAATCTTTAACTGACTTTATGACACTTTCAAAAAATTAACTAAAATCTAATAAAATTATCCCAAAAAATAATACAACTAAATGATAATTTATGAATACAGTTCATATGAATATATTTTCTTCTAATTCATATTATGAATAATAAAATTGTAATTACATATTTATGACTTAAAAAAATACCAACACTTAATTTAACAATTTTTAAAATTATCATATACTTATACTATCATATAATTACATGATAAATTTATTTATATGGTGAAGAAAAGTTATTTATACTTTCACGGCTGCTGTCACCATTAATTATTCTGATTTACAATCAATAAGTATTATATTAATATTCTTAATTTCAATTTATTATTTCATCGGTATAGGTTCCTTAACTTCTAGAAATACTTTTTATTTCATTCATTCTTCATTTATGGTGTCTGTATTCTGTTCTATAAGTGATTTTATGTGATATATACTATATAAAAATAATAAGTGAATTCCATTGATAGTGTTCGTTGTCGTTACATTCTCCCCTCCGACAAAAAATTGACTCTCAAAATTTTCAAATTGTCACCCCACGAAATGATTTGTGTAGTTCTTCCTCATATTCTCTTTAGGTTCCCATGTCGCCTCTTAAATGTTATGATTTATCCAAAATACCTTTACAATCCAAGTTATCTGATTTACTATCCATTCTATAATCTATATAGGATCTTCATAGAAAGATAAGTCATGTTCTAATTTTATTCCTTTAAAAGTGAGTACATGTGTTTGGTATGGCTTGTACTTAATTAACCAAGAGATGTTGAACATATTGTGTACCTAATAAAGTATAAGTTTCATTTTGAAATGATAATCCACAGCTCCAATTATCTCCATAATTTCAAAAAGGACAATATAACAGGGTCTTTATTTCCCTTTCCACCAAAATCTTATGACATATTTCCAAGTAGGTACTTTTACCAAAACATGATCTCCCACTTTTAATTCCAAATTATTCCCTCAATTATCGTTGTAGATATTTTTCATAATTTGAGCTACTTTGATATTGGTTTTAAAAGTCTTTACCATTTCTTTTTTCCCTTTACATTCTCTAGGCCTACAAGATTCCTCTCAGAAGCTTCATCCCAACATCTTGGTGTACGATGTCTCTTTCCATACAATGCTTTATATGGTTCAATTTGAATAATTTTATGGAAACTACTATTGTAGGAAAACAATTCCAACGGAAAATATTGATCCCACATACCTTGAAAGTATAGGGAGAATGATATCAATATATCTTCTAATTTTTTAATGGTCCTTTCAGTCTTTCTATCTGATTGCGGGTGATAAGAAGTACTCAAATAAAGATCTATATCCAAAGAATTCTAAATATTTCTAGATATTTTTCATGTAAATCGTAGATCATGATCAGACCCAATATAATGATGTTCTTCATGAATTATTATAACTAAATTAATATAAATTTTCTAAAGGTACTCTTGAGTAAATACTCCCATATATAGGGGAAATGTAATGATTTGGTCCGTTGATCAATAATCACCCATATTTCATTATTATTTTGTGGAGTTTGTTGTAATCCATTGAAAAAAAACATAGTGATTTCATTTGATTTCCATAAAGTAATTGGAAAATGTTGCATGAATCTACTAGGATGTTGTCTTTAAGACTTCAATAGTTGACAGACTAAACATCATGATACATAATCATAAATTTCCCACTTCATGTTAACCGACCAAAAATGTCCCTTCAAACTTATAGACATCTTATTGATACCAAGGTGTATATAGAATTTTGAACTATGTGAATCATCCAATAACTACATTTTTCTCTTGGGTATAGAGGTAACACAAATAACCTTCCTAATTATTATAATTCCATCCTCCTACATAAAGTCTTTTAACTTACCATTATTCACACATTTAACTTTCTTTTGAACATTCTCATCACACGAATGACATATTTTAATCCTTTTCAATATAGATGGTCGGTAAACCCATTGAAAAAGTAGGGATCTTTTGCATTCTATTATAATTCCCATATCTATAACTTCTATATCCATGTACATAGGATTCTTATCGATCCTAATTTTTCAAAAAACTCCATGATCCATCCAACTCAAAGCATCTAATACATTATTTTCTTTCCCAAGGTGGTACTGTACTAAACAATCATAATCCTAGAGTAGCTCAAGCCATCACCATTGCCTCATATTTTGTTTTTTCTTTGAGAAGATATATTTCAGACTCGTATGATTTGTATATATACCACATCTTTCATGATAGAGATAGTGTCTCCATACCTTCAGGGAAAAAATCAAAAATTCTAACTTATGATCATGTGTTAGATAGTTATATTAATGAGTTTTTAACTTCCTTGATGAATATGAAATAACTAATTCATTCATTATAAATACACATCCAATTCCATTAATATAAGAATTACTATAAATCAAAAAACCCACCATTTCATGATGGCAGAGTCAGGATCATAACATTCACCAATCTCTTCCATAATTCATTAAAACATTTTCACTCTTTTGTCCACACATGATTAACCCCTATATGAGTAATATTGGTTAACAGGTTTTCTAATCGAGAGAAGTAATGAAGGAAACACTAATAATAACCTACTAAACCACTAAAACTACGTATATCATTTATGTTCATTGGTGAAGGCCATTCCTGAACCTCCATTGTCTTTTAAGGATCATATGATAATTCATCCTTTAAGAAGAGTTGTAAAGACCATGAACCCAGTTTCCTATAGTCGGTTCCTTACATTATTACATTTGTATGATTACAAGGAATTCATTTCATAAAGGATCTAGAAGTTTAGTTTTTTTGGAAGACCAAATAAAAATATAATATTTTTATTCCAACTTTAAATTAAATAAAATAGAAATTCCATTAGAAACATCTATAACTCCTAGATTATCCCTACAAGTAATTCATAGTATTCATCTTCACATCATGGGGAAAATAGAACATAATAAAGGATTGTGATTAGATTATCATTAAAGGAATTTCATATAGTGTAATTTATCATAAACATAAACATTGGGGATGGTGAAAAACTAAAAACAGATGCCCTTAAAAAACATGAGCATAATATAGAAGGAATGATTGGTGAGTTAATAAAGTCATATAACTAATCATGAGATAATGAACCTCATTCATGGATATTATAGTTGTCAAATATCCCTTGGTTTATCAATTACTAATAACATAATGATGTAATGAGAAATTCTGAACATCTGAAACATATCATCAAGGCCTCATCCATGCTGTCTAAAAATACTAGTGTGTGGACTCCACAAAAAAACCAGCTTCTTTTTTGTCTCATGAGGCCTACTGATGAATCAAGGGGATATATTAGGCACCACATATCACTTGATGAGTCTAATTAAATCCTAAAATGAATGGGAATAAACATAAAAAACAATAAAATATGAAATGTAAATAACATTCCCAAATATGTAATCATAATCACTAACCAGTCTGAGTAGTATAGTGAATAGTGTCAAGATAGCACATCTATAGTAAAACTGGTCATAAAACATTTAATATCATATGGTAGATGACTATAATAATATATAAATATCAATAAAGCATAAAATTCAACATAGGTGTTTAAATATATCAAAATACTCAAATAACATCATCATGGAATTCTTGAGAGAAATACCCCTTTTACATTGCATATAAGAGTTCTTTGGGAAAAATTATTTTTATTTATCATAATTGTTAGTATAAAAAAAATTAATGAATAAATATAATTTTTCATCAAAAAATTAGTGATTTTTAAAAAATATTTTTGTCTTAATACATTTTATGGATAGTTCTTGGAAATGGTTAAGAAGTCGATATGTTCCTTCAATTGGGCATGCATATCTGGAGGAATTGAAAATCGAACCATGAAAAAACATTTATTTATTACAATAAAAATATGAAATGATTGGTAAAAATTATTTTGGAATTTATAAATAAAATTTAGAATAATTCTATAAAAATAATGAATAATTACATTTTTATATAGAGGAAGAATGAAAATATCGGATGAAAATTTAGGTTAGGAAAGAAAACCCTTACAGTGTGTCTCGATGTGTTATTTTCATGACCTTAACATCCTAGATAATAGAATTAAATCCATTAATATATTTATTTAGAATATTTTCTACATATATTTGAATTATTTTAATTTTATTATGTACAATTATGTCATTTTTTATGAGTTTTAATATACAATTGTATTTCTTAGGAGCGTTAGTTTCCTTGGTTTTCATGATCCGTATACTTGTATTTGAGTATAGAAGTTCATGTGGAATTGGTATAATTCTCAAGAATTGAATTTATGTGATATTAATGAATATACATAATTTTAAATGGTTATATATATCATTTTTCATATGGTATGAGTATGAATCATTAGATAATAGATTTATTTATAATCATTTGAATTATTATGTTGGTTATTGATCATAATGAACACATTTTGTTTTATCATCTAGAATTATGTAAATATGTTAGTTATAGAATGTAATAAAGGTTAAAATAAATATACTATTTTCTATTTTACCCACAATAATTTTTTCATTGCTGGGATTGAAGGAAAAACTGATGAACAAAAGTCTATCATCCATGAACGTAGTAAATCGACAGCACTCAGACAATGATGTTTTTTTTAAAATAGGAGAGAGAGTGAAATGATTTTGATAAAGGATATTACCAAGAAATGATATATTTATATTATATAGATGAAAATGGAGTTATCATGATAATTTTGAAAGAGTATGGGAGGAGAGTATAATAAAATAAAATAACATTAAAAGAAACTAAAAGGAAAAGGAAGACGATTTTACCTCTTGATTACTCTTCCCTTAGAAGCTCCTTAAGGGGAATTTTTTTTTTGTATTTTGATGAGACCAATAGCTCCTAGAAATGTTTAGGTACTTTGTAGAAGTATCAGGAAAAAATTTTACATGGCTCAAATCATGGAAGGTGTGAGGATGAGGGGTGGTGAGGGGCGGTATTTATCATTAATGAGAGACGTGATTTCTCATTATTATTTTACTTTTCTCAAGACAAGAAATAGTTTTGATTATTATGACTAAATAAAGTAATAATTTCATTTGAGTTCTAAACAAGGGTGAATTCATCATAAAAACATCACCTATGACTCAATAAATCAGGTATTTATCAATAATAAAAAATTATCATATTTTACTATTCACCAAAAATTCATGTATTTTCAAAAAATAGATAAACATTACGCTAGAAATTTTTCAATGTGTAGAATTAAAAAATGAACTAAATTTTATGAAAATAATTTAATAAATATTTGAAATTTAATTTCTAATTAAAACCATCATTTACTCAAAAAATATAGATTTTAAATCTATAACTAATTTTATAACACGTACAAAAATTAACTAATGTCTCATAAAATTATCCTATAATCATAAGAAAACAAAATGTTAATTTATTAATAAATTATATATGAATATATTTTCTATCAAATCATTTTATTTAATATAAAATTATAATTATATATTTATGACTTACAAAAAAACCAACACTTAGTCTAACAATTTTAAAAATAATCATTTACTTATACTGTCATATAATTACATGATACTTTTATTTAGAAGGTTCATAAATTATATTTATTCTTTTAGTGGTGATGTAACTATTAATTATTCTTATTTACTATTCATAAGTGTCATATTGTTATTCCTAAGGTCA
This sequence comes from Viscum album, assembly GCA_963277665.1. Classification (NCBI taxonomy): domain Eukaryota; kingdom Viridiplantae; phylum Streptophyta; class Magnoliopsida; order Santalales; family Viscaceae; genus Viscum; species Viscum album. The sequence continues at coordinate 1,145,636,035 of OY728140.1, forward strand.
ATTTGCTAATTCACCTATATATGTTTCTTAACTTCTAGAAATACCTCTTATTTCATTCATGTGTAATTTTTTATATTTGTAAAGTGTTTTAAAAGTGATTTTATGTGATCTATACTATATAAACATAAGAAAGTAAAATTTTATTGATAGAGGTATGGGTTGTTACACCTAGTCTCCAAATATACTAATAAAATATATTCCATGCAAATGTATTTGTGAAATTTATTGAATATTCATCTAAGAATATGTTATATTTATTTATGAAATGCCTTTTTCATTAGAGTGGGTATCAATTATATGTTTATTTAACCTTTATAAAATCTAATGATAAAAAATTAGTGATATCACTAGGGATATTCCTAAGGATATTTATTAGGGTATTCCTTGGAAAATCTCTTAGGATAAGTCTGAGGATAATTCTATATATAGGAAAATATTAGGGAATTTGTATGAATGTTAGAGAAAGTGTTTTTCTATAAGTTATATCTATTTCAAGATTATGAACGTGTATTTGGCTCCATAATAGTTTTACCTCGGGGTAATAAAATTCAAAATGGAAAATTGTATTGGACTCAATCATCTCCCGGTGCACAAAAATTCACCTTTATTCATACCTAGTTTGACATTCCTGGAGGATATTATTTGGAAATTTACAAACTCATTATGAGCCATCATAAAGGTTGTCAATAGATGATGATTAATAATGACCTTGTATAAACTAATGGATTCATAGATTAGAAAAAATGATTAATTATTTTCAAATTCTATAAATTATATTTCATTATTATGTGGCTTCCCACTATGAATATTGTTGATCACAATCTATTTTTTTGGTTTTAGTAATTTTTGGAAACCATAAACAATTGGGCTATCATGAAATATGATAAACAATGAGTTAATGAGAAACCAAATGACATGGTGGATGTATTGAAGGATGTTGTTACTATTCCTAATCAGTAATCAATATATATTATTAACAAGTTACACCTTAACCAACTCTCATACACACCAATTAAGAGAATGATATATTTTATTTAGTATTCGGGTGGTGGGGGCCATGGAGGAAAAAAGATTTAGTTTCTTATATGTTGACAATGTGGGAGAAATGACCCTAGGGAACGTCTTAAAGGAGTGAGAATATGTTTTATAAGTGTAGAATAAGGACACATAGTTAGATATTTTCATGGAAAAATAAAAAGTTTAGTTACCAAAATAGACGAGAATAATGGTTTCCAAAAGTAATCATCAATGAGTGAATTTTATAAATGTTAAAATTATAGGTCTTATTAAAATAAATTTCCTTATGGGAAATCTCAAAAAGTTGATCAGAAAGGTAAAACAAGTTAATGTTTTTTTGTTAAAGATTATGAGACTATAAATTACATTTGAAAAGAATGAGGTATTAAATAATATGATGAAAGATCCTAGTAAATGGTTTAATGATGATTTAGAATGATTGATGTTTTTATGTAATAAAATTCAATAATTATGGAATATATAAAGATTTTTCTATAGATTTATTTCATAAGAATTTGAAATAAAATGTTTATTGGCATTAATGAACTAGAAAATTGAATTAATGGAAAGGTGATATTTTATATAGAATACACCATAAATAGATGATAACCCTTAATATGTTCTTAATGTTGTGAAATTTGTGTTTAGGTTGGATAAAGAGATAATTGATATGAATAAAGTAAATTGGATAGTATTGATAACCCTGGAACTGAATAATGTTTTAAGCGAAAATATTTCAGATTATCATTGATGGAGTTTAATTTTTTTAGTAATGGAATATACACAATAAAATATGGTTTTATTTAAGTATTTTGGAAAGGGTAAACTTTTTAAAGAATGTATTTTTTCATTAACAATTTATAGTAATTCATGATGTTTCCATGTTTTAAAATAATATTGGATAAATTTTTTCACATATTTAGTTTGTTATATTAAGAGATACTTCCTATTGTTTAGGTGATTATGGATAAGTTTATTTTGGAAATATAGTGAACTTTTTTAAAAAAAAATTGGATTTTAATTTTTATCATACATTATGGAACCCTATTCATAAATATTAATGCAATGGATTAACTTTAACTTTGGATTTTAGTTGATATATTGTGCTCACAATTTTTTTGTAAATTTTTAGAGTATTAAGGAATAAATTAAGAATATTATCAATATTTCACTGTTCCATGCATGAAAAATTCATCATGAATCTTCATTTCATGGAGTAAGAGATGATGTGAGAATTAAATTAAGCACATCCAAATATGAATTTTTTATTGTGATATAAAGAAATTTTGATCTTTATGTATATTTATTCATTTTAATTGTTCATTTGTATCAGGATGGTAGCTTATTTGATGAGTCTTATACCAAACCTATCCTAAGTCCATAAAGTGTTTCATGTATCTCTTCTAAGTACATATATTATCCATCACTTGTTTAGAACATGGAGGTTGTACCAATGGAGTAAGATATTTCTTATAAGGAATAAATGTTGGAGTTTTTGGATCATACAGATAATGTTCTATGAAGAAATACCACTCACATAGTCAATTTTTTTTTTACAAAAATACCACCAACACGAAGAAGCTATGTAGGAACCTGAGGATGTTATAAAGAAGAATAATACTCTGTAACATGGATTAAAGTGATATAATTGTGAGGGAGAAATTTATTTTAAAGGGGTAGAATGTAACAATTTTATCGTTTTTAAAATATATTGTTCATTTAAATTTGATTTTTTATATATATTTTAACATGAAACACCATGTTTAGCTTGTGTTACACACAACACCCTATTTAAAAAAACACAACAAACTTTTAAAATACAATTTCATAATATCATAGTTATTTTCTGGCCATTATTGTGGAGGGTATGAATAATATTGAATAAATTTTAAAAATGTATTTTATACAACTATATATTAAATAAAATATTTTGATAACAATTAATTAAAATTGAAAATAAAAAATTATTTTAAAATAATGGAAATCATTTTCAGGAAAACTATTTGTGTGCGGAAAAACATGTTTCAACCTAATAAATTTAATAAATATCTTTTGGTGTATTATTGTAATGAAATATTTATATTTTATATTCAATATAATTTTTTAAAATCCATCTTATGTTTTTGATAAGAATGAGATAAAAGTACACCCAATTTTCTTCTTAAAATATTATTTTTCTAAAAAGCCATTCTGTCAAATTTGATGAACTTATTTTTAAAATTATTTTTTTCTTGTTTTAGAAAATTAATTTTTTAAAAATAAATTAAATTTTTAAATTAAGTTTTATAAATTAAATTTTGGATATTTTTTTTGAATAGTTACTTTTTGATGAAAAAATGAAAAATACAGGTTTTATAGAAAATAGACTTTTTGTTTGAAAATTTTATATGGTTACATTTTTTTTAATTGTTTGAAAATTAAAATTATCTAAATATTATTATTATTAATCCAATATATTTCATTTGAGTCAATTTAATATTGAATTTCTATATAGAAACTTTTGAACATTTTACAATCTTCACTTTGGATGACCGCTTTTTCATCGAATCAGGTGAATTAATATTAATTTAAAATTTTCAAATTATTAAAATTGAATATGATAAAACGAATTCCATATTTTTATTCAAAATAATTAATATTATATAATAATGTAAACATTATTTCTGTTTAAAAATAATTATAAATATAATTAAATTTAATTTCTGTGATTAAGGTTTTAAAGAAGTTTTGCGTGTTACATGTGCTTGTGTTAAAATAAATTTTCACCCTACATAGTATTTTTATTTTATAAATTTTATTTCTTATTTATAATAATTGGTTTTAATTTATTTAAAAAGGATAACTTTATTTTTATTTTTAATGGATAAATTACATTGGTAAATAAAAAGATATAAGTTACTGTGGTGAAAACTAAAATTCTAAATTTATGTAAAACTAAAGGATGAAGAATAACCTGATTAAAACCTATGATTTTTTTATATTGGATGATTTTATCAATTATATATCAATAAACCAAATTATTTATCATTTTTTTACTGACTTTCGGTGAGAATGACTTTATATTGTTGAATAGATTTGGGTATTTAAAAAAAGGTCACTCCTCTCCCATTATAAAACGCTGCCTCACCCCTTAAATTTTCACACAACTTAAAAATAATCGTAAAAACACAAAAAAAATCCATCCCTAAAATCATAATAAATTTTCTAAAATAGTTGTTCATCCAAAAATTCCATCCTTTAAGATCTTAATATTGTATCCAAATGGGGTTGTTCTAAGAAATGAAAATTATCTTCACTAAATTCACTTTTATTGACTATTTTATTACCATTTTCGTTAGATTTATATTAACTATAATATAATTAAACTAGTATATATCATATGATGATATTTTATTATGTTTATTTCACAAAATATATCTATCTTCACTTTCATTAAATGGAAAACATAACCATCAAACATCTGTTGGGCGGACAACCTCCTTGTGAACTGATTTAATTCTTCTTCCACAAAAACCCCTCATGGTTGGATATAATGATAGATTTAATGTTTATATATGGTCTTTATGATATTATTATACTTATTTAATTATAATTTCACATATTCATTCTTATATTATATTATATGAGAATATGATAACATCGCTGGTGTGTACAGCGGACTATCACCTCACAAAGAAATGTTATTCATTATTCACATATGTTTTACATGGAAATTAATAATGAATACAAGTGAAATTATTTTTTATAAATGTCATAAAATTTATTCTTTAATATTAATAAACTATTTACCTTTCTTTCATTTCATATGTCGATAAAATGGGAGTAGTGTTCATATTTTTGTATGACCTATCATCTCCAGTAATAATGTATATCATTTTGTATCTATAAATTTTATGTATTAAATTAAATACATATATACTTAATATATATATATATATATGTGATATTTATATCATGGTTAAAATTCTATAGATTATGGTTCCATGATCAAATTAAAATTATTTAAAAAAAATCAAAACATTTATTAGAAATGAAGCAGTTATTACTCAAAATGCAATTACAACAATGAATTATTATTAAATTGTTAATAAAAGGTAAAATTTAAATAATATATTGTATTTTAAATATTATTAAGGTTTAGTATTATATTTCTAATAAAATTATATTTATTATTCAATATTTTTTAATATGTATGAATGATTTTGAGACTTAAGGTGTGATGTTCATATTCTCTCTTTAATTTCTGGGAGACAATCCCTAATCACTACATGTTTGTTTTGATTGGTGTATATATTATCAAATTTCCATGTTATGTAATTAATATCATATATTTTTTATATTTCATGTTAAATTTTATGTTATAATTTAATATGGTTTACGATTAAAAAGTTTTCAATGTGGTTAGGTATTTTTTTCTCAAATTGCCTTATTTGGGATATAAGTTTTTTATGAACCTATATTCCATTATGAATTGTATATAATGAACCTTTTACGTGTTATATCATGAATATCCATATTTTTATGATATTTAACAATTTATTCAATATTATTATTTAATTGGTATTATGATTCAAAATATACAAATGTTCTTAAGGTTAAATGTTACAATCTAATTGTGTATCGAGATTGTTTATGACTATATGTCCAATGATAAAATGATATTATATACCTATAAATAAATGAATTTCATTTATGATAATTTGATTTCGTATAAGGGATCCATTTTTCTCCTTCAATTTCCTCTCATAAATTATTAATGGGGGAAAATGATTTTTTAAAGAAATTTTTTAATTTATCTCTTGGTTCGAAAACCCTTTATCTCCCATATCCATTATTTACAAAAAAAAAATCAAAGATTTTATTAACATTATAAAAATGATTTATTAATGATATTTTTAGTACATGTATTCAATTTTAGAGAAATTTTTAATTTGAATAATCATTTTTTTTAAAACAATTAAAACATTACATTTTAAAAAAATGTGAAATGAATATTTATATTAATGTGTATGATATTAATGGAATTTCAAACCATCTATACAAATCAATGTTTTAAAGATTCCATTACAATTTTACATGTTTATTTTAAAATAAAATTATTTTAATATTTTAATATTTTTTAAAATATTTTTTTCAAAGTGAAAATTTTATTTTCTTGAAGAAAAGTTTTTAATGATTTTTAAATAATCCTTTATAAGTTTCCTAGGTTATTTTAAAAAAAGGATAGTGAAAATGGTTTTTTATATAAATAGTGTTTTTCAATGTGAAATTTTTTTTTTCCAAATGAAATATTTCCAATTATATTTAAAGATTTTTTTCAATGTTTCCTAGTTTATATTGAAATAAAATTATTTTGAATGATATTTTTGAATTTATATTTTTGAAGTGTGATTTTAAAAGTCGAAAGAGTATTTTATTGAATAAATGTTTCATGTAATATTTTATTATCATTTTCTATATAAGATGATATCATTTTATGGTAATTATGTTTTTATTGGGATATTATCCCAGGATTTTATTCTTATTCTTTCTCTGAATGGTTAATGTTTATGATGATCTGTTATCAATGAACCATTTGTTTCTTCCACGATTATTAACATGAAAAAATTATTATAAAACAATCTTATATATCATTGGGTTATGCTATTATGAAATGATGAAATGATTAGGAATCCTTATTCTTCTCTCTAGGTTATGATATCATGAATTATTTTATGAAACCCATTTATTTACATGGATTTTGATATTATTAATTTTTTTTGATATTATGGAACACATTTTAATGATTTTTATTATTTGATTGGTGGAGAATATATCTTAATATTTTGAATTTGGTGAATAATTATATATCATGTGATAATAATGGGAAACAAGTTGATGATATTAATCAAAAATTGGAAATATGTCGATGGTCATGATTGACAATGGAAAATAGGATAATGGGTTTGATACACAATGGGAAACTATTGATGAGGATTAATCTGATATGTTAGTTTGTCTTATTAGTTAACCATTACAAATTAAATGGGTTCTTTACCTATGTTGGTGACACAATTTAATTAAATGATCTTTTTTTCATGAATTTTTATGATTTCACACTCTTATGAATCATATCTTTTGGAATGATATTATTTATCCCATGACCCATGTTTATGATCTGTGAAAGGTTGGGTATGAACATTGTAATAAACATTCATGTTCACATACCCTTATTATTATCTTATGATTCCACCTGATCATAGGATTATATCTCCCATGTTTACCCTTACTAGGCATCTGAGTTCACCATTCTATATGCCTCATTTTCCTAGGTTATGAAGAATGTTATTATGTTTGGTCATTTTGTGAATAGTAAAAAAATTGAAGACCATTTGTAGAGATGTTGAATATATTTCATTAAATAAAAATATTGAGTATTTATTTTCCAAATACACTAAATCAATATGGTCCATGGTCTTATTTTTTGTGAAATATATTGAATATTCATATAAAATGATATGATATTTAAGTATCAAAAACATGGTTCATTAGAAATCTCTCATTAGTTAAGGATCTTTCAAAATTCTATGTCCACATCACTGATTGGATCAACCCCTCAGTTTATTAGAAATCCCATGGGCCATCACACTACAACTCAACCATTATAAATAAGGTCTCAACTCATATATCGCATGAGTTAACCAAATCTACATTACCAATTTCCTCATGTAGATGTGCTAAGTTTTTCACTAATTATAATGACCTCATCCAATGCATTAGTATAACTCAGTACGTTAATTTTCTAAGATAATCCAAACCAATTCATGCCCTATTGTAGCTATTACATTGACCAACATACATCATTTCCTTTAGGGTACATATACTCTTCTTATTCCAAATCAATAAGGTGTCTCAAACCATTTAAATATCTTTTTATAGTGAGTCATCCACTAATCACATTAGAAATCCATGACCATAATCCTTGTAGTTGGGGAAACTATAAAGTCCATGAAACTACTAGAATATGTAAGAACCTAACAATACAATAACACTACGGGGTCTCTAGGGACTAAGCACATACATCCCATAATAGTTTATCTGTAAAGTAGGATCATCACATGATACCATGATTCATTTTCAATCTATAATTATGACCTTACCTTATGTATCACATAACATTCCCAATTCCAACTTGGTATCCAAAAGATTCATCAAAATACACTAATTAACATCTCTCACATGACATCAAAATCCATTCATGTAAATAAAATCCCCTCAGATTACCTCTATAAGAATAATATTAGGCTGTGATTTAGTTATATCAAACCACCTACCATGTAGAGTACAACAAATCACTGAATTTTTCACTGGGGATTAAGTTTCTCTTTAAACCTAAAACAATTGTTCACAGTAAATGAAGTTTTGAACATGGAAAACACAATAAACATACACCCTTGTGTCATTATACTATACTGCCTAACTCAACTATCTCAAGTCAAATACCATTAGTCCATGTCTTACTTGTCTAATAACCAAGCTAACCATTCTTATCACATTTCAACCCATCAAGTCAAATGAATCTCACTCAATGATTCACTTCCAAATATCAAGAGGCATCATACTCATTCTAAGGCCGACACTGCGATTACCAATCACTCCAGGAATCATCACCAAACCACAAGAGTCTACCCACAATATAAATATTTCTTATACCACCATCTAGGATCATCCTATAACCATCGGTCCAGGCATCTAACATATCATTCCCCTGAAAACCTCGTCATGATTCATGATGTCAAGGATAATAATCTACTACCATAATCCAACTATCATCTATACACCCATTCTAATCATTTTTAACACTTTATAACTTTAATATCAGTGGAAATAATCTACTATTACTCTTCTTTCTGAGGAATACACAGTCTCGGGCTGACACCTCTTTTAAATTTCCATCATACTATGCATCTATCTCTTACAACAATAGTAAAATTTTCTTCCACTCAGTGACAGTTGTTGGATCAACAACATATTGAGGCACATCAAAACATAACTTGGAAACTCACAAGAAAACTTAATAACTCTAGGGTCCTCATAAATACATATCTTAGTGATTACATACATAATCCAACTACCTGGTTGAGGGAGATTTATAACTACCATTCCTACACAACAGAGGAATAATAATGGTGGATAACACATCACATCACTCTGCTCATGAACTACAACACAAGGTCCTCACATAATTAATTCCATCTAGTTCTATATACAATAAATTACATATAGAGTAAACCATAAGGTTCATAAATATTCATTTAATTCTATAATTCTAAATATCACGGTTTAATGAAAATAAAAAATTGGAGTAACACATCATTATTCTATATATCTTTCAACTTAAGGATTTTATAACATGGGTGACTTGAGTATCCCCAACTACCCATACATATGGTTTAATCACCAAATACACCTATGACCCATATTATAAAAATATGTGATCCATATCATCACACATTTCATATACACTTTGTCCATAATTTAATTACAGAGGCTAGGTAACGAACACATCGTTTACAAGTTATAATGAAAAACAATTTGTAATTTTAAAATAAATATTTGAAAAATAAATTTCAATAAATTGATTTTAATTAGAGATCAAAATTATTTTTACCATTTAATTTAGATATAACTTTTCACAATTATGGCTCAATTAAATGAAATTTAAATTATGAGTTATACAGGAAAAATACTTCACAATATTTAATTATAATTTTATTTAATCAATGACATGTAATACTCACGGAAATTTATCACATTAAATATCTTAATCTATTTAGAATAAATGTTAATTAATATGTCATTGTATGATAATATAGTAAATAACTATATGAAAGGCTATGAGAACATTAAACAAAATACCCACATCATAGTTATTGTAAAAACATATAGGAAATTATAAAAATGACATGTGAATCTAATGTTCTGGATTTGATGGATGAACACACACCCTCTTAACCTTCTTGTAAAAAGAAAAAATCCAATAAATCATAAATTCCCAATCATGTCTTCCATTAATGTTGAAATCAATTCAATAGTAAAATAAAAAGTCAAGAACATAAATCTAATCCTGGAAAATATTGACATCACTCATAAGTGGGATGGATACTCCTAGGTATGATATTGATACCAATTTATTAAAACACAATACCTCTTATATACCTAACCTAAATGGTTAAAAAATAAATAAAAGGAATCTAATTCAACTTTTTAATGTCCCTTGATCCATGACAACAAATCAGTGTCAGACCAGAGATAACTCTATGACATAAGGTACACCTAATGGTATTCCCAAGGTTTCCAACTAGAATATTTAATCTAAGGTTGCATGTTATGGATAATACACTCATATATAAAAAAATATAAATAATAAATTAAAAAGATACATCCAGATAAATAATAGTAAATGGGAATAATTAAAAGGGAGAATATAAAATAAAAAATCCAAAACATATCAAAATAAACTATATACATATAAAACAATCACACATCAGTAGACCATATCTATTAATATCCTAAGAATAAAAAAACAAAAAGACTCTTGAAGATGGTCCTAGTTCTATGCTTGGACCCAATCACACAACCTACCACCCAGAAGAATAAATAACGTATCAGTCATGGATCATTTCCCTTATATATCCTTACAACAATGAAATTTCATCAGGTACAAAATGACATCCTAAGTTGGTTTTGAGTGAAACTAAGTAGTCCATTATAAACAAAATCTATAAATATATCCAGTATGTGTAAGTACATTATGATATGACAGATATATATACATTTTTAATAGAGTAGAAATTATATAATAAACATCGTTTGTCCTCAGGGTATTTGATGACACTCAAGACCCACTATACATACCACATATATATTAGGATGTATTTGAATAGTTGGAATCCATCCATGGTAAATTTACACATCTTCATGGTCAAAAAAACCTTTTCATAAATTATAACCATACAAAAAACCAATTCATGACCTTTTAAAAATAATATTTATAAAATATATTCATACCCAGAAAAATATACCAACCCCTAAACAATAGCTACACATATATAAATATAACTATCATTGAATAATATTAACACCATGAAAAATATACCAATCCTTGAATAATAGTTACACTCAGAGTAAATCCATCTCTAAAACAATAAAATAAATACCCAATGGAAAAACCAACCCCTGAAGCATTCCCAAAGAAAAAAAAATAAATTATTCATCTTCTTGTCATGATCATAGAATTTAATTAATAATACCATTTTCTATATAATAAATACCCAAGAAAAACACCAACCTATTTACTTAAATAAATAAAAACACCACTCATCATCATTCCAAAATCAACATTTACCCATTAAATTACAATTATTCATCATCTTATAAATCCCTATATTATAATATTAATTCATGCCTACCAATTAATGTTTGCCAATTCATATATATTATTTTATGAAAAAATCCCTTTCAAGTAATCCCATTAGGTTTCCTTCCAAATTTGGGTTCATATTAGACTCGTTGATTCATAATTTAGCATAATATCAATGATTTAAATTTTATAATTCAATTTTATGTCAAAATCATGATAATTCATCAAAAATATACAATAAAAACACAAATAAATTAATTTCCACCTATGGGAAACTTTATATATTGCCTACCGTGAATTCATTTAATATGAAGGATCAACTCATAACCTTTTGGATCCAAGATCCACTTTAAGTTTCTACAGAAAAATCCAAAAGAAGATTTATCAAAACAAAACTCAAACCATATATATTAATGTGATGGCCCCAATATAGGGTTACACCCAAGAGAAAATGATTAAAAAATGAAATATAAAAATAGTATTATTACTTTTAATCTCTAGGGTCCAATGTTCTCTAGTTTATTGAGATCATCCTCCAGAAGGTGATAAATCACTAAAATTTCATAGAGGAGATATATTATTCATGATACTATGATAAATGAGGAAAGATGATTTTATGGATATTTTCTAGTTAATAACCTAATTTTTTGGAATTAATTAATAATATTTAATTGTTTGGATAGAATATTTCACAAATTTTGTGAGAACCATTGTTCAAGATACAACACATCACATGGTTAAACCAGACAATTTAAAAACTGATGCGTAAACCATGTTAAACTTATCTATAATAATTTAGAAGGCTTGGAAAAGTTATTTAGATACATCCACATTATTTTAAAAACTATGTGTCTTACTCTCTCCCTTTATATGTTTGGCCACATCGTTAGAACTAACTACGCACTAACCATGTTCCCCTATTGTATCTTTATATTGTATAATTATTGACCCTCTAAATCATGAAATGCCTACAAAACCTACCAAAATTCTATAACAATGTCTATCACATTTAAAAAAAATAAAAGAACAGCCTTAAGTTTGAATTTAAATATGAAATTGGTTCAATAAAAAACTAGTCATTTATATATTATTCTATAAATTAATTCCTTTTAGAAAAATAAAAATAAAAAGGATATTTCTTATTATTTTTTAAATAATTTTTTTAATGATCATATAAATCTATTTTTATATATTTGATCATTATTATTGTTTTCTTATTATTTTTTTATATTCCCTAATGATATCATCCACTATTTTCCTATCTATTTATTATGACAATGTATTATGGAAATTATCATGGAACCTATATCTTTCCTATTGGTTAATTAATATATTATGTAATTATGAATGTTTTAATGTTAATATGGCACACATATATATAGTATATGACTATATATGGGTTGGTTTAGTTATTCGCATACAGTTTATTGGATATAATTTATATTTTAGGAGCGAGGGTAGTGAATACAAATATATAGGTAATTTGTACACTAAGTGATGGGTGGGTTCTTTATAAAAATAAAATGCATTAGGTAAACCATTATAGGTCATGAGTTGAATTTTTAGGGATTACTTATTTAACCTAATCTATTAAGGGCCTTTATCCACTATGCGATTATGGTGTTTTTGGTGATCCATGACATAATTGATGATTTTATATACTTATTTATATGCCATATTATTCTTTTATGTTATGTTTTCATGGACCATGATTATTGACCTATGTTTCAACATTCATGCATCCTATATCTGAGGATATTCCAAAAGTCATATTTTATTACTTATTGTTATGATCAATGTTTTATTGGTTGTTATTCTCTTATGTTATGATCGTATAATTTGATTATGTTTTAATACCCACAAACTCATTTTATTCACACTTATTCTCTCATATTGATAATCTCATGTTTAATCATTCAAGGAATCTAAGGACACCCTTTATTATGTTTACATTCCTCATTATGTAAAAATGTATATTTTGTATTATGTGTATTATAAGGCATCATGTGAGAATACTATTTAAGGGAGATGTTGAAAATGTTATTATGTATGTTTCATATGTATCTAAAATCTAAAGACATTAAACCTATAGTTTTCGGGTCCTTTTATTATGATATATAAGAAATAATCATGTAAATTTATTTAATATGTATATTTTTATGCTCGGTTCACCTCATCTAGTATCACATCTATTATTAGTTATTTTTAGGGATTCATTTATGGAGAATAAAATGATATAAATGACAAAATATTATGATAAAATTATAGAGATATAGGAAGAACCTAAAATGTCATATGTTTAAATGGAGATGTATTAATTTAGGATATAATTGAACTTATTTTTCTCAAAATAGTATTTCTTAATTTGATTATTTATTCTTACAAAACCCAATTTGGTTTTTGTTAATGTATGGAACTCGGGGGATTCTTGTTTACATAAAATTTAATAGATAGTTTAATGACTACCCCAGTGATAAATTAAATGTGATCGTATATAGAGTGAAAAAACTAGTGTCTATGCTCACCCAAATCTGTCAAGATTTGAATAAAAACATCAATCTTATCAAACATTCAAATACACAATGTAGCTAATAACTTTCCAATTATTCTATCTTGTAAAAATGTCCACCTTCTTTTAGTGGTACTTATTATCTAATAATCTCCAAACAATGAATTAAAAGAATAGAAAATATATTTTCCATTATACAGTTCTTAGAGATGAAATGGATGCTTTAACTATTTATCATTTGAAAGGTGAATCATATAAAAGGTGTAAACTCATTATGAATATAAGCAAGAAGAAAAAAAAACTCCTTATAATGGGAGGAGTTTGATAAAATATTTTTCAATAAGTATTTTATCCAAAATAATTTCACTAAAATTCATATAGAATTAACAGATCTAAAAACTAGTAGGATTAATTCATTTGAACATATGGGGAAAATTTATCAAGTATTACATGGTATGGTTCAGGTTATATCATTTATTATGAAAATAAAATCAATTTCTCCTTTAGTGTATTAAAACCAAGTCTCAAAAAAAATTAGCTATATGGGAATTTTGAAACTATAAATAGATTGTTCTATATTCTTTAAAGGTGGAAATAGTTATATTACACAGCCATTATTACCAATGTTTTGGGGAAAAGAATATAAGAAATGGAGTTTTGATGTAACAAAAATTATAAAACCCATATAAGAAATAAAATTATTCTTCCTACATGCTGAAAAAATGGGAAAATAATATATGAAATTTCCTTAAAGGGATAAATAAATTCATAATTTTGGAAGAGAAGGACATCAATCACATGAATACTGAAGAGATATCAAGATTTCATCCAATGAAATGGATGAAAAAACTCAACAAAATACATTACCCACACTCCATTGTTTCAATTTTATGAATTATATACAATACACTAACACATTCTTCGAACCAAAGGTTAATGACGAAAATAAACTATAATAACAATCTAAAACAATCTAGGAAATAAATCCTATTCCATCACAATTTCTTAAGTGATTCGTGAGATAGAAGTGTTGAAAGGTACACTCATTATCCATGGAAGAACATTAAATGTCTTGTTTGTTTATTTTTTTCACATTCATTAATATCAAACAAGTTTTCTAATACTATTGACTCGTTATATCAAATAATTGATATTTAATTATAAGTGAAAACACCTAGGATATTTATGATTTCATAAAACTTATATAAAACTTATTGAATCATGTTTTTTGGTTAGATACTTCTTAAAAATCCAATTCTTCTTCCCTTTGTGGAATTTGATGTGATTCTGGTAATGTATTATCTCTCCCCACTTAGATATCATATCAATTTACTTGATAGGGGAGTCTCAATTCATATCCAAAGTCACCCAATAATCAATTATCAATAAAAGTATAATCATATACTATATTTGGAAAATAAATCAGTAATATGGTTCTTGATACATAATAATTGGGGATTATTGTATCAAATGACTATTCAAGGAACTCACTATTGAATATTCTCCTATTGTGTAGAAATTTGTGAATGTATTTCCATATTAATTTCCTTATCTTTCCCAAATACGAGAGGTTAAGTGTTTAATTAAAATCATACTAAGTTCTATTCACATTTCAAAGAGTACCTATTGAATGGCACCAATTGAATTGGGATAATTGAAGAAGAACCTTCAAGAGAGTTTAGAAAACGTTTCTATAATCACAAGTACTTCGCCATGTCATGAACATGATCTATTTTTTTTAGAATAAGTATGGATCAATGAAGCTTTGTAGGGATTATCCGGAATATAAAAAATCATAACGAAGAAAAAGTATCCCCTAACTCATAATAAGTATTTGTATGACTAACAAATAGGATATCAATACTTATCAAAAATTGTAACTTCGATCTGGATAACATCTATTATGGGTGAAAATATAGGATATATAGAATAAAGTCGTTCATATAAGATATAGACAATACGAATTCCAAGTTATTCTATTAAACAAAATAAAATTATTTTATATTTTCATGGATCTAATGAAATTTATATTTATAAATTACCTTAAATAATTTATATTAGTATTTATATATGATATTCTCATATATTACACGGGTAAGGAAGAATATGAATAAAAATTGAGGATAGTGATAAATACCTTGATAATTGATTTATTTTATGTCAAATTTAGCAACTAAAAATTCTACAAAGATAAAGTTTCATTATTGGGTTATATAATTACAATATAGGGTATATTTCTATATATGTTAAAGAAAAAGGTAATTGAATAATGGCCCAGAAAACTATTGTAATAGAGAACTATAGTTTTCTGAGATTGGTTGGATGATATCAACCCCTTTCAATATATTTCTCAAAATTTTCATATCCTCTAACCGTGTTAAGTAATAAGGGAGTTATGTTTTTTCAGATAGAGGATTGTTATGAAAATTTCAAGTAGTTTAATATAATTTTGGTCACTATAACTAAACTCATAGTACACTATAGTGGAATAGGATTTGTGAAATATAATTATTATTCAATTAATAAATTCGTATTTTTCTTGATAAAGTTACATGGTGGTAGCTTATACCTCACATCAATTGAAAATCCATGATAAAAGTTACCCTTCAAAATATTTTTTATCATGTTGGAGTGATATGTTTATTAAATATATTGAAGAAATATCTATAGTGCTAAGGGAATGAAATATATACTAATCACAAGTGATTAAATTATGTATTCACACATATGTTTTATAACATGTACCAATGTAGATGGTTGTAATAGATCAAATACTTTGACAAATAAATATATTACCACACCAGGATGGTAAACAAGGTGGACAGAGTTCTAAGAAGGAATAATATGCTATATTATCCCATATTTGGATTGGATGAGATCTAATACACATAAATTTAAAGGGGAGTTACCAAAAATCATATTGAAATTGGAGAAATCTTATTTATCCCAATGAACTGTTCAAATATCCATCCATTTGATGATCAAGAAGGTGTAAAATGATGATATTGAGCTATAAGAGATGGTATGGTATATTACAGAGTTAATCCTTATTGGATTGTAAAATTTTATACATTAATATTTATTTCATTAAAACCATAATTTATGAAAATAATATTGGATGATACACATAAATCATCATTCTCTATCTATACTAAAATAACAAAAATGTATAGAGATCTCAATAAGTATTCCCTCTGTGAAAACATGCAGTTGTAGATTGAAAAAAATATCTCGATGTTTAGAAGTCTAGAATGATAATGATGAATTGAAGATAGATAATGGATAAATTCAACCATTTACCATAACTATATCAATATGGGATAACACCACCATAGATTTATTTTATATCATCCCAATACTTCCGAAAGACCTCATTCCATTTTTTTGTTGTAGTTGATGACAATATGAAGGTATATAAATTCATTTTTATTTGAGAATATTTCTTACTCAATAATATTAATAGGATATATATAAAGTAACATGTAAGTCTATATGACATAACTCATGACATTATATCTGATCAAGATCCGAGGAATTGCTTATGTTTTTTGAAGAGTCTTCAATATTTGTAGGATTTAGGGTTATGCTTCTGTAATAACTATCATCATCAAATTGATGGTCAATCTAAAATGACCATTAAAAATATATATGTTATTCTAATATCTATATTAGTGGATTAAAAAGGAATTTTGTATCAATAACATCCTCTAGTATACTTTTCATTTAACAACAGTTAACATTCTTTCATTAAAATGGAACCACCTGAGTCTATATATAGGAAATAGATAACAACCTCAATATGTTGGGATGAAATAGGGAGCATAAGCTACTATGGATATATAATTATTAATAAATGTAATAAAATATTCAAACCATGCAATGAAATATTAAAACTAAACAACTTTTTCTGAAGAGAATCATTAGAAATAATCTATGATATTTAGAGTTTGAAGTCAAAGATAAGTAATTTCTTTGAATATCACCATGGAACAAACATGTATGATTTTTGAAGAAGGGATATTTTATCCCTATATACATTGGGCCTTCATAAATTCATGATAATTTTTGCATATTATTTTATCATCTTGTAATTCCACTAAACCAATCCCATGTTTAATAGGTGTTTCATGTATCAATTTTGAGGAAATACAGAATTGAACAATTACTTGTACTAAGATTGGAGGTTACCCTACTAGAACACGATCTCTCGTTTGGGGAAAAACTGCAACAAATCATAGTTTGTAGAGATAAATTACTATGAAATAATATCACTCAAATGTTAACATTCTCTAAAGAAATCAAAATCTTTAGTAATCAATGTGGGAACCTGAACAAATAACGATTTTGAAGTACCCATTAAAGTAAAGAAATATTTTCGGGGGTTTGTTTTAAGGGGGTATATATCAACCCAGTCTTCTCATATATGAATATTACATCTTTTATTTGATTTTTCATTATATTAAATAGATAAACTCCTAAGTAACATAATAGTTTATTGGATTTTGAAACGTGGAACATAATCCAGTTTATTCCTGAATGATCTTCAACTTATACCATAAAAATATTCCCATTATGTAGAATTCATTAATAACCCCTAATTAAATCCTTTGTTCATAACCTAGGGGAGATGAAACATAATAAATGGTGAACTCATATGCTTACTAAGGGTAAATAAGGGGTATAAATAAGCATAACATTAACAAAAGCACATGAGAACACGATCATAACATTTGATGGCCATAACTTGAATATCAAAGATCATAATATTGTGTCATGGAATAAATATTGGTAGTTCATTGGACCTGAATCCTTGGGAAATCAATGAAAATGATCCATTAGAGTATAACATTAGAATATGTACGGGATTTTTTTTATACAAATTTGCTAATAATATTGTGATAATGTATAAATAAAAATAGGTTCACTCATTAAGTTAAGGACATGAAATCAATCCCTTGCCTAAATATATGGACATGAAAACAAGTCTACACATAATATTATGTATGTGATATAAAGGTCCATAGAAAACATCATGAGCATGAAAACAGGTTCATGCATAAAATTTTGAACATTTAATCAGGTTTACAAATAACCAAATGGATATGAAATATAAGTCCATGAATAACATCATAGTAGTCAAGGTTCACTACCAAATCTGCAATAGTGTAAAATGTCCCTTACTGAACTATTTTTACTCTCTGATCCATTCCATCCAATATCATGAAATATAATTATTTACCCAATTCATTGGAGAGAGATATATATCCCACCCATCTAATAATAAATATCATATTTATGTATAAAACAAGATCACAAACATTCCTCATATCATTACCCATGAAATAAAATTGTATTTCATAAACATTTCATCAAATCATAACCTATGGAAAAAGAGATAGGTTTCAAGATCATTTCATCATTTCATCATATCATAACCTCAAAAATAAGAGGGTTTCAAAATAATTTTGTCATGGTATTAACCGTGGAAGATAAATAGGTTTCATAAAAATCTGTTCATTATAAACAAAATCTATTAATAGAAATAATAAGAATGGTATCAATGGTTAATATTCTCTATAAATCAAAAAATTTATCCAAGTATTTCATATTATATGGAGAATAATTATGAAAGATCATTTAAAACATTGATTGATGAAAAATTAGTTTTTTCATTTAAAAATAATTCTTTTAAAAAGTGAAAAATTTGTCAGATAATTTTTTTAGAATAACCTTCATAAAATATAAAGTATGTTTCAAATCAATGATTGTTCATGATTTTCAAAAAGTCAATTCATGTCATAAATGTTAACAAGAACATTCCTTTCACATTTTTGGTAAAATCAAAATTTCAATTGTTCAAAACAATATATAAAGATTACTTTTAAAAAATTGTAAAAATGAAAAATGGATAAAAATTTATTTAAAAAATAAAAAATAATCAATAAAACATTTTTCAAACTATTTTTTAAAAACATATCTTTTTAAGAAAAAATATATCCAACTGATGAATGAAATAAAGATGAATTTTCTTAAGAACGTTTTCTTAATTACTTGACATACCAATGAGTGAGAAAATGATAACATTACTTGAAGATGTCATGAATAACATGAAGAGTATAAAATTCAAGATAATAATTTCGGTTTAGATCATGGTAATTCAACTTTGGATACTAAATCATAAACAATCCTAAAAAATTATGAGATTTTAACATAAAATATTTACCTATGTGGTGACATTAAATCATAGACCTAAAGAAATAATAACATAAATTTAAAGTTAAAATTTTATGGGGATGAATAAATTAATTATATTAAATTTCAAAGAGGCTATATATATACCTCAATAAAGAATATAGGTGTATAATATAACGTACATCTCAAAGAATGAAAATTGAGAAGAAAAAAACCCATACTGAATTGTTACCTTTTGATCTGTAATCCCCAAGAAAGTTATATCCTCAAATGGATCTGTAAAATATAAAAAATTTCAATAGAATAATAATTATATATATTCATCAGTATTTTTTACACCACATTATATAAATATTTTGTGAATATGTCATGTGTCTCTTTGAAGTATAAAATTTAGACGGAAATCCCTTATTGCTTTTGTAATCTTTTGAATCATAATCCATAATAAATAATAAGATCAAATGAAATATTAAATGTAATTAATATAATTATATTCATGATATAACATGAAAAATTGTTAGTATATGCACCACATAAATTAAATTAGTGGTGAATTTTCATATGTATCTCATTAATAAAAGAGAGAGTACATAACCCCATATATTAAGTCATTAATTTAATCATACTAGTTCAAAACTACTTTATGATAAATAAAATTCTGAAATAAATTTATTAAAGAAAAAATTATATATATAACTTATATGATTTACGTAAGTCCGTTTACTATCTTCTTAGTAACAATTCCATGCTAAAGTCACATTTCGGGTAATATCCGTTTTTTATATATATTTTTATTAGTAATTTCTATTTCTGTTAAATTGATAGTGGTTACATAACTTACATGATAATAATAATGATATAATTATCACATTTAAAAATAAAAAATACTTTTAATAAAAATCGTGAAATATTGATTTCATAAATTAAGTACATTATGATCATGGAGACGGTAGGTCGTACATACGCACGAGTAACATTTCAATTTTCCGTGATCATAATGTAAAAGGGATAAGTAAAATATTATGTTTACATAATTATAATACTGTCATAAAAACTTATTAATTATTTATATATATTTATACAAATGATACATGTGGTGTGGATATAAAAATATAGTCACGTCGCTTCATGAAGGCGGTTGTCCACATATACAAAAGGGAAGTTATCAACATTCATTGAGTGAAAATGTAAAAAATATATATAAAATATTTTAATAATGATAAATATTTCAATATATGTCATTTATATAACATGTAATTATAAAAATTATCCATATCACCTTAATGGTTAATCAGGAGTGAATCACATCACTTCGTGAGGCGGTAGTCCTCTATACACACGAGTGACGTTATAGTCTTCCAAAAAAAATAAATAATATTTTTATGTGAAATATTATAATTCAAGAAAAATATTAATATCAAAAATATCATATGTAAATACAAAATACATCATTATTTCTAACAGCTATTTTTTATAATGGAAAAATGAATGATATGGGTTTGTGAGGTGTTAGTTTACTGTAGAAATGAACGATGATTTCTTAACCCATTTGGTGGAAGTTGATAATGTCTTAGGTCATGAAATTATTATAAAAACATAAAAATATATTTTATATAATATTTTATTATATAATCAAGGTTTGAAATAAATTAATGATGTTGAGAAAGATATAAAATAAATAAACTCATTGAAAAACATTAGGTATTCTTCAGGTATCCTTTATAGGTTTGTATTAATGCATTTATAAGTTGAATTTATGTATAAAATAATAATTATACGATGATATTAGGTAATTTTGGATGTGATTTTTGATGTTTCATAGGGAACAAAAGCGTTTTGAAGGTATGAATAAGTGAGGATATGGGGCTGCCTTTTATAAGTGGGTTGGGGGGAAGACACTTGGTATTTTTGAAATTAATTGAGTGGTCCCACATTATTCATACTTCACAAGGGTTTAAAATTGAACATTATATAACCTTATAGGTTTAATAATATAAATATTTCTAGAAAATAGTTTTTATACAAGTGTATATGTCATTTTTTTCTTTGTCTTTTTTCTTTATCCCTTGTTGATACCATTTTTTACATTATCCGTAGTAATTAATTTTTTTTCATTAACTATTCATTTTGGTCAAAAATTTTCTTTAAGTTATTATATAATTTCAATAAATATTTCTCAAAATATTTGATCCATTTTTTAAAATTCTATTAAAAAAAGTGAATATTTTTATTTAATATTAATCTCACAGATATGATGAGAAAGTAGGTTTTTTAA
The DNA here is from genome assembly GCA_963277665.1 of Viscum album. Taxonomy (NCBI): domain Eukaryota; kingdom Viridiplantae; phylum Streptophyta; class Magnoliopsida; order Santalales; family Viscaceae; genus Viscum; species Viscum album. The sequence continues at coordinate 1,145,658,430 of OY728140.1, forward strand.
AGATAAATGTTTAAAAATTTAAAAGGTTTTTTATCAAAATTAAACAAGAAATTGATTAAAATGGATTTAATTTGATTAATTGATGTATAATTTAACTAATTTAACTTTAAATATAATTTAAAATATAATTTAACTTTATAAATAAATTAGATGAAATGAATTTTTCAATTAAAATTCTGTACTTTTAACTATTCATCAAAAAATGACACTTTTTAGAAAAATACCAAATATTCACCCTAAGATAATTTTGACATTAAAATTATAAAAATGAATTGAATTTTATCTCTTCAATTTTATATATTTTGAGAAATTATTTTTATTATAAATGAAAAAACGTGAAAATACAACTTTATAGAAAAATACAGTTTTTAACCATATAATTGGATTTATTAATATTTTTTATAGAAAACACATAAATTGAATGTTACAAATTTTCTTGAATATATAATATTTAAATTTAATTAAAATAACTAACCAAAATCAATTTGGTTAATTTATTGATATAAAACATAATTGTGCATGTAATTGTTTTTAGATAATGATTTAATTTAATTATAGAAAGTGTATTATTTCCATTTATGTTTAATTGGTTACAAAAATAATTCATTTTATATATAAGTTTAAACCATATTTTCATTATTTATTTACTCTTATTCATAAACTAAATTTCAACGGCTTTGTGACAACAATCATAATAATATTTTAACGGTATGTCCTGTTTCGTTCAAACTTAGTGTTGTGTGTCAAGAAAGTCAATCTTGATGTGATGTGTAACACAATGAAACATAATTTTATTTCTAACTCAAGATAAATATTATGTCTTGTGTAAGAAAAATTTTAAAAATAATAAACTTATTTGAAAAAAATTCATAAAATATTTTAGAGTTACATTATCCCCCCCCCCCTTAAAATAAATTTCTCCCTTGAAATTCACCTCGATCACCAAATGTCCAATATATAAAAATTACTTCCTAAAATCCCAAATCATATAAATTTAAAATATAAATTCCATTAAAATGAAAATTTTTAAATATACTGATAACCCAAAGTAACTCATAAATAGGATTCCAAATAAGAGAACTTCAGGGGAAGTGGTGATTTGGACATGGAAGAAAAGCATGAATGATTATAGAGAGTGATAAAGAATATTTAATAAAAACAATTTGGAGATCCAAAAAAATTTTACTACCAAAAAACATAAATCATTTATTATTTATGGGACTATTTTTTTTATTTGAAATTAACGTACAAGGATAAAAAAAATAAAGATTATTTTCCAAAATTTGAATTATTTTCACGAGAATATGTACTTACCTGATTTCATTCCATTTTATAGGTATAATATCATCCATTGGTTATGCCTTGATCAATTTCCACTTCACATATTACAACAAGAAATAAAGGTTAATTTTTTCCCTAAAGTTCTAATTGATCATAAGATCCAAAAAAATAATTATAATTCATTCATTCAATATTTAGTTACCATCCCAAAAAAATTGTTATCATATTTATCCTATGTGGATAAATATTCATATAGTGAAGTAGTATATTAATATTTAATGCCTTTCTAAATTTCAACATAACCCTTTCCAAATATTGTTAACATTATAAACCTTAATAAATTCTAAATTTAAAGGAATGTCACTAAAATTTTCATAATCAAATTAACATTAATCCAACATATATCATAAAGCTTCTCTTGGTTGTCTCATTCCAAACATCTGAATAACTTCATCATGTATTCTCTTCAAACAAGGTAATAACCTTAATTACAATAGGACATGAATTAAAAGATTAATTTTTCCACAATACATGAATAAAAGCATATATTAGTAAATATATTACATATATCCAATAGTGTGATGAACTCCATCAATGTTAACGTAAACTAATTTTTCAAAAAATTATTTATCAATTTTTAGGTCATTAATAATATCAAATTTACTTTATACATATCAATCATAACATTATCCATACTAAACACCATTTTATCAACATATAAAACATATTTTTGGGAACCTTTCCATAATCAATATATCACCTTTCCGTTTAATTATTTTGTTATTCCATTATCATTATTCAACATATTAATTTAAATCCTTAATTAAAAACATATATTGAATAATCCATATATATATATATATATCATAATTCATAATTATTGAATCCAAATACATAAATTCTTCATTACATCAACTTATATTACTGGAATAGAATAGTTCATTACTTGTTTTAGAAGTAAATTATTAGGCCATGACATTGATTTTGGTATTTTCCATGTTCTACATAGATAAAAATTAAACTCTATGAGAATTTGTCAGTTGATGACCCCTTTAACACAGATAACTTCTTCCCATAGATTTTATATATTTATTTAGATTTACATTTCACCCTTATTGACATGTAGTAAGTTTCTTATTCTTTACTCTAAGTACATTACCACATTTAGTTTCATAAAATTTCATCTTACTCGTCTTTGATGTGTCAATAATTGCACTAAAGTTCACACTGCTAATCATATGTCATGATAGATGATTATGAATAATAAAAATATCTTTCTCTCCAGTCATCACCTTATTGGATTTCTCATATTAACTAAATTTTCCATCAGATTCAATATTAACATGATTACATCTGGGACCAGCTATTTACTTATACAAAGAGCATAGTGTGAGCATCACTAACCATAATTGGTAACTAAATAATAATGAAAATCCCATATAGGGTGTATAAATCATAACCCCTTCTTTCAAATCTATGAATCCTTTGGTTTATCCTAGGTTATTAACAGTTGAATTCTATTTAAATCCATCATTATGGTTTGTTAAGCTTTTTTAACATCCATAGAATATCTCCCATTAGGGTCAAACCGGTTGTGCAGTAAGGCCCATTCTCATGTGCCAATTCCTGATAGAGTCTACCTAGATATGATGTTCTCGAGGTTGTTACCCCTATGTAAAAAAGGTCTATATCTACATCCACTTCTTGTATCTAGACATATATATATAACTTCATGGAAACCACACTCTCTATACTTTCCCAAAATTATAAGACCTTTTCTTATACTTTGAATCATACTTAGACTTATCCAAAGACACATAACTAGAAATATCATTAGAAATATCCCTGTGGATATCACTAATGTTTTCTAATCCGAGTTTCCAAAGGTTATCAAAAAATTTCTTCTCATATCAACTATAGAAACCCAAGTTTCTCATACTTAGATATTACATCTTTTAGATTATTATTCAATACATTACAAAAACACACACCTAAGGATCAAAACATTTTAGTACCATTGGAAATGTAAAACACAATATACTTAATTCTAGAATGATATTCAATTAAATGAAAAAGATATTTCCATTCAGTACTCTTCATAGATATACCCTAATTAAAACATTTCTTCCTAAACTGTAGGAAATAAAACCTATTAAAGGGTGAGATAAAATGATCAGGAAGGGTAAAAAGGGAGATACATAAGCATAAAATGATCATAAGGGTATGATAACCTGATCATAACATTTGGAAACCATACCATGCATATCAAAGATCATAATCTTGAGTCATGGAATAATGATTGTATTTTCATAAGACATTAATCATTAGGAAATAAAAAAATGATCCATGAAATCATTACATTATAATTATAAATATATTGTTGTCATAAACATCATATTATATCATTGGGAACTTGTATAAATCGTAATAGGTTCACTCATTTAGTTAAGGATAGAAATTTGGACTGCTCGTAAAATTATGGACATGCAAACTAGTTCATGCATAACATTATGGACCTAAAATATTGGTTTATTAATTACATTGTAATCATGTAATCAGGTTCATCCATAATAATATGAACATCTAATCAGGTTGACATCTAAAATTATGGACCTGATAGAATGGTCTATGTATAATATCATAGTAGTCAAGGTTTACTCTTAATGATCTTCATAGTGGAAAAGTTCCATTATTCAATTTAGTTCACTCTCCATTCTTATTATATATATCTCATAATATATAAATCATTTACCAACACATTGGACAGAGATATAGGTCCCACCCGTGTAATAGTGAAAATCATATTTATGTGTGCCACAAGATCACAAAATCTCATCGTATTATTACTCATGGAATTAAAAGGGTTTTATAAACATTTCATCATACCATAACCTGTAGAAATGAGATAGGTTTCAAAATCATTTCATCATAGCATAACCCATGAAAAGAAGTATATTTCATAAGATTTATGTCATGATATAACCCATATAAGAAATAAAAAGTTTCATAAATTTCTTTTCATTTTCAACATAACCCATTAAGAGGATGTATAATAATGATATCCTTGTATTATATCCATATTAAATCATAAAGCGTGTCAAAGGATGTCATCATAGATGGGGAATAACTTTGAAGAAACATTTAAAAGTATCATGAGTAAAATATACATTCCTATTTAAAAAACAAATTTTCATTAAATGTTAAATAAATTAAATATATTATTTGAAACTAATCTTAAAACATACAGATGGATGTTCAAAGAAATTATATTTCATGACATTAGAAAACACTATTCAATTATATTTCTTTGTTCCTTAAAACGTGTGTTATAGTTTAAGAATCACTTATTCTAGGTAGTTTCTATTGGATTTATTCATGGAATTAGAAACATCCAACACTTCTTTATCCTAAAGGGTCATTCTTTCCAAATATAAGAGTTTGTTATGTTTGGACTTTACGATACTTAAGAACATGCATTGATCACATGAGCCTTAGCTCGGTTGGTAAGGACACTGTAAGTGCATCTAAGCGACCAAGGATCAAATCCGAGCGGAGGAAGATTTTCCGATATTGTAGCAGTATTGTAGCAGGTACTGTAGCGGGAACTATGAAGTTCTGTAGAAGGTACTGTAACGGGAACTATATCAGTCACTATTTGGGACTATAGGAGTCGAGAATATGCCCCAGTTTGGGCCTTTGGGCGACCAATTTGGTCCCTGAGTCCATTAAGGCCTTCAGGACACCTTTAAGTGCAGATGAAAACCAGAAAACCTACAATAAACAAGATCTACAAAGAGGTTGAGCAGGGAGACTTTTAACACAGAAGAAGCTAAATGGATTCCAAGAATGATAGGGTATGACACCTGCCATCGGGACAAGCCTGTGCATGCATGGTAATGCCTAGCCGAACAACCATACGAAGGTGGAGAGCTGATTTCACGATGAAGATGCTGGGGAGGAGAAGTTCCAAAAAGTTAGTCTTGGTTGTATGTAATGTTTAAAGCATATGGGAAATGAATTCCTCTAAGGCCTACGGGCCATGAAATACTTACGCCTACATGCCTTATACGGGTTGCACCTCACCCCTTGAAAGGTGGATTATCAAAATCAATAAAAAAAATAAAGTCCTTTGGGCCATTGGAGGATAAGAACATGCATTGGTCGAGAGGATGGGAGGTTGAACTCATCACACCCTTTTGGGGGGGAATTATTGTCAACTCTAGAACTCTCTTTATAAATTTTACATATTTTAATGAATCCTTATTAACTAACCAAGTATAACATAGGTTTCCCTAAGAATTTTCAATCACTTATTAATATGTTTCAAATTTAGAATCATCTATATGTATTCAAATTTCTTCATTAATGGAGATATCCATATGTATTTGAGGTTCTCCATCAATGGTATCTTCTCATATACTAATAAAATTTTAATTTAGTCGTATTTATGATGATAGTATAGTTTATGTCACTCAATGGGGAACTCTGAAATTTATTGTCATCCAGGGAGACGAAGGATTGTTTTGATATTAGAATTGCACCTATAAAATGGGCTACCCATGTATCCTTGCGAAAGTAATCCGAACACTCGTAGTTTGATGCTGATTAATGAGACACATCATACCTCTTAAGTTCATCTGATTAGGACCCAGCCATATGGTTTAATGTCTTGTTGTGAGGTAATATAAGTGAATGGTACTTAGTCAATGTTTTGTGTGGGAATTATTCCAAACTAGCCCAATGGATTTGAAATGAATATGGGCTTAGAAGTAATATTATACCCTATTGCGAATATGTTCCAAAGAGAAGAGGGTTGATTTGAAGCATTGGGTTTGAACCTCAATGAGGCTTCCTACGTATACCATTTGGATGGGAATCAAAGACAACGTAGATCAATGAGTCTCATAGGAGAGTGTATTCATTTGAGAGAAATGAGTTTAGGATTACTTCTTCAAAAAGCATACCTTGGTGGTTTGGGGGTTTAATTTGTGGATTACACCTAAGGAAGATACCCGGATTAACGGAGTAAGGGTAGGATTCTTAAAGAGGATATCCAATGACCTTGATATCTGATTAAGGACTCTTACATATCCCAATTATGGTGGGAATTAGATTTCTATTAGATCATTAATTATGTTGGGTCTTATCCATGAGAGCTTCCCATTCGAGGGGACATGATTGGGTAATCCCTTTTAGAAGGGAACCCTTTTGAGGTTAGGCCTTGAAGCAGGTATCCTATGTATCCTAGTTTGAACTGGAATCAGTGTTCTCAAAGATGAATTCAATATTGTGAAAATGTTGTGATCATGAAAAATCTCTAATCCCAAGTGATTCATGCTCAGTGTGAGAAAAAAAATGATGTCAAAAGTTCAACAAAGGTACCCACACTTTTCCTCCTCCACCAGTGGAAGAGGGCGTGCCTATGTCGGCGAGGGTGGATGTGGTCGAGGTGATGGGGTAGAGGGATAGGTAACTAGTCATCCCTCAATTAACATTACATTTAAAAAGGGTCTAGTGTAAGGAAAGAGTGAAGGTGAATGAATTTGAGAGTAGTGATAATGCAACCTTCTACAAGAAAGGTTAGGGTATTACACTAGGATGGATGCCCTAGTGGATCTTAGTAGTGGAGGGGGAATATCCATTTCATGAATAGAAAATCATGTGTTAACCATGCCTTCCCAACCAGAGACTTGATATTCTGGGACATAGAGATGAAAAGGGTAGGCTAGAACCCAAACCCTAATCCTCTAAACTGGGTACATCCAAACACTATTCCCAGGAAAAAGGTCAATGTGACTACAGATATAAAAACGCAAAGAAACTCCATGAATCCTAAACCCATTGTGAAAAAAATGTGGTAAACCATTGACTGTTGATATACAACCCCAAATAATAGATACATTGATATTTAATTCCCAATGGTTTGATAGGTCATGAGGTTTTGGTGGAGGCTTCAACATAGTCCCTTTCAGATAAGGGAACCAAGGAAGGAGATACCCTACCATGAGTGTCCTTAAATAGGGTACTTAGGCTGATATGTAGGCCTTATACACAACTCTTCCATGTAGGTACTCTATACAGGTACACCCTGTAGATACCCTATATTGGTGTGTTGCGTAGCTGTACTGCGCAGATGTACTATGCAGGTGTGTCACAGAGGCCTTTATGATGACTGATGAATGCTTCACATATGGAACCAAGACATTGTAAGCTTCAAATTGCGAAAGGCTTTCAAAAAATTCTTATGCCAACTAATTAACTCTTCTGTCATGTTTTTATAGAGCTACCTGCGACAATTTGAGAATTTTGGTGAAAGGGAAACGTAATAGGAGCTTTGAGAAGTCTTTCAACATTTTCAATCCCTGAAATAGGGACCTAAGGGTCTTATTTATAGTCTAGGAGGGTTCTGGTCAAAGTTAATTTGTCGGAGGAGGTCTGTTGTGCAGTCCCTCCATGCAGGTCAACCGCGTAGTTGTACAAAAAGTTTACAGATGCATAAGTCTATCGCGTAGGCCTTTGAAACATTGTATTTTCCTTTTAATACATGGAACTATGTCTGGGGATTTTGAAATATCTTGGTTTGGTCTTTATATTATTTTTGTATTTGTATATAGTGTTAAACCCCCCCCCCCCCCCCCCCGCTTAGGATTGGATCCAATTAGAAAGAGGGTCGAGACCTGAGGTAAAATTGCAGGGAAAAGACTATGGATTATTTGAGGAATCCCGCAAGTTTGTCACAGAGAAACTTTTCATAGGTATGTCATTTATATTTTTCACTCAGGAATGTTGTGGAGATCTAAATCAATCTATAAATTGGTCTGATCCTTTGTGATTTTCTTCATCCATGCTTCCAAATTTTTATGCTCTCGTTGTGTAGCTAGTTTGTCCAGCCTCAATGCATTTTGCTCTTGCATAGTATGCTTGAAATTTTCTCAAGATGAAACTACTTTAGTGATGCAGCTATGCCGAAGGACAATGTTGAAAGAGTTTCTCTAGGATCCTTGTTGAAGTACCTACGCAGCTGAACTCATCTAAGGACCTACATGAAGAGTTTCTCTTTTCTAAAATATTGAATTTCCATTAAGTTGATATTCAAATTTTCTTAAGTCAAAATTCCAACCTAATAGGGGGAGTTTGGAAATTCATTACAGGAAATGTCTCACTTGATAACATCTACTGATGAAGCTAAGGCTCTTCAAAATGAGATGATGAAGATTGTCAGATTAGATTTTTATGCCATTGTTGAAAGAACTCTTCCTGGACTATGGATAGGTTCAATTATGTATCAACATGAATATTTGCATTGTCACTACCTTCACTTTTATAGAAATTGGCTTTTACAAGATTCCCAAATTCCATCTATTAAGAAATACTTCCCAAAGAATTTGTTTTATCAATACTCCAATTGTCATTGCAAGAATATTACTGTGAGGTGTATGCCTGTTCATGAGGGAAAAGTCCATATTGGTTGCATCCTACATCATTGTGGTTGTAATCATGATAATAAAGATCTTGTTCTAGAGCCACTACTACAAATAAGGATTTTATCGGCACTAGAAACTGCCTTTAACAACACTAGAAAAGTGTTTTTAATCATAGTGAAGATAAAGGGGGTCCCCTTTAACTGCACTCAAAAAGCGTTGATAAATTGGGGCGCTTAATCTGTGCTAGAAATGGAGTTGATAAAGGTCTGCCCTTTATTAATGCTTTTTTATCACTGATAAAGGGAGACACTTATCATCACTATTTTGAGAACGGATAATAGACCAATTTATCAGCACTCCAAATAGAGATAAGAAAGGATGACATACCAATGATGTGTTGTTTATTTAATAGCATGCCCAACACCTACACCTACAAACAAACAACACTTTTACCTGCACACAAATAGCACAAAACTATATCTGCACGCCAAACAGCTACACAAAACAGAACCTACACACAAATGGGTTCATGAAGAGAAATTAAAGTGAATCCTAAATGATGATATCATAGAGATGGAGTGGGATGATAGCATCATGGGGATTCCAGATAAAAATTTCAGATTAGATGATATTCTAAGAGGTAGTTAACCAGCAACAGTAAAGTGCACAAAAAATCCTTAGATTTGTTATTAAATTTTTGAGTGATGCACAACCAGTTTTCTTCTAACACACTACATCAGTAGAAACAGAATCATAAATGAACAAAAACTTAATATAAATGATCAATTCCATAATAGTTCAGTTCTATTGATTTTGGAAACTTGGAAACATAAAAAACTAGTTCATAAGAGTCTCTCACTGAGTATTTGTTTACTAGAAAGGAAAATCATTTCTAAAACCAATATTCATAACCTAATCATATGAAACATAAGAAAGTGTGATAATATATTCTCAAGAACTGTATAAAAGGAGATATCAATGATCATATAAGGATAACATAAGTAGAATAAATTCACCTTCATCCTATTTGTGTACAATCTTCCATCAGGTATGTTTCTCATTCATTTCTAAAAACATATATATCATCTTGTGAATATGAGTTTTTGTGATAGTCATGGTAGTACTAATAAAATTTAAATACACAATGTATTAATAAATATTTTAAATTTACTCTTAATTATTTTCGATAATACCTTTTCATGGATGCTAGTTTGTGGATAAAATAGGATCTCTTTCAGAAATTTACAAACATATTCTCCACAATCCTTTACATTTTCTTATTTTGGACACATCGGAATCATCAAGGAAAATAAGTAATTTTTTATATGACTTTGGATAGTGAAATAATATTATACATACCAAGATACTTGTCCATTTGTATATATCATGGGAGTTCTTGTCCTTAGATCCTGGATTAATTCCCTGAAGTAGATGATATATATGCACTACCCTATCATAACAGAATTCTCATTAAAAGATAATATTAATTATATAACTAGATGTTTAGTTCTACAATGTTGGATCTAGTGTATTACAAATTGACAAACTCAATCATGTGTGGTCTATTTGTTGGAGATCTATACATTGAATCTAGAAAATAAATATTTGGAGTATCTAAATTGACCGCAATGAGCATACCATGCTACCTAAAAACAGAAAAAGGAATATGTAATGAATGAAATGAAAATATAGTTGATATGATTAAATTGTATAATTTTACCCCGACATGATTGTTATTAAAAATTCCTTTTCTTATATAATTTTTTATTCAAACAATTTGATTAGGGATGACATTATTTCACCCACATTATCATCATTTATTTATTCTTTTAAAGATGTGATGTGAGGACTAACGAGTCCCAATTTTTTTCTTGGAGAAATCCCTTCAATTGTTTTTCATATATACGCCTGTGAAAAATATGAAATGTATTTAGTAATAATTATCATAGTAGATAAGCTTTTGTAAAATCAAATCATGAAAACGTACCTCATGTATAGATTTACAACTGAGTCCCATAGCCATTCAAACATGAGAATTTCATCTACATTTTCAGCACTAATGAAATCTTCTTCCTTATCTCTGTAAATATTTTTTTTCAAAATAAACTGTGTGAGTATTCTAATTTATAAACATTGTATCCACATAATCCTACAATGATATTAAATTTTGATATAGAACGGGTGGGGGTGACGGTGCTCTCAGTAGATCGCTTCGATCGGTTGGTTGATCCTTGAGATAGTTTTGAGCTGATGGTTAATATCACCACCTTTCCTTTGTTGTTCTATAATAATTTTAATCAGTTCATACCTTTTTTATTTAATTTTAAAGTATAGTCTTGAAAAAGAAATTGGAAATTAATACCTCCTTGTCGACATGTTTTTTACAAGAATTGAAGTCCATGCAATGAATGTTCCAGCAGCTTGTTCGACCATATGAATTCCTTTATCATTATTTGGAACAAGTAGTTCGACACTTGGCTCATTAGCTACATTAATTGACACTCTAACATGACTATTTGGGAGTGGTCTATTTTTTTACGTCGTTCTTTATATTGAACATTATAACCCTCACTACAAGGTGATAGGTGGGAGTTGATAAATATTAATCGAAGTAATTTTCACCTAGTAGAAATATCAGTAGAGGAAAGGTATCAGTGTTAATGTGATTGAAATCTCCTAGAAACAATTATAAGAAGATTTATTACCTCAAATATTTCACGTTTTTAGGGGAGTGGCTCACCTCAAAGCAAGAGGGGGTGGGTTTGGATAATCATGCATGGGTTGTTGTGGAGTTGTTTCTTCACTTGGCCTCCCCCAATAAAACATGTTATCATCTCTCTATGATATTTTAATTCTTCATAATAAAATATCTATTATTTCTCTAATATTTTTGTTTTCCTTAGTTTGATCTTCCACTTGTTTTTCTTTCTGAAAATATGTTCTGGGTGTCACCCAAAATCTTGCACATCTGGGACAACCATACAATTCTAGCTGCTTCATGGTCGCAGAAAGTATGTCTACATATGGTATGGGTGTTGTTGATCCATGTGACTATGTCAGATAGTAAATATAAATAAATAAGTATTACTTGTTATTTAATAGCGATTTGAAGCTACTAAAATATATATTATGTCATACTTACACATATTTCACACACTTTATGTGTGTTTTCGTCTATCAGTATCTCCTATTTATTTAAATGAGCCTCCTTCAAAAGAATATGGTGTGGGATGGAAGTGGATTTAAATTTCAATTCATCAATCTACATATAAACCGAGAAACATGGTTATGTTGTTTTTTATGTGAAATAAAATTATTACGGTAGATTTGAAATACATACCAATTTTTTCTCAGGTAAATCATACCCCATACTTGCTTTACATTTGGGGTATGCTGGTTTTATTGCCCGTTAATTATTTTCATCACTTAGTTGTTGTTTCATAAATAAAAATTTTCAATCAAAGTGATGAATATAAGCAACATCCAACAAAGTATTACCAAACACAATGAACCTAAAAAGTCTGCTCAACACGATGGATGCTAAATACATCCCATGATCCTTGGGATATCAAGTGTGCATAAAGAGGTGGTGGGTGTGGCTTTATTTTCCCTTCAGCATCATTAAGATAATTTTTTTTTTAAAATTGTGTGGAAGACTCAGTGAATCCTTCCTGCAACTCTTATTACAAATTCTTGTGCGAGTCATCAACAATAAATGAACTCTATAAGGGATGATGAAGAGTAAGTAAATGTTTTAGTTTTTTATTTTATTTTAATAAATTAAAGGAATGATATCATAATGTTACCATAATATCATCCCATATTAGTGTCTTCATCCTAGTGAGAACATGGTGCCATGAATATATATCAATCGGCACATGTTTCAGAGTGATGATTCCAATGTGGCTACTAAACATGGCTTTTTGGGGTTAACATTCTAGCCTATCTTGTTCTATCCCACCTTAAATTTGATACCTTTTGTTTTTTGTTTAAGGATTTGGGATAACACTGTAAAACTATAGATATTTTGTTTTTTTTGTGCCATCAGGGTTTCATTTCCTACCATTTCCCCAGTTTCAGCATCATCATCTAGTTCCTTCGAAGTGATAGCATTGACACTGGGACCAGCAGCAACAGCCTGAGAAACCTGTTGTAACTCAGCACATGGAATAGTAGCAATAGGTTGATGAACCTTTTGTTACACTACACTGGGACCCGCATCAGTAGTTTGGGAGACCTGTTGGGCCTCGACATTTGGTGCATCAATAGTTGGGAAACTCATTATCTGCAGAAGTGGTTTAACATTTAATTTAGATTATGTAGAAGAATTATCTAAAAATTAATAACATAACGTAAAAAAATATATATTACAAAAAAATAACTTAATTTTGGAACTCTTGTTTTAAAGGCTGAAGAGAATAGACCCCTCTACCGATAATGTAATTCCTTTCAGCGTGGTATCCTTTAACATACAAAACATTGTCTGCATTGGGACCACTGTGAAATGATTTAGTAGTCCTAATTACATGGCCATCCTATATTGAACTTTCATACGACCCTTCATTTGTTTTATTCGATAACAAAACAATTTACTAGTTTCGATTTGTGGGATTTGGAACATAAAATATTTTACTTCTTATGATGCCATTATAAATGGTTCGTGTTTCTTTCCTTCATTACTAAAATCAACTTTCACAAATCCCAATTCATCAATTTTAATGGTACTCTAGTTAACAACTTAGTTGAATTGAAAAATAGGAACTTGGAATATTGTATAATCCAACTCAAATATTTTTTTGGTGATGCCAAAGTATGACATATTTTCATAAATTAGATTTATTTCTTTAGCACCGAAAACATGCATCACTTCAGCCACAAGTTTAAGTCAACTATTAGGCATGTTATTTTCTTCATCGTGTTGATTAGTATAAATTGTATAACTAGTAATTACATAAGAATTGTAAGATAATACATACACACTTAGTCCTCTGACTATCCATCGAAGTCGTTATGAAATTGAGTTCATATTTTCTTCTAACTTCCTAAAAATATGGTCCAAAAATGATCTGATAAGTTTTCAATTATGTGTATCTAATATCCATTTTTCATCCCTAGATGGATTCAAATGCATAAGAATTTCTTTGTGGTTTTGAACATATTGGTCCACATGGAAACTGTTATGAAAAACGTAATGGTGGGACTGCTCTCGATCTATAATATTGATTGTGAAAGCACCTCTCCCAAATATTCCTTCTCCCTCAAGCCACCAATTGTGATGAGATTTTGATAGTCCAATTTTTTCCACACCAGATAGGTATTTGGTACATAATTCAATAGATTCCTAAACAATATTTTTTTCTGTAGTACAATCCTCTGGACTACTTTGATTTTTGACATACCCTTTCAAAATCATCATATACCATTTAATGGGGTACATCCATCTAAAATGTATAGTCCCACATAGTCAAATCTCTCTCACCAAATGAAACATCATATCAAAGAATGTCAGTGGAAAGAACATTTCCAATTCACATAATATGATTGTAATTTCTCTTTCCATAGTTGGAAATCTCTCCAGGTCTATAACTTTACTACATAGAGATTTCAAGTACAAATAGAGCTTCACTAATATATAGCATACATTCATTAAAAAAATGCAAAGTAAATCTTTAACAATTAGATATTACATCAAAACACTACAGTCTTGGTATTTTAGGCCCTTTAAATTTAAATTGATCATTGACACAATTCTCTTGATATTTAATGAATACCCCTATAGAACCATTACTTCATTCATGAAGTTTCAAAACTAATATCTATCCTTCCTTAAAAGATTTTATGCAGCAAGAAGAAACAATGTTATTTTTTCACCCTTTACTGGTGCCAAGTCTTCTCGTATTCTCATATCAACCATGTCCAAACTCTCCTTAATTCCATGCTTTGTTTTTCTGGGTTCATTTAGAAATGTGTCAATAACATTATCACATACATTTTTTACAACATGCATAACATCACATATAAAAAATTCCAGTATGTTAATTCAAAAAAATAGATCTCTTTTTCCTACCAGTTTTCGTAAGGCTTCTTGAAAATGGTTTATAAAAATTAGTATCCACATATTTTAGTTTTCCAAAAAATTGACCACATGTTAGTGGAGATGGTGTTGTATATTCTTATAAAATTCAAATGAATTATTTCCTCCAATATCAGAACTTATGTCATCTGGGTAGAAATATGTGATGTCCTAGAAACATGGTTTTTGATTAATGTTTCAACCTAATTAACTGTATTCCTTGTTAGAAAACTGGAAACCCTTGAGATCCTTTAATGTTATATCCCGAAAAACTTCCATAAGAAGGAAAGCCATTTATCATCCTATAAATTATGGATCTCAAATTGAAATATTTATTTTTGTTATCATCATACAACGTTACACCTGAATCCCAAAATAATTTCAAATATTCGATCAATGGATGAAAATAAACATCAATATCATTACCCGGTTGTTTTGGTCTGGTTATAAAAATAGATAACATGATTTATTTTCCTTTCAAGAATAACCACGGTGGTATGTCATAATTTACCAACATTACTTTCCATGTACTATGAACATTGCTTTGAAAACCAAAAGGATTAAATCCATCGATAAACAACGCAAGATGAAGGTTTCTCGGATCGTTTCCAAATTTAGGATACTCGTGATCTGTTCTATTCCACTAAGAGATTATTGGGTGACATAGTTTCCCATTAATAATTATTTTATCTGCCTTCCATGTCAGTTGTCTTGCATTCTCATCACTTCCATATAGGTTCTTAAAAATTGGAATGAATGGAAAGTACCATACCACATTCGTAGGACTCTATTCATATTTCTTGTATCGAGAAGCACCACACTTTGGGCATTCTTTGAGTGACATGTTGTCCTTTTGTAACAAAATAAATTCATTCGGGATGGCGTGTATTATTTAATAGATCATACCCATCGAGTGTAGCATTTTTTTGCTATCATATGGTTGGATCATGAGCTCATTATCTTCTGGGAGCATGTCATTTTGGAATGAAAGTAGTTTTGGAAAACCTGCATTGCTCCACCTATTGTCTGATTTCAAATTATACAGCTTCAGTACGGCTAAAAATGTTGTATATTTAGTGAAACCAGCATACAATAGCATCATTTCACAACTCTTTAACTTCACAAACAATTTCGAACAATCATAAAGTTTATATTCAACTATCCTTGTCATTTCTTTAATACGATATTCATCATCATTTACATCTGTAATCAAATTCTCTATACAATCATCTTCATTGTTCATGCTTGTAATCATATCAGATGATCCATAAGACGCAGTGATATCTCAACCACTACCTGCATTAGTTTTTTCCCATGTTTATTCCAACATGTATAACTTTCCTCTATTATATGACATATCATGTTTTCTTCCAACTCCTATGGACTAATATGTCTTTAGTAACAAAATTGTAAACTTAGACAAAGGATTTGAGAAGGGTCATATGCATGATCTTTTGCAAACTTGAAAAAAATCATTCACTACATCTTCATACTCTTTTTTCAACCTATTGTAATTCATCCATTCTTTGTTCATATTCATCCTATTTGATTTTGTAATATTAATATTTAACAAAAAAAATTCATAGAAGATGTTCAACTAGGGTCATCATCCATCTATAATCAATGAAATTAGCTATGGTAAACAATACCCTTAACTCTCCATGCATTACATAGGACCAAAGTAGATCACACCCATCATCCCAACCACTTGATCAATAGAACTGGCTATAATAATCCCTTTCACTATAATATTTTAGTATCCCACATGTGATCTATATGCCCTGTTGTAAACCAGTTTTTTAGTGTTTCCCTAAAAACATTATGTCTCGAGTCATGAAATATAGTACTAAACAAATATATGCTATGATTTTCAGTAGAGTGCATATAGGTGTAAGGATTCATTACATGTGTTGTTATGGTAAATTGACTAGGCTATCAATAAATTATCTCATATAGTTCACTAGTGAAGTGGTTTTCTAATATTAAGTGGAATTGCACTAGTAAAAAAGTGGTGGATCTATTGAAATGGGTGAGGTTTGGATTGACATTTAATGGTGGAGGAACTAAAACATATAAAAAATGGCTTACCAATCATTCCAACAACCACAAAACGATACAAACACAAAATTGTTCTCACAATAGCAACATCATACAAACCAAACAAACACAATTTCAGATTTTACCATGCATCCCTTAT
The DNA here is from genome assembly GCA_963277665.1 of Viscum album. Taxonomy (NCBI): domain Eukaryota; kingdom Viridiplantae; phylum Streptophyta; class Magnoliopsida; order Santalales; family Viscaceae; genus Viscum; species Viscum album. The sequence continues at coordinate 1,145,675,405 of OY728140.1, forward strand.
TTAATTTTGTTTTTTAATTCAGGGGTTATCATAGAAGTTTTATCATCCTAGGGCATTAATTCATTACCCAAGTATACATAAATTACCAATTTTTATATTTAAATGATCAAAAGGAACCAACCAACATACAATTCATTTAGTGCACAAACAAAGACCACCAACAACCACGATTTTAAGTGGGGTGTTTAGCCTATACATTTCACAACATAACTATAAATATAAAATAGTAATAACATGCAAACAATAGTAAAACAATGAGTAAGAAGAGAAAACTAATTACGAAGGTGTCGTTCAACGCGCAGTAGAAGTGCATTCATGGGAGGGGAGAGGTGCACGGTAGAGGAGGATTCCCACTGGAGACAAAAAATAAAATGAGAACTCATATGTTAATCCTATCCAATATAAGTCCAATGAGATTTAGGAATGGTACATGTCTGGTTAAAAAAATTTATTAGTTAATAGTGGGATTTTATTTTCCCTCTATGATATTTGCTTCATGTGTGTTTATTTTTTTTGTATCTAATATTTTCCAAGATATTCATCATATGAATGGGACATGTCTAGTTTTCAATAGAAATACCATTTTATATTTAATATAATTTAGGGGTAAAATATTCCACATTAATTGAATCTTTTTCCCAGGGGATCATTGCTATCTCATAGGGATCATGAACACCTCTTAGGTTAGTGGAATGTCACGTCAGTTATTGGCTATGATATTATCCAAGGCTGTATCATTACATTTCTAATTGTAACTAAATCATGTCCATTTAAATATAGAAGTTTTCGGAGTTGGGGGGTCAGACACAAATGTATTCCCATCTCTAATGGAGTTATTATTGGGGTGGGTCCTGATAGTTTTATATCTGATAAAACATTTATAGATGGGACATTAGATTAGTCACTACAAAGGATTTCCTCATTTGTATGGTAGTAATGTTTGTTGAACCTAGTGTGTGAAGTAGACATTAGAAACTAATAAGTGATTAAAACTTATGTGATGAATTCATAACCAATGGAAAAATATATATGAAATATCTTAAAATCCTCATTCAATATTAATAGCTTTGGTTTCATTCATTATATAGTGACAAGTGATGTGGAATGCGTAAATGATAATCTTGGGGGAGTTGAATAATGTGGCGATGTTGATGGAAATAATCTGAAAAGGCCTAAATATATGGGAGAAAAAGACATGCATCACAACACAACACACAAGGAATTTGGGAAAACATGCATCACAACACAACACATAGGGCCATGCCACAATGGGTCCCAAATGGGAAAGATCTATGTCACAAAAAAGATATCCACACAACAATGGTTCATGTTTAAAACACATCTAGATTCCACGTGCTCGGTAAACAATAATATCATATAATCTAGGGTAAAGGGACTATGATGCATTTTTCATCACTACCACCATAACCCATAAGCCCTCACATACCAAATATCATCATCTGATTCTACCTAAAAAGGGGTTAAAATGAGAAACTAGAAAAATGTAAAAAAATAGGGCATGTTAGATTTAACAAGTAGAACACTATATGAAATGGAAATAAAAGTAAAATAGAAGGAAAAAGAGAGGTAAAATTATCCTAAGATCTCAAATACAATTTATTAATGATAAAAAATACACCAGGTGTGGGAGGACCACAAAATAGTAGAGGAGGGGGAGGGTGGCATATCACAGAGGGGTTCTAGATGACAAAAGGGGAAGATCTAGTAAAACATAAAATGTTTTGAGGGTAATTTTTTTAAATCATCACTTTTTAAATGTTTCCAATTTTTAACCATATGGTTTTCAAAACCATGTGCAAACTATACAGTCTTTACTTTCCTCGACACACCATTTCACATAGTTAATGTGAATGGTTTAACAAAAAGCATGCAAACCATGAGAAATGACTTTAAAATTTATTAATTATTTTTATGGGTTTATAAGGCCCCTCACAAGATTTAAAAAAATAGTGTGCCTATGAAAACCAATCTTCACTATTGTGGTTTATGGTTATCACTAATCATGTGCAAACCATGCTCCACAGGCTTCTACCCCCAAAACTAGAATTTGAAATCTTAAATCTTATGTGACTTCTTTAAGAACCGAAGACAAATCTCGAGCCTCAAACAATATAAGAAAATATTTTAAGATTTCCCAAATTTTAGGTTCTATAAATATCCCTCATTTTTTAAAATGGTTTGTCCACTAATTGAAAAAAATTCCATCTCCTTGTGAAAATTAAAATTCCAATGTGGATAAGGCATTATAAACACTCCACCATTGTGCTTATCATACTCGATGTGTCCTATTGGTAATACTATTGAATCACCAAAATCAGTTATCTATTTGGTGTCAAACAAACACGTTCTATTCCAAAACTCCCAACATTCTTTCAAATCATAGCACCCAACAGAAGACACAATGCCACCTAATCCTAAGACAATGCTCATATACATCACTAAGATGATGAGATGGTACTTACTTATGCTTTCCCATCTAGAGAAAATATTATTTCAATGTTTATTCAATGACGCTCTCTATGACACTCACCAACATAATACTTAACTCATGAAATCAAATTTTGATCCATGGTGCCTCCCACCTAAAAATTTTCTTACCAAAATCCATTTTCATTTTTTAAAGACACACCTAGTGCCACATACAATGAAACTTACCCAACCACACAGAGAATTACTGTACAATGTCAGTCTTATCCTTCATTCCTGATTTTCTGTACTCCATAAATACACCTCCACAATCCAAAAACAAACTAAACAGAAATATTTTCCATGTAAAGACCTAGAAATCTCTAAAAACTTCCAAACACAAACAATATAAAATAATCCATGAATGTTTAAAATCATTACATATAAAATCACATGATAGAATAATTCAAACATCCTCTACCTGAACTACCTCAAAAGTCTTGGCAACCACTTACATGTTATCTCACATTCTAATCTAAATTACTTACTCTGATAAATCCAAAAACCTACCAAGAATAGACATCATAGTCTGAACCAAACATCTTAAGTCATTTTACAATTAAAACCCCAGATAACCAAACTAAATAATTCTAAAATTCCACCACAAATATTATATTAAGTACTAGATCATGATTCTTTTCTCATTAGGGGAATTCGATGCTCATCTTAATTTATCATGGTCTAATTGGACCCCTGATGTGATTCCATAGTCAAACACTAACCTAATTAAACAATAAGTTATTATATCACCTAAGAACTTTCTTGCAACTAATAGAATCCTTCCTATACCACATAATCTATCTTCAGATAAAAATATCCACTTAGAATCTAATCATCACCAAACAAAAACAACCTCTAGGAATTAAAAAGGCATCCATAATTCATAAAAACCACATGTGCACTCGTATCTAGTGCTTTCATAGTGACCCAAAGTCTATATATGCACACTAATTTACTTTATAATGCATAAGAGTAAAAATTAATTACATAAGAGACTCACCGGGGGGAATTTATGCACTGTAGAGGAGGCTGCTGGGATGGTCATCAGATGAGGGGGGCACACCGGAGCATGTCATGTGGGAAATGGGAATGAATAATGAAGAAGAGAGGAATGAGGGAGATGCGGAGGAGGAGGAGGAGGAGGAGGTAGTGGTGGCAGTGATGGCATAGGAGGATGAGTTGGAGGATGGAGGATGAGGTGGAGGAGGTGGAGACAGTGGTAGTGGTGGAGGAGGAAGAGGAGAAGGGATGCGGTGGAGGAGGGGTTGCGGTGGAGGAGGAGGAGACGGAAATGGCAGTAGAGAAAGAGGAGGAGGAGTAGGGGTTGCAGCGAAGGAGGGGTTGATGGCACAGGGTTCAACTTCCAAGAAGGATTGAAAGGGTTCAAGGGAGGAGGAGTCTATTAGGGTTCTTTTATAAAAACTATTAGAACCTTTATCAGTGATAGTTGAAATCCCTGATAATGGTATGTTTTATCTGCTCTAAAAATAAAAAGCACTGATTAAACATACTGTTAATAGTGCTTTATTATCACTCATAAAGATAGAAATTTATTATTTCTAAAAACTCTGATAAAGAGAGTACTTTATCAGCACAAAAAAAGTGCTGATAAAATACGTATTTATCAGTGAAAAAATGATAGCGTTGATAAAGCCTTATTTTATTAGTGCTTTTTCAGTACTGATAAATATATGCCTTTATCACTGCTAAAAAATGCTGATAAAAGTGTAATTTTAATAGTTTATTTATATTTGAATATATTTATTAAAAATGATATATAGGATAAATAAATATTTATTTATTAATAATTATAATTGTAAATAGTATATATTTATAAATATAGGTTTATTATTTTTAATATATATATTAATAAAATTATAATTATGAATGTATTTGAAAAGTATTTATATATATATTTAAAAATATAATAAAATATATTTATTATTTAAATATATTTACTATAATTTTATAAGTTATAAAAAATATAGTTCATGGGGGTGAAATTATGAATTAATCAACATACCACATAAATGGACAATGAGATGTAATGTATAAATGAATTAATTCATATGATATATAACATGTATTCATGATCAACATATTCGTTAGCCAAATTCATTGGAAAACAAATTTATATTCAATAATTTTCATTATAAATATATATTAAAATTTATTTTATACTTATAAATAAAATATATATATTAAATACAAAAAAATAATTACAATGAATTAATCCAATAAATCTAATTTATCTAATAAATCTCTAATAAATATAATAAATATAATAAATATATTTAATATTAAATGTAATTTATTATAATCTTATAATTATTTATTTATATATTTATTTAATTAATTACAATCTTATAAATACATTTTTCAATTAAAACATTATAAAAACATTTTTGAATTTTTAGAAAACATATATTAATTATAAACATTTCTTTTATTTAATGTATACAAATAAACATTATTTTGGAATATAAATATAATAATTTTATATAAATTAATACTGAAAACTTTTATCAGTGCTCTTAATAGAGTTTATAAATGTACCCTTTATCAGTGCTTGTTTTGGAACTGATAAAGGGATCATTTATCGGTGATTTTAGCTAGCGTTGATTAAGGCCCACCCCATTATCATCAATTTCTTCTTAGCGCTGATAAATGGAAGCGCTGCCCTTTCCTTATTTTTTGGTAGTGATCCAAGGACATATTTCTAGATTCTAAATTTTGGGCTTCTCAAATAGAATAGTCTAATGATTGGAAGGAGGACTGGGATCATTTTTTTAGGGGAGTTGTTAAACCTGAATGGATGTGGGCATTTTGGCTATGCCAGAATTGTGTAGAATAAAGGAAAGAGTTATCATATGTTTACATCTATGAACATGTATGGATGGGACAAAATTATATTTATAAAAATGATTTCATTCATGAATTGATGAGCTAATGGAGTCCCTAAATGAATTATTCCAATTTGATGCACAATGAATTTGGCATTTGTTTGCGGGATATCTACAAAATAGTTGGGGTTCCCATTCTTGGGGAAATGTATGAAAAGTTTATTCTGCCCGTTAGAACATGGGATGATGTTACCAGAACACTACCATTGGCACACAGACTATTAAAAATAGCAATGAAATTACCCAAATACAAGAAAGATATTCATTCTAGTGTATAGATATAATCCTTTTTAGAACCAACAATAGAGAATGGTCCCACCTGTGGATGTTCTACTATTTGTCCTTCTGTAGATAATCGGGGATGTTCAGGCCCATATTGGCTTAAATTAGAGATAGGTGACTATAATCACTAGGTTTATAAATTAAAATCTGATATTGATACAAATATACACTTAGCCTCATTCCTTGACTTGTGGATAAGAATTTACTTGCTTCCAGTCCTTGATTCCAGAGGTAGTGTAAGGCCTATGACTATTTTAATTTTAGAAAAATTGGTATAAGGGAACTATTTTTGGTTAGAAACATTTGTATTGGAAATACTTTACTGTTCTCTACATTATTTATACAATGGGAAGGATTCATTTAGAATTGTAGGGCCATTCCAAGTGTTGTGGGGACAGATTGTGACACACTTTTTTTCATACTTAGTGTTGAATTCAGTTAGAGTCCCCAATGGTCGATTCACTCCTTTTTTACAGAATGTATTTGGTATTCAGCCTCAGAATTTGATACCTGATGTAGTGCTAAATGCTTTGAATGCATCAGGAGAATTCAACTTCTTTCCTTTTGGTAACCCACTATCTATAACATTTATTGATGAAGGTAAATAAAAAAATTATGATCTGAGGTCTTATATGATAACATTTCGGGATAGTGTATTATTAGATAGTATTGATGGGGAAATTATTTGTTAGGCTTACATCTCATATAGGTTTTCTATTCTGTTCAGATTTCTTAAACAATAAAACACTTTTCCACCCTCATATGTTAGACATGAGAAACATCGAATGCTAGTGGGACAATTTTAGATTCAAATGGATTCCCAGACATACAAATTGTCAATTACATTATCTCCATTAGATGCATCAATCGGATTGGAAGATAGATATCCCAAAGCATGGAATTCTCTATATTCTCATGTGGCTTTGGAAAAAATAATATATCAAGTGGTAAATAAAATGACTGTTGAGCATAAAAATCGTGTTAAGAAGTTCAATTACAAAGATGAAGAAGAAGTTTCAGAGGTTTTAGAGCCTTTAAAACATATTCGAGAAGGTATACTAGGAAGACTAGGGCTAGAGAAGAAATACCTTCGGTGCCAAGGAGATCCACTTTCCACAATCATAAAGAGATTCTTATTTTATATGATGACATTTTTGAAGAATAAGGGAGTCCTATAGAGGCTCACCAGTCAGAATGTGTTGAATTATCTCCATAACCAACCATACCAAGATCGAATTATATGCGACCTTCCGCCAATCACTTTTGGGAGATCATGACCCATTTACTTAGGGATGCATGGACATTTATCCAACATGGAATTCGAATAACGGATCTGGGTGACATTAAGGAACCTTATAATCACAATCTAGATAATAAAATAGTCGAAGTACAGAAGTATATTCCGGAGTTAGAGGATTTTATATATGCAACTGATCAAAAAATCTCATCCTCAAAATTATTATCCCATATGATGGACGTAGGAAAACATATAGGGGTAATTATTGACCCTGAGGAGGAATGAGATATTTATGTCAATAATGATAACATATTTTCCTTTTTTTGTCTCAATTTTTCTTTACCATTCACCATCATTAATCTTGATGAAATGTGTTTTCCACCTGTATTCAGGGAAGGAACCTCAAGATAAGTTCTTGGGTCTCCAAGGTATGGTCCTACAGGTTCTCCCATTGACTCATAAAATGATCCTCCCAAGTCTGCATAATTTTCTTGAGGAGCAAGAATCATGACTGGGTTAATGGATATAGATAATCATCATCCATTACCTTTGGTTTCTCTTGTGAAGATGAGTGTTTCGATTTCTCCTGAAGCTCATGAAATGAAACAAAAGAGATAACTGAGATTACTCCAAATTTTTCACCAAAGGATTTAGTATTTATACAGTCCTTAGGGAATTATAACATGCTTGATACACTCTGGTAATCACGTTTATCCTCTTGAAAAATCTATATCTCTCTATTCTCTCAAGGGATTAAGATATGATTCTTCACGACCAATGTAGGAAACCCCAAGAGAAACCTAAGTTCATGTGGATGGATCTGATACCTTAGTAGATAAAACATCAAAAATATTAAGACGTACCTGCTCCTGGTTCTATTGAGAAATAGAAAATCCATGGTAATATCAAATTCATTTCTCTTTAATATTAAATTATTTTCTAATATTATTCTTTTCAACATATCTCAGATCAGTTCCCTTTGTCAATGGATCCAAAAATAATCAATGCTAACATTCCTATTGCTCTGGGAGGAATGAATGAAGACCTCGGGAACTCTGAAGTAAATACTAATGTTGACACAAACCTGAAAAGATCTAATTATGTTGTACCAATTGAAGATTCAATGGAACAGAATGTCAGAAAAGATAATTTGGGCATCGACCAACATTTGATGGGTACATTAAATAGTGAGGATGCTATAACATTCCAAGTCGTATACACGGAAATGATGGACTCCATTAATCCAAATATTGATATTATTGGTTCCATCAAAGATTTTGGGGATTTTCAAGAGGAATTGAAAAGATATATGTTCTCATTCCTGCATTTTCCAAACATAATTTTTCTACTTTTACTTGATACTTCACATCAAATTTCACTTTATGAAGCTTTGTCTGCAGAAAATGTGGCAAAGGCTCTTCCGGAACAAGGAATTCGACCCTATCCTTCTTCTTCTGATGTTTGAGATATACCTATTGATGATACACCATTGAGAGATGTTCCAGATCCTTCAATTATGAAAAATGGGAAAACATAGGTGAATTCCCCTTCTCTAGAAACATCTGCTCAAAATTATAAAGCTGAGAATACTGGGGATGAGTCTAATTAGGTGGCCGACTGATTATTGGGTAAATGTTATCTACAGTCTGGAACATACCCTATTTCATCCATTTTCTCTAAAACTAAAAATGATTTTAATTTCTCCTTTATGGTAATCATATCCAATAGTTAGATCGGATGGTGAATCTTTTGAGTTGGCTTAAGTATCAGCAAAAGGTGAAGCTTCCACTGTTTCGAGAGAAGCGAAACAAGGAAACTCTTTAAGTGATCAATTTCTAGAGTACATTTTCCCCCATGGTAGTGACTCATATTCAAACATAGATATGAAATATGATCATTTCATGTCACGTAAGAAGAGATGGAAAAATATATTGAGCATACTTTCTAAGAATCCTTTGGATGTGCTGGTGTCCCAATTTGAAAAACTCCCATAACTATTCTGCATATTGGGATTTGGTGGATTTAATTATCGACTAGTCTATGATGAAATAAATGATACCATTCACTAATGGGAGTAGGAACATAAGATGCAGCAAGATTTAGAAGAGGATAAATGGATTATTAATATTAAGAGATTCCAAGATGCAGTACCTGAGGAAGAGGGTGATCATAATAAGAAGTCGATCAAAATCGGACAACAAATTAAAAAATCCATGAAGGAGTTGGTATATATTCAACAGAAACCTGATATTTTTCATAAAAAACTCAAGCAATTAAACCAAACAATATGAAAAAACCATTTGGAGAGGATAACCACAATTACAACTGCTAAGGAAGCAATTCCTCAAGATGAGGATGCTGGAGTTACTCAACATATTTAACCTCAATAGGCGGTTCATGGGGCTCATGAGTCTGTTCAACAAATGAGGAGTTATATTGAGAGTTTATTTTAACACATAATAGAGAGGGTCCATTTTTTGGATGTCTCTATGATTTCATATGAATGAAAGATATTTTTTCTCTAATCATATATGTCTTTATTCTTTCTTTTCATGATTTCAATATTAATGGTAATGATAATGATGATTTTTTTACATCAAACCTTCATATCAGATAATAATGATTATAATGAAATGAATGGGGTGCTAAAAATTTTCTTATTATATTCATGAGCATAATTAGGATAGATTGATTTTTACTAGGGTTACACAAAAAAACCACCCACAAACTTTGTATCTTTTGAATTTTTATTCCTCAATATTACCGAAAAAATACAAAAATGTATGTGTAGTGAGATAGAAGTCGACTATTGTTCATAGTTCCCTTTTTGGCTTTCCAATATAGTGAGTACCACGTCTCTTGTTGTAGGCAATTTAGATTCATGCATGTTGGAATATAAAGGGATAGTGTTACAGGTTAAATTGCTTTGACCATAAATTTTGAAATTAGATCCCAAATAAGACTCAGTGGCTATGAATTGCCCTCATTTTATTTTAATATTTCCAAGGGTAATCTTAATCCATGATTCTTATAGTCTCCAACTATAAAACTTGTATATACATAAACGATGTCTTTTCCAAGAATGAGGTCACCATTATTTGAAAAACCCCTTATGGGGGTTCTGTTATTCATGGTTGACTAGGGCATATGCTACATATCCAAATAGTGACATCTTTTGACTGAAAGTTCTATTATGTAGGGAAATTTTCTTCAAGGACACCTAAGGGCATTTACAACATAGTCAATGAAAATAAATCTAAGGAATTTAACATTTTACTATTGATGGACAAAGGAAAATAATATTTGGGTGACTCAAGACCACATGGGTGGTTTTTTCAAAGAAATGGGTTTTATGAATAAAAGTTTTTCTATGCCGACATATTTCATGAATAGTAAAACCAGTTATACACAAATTTTGTTAATGAGGAATGGTTAAAATTTTTCAGAAATGGGAATTTCTAATATCATACTATGCAGTTTTAAGTCATGAAGTGAGGACATTGTACTGTGCAGTTTTAAGTAATGCAGTAAGGACATTGTGTGGAATTAATTTAAGGTCATTATCATTGACAAAAGGTATGAGAATCTACCAATTTATTGATAATTTGTTTGGAAACATACTTTCATATTCAGGTACGTAAGGGAAGAATTGTAAACTTTGATTTAGGAATTTTTGAATTCAAAGAATGATATGGGAATAAAAGGGATAAAGGCATTAGAGGAAGACTTTTCCATGAACAAATTTACCATTATTTGAAAACCCTGTTATAGAGGCTGCATTATGTAGGGCCAACTAGGGAATTGGCAGCCCATCCAAATAGTAGCATCTTTTGACTAATAGACCAGTTATGTAGGAAAACATTTTGCAATTCCACCTAAGGGCATGTACTGCATAGTCAATAAAATGGCTCTCAAAATATTGACATTCTATTGCAAAAAGCCGAAGAGAGTTTGTGAAGATTCAAATTTTCTGAAGCATAGAGTTTGGTTTATGATGAATGGTACCAGAATATGGAGAGAGTATTTCCAAATATGATTTCCAAAAAAATGGGAGCAATATGATTTCTACGAATGTCTGACACCGATGTAGGAAGTATGGTGTTTATTGTTTTTAGGTCATACCACTAGGACTACAAATGGAAATATTGTATGATTTGTGGCCAATAATCCAAGGTTATTTCATATTTCTTTGAACACATAGAGAGGGAAATGTATTAAAATGGTCTTGAGTACTTTTAGATTGAGAGAAAGGTAATGAGACAAATATACATGAATGATTTCTTTAAAGTACATATTCTTGTATATTGTTATCAATGATTGAAGGGGACAAAAAGACACTTTAACCAAGAATGAAATTTCTATTATTTGAAAAAACTGTTATGGGGGATTAATTATGCAGGGCCAACTAGGGAAAATGTTTCATAGTCAAATAGTGGTATCCTTTGACTGAAAAGCTCATTATGTAGGAAACTTATGCAAGGCCACCTAAGGGAATGTACTTCATAGTCAAGAAAAAGATTTCTCAGATATTAGAAACTTTGTCACTAGAAACTGTAAGAAAGATTATGATGATCTGAAAATATTCAAGATTTAGATTGTGTAATATAGAAGGGGGTAATTCTTAATGAACCTGAGAAATATTTTAATCAATATTAGACATGAGTTTTAATTATTTTACATAGATCTGACTCACATGTAAAATATGGAGACATTCCTTGTTTCCTTTGAATCAATATTATGTTGTGCAGTATAGAGTCATGCAACGAGGACATTGTGATTGTGACATAAAAAGGTAATATTATGGCTGGACCAAGGAATTAAACTCACATGTCACTATATATTTCATATGGATGATAATAAATCCATACGTAGTTCTATAAACATTCTCTATGTAGGTTTGAATCTTAGATAGGGAATAAAGAGTTATTTTATTATGGTTGGGCCCATGATTGGAGATCTAGGCATCTCTATATATCTCATATAGATGAGAATCAAGACAAACATAGTTATTGAACAATAATTTCCCAAACCAAATGAGTTTAATGTGGAGACTAGGGCTTTTAACATATCCTAGAAGAATAATAAAACATTAGACACAAAAAAATGGTAAGAAAATTAAAGCATGTATCTGGAGAGAACACACTATATAGATCTGCTTCATATACATGAGGATAAAAGGGAAATGAAAATTTTTTTGGTTGTATTTGGGACCAATATTAGAGATCCATGTGTCTCTATATATCTCATATAGATGATAATCAAGCCACATGTAGTTCTTGAGCAGAGGTCCCTATGCCAATCTGATTCAGACATAGGGAAGAAAGGGACTCATGTGCCACTAAGGAGTAGAAATGATTTCAATGATGATTTCATATGGTATCACCTAAAATAAGGTATATAAGAGGTTAATTGTATAGTTTAATGTTGTTTAATGTGGAAAAATGATGTCACATTGTTTAACATCATGCGACAAGGACAAATATGTTATGCATTTTATCGTCGTGCAACATAGAATTTTATGGTTTGTTATGCTGTTTTAATGTCTTGCAACTAGAACCTTGTGTTGTCAAGTTTATAGTCATGTAACAAGGACATTGTGTAAAGTTACATAAAGTATTTCTTCAAGAATATCACATTGGTTGGAGTTGTGATAAGCTCTACATCTATTTAAATTAAGGCATAATCTCCATTTGAGTAGACCTAATGTATGGAATATGGTCCTTCCCAATTTAGCTCAAGCATTAGAGGTTTATTTCCTAGTATCATTGGAGTCCTGAGGACCAATAATAATTCTCCATGATGTATTGAATGGTGGAAAACTTTCTTGTTAAAGGGTCTCACTATTCTATTTAGATAGACTTCTAAATGATGAAAAGTATGCAATATTTTTTTCGTCTAATCATTCCAGCTCATCAAATAGTTTTTGAAATTTCTCATCATTAGACAAATGGTCACAGATTTCATCTCTGAGTGAAGGCAATTGATTTTCAATTGGCCACATTACTTCTATTCAATAAACCAATGAATATGGGTATTATTGAGCCGTCATATGGGTAGTAGTCCGGTAAGACCATAAAGCATGAAAACGTTTATCAGGCCACGATTTCATATCTTTATCCACCATTTTCAAGAGTATATTTGATGGTGTCTTATCGAAGGCCTCTATCTATCCATTGGATGCCACATGGTACTGATATGAATGGTTGTATTTGATATTATTCTTCTGATATAACTTCTTTACCTCCACAGAATAGAAATTGGTGCCATTATTTGTCAATATATTATGAGGGACACCAAATGTAGTGATGATGTTAGTTTTGACAAAACTAACAATTCTTTTGGCTCCGATTCATTTGAGAGGTATTTCTTTATCACTTTTGGAGAATAATTCAGTAGCATTAAGAATATACTCAAACTTTGTATCCATATTTTTAGGATAAGGTCTTATAACATATATTTCCCATGTGGAAAATTGCCAGGAGTATTTAGCTATATGTAGCAACTACGGGGTTTGATGAATGTAGTTGGTATGCACTTTTAATGGATGAAATTTCTTAGTAAAATTTTTTAAATACTACATCATTTAAGGCCAAAAGTATCCAGGCCTTTAAATTTGATTAGAAATCATATTCCCAGATTGGTGAGCACCACAAACTCCAGAATAGACGTCTTTCATGATAGTTGCAGTTTCTTCTCTGTCAACACACCTGAAGATGATTCCATCAAAGCCAAGTTTTCATAGGATCTTCTGGTGATCCAAAAATTCATAAAGAGTAAAATTGGCCACCCATTATCAGATCTATTCTTTTTAAACTTTATCTGGTGGAATTACTCCATTTTAAAGGTATTCTGTGATGGGTGCCATCCATCGCATGGTATGACCACATGGCTCAAAAATAGGGATAATTTAATTAATTTCCTCCATTCTAGTTTGAATTAAATGTGAAACCACTTGAAAATGGGAAATAATGATGATTTTCTCACCCCAATTTAGATCTTCCATGGTTATGGTTGCATTATCCAATGCATCAGGTTGGCTGTTTTGTGATCACAGGACATAAGACAATGTTGGATCTGAGGGAAATTCAGCCATTATCCCTTTGAAATAATCATGAAAAGGGATTAACTGTTTTTTTTTGGATAAAATAATCCCCATTTATTTGTTTTATTACCAACTTTGAATAACCTTTTACTTTTAGGTTATTCCCATGTACCTAAAGTGGCAATTCCATGCATTTTTTGAGAGCTTGATACTCTACTTAATTGTTGATAATGCCTTCTAACAATTAGATGGAATGAGGAAACACTTCCTTTTCTAGGTATATAAGTACAATTACTAACCCAATATTATTGAGTTCAAGGTTTTCCATTCTCTTCCCTGTTGGGCTTCTAGAGGCACCATAAATGTACATTTCCCATGTTTGGGAATTATCTTGAATAGAGAGGACCTCTTCATCAAGAAGTTCAGTATTCAATGATGTGTCTTCCTCAAATGGGAGTTCATCAAGGAATTCGGCCAGAGTGTGGGATTTTATTTCCTTTTATTGAAGAAACTTGATATCAAACTTTTGAAAAATAACTACCCACTATGCTAAAGGCACAATACGTATTGGATAATTGAGGATAAATTTGAGCGGGTTATTACGAGACACCAGTTGGACCTCATGATGATGAAGGTAGTGCCTCAAATTATGAGCTGCAAAGATTAATTTCAGTTAAAACTTTTCAATACTTGAATACCAAGTTTCTATATCAATCATAGTTCAAATCATATAGTAATGTTGTTTTCATTCCCAACATTTCTCTTTTGGGAAATGAAGGAACCCAGGGATCGCTCTAAAGCTATCAAATAGAGAATAAGAGGTATTCCTTAAACTTAGGGCATTAATACCAGTGGACTCAATAGATATTTCTTAAGGGTATCAAATGTATCTTAGTAATCATCAGTCCATTGATAGGTGACTCCCTTTTTCATTAATATTTTGTAGGGAAACCACTTTCCAACTAAATTTGCGATACAACACCCAATATAGGCTAACTGTCCTTGAAGTACTCTAAATTCTTTCAAATTTCAAGGAGATTACAATAAAAGGATTGATTTTGTTTTCTCAGGATCAACTTCAATGCCACTATGTCATATAATAAATCCAAGGATCATTTCTAAGGTTATCCCAAAAGCACATTTCAAGGGGTTCATCTTCAAATTATTTTGCTGAAGATTATTGAATATGGTCTCCATATTAGCCAAATGATCAGAACATTGTTTGGATTTAACCACCAAATCAGTCAAATAACATTTGACAAATTTTCATTAGAAGGTTTTTGATGATATGGTGCATGGAATGTTGATACGCCACACCTGCATTATTTAAGACAAAGGGAATTACCTGATAGTAAAACACACTATGAGAGGTTATGAATGACTATAATATCTTCATCCTCTAAGTAATTGTGGATTTGATTGTACCAAGGGTAGCCATCCGTGATGAAATGAGCTTTATAGCATTATTTTTCATCCATTAAAAGCTATGTGATCAGAATTGGAAAGCCATGTTTAAGAAAATACCGTTTAAGAACTCTAAAATCAAGGAAATCCTTGATTTTCCCATTCTTATTTTTTTACTTTGAAAATGTGGGCTAGCCATTTGATATACTGAACCTTCCTGAAAAGATTGTCTTTTATAATTTTGTTGACTTTTGATTCAATTTTAGAGGCCTGAGTTGGATTTGTTCTTCTTGCTGCATGCTTGAATCCATGATGTTCTTCTAAAAAACCTATGGGATGAGTGGCTACATTTGGATTAAGACATGTCATTTTTGTATAATTTCAAGCTAATATATCACATTGTTTCTTTAGAAATTATGTATTCATTTCATTCTCTTATGAAGTCATGGTCACAATATTTAGAGTGGGGTGTGTATCTTCTTCTATACTGATATTTATTTCTCTGAGCTCATCCCTAGTGGTAGACACACCTTCCTCAAATGTTGTTGGTGCATCCCTGAGATCTTCCTCTTCTCCTTCATTACATGTCACTTCTTCTATTTCAACGGGTAGAGTACATTATGAAGAAAAACATTCAATGCTAGGGGAGGAGTCATTATTTGAACATCCTAATGGAGAGTCCAGCATTTATAACCCTACTTATGATGAAAGGTCTTTGTGGAGTAATAAAGAGGTGATGATGGGTTGGGAATCATCATCCTTGTCTTCTTAGAGTATTTCTACAACTTATTCTATTCTGATTGATGAAGAAGATACATGATGAAGTTCAATGGATGAAATTAATACATCTCCATTTATGATTTAACCACTTCTTGGTGAATCAACAATTCCTTCCACGCTGTCAGGCTCAAATGCCATAACTGACATTATGGATGTCACCAGATGAGTGTTAGGATTTGGGTCTATCCTTAAAATTTTATTGATAGGAAATACTTAATATATTCTTAGATGTTTGAATAAATTTTTTGGGATCTTTTCCTAACCATTTGGAGCATGGATTCTAGTTAACTCCTTTATCAAAGACCTTATTCCCTTCGTGTGATAAAATTCTGCCTTAATGTATTGAGATTAACCCATTTTGAATGGATCCTTGTCACCATACAATGTTCCAATTTGACCATTGAAATAGCACATGAGACATTGGTGGTATGAAGAAGGTTTGGTTTCATGTTGAAGTAACCAAGGCCTACCGAGATGAATGTTAAAGGTTGTGTCCTAACGGAAAACAATAAAATTTGAATTAGACACAAGTTTCCCAAACTGAGTTCTAATTGTAATCTTGCCTAGAGGTTCTTGCTCACCCTTATCATAACCCTGTAACATTAAAGTGAAAGAAGATAAGTCATATTCAATGAGGCCCAATCGACGAAGTGTATGAATAAGGGTGATGTTGACTCATAATCCTTAATCAATAAAGGATCATCAGATGTCTATGTCATTGACCTTGCCAGATAGATACTAGGGACTGATATGTCAATGTACAACATCATCTTCATCTTCATCGGTAAAAGATTAAATTGCATGACATTCTATATGATAATTATCTACAAGGTAAACCTCAATAGCAGCACCTTCCATTTCAAACACTGGAGTACATGACGAAGAATCAATAAGTGCTTCTCGAAGATCTTTTGACAAATTCAAGGAATCCAAATTTGGAAAATTAGTCAGTACTTGGGTTATCTATTTCAAAACATCATAATTTTGGTCCAAAGGTCTACATTTATCAGTATAGAGATTCGATTTTGTTGGTTCATTGGAAGTTTAATCTCTCAATATAGATGTACCATGTATTAGAGAAAAAACTAGAAATACTCTTAGATTTGGTATATTAGACTGACTTGGTCTATCTACATTCTAAGAGAAAGATAGTGTAACATCGAATCTGTCCTCCAAAATAATTATGTCACAATAGAAACTGTCATGAATGGAAAAATCTCATTGTTCTTTTTGAGCCTGCTGAAGGGCTCTCCCATGAGTTTCAACCACATATACAGTTTGGGTAGGGGTAGAGTTAAAATAGTGGTTTCTTGAATACTCATGTATTCCCTTTTATCCTAGAACATCGATTATTCCTATATTTCCCCAAATAGGCATAGGAAAATTAGGTTCATTTTAACTAGAATCACCATCGGCATATGGATCTATTATGTGTATAATGCTTTCAGAACCAAAGATCAATTCTTCATCTGAAGAAGATTCTGCATGAGAGGTCAATTATGGTTGTTATGTTTGGTGGGGAGGTGTCTATGCTTTGGAAACAGATGACATGAAATCTACTAGAGTCAAAGACAACTTTGGAATTAAAACATGCTCGTATTCTTCAGACTAGTATTTTTTACTTCTGATAGTGTCCCTTCTTTGAGGATTGAGCTTTGTAGGACTGATATTTTGATGAAGTTGGTTTTTCTATGGCTGGAGTAGCGTATGAAAAAATCAGTTATTTCAATTGTGTTTGTATAATGCCATGAGTTTGGTTGATCACTTTCTGGATCATCCAATTATCATATTTTTACACATTTTATCTTTTTTACTTTCTGCCATTTTCCGTCTTCCTCTAGATCTGTAGTAGTGTCACATGAAACATGGAATGAAGAACTTTTCAGTTTCACTTGTATAGAGTCTACCATTTTTTAGTAGGTCTTTAAAAATAAAACACTCCTAAATGGAATTCCCCAACATCTGGTGAAAGAGACAATGGTTTAGAATATCATAATATCCTTCTTTTTTGGTTTCTTTATCCTTGGATACTGAACCAAATTATACTCCATAGTAGATATTATGTAACCGGGAACCTGTTCATTCTAGAAAGAATAAACATTGTTCATTAACTCTTCCAATTGTTTCCACCTTAGATCCCTTTTATCATATTTACGAGGTGGTCATTGATGCTGATGCTCAAGAGGCGGATCCCTTCGATATGATAAAGGTTTTGAAGTGGAAGTAGGTATAGGTTATAGCATCCTATCTTTTTAATACATAACTTTTCATTACATTTCACAAACAGAGGATCTTAAAAGTCTAGTGTCTTGGAAATCATGAACTATAAAACATGAAAAAAACATAAAACATTCTTCTAATCCACATTTAAGGATTCATCATAAGTTCATACTAAGTACAATTTCTGCATCTCATAACCTGGAGACATACATCTAAGGAAAGGGTGAGCTGAAGGCCTAGTAAGGGTAAATAAGGGAATCAGTTTACTTGTGATATCAATACGAACTTGATAAAAACATAAAGACAAGAAAAATGAAAGAATAGGAATATAATATTGAAAATAACTTGAGACATAACTTGAATATGTGGCTAAAAAATTTCATTTATACATTCATGAACATATCACCAAGGTCCATCCCCAAGGTGTCATAAAAATTACCAATGTTATTCACAAAGGTATCGCGAAACTTGTCATATATAGAGATTAATTCTTTACCCAATGCATTGGAGCGCTATTAGGGAGCACCATTAATATGTATTTATTTTTATGTGAACCACAAATATCATAATCAAACATTTCATAAATAACCCATTTAGAATAAAAGAAATGGATTTCATTTCAAAATAGTGAAGTTTTAAAGGTTCTTTAAAAATAAGGCCGTTATGTCATTTATAACCCAACGAAATGGAGTGAGGGTTATATATATGTAAATTATAGAATAAAATATATCATTTTCTAGTATTTATCATCACCCATAAAAACGAAATAGATCTGGGTATTCACATAAATAAAACAAAAGAATTTCTTGGGAGAAAGAGAGAAATTTTGAGGTGAAATTTCTGCAGCATAATTGCCATATAACAAGGTTTTAAAAAATATTGAAAAGAGAGGGTACATGAGTAACCCAATCATAAATAGATTATAATATAGTATAAAGATATAATAACATGGAGATAATAACATGGTACATAAATTTTAATGAAATACCACATGAAAATGAAACATGAAAGAAAAGAGAAGATGTGATTCATTTTACGAAAAATTCAGCAGCCTGACGACATCACTTAAAAATTCAAAAAATAAATAAACTGATGAAAGAGGAAATGGTATCTCATTATTTGGACATGAAATGGAAAGTAGTAATGATATATAAGAGCAATATCCAACAAAATAAAATGGAACTATAAGACATAACAGAAATGAAGTCATGACTTAAAAGAGGAGGGTGAAAGGATCCCTTACCTTGAAGAGTAACTTCGAAAGCTTGAATGTAATGACCCGAAATTTTGAATATATCTTGTTTCCTAATTTTATGTGTTATTTTATTTTTATACTCAACAAAAATTTTTCATTTGATAACATGAGTATAATTAAAATGAGACCGTTGGGTTTTGACTGTTATATGACCATTGGTCAATATGGCCCCTGGAAACTAAACGTTTTGATTATTGTCTCTAAATAAAAGTAATCTTGGTTAATTATTATAGAAAGGAGATTCGATGGCCTCACCCAGTAGTCTTAGACCGATCAAAGCCCAACTAACAGAACTTGGGAAGGAGGTAGCACCACTGGGCTTTTCTCTGGACCAAACCCAAGCCAAACTTCATCGTGTGAAGCTAGAATGGAATCGCCTTTGCGAGAAGTTCAAACGGATAGAAATTACTACTCGTGCGATGTTGGCCGAGCCTCCCTCAGATTCTCTCACCTTAGCACACCGTACACTTAGGTCCTATGCTAGTGTGATAAGGGGTTATGTAAGAAGACCGTAACTGCCTTGTGTAATCCTTTGTTTTAAATAAATTTTGGGATTTCTTCTTATGATGATGTTCATGACTTTTCAAATGACTGGATAAATATAGTATGCATATTTTTGATGAATTTTAGAAAAAAATATATTTTAAATATATTTATATAAACCTTAAATAATTAAAAATGTGTAATGATTTTCAAAAAATGGTCTTCTATAATTATGTTTAGTATAAAATTTAGAGTCTAATAAGATAACTTATTTTTTTGAATAGTAAATTATAAATAGTGATTTTATGATTAGGATTAGTAATGTGTCCAAATTTATTAGTAATCTCACTTAAAGAAAGTATTAATATAATCTAGGCACCTTGATTAAGTAATGTGATTCAATAAAATGGTTAAATAACGGTTTCATAAATTATTATTCAAGTATTAGTTTTTTGGGTGAATAGTGTTTTTTAATTAAAAATTTAATTAAAAATGATTAGAAAATTGTTTTTATAAAAAAGGACTTTATTTTTGAACTTATAGCATCGATATTATGTTATGGTAATTTTTTGGGATTTTTCTGAAAAAAACGATTTCTCGATGAATAGTGTTTTTATTTAAAAATTAAATTAAAAATATTTAGAAAATTATTTTTATAAAATGGAGTTAATAAATTTAATTAGATCATCGATATTTGGTTAAGGTGAAATTTTGGGATTTTTCTGAGTAAGATGAATTTTTTCAGTGAATAGTAAAAATGCAGTTTTAGGGTTTCGATATGTTTAATGACATCATAACTTTGTCATGATGATTTAATGAGATATTTTAAGGGTTGGCCGGCCAAGGGTGATGAATTATTGTTTTGGGGGCCCCATGTGTCCTAACTCCATGGTAAATTCCAAGGGAGAGCACATGGTTTTGAGAAAAGCACTTGTGAGGTGTCCCTTGGCCATTAATGCCTTGTCCTCTCACTTTCCCTATAAATACCCACCCTTTAATCCTTTATTTTTCACTCCCAACTCTCCCCCAACGAATTTCTGGTCTCCTTAAATCCCAAGGAGTCCTCCCAAGGTGCCCCCAAGCCCTCAAGGTCCAAACCTTTTAGTTTTAAGAGTTACATTTTAAGGTAAGGCATCTGATCTCTCTCTTTCTTTTCAAGAAATCTCTTTTATGTAATTTCTTTTATGATGCATGTTCTTATGTTAAAGGGTATTATTTTATACTCCTATTACTGCACTTTTAATTTTAACATAATGAGAGATCCCCTCTTACTCTCATTATTTCGTTTTATGATGTTTTATGTGGCGCCGTTAGGCTGTCGAAATTTTTGTAACAGATTTTTTCTCCCTTCTCATTTTTCAAGATCTATTTTCATGTAAAGAATTTCATGTTCCTTTTTATTATGTTTGGTTATGATCTATAAATTTATCATACTGATCTTTTATGATCATATGATGAGAGACCCCATTTTATCTCTTCAATTCAGTATTTTGAAGTTTTAAGTGGCGCCGTTAGGCTGCCGGATTTTTAAGGGATTCTTTCACTCTTCTCGCTTTCAAGATCTATTTTCATGTCAAGTCTTTAAAGTTACTTTTTATTTTGTTTGGGTATTATATCTATATATATCATACTGAACTCTTATTTTCATATGAATAGAGACCCTATTTGATCTCGTCAATTCATTTTTGTTGAAGTTTGGGTGACGCCGTCAGGCTGCCGAATTTTTAAGGGATTCGTTCATCTTTCTCATTTTCTCAAAGTTCTACTTTCATGTCAAGTCTTTAAAGTTCCTTTTTATTATGTTTGGGTATGATATCTAAATAAATCATACTGATATTATATTTTCATATTATGAGAGACCCTATTTTATCTCTTCAATTCATTTTGTTGAATTTTAAGTGACGCCGTTAGGCTACCGAATATTTAAGGGATTCTTTCACCTTTCTCATTTTTCAAAGTTCTACTTTCATTTCCAGTCTTTAAAGTTTCTTTTTATTATGTTGGGGTATGATCTATATATCTATAATAATTATCTTCTATGTTCATATGATTATAGACCATATTTTATCTCTTCAATTCATTTTGTTGAAGTTTAATTGACTCCGTTAGGCTGCCGAATTTTCATAAGAGAAATCTTATTTTTGTCTTTCCTCCATGTTATTCATTTCATATGGTATGTCTTTAAAATATAATTAACATGTTCTTATATCAATTATATTCTATTCCTCTACTTTTCTTTCGATAATTTATGAGTGGGTGACCTATGTCCCCTCTCTTTTTAATTTTTTCTAATACCCTGTAACATAGCCGTTATGTTGCAGAATTTTTCGTCTCAAAATGTCTCTCTCTTTTCTCAAAATTACTTCATGTTATAAAGTGAATACTAAAAGATCTTATTTATATAGGGGCATTCACATATATATCAAAATGTTATATTTTAAAATTTGGGATTTACATACATGAGACCCGCTCTCCCCTTCCGTGGGTTTAAAGTGACGTAAAGATCATGTCTTTAAAGCAGTTTTTAAAACATTATGATTATGAAATGAAACCCATTTATTTTATGCTATATGGGTTATTTATGAAATGTTTGATGATGATATATGTGGCTCACATGATAATAAAGGCAAATTTAAGGTTGCGCCCTGATAGCGCTCCAATGCATTGGGTAATGATGTAACCACTAGAGATTACAATTTTCACGATACCTTGGTGAATAACCTTGGTAATTTTCAAATGAAACCTTGGGGATGGACCTTGGTGATATGTTCATGATTGTCTATATTAAATGTTGCAGCCACATCTTCAAGTTATGAAAAATTTTATTTTTATTATGATATGACTCATGATTTCTTTCTCATGCCTTAAAGTTCATTTCATGGCCTTATTGAAGTATCTCAAGTTCACATGTAAAATGTTTCTCTTGTTTCTCTTACTGGGCCTTCTGCTCAACCTTTCTTTTGATGTATGTCCCCAGGTTATGAGATGCAGTAATGAACCTAGTATGAACATGAGGAGAAGCCGCTAATGTTTTTAAGAAGAATGTTTTATGTTTTCATGTTTTAAGTTCCTGGTTTCCAAGACACTAATCCTTAAAGATCCTCAGTTTTGTGTAATGTAATGAAAGTTTATGTTATAAAAGGCGGGATGATATAGTTGGTATCAAAGGATGGTTTAGTTATTTGTGGAAATTAGGATATGAAAACTTTAGTAATAATCCTATAGAAAAGTTTATATATAGGAAATATTCTTGGTATTTTGGTGAGTATTGAGTAATGGGTTGCCAAGAAAATACATCCCTGTCTGGATACGAGCAGGTAGAGGTGGCTCTGGCACAGATGTACATAGGGGTAAAACCCGAAAACACTGCTTTGAGTTAGACTCAAACGGGAACTGGTACACGACAATGGGCCTTGTTGCACTCTTGGTTACGACACTCCCGGGGGATATGCTTTGGTAAATTCATAATCTTAGTATAAACCATTATTAAAGGAACAAGGATAAAACAAAATAAAGATTCACATAAGAATATATGATAATGGATAACCTACTTTGAAACCTAGGAGATCACAAGTTAGGGTATACTTTTCTTCTACAATTTATCATTATATGCTTTAAGCTCCTTTTCATTATTATTGATTAAGTATTTAAGCCTCTAATTATAGTTTCTTTTCTTAGTTAATGGAGGGAAATGGAAGAAAATGTCCCAACAACCAAAGTGATAGGAAATGTGACGATTTTCGTATTAATATGACAGAGATGATTAGGGGATTAAAAGATGATTATTATTTTGGAAGACGTTCACTATTTTGGGGACTCTATATTATCGACGTAAATAGATTACTACGATATTTTCATTGAGGAGTAAGTTTGACTTATATTTTTTAGAATCAATGAATTTAAGGTGGACTTATTGTAATTTAGGTTACTTATTGAAATGATTAACCAATATTTGGTAAAATATGTTTTGGTTAGCTACTTTTGTTATAAGATGTTAGGAGTGGTTGATGTGTTTTGGAGATGAATAATGGAGTTTATTTTGGAAGACTGTGTTATAAAATTATTCTTGTATTTGGGTTTCAATCTTATTTTGGTTTATTTTGAGGAATTTTAAGAACATTTATTTATGGAATGTTCTATGATGAACTTTGGGTAGTACCATGGAACTTTGAAGATTTAAAAGTAGTTTCCATTCCTATGGGATTATTTCTTTTTGAAGAGTTATTTTACCTTACCCTTTTTATTTTTGGGATAATGTTTAAAGATAGAAGAAATAGATAGTTAATCTTTTGTGGATTATGTGATTCTCTAGAAAATTATTCTTGTGCTTTTGATGAGACCAAGTGTTTTTGAATTCTCATCATTTGGAGAAAATATTAGTTTTGGTAGAAACTTATTAATGGATGAAACTCTACATGAATTTAGTTATATTTTATTATGCTTTTGTACTATGTAGTAAATGAATTCCTCAAAGTTATGAAATGGAACATAAAACAAAAACATTGTTGGTTTACGTTTCCTACTAGGATATCAAAGACCATTTACACACATCATAAGTTTGGGATTTTCTTATGGTTAACTTTCTCCTAATAACGTTTTCTATCACTCTACCTCAGAACATGACCCTTTGTTTTCTCCTTCATATCCATGTTTTCCTACATGGAATCCTAATGTGGGCTAACTCGGGTGACCTTTTTACTTCCCTTTCTTTCTTTTAAAGTAATAGTTTTACTGACTCCTTTTCCGATGTGGGACTTTCAATGAAATCTCAAAACCCAATTTTAAAAATTGCGAGGACACAATTTCTTAAGGGGGGAAGATTGTAACGACCTGAAATTTTGAATAAATCTTGTTTTCTAATATTATGTGTTAATTTATTTTATTTTTATACTCAAAAAAATGTTTCATTTGATAACATGAGTATAATTAAAATGAGACCGTTGGGTTTTGACTATTATATGACCATTGGTCAATATGACCCCTGGAAACTAAACGTTTTGATTATTGTCTCTAAATACAAGTATTTTTGGTTAATTATTATATAAAGAAGATTCGATGGCCTCACCCAGTATTCTTGGACTGATCGAATCCCATATAACAGAACTTGGGAAGGAGGTAGCACCACTGGGCTTTGCTCTGGACCAAACCCAAGCCGAACTTCATCGTGTGAAGCTAGAATGGAATCGCCTTTGCGAGAAGTTCAAACTGATAGAAATTACTACTCGTGCGATGTTGGTTGAGCCTCCCTCAGATTCTCTCACCTTAGCACACCTTACACTTAGGTCCTATGCTGGTGTGATAAGGGGTTATGTAAGAAGACCGTAACTGCCTTGTGTAATCCTTTGTTTTAAATAAATTTTGGGATATCTTCTTATTATGATGTTTATGACTTTTCAAATGACCGGATAAATATAGTATGCATATTTTTGATGAATTTTAGAAAAAATATATTTTAAAGATATTTATGTAAACCTTAAATAATTAAAAATGTGTAATGATTTTCAAAAAATGGTCTTCTACAATTATGTTCAATATAAAATTTAGAGTCTAATAAGATTGACTTGTTTTTTTATGAATAGTAAATTATGAATAGTGATTTTATGATTAGGATTAGTAATGTGTCCAAATGGATTAGTAATCTCACTTAAAGAAAGTATTAATATAATCTAGGCACCTTGATTAATTAATGTGATTCAATAAAATGGTTAAATAACGGTTTCATAAATTATTATTCAAGTATTAGTTTTTTTGGGTGAATAGTGTTTTTTAATTAAAAATTTAATTAAAAATGATTAGACAATTTTTTTTATAAAAAGGACTTTATTTTTGAACTTAGAGCATCGATATTATGTTATGGTAATTTTTGGGGATTTTTCTGAAAAAAACGAATTCTCGATGAATAGTGTTTTTATTTAAAAATTAAATTAAAATTATTTAGAAAATTATTTTTATAAAATGGAGTTCATAAATGTAATTAGAGCATCGTTATTTGGTTAAGGTGAAATTTTGGGATTTTTCTGAGCAAGATGAATTTTTTCAGTGAATAGTAAAAATGCAGTTTTAGGGTTTCGGTATGTTTAATGACATCATAACTTTGTCATGATAATTTCAGGAGATATTTTAAGGGTTGGCCGGCCAAGGGTGATGAATTATTGTTTTGGGGCCCCATGTAGCCTAACTCTGTGGTAAATTCCAAGGGAGAGCACATGGTTTTGAGAAAAGCACTTGTGAGGTGTCCCTTGGCCATTAATGCCTTGTCCCCTCACTTTCCCTATAAATACCCACCCTTTCCTCCTTTATTTTTCACTCCCAACTCTCCCCCAACGAAGTTCTGGTCTTATTACCTCTCAAGGAGTCCTCCCAAGGTGCCCCTAATCCCTCAAGGTCCAAACCATTTAGTTTTAAGAGTTACATTACAAGGTAAGGGATCCGATCTCTCTCTTTCTTTTCAAGAAATCTCTTTTATGTAATTTCTTTTATGCTCCATGTTATTATGTTAAAGGGTGTTATTTTATACTCCTATTACTTCCCTTTTCATGTTAACATAATGATATATCCCCTCTTACTCTCATTATTTCGTTTTATGATGTTTTATGTGGCGCCGTTAGGCTGCTGAAATATTTGTAACAGATTCATTCTCCCTTCTCATTTTTCAAGATCTATTTTCATGTAAAGTATTTCAACTTACATTTTATTATGTTGGGGTATTATCTCTAAATTTATCATACCAATATTTTATGATCATATGATGAGATAACCCATTTGATCTCTTCAATTCAGTATTTTTAATTTTTAAGTGGCGTCGTTAGGCTGCCGGATTTTTAAGGGATTCTTTCACCCTTCTCGCTTTCAAGATCTATTTTCATGTCAAGTCTTTCAAGTTACTTTTTATTTTGTTGGGGTATGATATATATATCTATCATACTAAACTATTATTTTTATATGATGAGAGAACCTATTTGATCTCATCAATTCATTTTTTATGAAGTTTTGGTGACGCCGTTAGGCTGCCGAATTTTTAAGGGATTCGTTCATCTTTCTCATTTTTCAAAGTTCTACTTTCATGTCAAGTCTTTCAAGTTCCTTTTTATTATGTTTTTGTATGATCTATAAATAAATCATACTGATATTTTATGTTCATATTATGAGAGACCCTATTTGATCTCTTCAATTCATTTTGTTGAAGTTTAAGTGACGCCGTTAGGCTGCCGAATATTTAAGGGATTCTTTCACCTTTCTCAATTTTCAAAGTTCTACTTTCATTTCAAGTCTTTAAAGTTCGATTTTATTATGTTGGGGTATGATATATATATCTATAATACTGATATTCTATGTTCAAATGATGATAGACCCTATTTTATCTATTCAATTAATTTTTTTGAAGTTTAAGTGACGTCGTTAGGCTGCCGAATTTTCATAAGAGAAATCTTATTTTTGTCTTTCCTCCATGTTATTCATTTCATATGGCATGTCTTTCAAATATCATTAACATGTTCTTATATCCATTATATTATATTCCTCTACTGTTCCTTGGATCATTTATGAGTGGGTGACCTATGTCCCCTCTCTTTTTAATGTTTTCTAAAACCCTGTAACATAGCTGTTATGCTATAGAATTTTTCGTCTCAAAATGCCTCTGTCTTTTTTCAAAATTACTTCATTTTATAAAGTGAATACTCAAAGATATTATTTATATAGGGGTATTAACATATATATCAAAATGTTCTATTTTCAATTCTGGGATTTACATAACTGAGACCCGCTCTCCCCTTCTGTGGGTTTAAAGTGACATAAAGATCGTGTCTTTAAAGTAGTTTTTAAAACGTTATGATTATGAAATGAAACCCATTTATTTTATGCTATATGGGTTATTTATGAAATGTTTGATGATGAAATATGTGGGTCAGATGATAATAAAGTCAAATTTAAGGGTGCTCCCTGATAGCGCTCCAATGCATTGGGTAATGATGTAACCACTAGAGATTACAATTTTCACGATACCTTGGTGAATAACCTTGGTAATTTTCAAATGACACCTTGGGGATGGACCTTGGTGATATGTTCATGATTATCTATATTAAATGTTGCAGCAACATCTTCAAGTTATGAAAAATGTTATTTTTATTATGATATGACTCATGATTTCTTTCTCACGCCTTAAAGATCTTTTCATGGCCTTGTTGAAGTATCTCAAGTTCACATGTAAAATGTTTCTCTTGTTTCCCTTATTGGGCCTTCTGCTCACCCTTTCTTTTGATGTATGTCCCCAGGTTATGAGATGCAGTAATGAACCTAGGATGAACATGAGGAGAATCCTTTCAGGTGTTTAAGAAGAATGTTGTATGTTTTCATGTTTTAAGTTCCTGGTTTCCAAGACACTAAACCTTAAAGATCCTGAGTTTTGTGTAATGTAATGAACGTTTATGTTATAAAAAGGCGGGATGCTATATTGAAGGTCAGGACATTAAGAGGGTTTAAGGAACCTTGGGAGGACTCCTTGGGAGGACTCCTTGGGAGTTAAAGAGACTAGAACATTGTTGAGTTGGATTTTGGAATGAAATAGATGAGTTAATGGCTTGGTATTTATAGGAGAAGTGGGGGAATAAACTATTAATTTCCAATGGACACCTCATCGGTGGTATTGGAAAAACCATCGGCATGCCCATGTTATTGGCCACATTTGACACCTCATAGAATATATTACTACTCATAATTTGAACATATGGCTTACATCATTATTACATTAGTAAAGATGTCACTAAACACCCGAAACTCAAAACTGTATTTTTACTATTCACAGAAAATTCAACTATTTCAGAAAAATACCAAAAATTCACCTTAACCTAATATCGATGATATGATTTCAAAAATGAACTCCATTTTATGAAAATAATTTTCTACATATTTTTAATTTAATTTTTAAATAAAATCACTATTCACCGGAAAAAACTAATACTTAACTAATAATTTCTGAAACACTTATCTACTTATTTTATTGAATCACATTACCTAATCAAGGTTCCTAAATTATATTAAGACTTTTTTAAGAGTGTTTACTATACCATTTGGTAAAATTACTATTCATAAGCTTAAAATTACTATTCATAATTTACTATTCACCAAAAATTATGTTTATCTTTTTCGACTCTAAGTTTCTTACTGAACACAACTGGAGAAGACAATTTTTTAAAAACATTACACATTTTTAATTATTTATGTTTTACATAAATATTCTAAAATATTTCTTTTTTCCAAAATTCTTCAATAATATACATCCTATATTTATCCGGACATTTGAAATTCACAAACTTTACCAAAAGAAGAAATAAAAATTTTATTTATCTCAAAGGATTACACAATGTAGCTAAGGCCTTGTTACATAGCCCCATATAACACGAGCATAGGACCTAAGTGTATGGTGTGCTAAGGTGATAGATTCATGGGGTGGCTCAGCCAATATTTCCAGAGTGGTGACCACTACCAGCTTGAACTTCTCCCGTAGGCGATTCTGTTCAATTTTCACATGATGAAGTTCTGCTTGGGCTTGGTCCAAAGCAAAGACCAGTGGTGCTACCTCCTTCCCATGTTCCGCAAAATGGGCTTCAAACATCCCAAGTCTATTATATAAGGCCATCAAATCTTCTTTATATATTAATTAACCAAGATCACATGTATTTATAAACAATAATTGTAATGTTAAGTTTTTAGTTTCCAATGGTCATATTGACCAATGGTTATATAGTAGTCGAAACCCAATACTCTCATTTAATTATAATCTCTTAATTAATAAAATAATATAGTTTTGTTGAGTATAACATAAAATAACACACAAATTTAGTAGAAAAATATTAATGAAACATCCAAGTCATTACATAGGTGCTTGCTTGAGTGTGATTGTAGCAGCCTCTAAATTCCCAGATCTAATGGAATTAAATGATATTTGACTTTAGTTTCAATAATATAATCCTCTACCTCTTGGAAAATTGAATCAAGGTCTCAAAACCCTCCAGTGTATTTCAGAGGGATCAGTGGTGTGCGTAACTCATCCCACATATTTCCCACACAAATTGGTAGAAACTCTTCCTAAGGGAGTGCTAGATTTAAGAAATATATTAATCCTTTCCATCAAGCAATGAAATTTGAAACTCTTTCATTTTTCATTTTCATGCAATTTTTAAGATCAAAAACTATTTTCTTCTACAACATTGACCTGAATTGAAGAAGGAATTTCTAGTAGATATCATCCCATCCATTAATTGAATGATATTTCAAACTTGAATACCATAAAAAGATGGTCCCTATAATGAATTCACAAAGCATCATAGTTTTACTGCATATTTATATTGAGGAGTCCCCGTCAGGGGATCACAATGAGAAAGGAAATGTGTTATGTATTTATTTGGATATCTTGAACCATTAAAGATTCGGAATATAGTATTCACAAAATTTGGTTTGGGAGGGATCAGATACCCCATTTCGTGGTATGCTCTCTTTTCTGGCGGAACTGGCATATGCCATTCTTCCAAAGCTTCCAATCAAGTTTTTAATTCCTATATTGTGTTCATAAGGTTTTGGGGAATATCTAGATTAGTAGGGACCTATATAGGTACAGTATCTAGAGCACGAACTGGTGCAACGACTAAAAAAACCACTGGTTGTGGTGCTGGTATTTGTCTTGGATAACCCATCTGGAAAGGCCCATAAGGATGTGTTTGATCCAGCCCTGGTTGTGTACCCAACGAAGGTAATTCATTATCCTCATTTTTAGTTACCACAAATCATCTTTGTTGAGGGGTTCCTATAGTATGTGAAATTTGATGATCTTCCCATGGAGTATGTCTAGAAGAAATGCTTCTTTGAAGTTACTCTTTATTGATTATTTTCAACTCTTTCATCTCCTCTTCTTACTGTGAAAATATTTCTTCAACCGAAAGATATTGACCTTATCTAGTGGAAAAGTGAGATTTGATATGACTTTCACATTTCCCCTTGTTATAATCCTTTTAAAGGTGTGGGAGTTGATTATTTGGTGGCATACCTATATTCTGGGTAAGCCTCAGATTTCGGGTACGCACGCCTCTTTTATTTGCTTCAGTGTGTATCATATTATGGATAAGAACTTCATCTTCTGATTCCCCTGAGCTAGACTCATTTTCTAGAGGATCTTCTACAATGGTGTTAAAGACATTTACTGACACA
Source organism: Viscum album (assembly GCA_963277665.1). Lineage (NCBI taxonomy): Eukaryota > Viridiplantae > Streptophyta > Magnoliopsida > Santalales > Viscaceae > Viscum > Viscum album. The sequence continues at coordinate 1,145,706,697 of OY728140.1, forward strand.
TAATGAATTGATGTCATTTTGTCTTTATCTTTAGAAGATCATCTCCTTCTGTATCATCCATGAGATTCTAATATCATATATGATGATTCTTTGGAACTGTTTGAAGAATAGTTACCTGAATGGAATCCTTGGATTTTTCAGTTGTACACTAACATTGTGGCTTCATCCCTAATTGGGAGAAAACTGACTTCTGTTGAGGGGGGGGGGACTGCAGATTTGAAAAATCCCCCATTCATTTAAGCTGTGATTGTTCATTTTCTTATTCTTCAAACCTTGTAACTTTATTTATTGAAATCAAAGGTTGTATTAATGTATCCCCTAGCACTACAAGATGGGGTGGCTCTTGAACATCTATAGGTGAGACTCACACATCTGTTCTTGTGGTTTTGTGACTTTTGGTTCAGATATTAGCTTGGTGTATTATACAACAACCACTCAAATCACCTATTTAAGAAGTTCAATGTGCTATTTCAGACATTTTCACCATCTATCAGTTGACATATTCAAAGAGGGAGGCATGTTGATTATTCTCAGATTCTTGGTGAAAAATTATCTAAACATCATGGTTTCTTTTGGCCTAGCTCTGATGATAAATAGTTGAGGCCTATTCTTGAGCGTATACTTGATTACATTAAAATTCTGTTGGTTTTAGTCGACCGTGGTAAATAACATTGTATGCTACCTCTTTTGGAAGACTTTTCTTATTCTGGAATGTAGTGAAATGAAATTATCAATGTGCACCCCATCCTCTGATACGAACACAAGATAGGGTATTGGAAATTAACTAGTGTAACCTTTTTAGAGCATTGAGGCATGCACGTCGAAGGGTTACCTACTGGTTTTTAACATTTGGATGTCCAAAAACAAAGATAGATGCCAAGTTAATTTGGCGTTGCAACCCCTATATTTCCTTTACCTGATTTTGATATTCATCATATGGTAATACCTTGTTTTTTAAATGATGAAGAGATTTCCATAAGTTGAGGTGAACATAATTAATGAAATCATCTGCCATAAATTTAGGAATGTTATATTGAGAGTTTACCAAAGGCAAGAACATTATAGGTACTTCTCCTTTATCCAGTTGATTTCTCAGGTTTAACATATCTTAAATATATTCCACTAGAGGTTTCTCTACTTTGTCTGAAGAAAGTGGACGCTTCTCGATTATTTTATTTAAAACAATGGAATCAATCTCATTTTTACTATATATTATTGGAATAAAAATGAGCCAAGGTTGGTTCAATGAATTACAGTTCCCTTAATATGTCTTTTTTTTGAAAAAGTATTTAACCCATTAATGAAAATGTATCAGACATGAGTGGCCTTATGTTGGAACGTGCCTCGAGATAAGAGGGCTTTATCATTACTATATTGTCAATTATATAATTATATTAAAATGTGAAACACTATATTAGATAGAACATTCATAGTGAATGCCATCATATTGAGGAACACCATGGTGGATTACAGCAAGGGACAAATCCCCTTTCTCCTTATACTTCAGGCCACACAGAGGGTTGTTGTGGCTCTCATCTGAAGATAGTCTGTCTGGATCGACTGATGTTTCATGAAGCAAGCCTTCATGGAGAAGTGTCTGATGGGGAACATCTGAATTAATATTTATACTCTGATAATTTAGTAATTAGAGGGTAGGATCTTGGGCTACAGTAGACAAATGTTTGAGGGCTTCAAGAACTCCATCATTAAGGAGAGACAGATTGCACCTTGGCTCTAGATTTTCCAACTATGTTTGGCAAGACTTCATCTTGGATGCTCTCTTACACCTAGTTGGGGATACTTATTAGGAAAAGTGATTATCATGGGTAGATGTATATTCTTACGTTGGGGTGGTCATCATAATAGGAAAGTTACCGCTAATTGGAAAGGGTGTATGTTACTGATCCTGTTTTCCATATGATATAGGGGAGTATGCCCCCATAACCCTCCTGGAATTGAAAAAAGTTACGTATATACTCTAGGATAGAATACCGATGTGCCATCCTTGGTTTGGGGATAGATTTAGGTGTATATTCACCTCATACTTATGATGTTTTTGTTATGATATTCTGGCATGCTTCTAGAATATGGGCATGAATTTTTACTTTTCATTTCACCATTTCCACGATGTGTTTGGTGAATTCAGTGGCCGAAACGAGAATATACATCCATTCTGTATTGGGATTCTGTGTATATGCCTACTCCTGTCCTCATTTCCCTATAAATGGGTACAGAAAGTACTCATATATGGGGAAGAGAGTTGAGTTTTCCCCAAATTTGTTGTCAGATCTTTTCGACTGACTTCTCTGGGTGCTTCCAAATGAGACTGTTAGCAAGCTTGATGAATGCTCATAGGTTTATGTACCTACTTTATTTTTTCCTTAAAATATGGTTGAAAAACATCTTTTGATACTGGAAGATGATACTTCTGGAAGAATTGGTGAGTGTAAGCAATTGTATGTTCCAGTTTACTAGTCTCCACCACATTTGATTGTTGGATTTGTTGGGTCACTGCTAGACGAGTCTGTTGGGCACCAAAATTAGGACGGATGGGTGTATGTGGCCGCTCATTGATTGCCAACAAATTAGGTTGATGGACTTCTCTATAGGATAAAAAGTTAATAACCTAGTCCCTATTGATTGTACATTCTTTTTGGTGTTTAGTCTTGCGTGCCCGGGTCTGAGGGAGTTGGGACGAACGTCCAGAGGCAACACCCCCATCTTATTGGGGCTCGCTACCACGTGATTGTACTGGCAGGGATTATTGGTGGGATTCCTCAGGAAGGACCCATGCATCTTTGAATTTAGGCCTTGAGTTACCTCTTTATCCACCTCCCTATAGTATAAGAGGGGCTGGTTGTTGCGTTCTGGGGATAAAGACATCAAACAGTTGAAGTTAGTGGTTGGAAACATCAGCTTCTTGACCATCGGTCATCGTTTACTGGATGATCGAGGGTCTTTATTAATCTAGAAAGCCTTTCAGGTAGCCTCTATGGTTGGGATAGTACATTGCTGATGATACTCCCTTACCAGCACCTTAAAGATATGGCGTTGAAGACACTGAGTGGGTGATGACAGTCTTCTAGTGGATGAGGATCCAAGTTGAGCAGTGGTCGATAAATTAACATGTGTCATCTTGAAGAAAGCCATTTTGGACTGACGGGAGTTTTGAGAAAAAACTGATAACAATAATAAACTCCATTAAAACAAAAACTTTTAAATGGATACATTCTTGATTAATTATTTTGTCTTGCCTTCCTTTATCAATTTATAGGGTACTGACATGTAGGTAAAAATATCAACTTTGTTATGTATTCACATCAGGTTCACCATTTCTTTTTTTTTTGTTTCTTGAAACTTTTATTCTAGTGTAAGAATCACTACTTCTAGGCAGTTACCGTTGGATTTATTCATTGAACTCAAACATCAAATAGTTCTTTATCCAAAAGGGACCTACTTTCCAAAGGCAGTGGTTTGTTAAGTTTGAACACTATGATACTTGATAACATGAATTGGTCGAGGATATAAGTGATTAGACTCATCACACCCTTTTGGGGGAATTATTGTCTACTCTGAGACTCTATTTATAAATTTAAGATATTTTCCTGAATGCTTATTAATTTACAAAGTATAACATAATTTTCCTTTATAATTTTCAATCACTTATTAACATGTGTTAAACATTGAATCATCTGTATGTATTTGAGGTTCCTTATTAATGGAGATATCCATATGTATTTGAGGATCTCCATCAATGGTATCCTCTCATACTCTACTTAGTGATTCATTTAATCATCATTATGATGATACTGGTTTTTAAGCCACATTTTGGGGCACTCTAGAATTTATCATCATCTAGGGAGACTAAGGTTTGTTTTAACATTTGGATCGTACCCAAAAATGGGCTACCTACGTATCCTTGTGAAAGTAGTCATAACCCTCATAGTTTAGTGCCAATTAATAAACACATCATACCTTATAAGATCATGTGATAAGGGCTTATCCATACAGTTTAATTTCATGTGGTAAGGACATTAAAGCAAAAGGTTCTTAGTTAATGTTTGGTGTGGGACTTATGCCGAATAATCCCACGGGTTTTGGAAAGAATATGTATTTCCAAGTAAGATTATACCCTATTGGGAAAATGGACCAATGAGATCATGGTTAATTTGTACTGTTGGGTTTGAACTTCAAGGAGGCTTCCTACGTATCCCATTTGGATGGGAATAAAATCCTACGTAATTTGATGAGTCTCATGGGAGATTGATGTCCTTTTAGATATATCAGTTTGGGCTAACTTCTTGAAAAGGATTCCTTGGTGATTTGGAGTATTAATTTGAGGATTACTCTTAAGGAAGATATCCAGATTAAGGGTAATGGGGTTGGATTACAAAAGAGGATATCCAAGGATCTTGAGCATGAATGAAGGCTTCCTACATAACAAAATAATGTTGGGAATCAAGTTTCCTATATTTCGTTCAATGCATTTGGACTTATGCATGAGAGCTACCCATTAGAGTAGACATGATTGGGTAAACCCTTTTGGAATGTCACCCTTTTTATCTCATACCTTCATGAAATCATCCTATGTATCATGGGTTGAACATGACTTGGAGTTATCGTAGTTCAATTAAGTATTGCAAAAATTTTGTGATCATAAAAAATCTCTAATCCAATGTGATTCATTCTCATTTTGAGAAACAAGAGGATGTCAAAAATTCAATAAAGACACCCACAATTTTCCTCCTCCTTTGGTGGAAGTGGGAACTCCTATGATGACGAGGGTGGATGAGGTCTTGTTAATCAGGGAAGAGGGAGAGGCGACGAGCATTCCCTCTATTCACTTTACATTGGAAAAGGGTCCAATGTAAGGAAGGAGTGAAGTTGAAAGAAGTAGAGAAGAGTAAGACATCAACCTTTTACATGAAAGGATAGGGGCTTACACAAGGATGGGTTCCTTAGTGGATCTTGGTTGGAGAGGGGGGGCCTCTCTTTTACTAGAATGGAATATCATGTGTGAACCATACCATCATTACAAAAGCCATAAGGATCCAGGTTTTAGAGACTAAAAGGAAATGACAAAACACAAACCCTAGTACTCTAAACTGAGAACTTCCCCACATTGTTCCTTGGATAAAGGCCCAAGCGACTGAGGATATACAAACTCACAGACACTCTATGAATACTAATCCCATAGTGAAACATATGTTGGAAAACTCTATCTATGGATATACATTCTCAAATTGGAGATATTTTGCTTTGTCTTTCCTAATGGTTTGATAAGTTGGGAGGATTTGGTGGAGGCTTCAACTTAGTACCATTATGATTGGAGAACCAAGGAAAAAGATACCCTACCATGAGGTGCCTTAAAGAGGGTACTTAAGATAATAGATAGGCCTTATACACAACATGACCATGAAGGTATTCTGCATAGGTGCACCTGGTAGTTACCTCGCGTAGGTGGGCTGCATAGCTGTACCGCGTAGCTATACCACACAGGTGTGTCACAGAGGCATTTATGATGACTGCGAAATTCATTACATAGGGAAACCAATACAAAGTAAGCTTAAAATTGTGAAAGAACCTAAAAACAGCTTATCTCTTCTAATTATCTCTTCTCTCGTGTTTTTAGAGAGCTACCTTATACAATTTCAGGGATCTTGGCGAAAGAGCTACGTAATGGGAGATTTAAGCAGTCTTTCAACTTTTTCATCCCCATAAATGGGGAGCCGAAGTGTCCTATTTATAGGCCAGGATGGGGGCTGGTTGATGTTAATTTTTCGGTGGAGGTCCTCCATGAAATCCCACTGAACATGTCTGCTGCTTAGGGGTACAAAATGTTTACCACTATGCAAGTTTTCCACACAAGTCTACCACACATGTCTCTCATGCAGGTCTTCAGCACAGGTCTTCCGCACTGGCCTTTGAGACATTGGATTTTTCTTTTAATTTTTGGAAAAATGTCTTGGGATTTTGAAATATCCAAGGGCGATCTTCATAGTCTTTTTTGATTCCAATGTATTGTCAACAATGTCTTCCATTTTAAAACTAATATTCCTTTCACATTTCTTTTCTAATCCAAATGGACATTTTTTGGAAATAAACCTCAAGAATAATTTAAAAAAATTATTTAAAGATTAAAACATAGGTTAAAAATTACTTTAAAAATAATAATATATTACTCAAAAAATTGATTTTTTTTTTATAAAACATAGTTTTGAAAGATAATAGAGTTCCCACAGTAGAGTGAAATATAGTTGGTTTTTCTTAAAACAATTAATAATTATAATAAATACTAGGTAGTGGAAAATGGTAAGATTTCTTAAATATATCATTAATAACCATATGATAATAAATTTTATGAAAATTATCGACAGTTAGATCATGATATTTCAACATTTGATACATGATTCCAAAAAAATAAAGAAGTTATTTGATTGTAACATAAAATCTTTACAACTTTGGAAACATTGAATCAATATCCCCATGAACGAATAACATAAAATAAAACATAGAATATTATTATGATGAATGAATTCATGATATTTCATTTCAAAGGGGATTTATATACAATTTTTACAAGAATATAGGTGTATAACATAACGTATGTCTCTAAGAAACCTAATTGAGAAAAAGTCCCTTACTGATTTATTAACTTTTAAATTGTAAAACCAATATTTTTTAGTAGATGCATCAATATATAAATTAATTTGTAGTATGTCACACCCCGACCTGACGCTTATTATATTTTAATTTATTTGAGGTCTTTCTTTGAGTTGCAGTTTGAATCAATTCTAATTTAAAGGGGATTTGTGATCTTATACGGGTGTGTGCCCGTACGCGCGACCGTGTGGAGCGTCCAATCGTAATTGGACGATGTTTTATTATGTGTTATTATTTGTGTGTGCGATCTTGCAGACAACCCCATGCATGTTGCCAGGCCCGAGTTGAGTCTTTTCATTCTGATGATAAATGAGTTTTTTGACTTGGTAGTGACTGGCGCATGCGCACGGAACGGGCAGAGCCGTATGGATTCGTCAGATGTTCGTGCGACCTACCCGATGCGTGGGTAATCAATTAATTAACGAGTTGAATAATAATTTAAATGAAAAAAAAATATGAAAAATGATTAATTAATTTAAGAGTTGTTTAATATTATTATTATTTTTATTGGGGATTATTCTTCTTCTTATTATTTCAGCTAATATTTTTATTACTTGGATAATATTAAATTTTTAAAATGGTCATAAAAATTTTCAGCATGTATGTCTTAATGGTATTTCTAATATTAACATGTTAATATTTTAATTAGGTTGTAAGTATTTTTAAGTTAACATTGTATGCTTTTTTTACACCATATTTTGGTGCTAATATTACGGCTACTATTGCTAACCTATTATTGTTATTTTAAGTTAATTTTGTAGTTAATTTTAGTTTTAATTTATCTTTATTTTATCTTATTTTATTTTATTTTTCTTCTAAATTCCTTATCTTTTTTCCCTCTTTTTTCTGTTCACTCAATTATTCCCCTCTCTCTCCCGTGTCCGGCTTTTTTTTCTCCCCTGGTTCACGCCGCGCCCTTCTCCAATCCCTAACACCTCACCGCCCCTTCCATTCTCGTCATCAGACAGGCCACCACCAGAGTTCGTCGCCACCCTGCTGTCGGCGTCGCACGGAAGCTGTGCTGCCCGACCACCCTGCGCCCCTCCTTGGACCTATTGTGCGGGCCGCCCGGCTTCCCTCAAATTGGCATGTTGACCTCCCCTCCTCTCTTTCTGAAAGACATCCCCCCCGACACCCTATTCTATCCGATGAGCCGCAACACACCAGACCATCTTCCTCAAACCGAACCGCACCGCACCCCACCCCCAAACCCTAGCCGGCTCCATGCTGCCCTCCTACGGTCCTGTTGTCCAGCATCCTCCCTTATGGTTTGAGATCGCTGTGCGCCTCCCTTCGATGGCCAGACTTCCTCGTCAGCATCCCGACCTCACTCCGGTAATTTTCTCCCCACTTTGCATATGGTCCTCAATGGGATTACAGTTTTCATTTTGTTTTTTTGCAATGTGTTTGACCGGATTTTTTGATTATAAGAAATAATCGTGTAGGTTGCGATGTGATTGTGGTGCGGAAGGGGTTTCACACCAAATTTGTGAATTTTTCCTACATTCCAAGGTAGGTGGTTCCATGCCTTTGCATCATTTAGATAATTTAATTTGTTTTTTTAGTTTAATTTCAAATGTTCTATGACTTATTTTCCTGGTGTGATCTATGTTTATAATGTTTTTGCGTGTTCGTTTGATGAAAATTGGGCTTCCAAAATAGTATGCTTTTGTTGGCTACATGCGTGTTGTTGTATAAATTATTGGTTTTGTTTAATAAGTTGTGCGAAATACGTTTTAAAACAAAAAAAATGGAAAACAAGTTTTGATATGGTTATCTCGGGCATCAAGTTTTAAAGTGACATCCTAACTTGAAGTTGATTTTGTCGTTGGCGCGAGTCTTTGATGTATTATTTTGAAGTGTTTTATAGATTTTTTAAGTGTATGATTTGTTTTATTAAGTTATTTTTGTAGTGTGTTGGGCCTCACTATGGTGGTTTGGGGTCGCGGGTTCGAGGTATCCTACGTGTACATGCATAGGGTAAAGCATATATATATATATATTCCCTCTTTGTACATATTCCCTCATGGCGTGGGAAATATGTGAAATGCAGCTATGTGTGTATATATATATGTATAAATTCATGTGCGTGTATGCGTCAAACGTGGGTTCGAGTAGTCGTCGACAAATAATTACATGCTATGGAATCTGTTTTCAGTTTCTAAAAACTGTTATTCCCTTGTTTTGGATATTGAAATGTATTTCAAACGACATTGGTCTTAAGTGTCTTTTCTTGAAAATTGATTTCTTAAGTGGTTTTGAATTGGTAAGGTGTATTTCCAATGGTATTTGGCCTTTTGGCAGTTTGATTGTAAATAGTGTTCCCTTTATGTAATTAAGCCCTTTAGGAATCTTAAGAATGTTTTATTAAAAAGAAAAACCTCTCTTGAGGCACGCCCCCCCTTGGTTTTGGAAAAAAATGATTTTTTTCTTAAGTTGAATGTTTTATCATGTGCTTAATTTGATGCTTAGGCACTGTGTGACGTGAAAGAGGGGGAATGCGCTCAAAGAGGGAGAGCGGTGGTGAGATGTTGAATGAGTTTTATAAAAAGAAAGTGTTATGTACATATATGATTTCTTGATAAATAAAACTCACCACCACTTGAAATAGAGCACAATGGAAAACCTGGGTATCTAGGTGGGTGACCAGGACTAGTATGCTAGATGACACGACAGGGGTTCGTCCCTGTTGGTCTAGAGGATTGACGCAACAACACTATCTAAACATATGGATTTCTGAGGGTCGTGGTCTTCTAAGCCACGTTTTCTGAGGGTCGTGGCCTTCTAAGCCAGGTTTTCTGAGGGTCGTGGTCTTCTAAGCCACGTTTCACCGAGGTATGAGGTCTCTAGGTTCCCACATGTTCTAGCTACCTATAGGGATTACCCATGGTGCTCATTTGGGAAATGCTGCTAGTGATGTAGCTTTATTTTTAGTCGTTTCATACTTGATGTCTTGTTTGTGAAAACCATATTTTAATCCAAACTGGTTTCTTTTCATTTTGAAATGTTAATGCTTTCTTGAATACTATTTTGAAAATGAAGTGGGAGTAAAATGCTTTACCTGAAAATGCAAATGCGTTACTTGAATTTGAAAAGGAGAAATATTATTTTTTTATATCTTATTTTCAAACTGGAATAATTGGATTTCGTACTAAAGGAGGGGACATATGACTTGGTTATATTTTGGCATTCCTACTGGGCATTTCGGTGCTCACGCCTACTTTACTTTTCAGTTGTGAGTTTTAGTCTTGGATCGATTTTGGAAGTGAGTGTAGTTAACGTACCGTGGTGATCTACGGGGTCACCTATGGTATGTCACGTTGCTTTGTTTATCCCTTTTTCCGATGTCAATTTGTTTAGTTTATTTTCCTTTATTGATATAATTTTCCAGTTTATGTTCATTTATCCTCGTTATGGGCCAAACCGTTCCCAATAGGTTTATTTTGATGCCCGGAACTAGTTTCCATCCCGGGGGGATCGGGAACGCCCTTCGGGCCATGTCGCGGACTGGGTCGGGCACCGGGTCAGATGGTGACTCGGCCTGGTTCGTGACAAAATGGTATCAGAGGAGGATTTTTTTTGTTCTTATTATTCGGGTTTTTAGGTAGATTAGAGATAGGATTGTCGGTACTGGAGTGGTAGGTGCGGGAAGAGCATCGCGAACTCTTTCACGTTCCGATCCTCGAGTAACTAGGGGTAGTCTGGGATCCAAGTTTACACTTTGGTCTTTGTGGATGGGGGATGAAAATAGGAGTAAACTGGTACTGTGCGCAGTCTAACATATAGTAGCGACCCATGTGAGGCCCGAGAGTATGATTCGACACTCTTAGTGGATGGTGCTTGCCTAGGGCATGGTCTGCTAAACCATGTAGCTGGGTTAGACACAACCACTAGTCCTCCACCCAGGTGCATTAATATTTGTGATGTCTTTCTTCAGTTTTAGGAATTGGTGTGAAATTGTTTTTCCTTTAAAAAGGGAAGCATACTTTTCTGCTGCTCTTATTTTATTCTGGGGTACGTTTCTCTTGGACCTTGTTTTTGGAATTTGGCGTTTTTTTGTCAAAGTTGAATTTCTAAAAGGATGTCTTGGGTTATCTGAAATTGAAATGGGCTGTTTTAGAAATGGAAAGCATTCTTGAAATTTTCCATGATTTTTTGAAATGGTTTTAAAAAGAAAAAGGTATTTTCTGATATTCAGAATGTTTTGTTTTGAAAGTGGAGTAGCCTTGTTTCTTTCCAGTGGTATTCCTATGGGTTCTCGCATGTTCATGTGGACTTGATTAATGGATAGTTGGTGGATCGTGTGGACGGGTGCTCGAGTGGCACGAAAATGCATACTTTCAAGGCACCATGGAATATCAGTGGTGGTTTATTGATCTCTAAGGTTGCTTCTTGTTTCCTAGAAAGTGGTCCTTTTTCTTAAATGGGTTTTCATTCTCTAATGGTTTTTGAAATGGAAAAAATGAAATTTCATTTAGAGTAAAGCTGGATTTTCAAAATAGATTTTGGGCTTGTTGTGTGTTTCTTGGTTTTCCAAGTGAGTGTTTTTCGTTGAGAATGATTTGATGTTTTAAATTTGGATTATTGGATTTTTTTCTGGAATGTTGATGTTTTTTTTTGTGATGTGTTTGAATTTGTGGAAGGTTGTTTTGTGTTTCTTGTTTGGTATATTCCCCCTAAAAACATTCCATGTGTTCCAGAAGGTCTCTCCCAGTTCTTGGACCAACCCAGACTCTCAGTGGAGTGGCAGAGTTGGGTTCTACTTGGTGGCATCAACTGTTCGTAGACGTCGATGTCAGTTAGATGTTGTTGAGTGATTTGGGAAAGTTGGAAGTGTCTCTGGTTTTGGAGGGACTCAAAATGTTGTGCGGATATAAGATTGTCTTGAGTACGTCTGGTGGAGCGGGACTAAACTAGTGAATGGTGATCGTTCCATTTTTGTTGCAAATGAGGATGTCGTGAGCGATCCCCAAGACTAGCCTAATTCCACGGTTGTACCTAAAGAAGAGAAGGCAAGGAAGGTGGTTGATCTCGTAGGTGCTCAACCAGTCAACATGCGGCGAAGGAGGTTTGTTGACCTTTCCAGTGAGCTAGTTTCTTGTTCCCCATAGGTTGTGTGGAATGATTAGTTTAAAGCTTGTAATAGTTGTTGGTCCCATTTATACTGTGGTAAATGAATGTTCTTCGTCCGATGAAGAGTGTGAACCAAAGGGACTTGTTCTTAGAGTTCCACTCTCGTCAGTTTGTGTCACATATTTGACAGAACGCTCAATCTCCTATCTCTAGTGTGGTCATTCAGACACTCTAAGTCATTCAATGAAATTCTTAGTTGGTATGTTAATAGAGTGGCCGCGTGAGACACGAGGAGAAGTTTGCAGGATGCTTTTATATCGGAGGAAGTTCCAGTTAAAAGTGGTCAGCTTGTGACTGCGAGGCTGGAGGTGCTTTAGATATCAGTGCCCCAGCCATAAGCCTTAGGGTGAAGCTTGCGTGCAGTCAAAACTCGTCGGACGTGGGATGGGATTGGTCCAACTTTAGTCTGCATTGTCGGGATGGGGAAAAAATAAATTTACCTATTGCGGTACCCTCTCCGAAGGCGTCATTCTTGTTGTGAGGGGAATGGAGCCCTTGTCTACTTGTTGTGGACTTATTTTATGGGAGTTCCTCTTGGGCCATAAAGAGGTTCGGAAAAACACATATTCTTGTAAAGCTAGTGGGTGTGCTTTGTGAACCTTCTTGTGATCGGAGATGCTCATGTCTTGTGGATTTTTTGTGCGCCTGTCTGGTTTGTCTCCCGGTTAGGGGTTTCTGCTATCAAAGCTATCTCATGTGGCAGAGTGTTGTCCACTGTAGGAATTATCAGTGTGGGTCGGCCCATGTTGGTGGGTTTGAAATAAAGGATTCAGTCATTATTGATCAAAGTAAACTGGTAATGTTCGCGCGGGTTTCGTCATGTTGGGATATTTTAAAATGGTGGGGAGACCCAGTGCAGGTCTAGTCGATCTCCCCTCTTGTGTTGGTTAAACATATGGTGTTGAAGGGATCAAGATAGTGATTGAGATGTCTTGGTTTGGGAGTAGTTTTGATTTGGAGAACCAATGTTTGACGAGAACCCTAATATGGTGGAGTGACCACCATAGGACGTACTTGTGGAAGAATCTATTTTGAAAGTGCACTTGGCAGGGCGACATCTTACTTCCACTCCGCCCGACCTTGAACATGCTAATTGGTTAGCTCGGATAATGGGTTCTTGGACCAGTGTTCTTGGAGATCTCGGGCAACTCGGGTGATCCCTAAGTCATGGGTCGGGGTGTTCCATATTGCAGTTCTACTTTGTGGTGAATTCCTTGTTGGTCTTTTTTCTTGGTGATTCCAGTTTTGAGTAGTTGGAGTTTCAGGTCATGGGCATTTGAATACCCAGTCATCAGGTGATTGAGGTTTTATTTTAGGGGTGTTCATGGTCTTGCTTGGAACCCTTAGTTGACTAAGTATTTTGGGACTTTCTGGGGGAAGAAAGTGTCATGGTGGAGAGAATTGTCACACCCAGACCTGACGCTTATTATATTTTTTTTAGGTCTTTCTTTGAGTTGCAGTTTGAATTGATTCTAATTTAAAGGGGATTTGTGATCTTATACCGGTGTGTGCCCATACGCGCGACCGTGCGTAGAGCCCAATCGTAATTGGACGATGGTTTTTTTATGTGATATTATTTGTCTGTGTGATCTTGCACACGACCCTGTGCACATTGCTAGGCCTGACTTGAGTCTTTGCGTTATGATGATAAATGAGTTTTTTGACTTGGTAGTGACTGCTGGATGCGCACGGAACGGGCAGAGCCATATGGCTTCGTCAGATGTTCGTGAGACCTACCCGGTGCGCAGGTAATCAATTAATTAATGAGATGAATAATACTTTAAACGCAAAAAAATTATGAAAAATGATTAATTAATTTAATAGTTGTTTAATAATATTATTATTTTTATTGGGGATTATTCTTCTTATTATTATTTAAGATAATATTTTTATTATTTTGATAATATTAAATTTTTAAAATGGTCATAAAAATTTTCAGCAATTATGTTTTAATGTTATTGCTAATATTAACTTTGTTAAGATTTTAATTAGGTTGTAAGTATTTTTAAGTTAACATTGTATGAATATTTCACACCATATTTTGGCACTAATATTACTGCTACTATTGTTAACATATTATTGTTATTTTAAGGTAATTTTGTAGTTTATTTTAGTTTTAATTTCTCTTTATTTTATCTTATTTTATTTTTGTTTTCTTCTAAATTCCTTATCTTTTTTTTCCTCTTTTTTTTTCTGTTCACTCAATTCTTCTCCTCTCTCTCCTGTGTCCTGCTTTTTTTTCTCCCCCTTGTTCGCACCGCCCCCTTCTCCAAACCCTACCATCTCACTGCCCCCTTCCATTCTCCTCATCGGACAGGCCACCACCGGAGTTCGTCGCCACCCTGCTGTTGGCGTCGCACGGAAGCTACGTCGCCCGACCACCCTTCGCCTGTCCTTGGACCTGCTGTGCGGGCCGCCCGACTTCCCTCAAATTGGCATGCCGCCCTCCCCTCCTCTCTTTCGGCAAGACAACCCCCCGATGACCTATTCTATCCGACGAGCCGCAACACACCGAACCCTCTTCCTCAAACCGAACCGCACTTCACCCCACCCAAAACCCTAGACGACTCCTTGCTGCCCTCCCACGGTCCTGTTGTCCAGCGTCCTCCCTTACGATTTTAGATCGCTACGTGCCTCCCTTCGATGGTCGGACTTCCTGGCCGGCGTCCTGACCTCACTCCGGTAATTTTCTCCCCACTTTTTATATGGTCCTGAATGGGATTACAGTTTGCATTTTGTTTGTTTGCAGTGTGTTTGACCCGATTGTTTGATTATAAGGAATAATCGTGTTTCTTGTTGTGTGATTGTGGTGGGGTAGGGGTTTCACATCAAATTTGTGAAGTTTTCTTACATTCCGAGGTAGGTGGTTCCATGCCTTTGCATCATTTAGATAATTTAATTTGATTGTTTAGTTTAATTTAATATGTTCTATGAGTTAGTTGCATGGTGCGATCTATGTTTATAATGTTTTGGCATGTTCGTTTGATGAAAATTGGGTTTCCGAAATAGTATGCTTTTGTTGGCTATATGCGCGTTTTTGTATAAATTATTGGTTGTGTTTAATAAGTTGTGCAAAATATGTTTTAAAACAAAAAAAATTGTTTGAACAATGAAAAACAAGTTTTGATATGGTTATCTCGTGCATCAAGTTTTAAAGTGACTTCCCAACTTGAAGTTGAGTATGTTATTGGAGCGAGTCTTTAATGTATTATTTTGAAGTGTTTTATAGATTGGTTAAGTGATTGATTTGTTTTATTAAATTATTTGTGTAGTGGGTTGGGCCTCACTACGGTGGTTTGGGGTCGTGGGTTCGAGGTATCCTACATGTACATGCATAGGGTAAAGCATATATACATATATGCCCTCTTTGTAAATCTTCCCTCATGGTGCGGGGAATATGTTCAATGCAGCTAGGTGTGTATATATATATGTATAAATGCATGTGCGTTTATGCATCAAATGTGGGTTCGAGTGGTCGTCGACAAATAACGACACATTTCAGGTAGTTCCCCTATGAATATGTTTTAATTTGAAATTCGATGTTGCGTGATTGTTTTAAGAATATGTTTTACACTATGCTATATACACATTCTAGAGAATCTGTTTTTAGTTGCTAGAAACATTTATGCCCTCATTTTGGAGATTGAAATGTATTTCAAACGATGTTGGTCTTAAGTGTCTTTTCTTGAAAATTGATTTCTTAAGTGGTTTTGAATTGGTAAGGTGTATTTCCAAAGGTATTTGGCCTTTTGGCCGTTTGATTTTAAAAAGTGTTCCCTTTATGTAATTAAGCCCGTTTGGAATCTTAAGAATGTTTTATGAAAAATAAAAACCTCTCTTGAGGCACACCCCCCTTGGTTTTGGAAAAAATGATTTTTTTCATAAGTTGAATGTGTTATCATGTGCCTAATTTGATGCTTATGCACTGTGTGACGTGAAAGAGGGGGAATGCACTCAAAGAGGGAGAGCGGTGGTGAGATGTTGAATGAGTTTTATAAAAAGAAAGTGTTATGTACATATATGTTTTCTTGAGAAAGAAAACTCACCACCACTAGAAATAGAGCACAATGGAAAACCTGGGTATCTAGGTGGGTGACCAGGACTAGTACGCTAGATGACACAGCAGGGGTTCGTCTCGGTTTTTCATGTAGGATTGACGCAACAACACTAACTAAACTTATGGATTTCTGAGGTTCATGGTCTTTTAATCCACGTTTTCTGAGGGTTGTGGCCTTCTAAGCCACGTTTTCTGAGGGTCGTGGTCTTCTAAGCCACGTTTCACCGAGGTACGAGGTCTCTAGGTTCCCACTTGTTCTAGCTACCTATAGGGATTACCCATGGTGCTCATTTGTGACATGCTGCTAGTGATGTAGCTTTCTTTTTAGTCATTTCATACTTGATGTGTTGTTTGTGAAAACAATATTTTAATCCAAACTGGTTTCTTTTCATTTTGAAATGTTAATGCATGCTTGAAACCTATTTTCTAAATATAGTGGGAGTAAAATGCTTTACGTGAAAATGAAAACGCGTTACTGGAATTTTAAAAGGAGAAATATTATTTTATTATATCTTATTTTCAAACTCGCATAATTGGATTTCTTACGAAAGGCGGGGACATAGAACGAGGTTATATTTTGGCATTCCTACTGAGCATTTCGGTGCTCACGCCTACTTTACTTTTTAGTTTCTTGTTTCAGTCTTGGGTCGCTTTTGGAATCGAGTGTAGTTAACGTACCATGGTGATCTACAGGGTCACCTGAGGTATGTCACGTTGCTTTGTTTATCCCTTTTTCCGCTGTCAGGTTGTTTAGTTTATTTTCCATTATTGATCTGCTTGTCCAGTTTATGTTCATTCATCCCGGGGGGATCGGGAACGCCCTTCGGGCCATGTCGCGGACCGGGTCGGGCACCGGGTCAGATGGAGACCCGGCCTGGTCCGTGACATAGTATATACATGACATAAAATAAATAGGGGGTGAATGTTACATGTGTCTCATAGAAGTACAAATTGGGACATAAATCCCTTACCTCTTTAATAATATCTTGAATCACAATCCCCAATAAAGAATAACATCCAATGAAACAGTAAGCATCTTGAATATAATGGGGTTCATAATATTAAATTTCAATGGGTAAGTATATACACGTCATAAATGAAACAAGCGGTGAATTTTTACATGTCACCCATAAATAAAAGATAGTATAGAAATCCCCTTACTTTATGTCTTGACTTCTGTCATACTTGTTCAAACATAATTAATGATTAATATTAATATATTATACATTTATTAAATAGGTATACTTATATATATCATACCATATATTATTTACTTATGTTTTTTTATTACACATTTACCAAAAATTTCGTGTTAAATTCATGTTTTGGGTAATAACCTCTTTGTTTTACTATATGTTTTGATATTCTATTTTTTGTTCTCTTACATGTATCACGGTTCCATCACATCCAGAAAAATAATCATGAGATAATTATTATATTTTATATCAAATATATTTTTAATTCAAATAATGAAATATGGTTTGAGATATTAATAATTTTATGGTCATGCATATGGTAGTTTGTATGTATACATGGGAAACATTTCCATTATCATTGATCATTGTGGAATGTAGGAAAGTAATATATCATATTTATAGAATGATCATAATATCATAAAAACATATTATTTCAATAGATATTATTATAAACACCTTACATTATAGAAACCTCCCCCCATAAATCCTACATCTGGTTTTTGCAACCATTACATTGGCATGATTATAAAAAAATCAAATCCTGAAGGATCAGTCAGTTTAATAGTATTAGTAAATTAGATACATATATAAGACTTTTAAAAAAATAAACTAATTACAACATAAAATTATCATGTTTAATAATAAATTTATTATGAATAACATATCCTTGCATAACTTTCTTAGAAAACTTCTTGGATTCCTAGGGAAATGGGAAAAATAAGGGTGATCTCAAATTCTTAGTAAAGGACATGTATAGATTAATAAATGATGAATCAATGTGAAAAGTAAATATATAGAGGTAATAAATGAATACACATTCCATATAATTAATAAACTAATAAAGAAGTTTATAAACAATATGAGAATGTATGTAACTAAAAACACATTCCATTCAAAATAACTGGATAAGACATAGTCAATATTGCAAGGAAAGAAACTGAAACACATTCCATTTAAAAATGTTTTGAGAATGAAATGAATCCATAGATATGATTACATAAATTCTCATGGATAAATATTAACTGAATATAAAATAAGGAAATGCTTAATTATTGGATACCATGTAACACCCCAAGGTTTTAAAATTAAATATAGAAAGTAATTTTATAATCTATCCATTAAACACAACTTTGTCTCTTCTATGTTTTGAATTTCAAAAAATGGTCATTTAGAGTTGTGTTCAGTAATTCATTTGGAGTCTGATATAACAAACATGAATTTTGGTTAATATTAACATACCCTTATGAATAGTAATATGACCATTATGAATAGTAAATAAAATATTATTTTATTTTCTTAAGGAAATAAGATAATGGGATCTTAGTGAGTTTTTCAATGAGAAATAATGTCAATTGCACATTAAGATTGTTATTTTTTGAATTAAATATGACCCTATTCAAAAATTAAATTTATAATATTTAGAAAATAATTTTTGAAAAATGTTTTTAAATTTTTAATTCTACGTGTCGAAAAATGGTAGGGGTGAATTTTTGGGATTTTACTGAAATTCTAGAATTTTTTATGAATAGTAATATACGATAAAAACCAGTATATACAAATTATCAGTTAAATGCACTATTAATGTCATCAAAAGTGATGTAAGGACACTTGGTTCGAACTCACATGCACTTATTACTATTAGGGGTCAAATGAAACAACACTGTTGGTTGCCTTGAGGGAAACAATAAAATAATGAATGAAATATTCAAAATTTACTCCTCTCCTACACTATAAAAACCCCTCACCACTCCCTCTTCACTTCACTCCTCTATGCTTTGAATCTCCTCAAAATTCTGCCCAATTACCCTTCACTAGTCTCTCCCAACGTCCAAGAAGCTTCTGGTCTTGCTAAAAGTCCAAAACCCCTTCCCTTAAGGAGTTTTTCAAGGAGGTTATTTCAAGAGGTAAAACACCCTTCTTTTTCATTTGGTTTCCTTTCAATTTATCTTCTTTTGCTACCTTCTCCTCACCTCCTCTATGAAAATGATCATGATAACTACATTATCATCTATATACTATAATTATATTATGTGAATGGAAGAATCATCCTAAATATTATTACTCCCTCCCTTTTATTTTTATAAATGAAATCAACGTCCATGAGGTTCCAATTTATAGCCTTCGTGGACGACAAAGTTTCATTCTTCAATTTCTTCTTAATTACTGGTCATGAAACCATATTTATAGTTGAATCAGACTATAATATATGTGTTATAACCTAATTAATATTCATGAACAAGAATATGTACATATACTTATGTTATATGAGAAAACTAGTTAATAACATTTCAAATACCACTGAATAATTGAAGTGGTGGTCATCTAATCATTCATCCTCATTCAATGTAATGAAATGATAGTAATTATTATTATCAATTATTTATGTTCATAAATAATATATAATTCCAATCCTGGATATTTATAACCATTCCACATGAACTTCATTACTTAAAACAAGTGAACCGAATATGAAAATAAAGGAAACGAACACTCAAGAATGACACAATTCAATACAATAACTTATCAATAAAGACATAAATAAAATAACCAAAATTATTGTAAACTAAATACATGTCTAATAGATTCTTAAATATGTTATTGAAATGTATAATTTCATATTCCCTGAGCTTAAGTACAAGAGTGGAACACGTTCGGAGTTAAGGTAAGGGTTTCTCCTCCCGAACTTCAATTTTCATTCGGGACACTTTCATTGTCAAAATTCCCTAATGAAATTCTTATGTATTATTATTCAATCCTCATAAATTATGTATAATTATCATATATATGTTTACAAACCATAATCCTTCCTTATTTTATGGATATTTACATGTTTTAAAAGGATCTTTCAAATTTGTTTCCAAAACACAAGCTCGATTCAATGGAATTTCTCCAATTAAAATCTATTTACAAGGGCACTCTATAATCTGTTTTTGGAAACCATTATCTTTATAAAAATAATCCTTTTATTATGAAAATAAAATCTTACTTAACTTCTGGTTGTATACAAATATTTTCCAAAAGAACTCTTCTTTTCAACATAAAAGAGTATTTATCTCAAAATTGCTTAAAGATTTTATAAGAGAATTTTAATTTAATTTAATCCTCTTGTTGATTCCATGGTATTATTGGGTTTAATAATTTATGAAGTCATATACTATATTTTATTTAATGGTTTATGACTAACTCTATTGTGGATGATCTATCCTAAAACCATTCACCATATTACTCGGAATGGTTAGTGTTTTATGTTTAATGATTGGAGAAGGTTAGTTACATTTCATATGATAGTTTCAATATTAATGTATATGTTGTTTATGTTGGTCCCCTATCATATGAAGAATGCATTGGACTTATTATGTGACGGGTGGGTCCTGCTATTTCCCCTCGATGCATCGGTACATCTCATGAGACAAATTATGGTCCTAGCACGAGCCTTGAAAAAATGAATATTTTATGGTCCTAGCATGAGGTTTGGATGGTATGGTAATGATGTTCAGAATACAAACTTTCCTTATTTTGAAGCTAGTAATTTAAATTTCTTGTTGTTATTTGACTAGTATAATACCCATGATTATGTTTTATTATGGAATTATTTACTCAGCTCATATTACTTTCATAATGTGTTTCATGTTTATTATTAAAGGCATGTGTTTTAAATTATTCACCATGTCTACTGTTTATATTATCTTTATCTGTATTTCTTACTCTTACTGAGCATTTGAGCTCACCCCTTTCTTATGTTTCATTTTCTCAGGACATGAAGAAGTAATTTATGAATGACTTGCAAGCATAATGTAGGAGACGTGATGTTCCTAGTAGAATAAAGTAGTTGTTTGTTTCCCTTCTTATTATAATGTTAAAGATATGTATATAACATGTTTCCAATAATACTAAACAACTCGGTCCTTCGGGATTCTTATTCCTTTTTTTATGCCAATGAAATCAAATACTGGCTCCGGGAAACTAGGGTTGGTTCCTTACAGTTGGTATCAAAGGAAGTTTAGTATAATACTTGGAAACTAGATTTAGAAAAAGTAGAATTAGGGAAGAGTCCCTTAGATAGTCTTTGAGGATAAAAATACAAGAACGTCCTAGTATTCTGGAAAGGAATAGATTATATAGATATTTCAAGCAATACATCCCTGTCTGGATATGAGTAGGTAGTGGCGGCTCTGGCATAGATGTATCTAGGGGTAAAACCTGAAAACACCACTTTGAGCTAGAATCGAATGGGAATTGTTGCACGACAATGGGACTTGTTTCACCCTTGGTTATGAAACACCTGGGGGATAAGCTTAGGATAATTCACATTTTCTTGACAAGCCATTATAAATGATTTTAATGTAAATATTCCTCAAAGGAGCCATTTTTTGTGAATATGGGATTAACGATGTGTAAGATCTCATTTTTTTTGAGTATTTTTAATCTAAGATTATACATTATTATTCATAATCAAATATAGTTTATGCCATTATCTAGATATCACGCCTAGTGGACGGAATGGAAATCACATGAATGCACATGTCCCCTGTAGGGATTTTTCTTTGATGCAATATAATGATGTTGGCTCTAGTGATGTGACTGGTGCTGAGCAACTAATAACTATACTGGGACAACTTACTCAGGTTATGAATAATAACCTTACCCGTATGGAGCATTCGGATCCACCATGTGGAGGAGCCATGCTAGATCACTTTATGTGCCAACAGCCTCCATCATTCAATGAGACTACCAACCTGTTTGGAATAGAGCAGTGGATATGTTCCCTTGAGAAGATATTTCTCTCTTTGGGATGTAATGAATGAGATAATGTTGTCATGGAAGTATATCATATATCTGGAGATACGAATTAATGGTGGTCATTAATCCAAAATACAAAGAAGGAGGAAGAGATATAAGAGATGGAATGGAGGGATTTTATGGAAATATTCTTAGAAAAATATTTCCCTCGTGAGAAGCGAGCAGATATGGAGAGAAAATTCTTGAATCTGAGGAAGAAGGAAGTTGATAATGTTGCAAGGTATGAAGCTAACTTTACAAGATTAGAAAGACATGTGGTAGACTATATACAAACTCCAATAGCAAAATTGATCGATTCATTGATGGACTAAATCCATTCCTCCATCTGGCACTGGTCTCCCAAAGTTTTTCATCATATGAGGATATAGTTTCATGTGCCATGAAGAAAGAAAAATAATCATCTAAGTCTTATGACATTAAGGGAAAGCAAGAAAAGAAGAGGGCTTCTGAAAACCCTAGGAAAGGAAATAAGGAAACGAGGAAGAAGGGAAGAGTTGAATTTCCACCATGTGACAATTGTAGAAAGAAACACCTTGGTGCATGCTTAAAAGGAAAAAGAGTATGCTAAAAATGTGGTTAGAAAGTCCATATTGCTAGTGATTGCAAAGGGAATAAGAATTCCAATGATGTTCAATGATATAGTTGTCAGGAGATGGGACACAATGCAAATGATGGTCCAAAACGTCAAGGAAATATGCAACAAGAAAGGCCAAGGGATATGGGACAAGATTAGGCAATCACAACTACAGAGGTTGAAGTTCCTAATGATGTGGTGAAAGGTACTTTAATTGTTTCCTCAAGTTTAGCCAATGCTTTATTTAATTCTGGATCATCACATTGTTTCATATCTTCCCAGTTTGCTAAGAAAATTAGATATTTCAAATTTGATTTAACAAGGGATTTTTTAGTCAAAACTCCTAAGGGAAGTATCATTGATACAAAGTTCTGTGAATTAGTTCCCATTAGGGCATAGAAATGTTCTTTATCTGCTGATCTCATCATCATAACCATGATTGAATTTGATATAATCCTCAGTATGGATTGTCTTTTGGACCATGATGCAAACATTTATTGTAAGAAGAAGGAGGTTATGATTTTTGATGATGATGATAAAGAACACCTTATCTTTAGAGCAAAATCTTCACCACCTGATTATTATCTAGATCCACCCCCACTATCTCAACTAAATTCAATTATCGGGGAGGAAGAGAATGAAATAATTGTGGTTGAGGAAAGGAATGTTCAAATAGTGGATGCACCTACTGTGAGAGAATATGTTGATGTGTTTCCAGAAGATTTACCTGGACATCCTATAGAACGAGAAATTGAGTTTTCCATTGATTTAATTCTTGGTTCAAGGCCCATATCAAAGACCCCTTATAGAATGGCCACTATGGAATTAGTGGAACTAAATAAACTACTAGAGGAATTGAGTAATAAAGGATTTATTCTGCCTAGTGTTTCTCCATGGGGATCCCCTGTCCTTTTTATTAAGAAGAAATATGGATCTATGAGGTTATGTATCAACTACAGGGAGATCAATGATATAACAATAAAGAACAAGTATCACCTAACTTGCATTGATGATTTATTTGACAACTGCATGGAGCTCAATATTTTTTAAAGATTGAACTTTGATCTGGATATCTACAGTTGTGTGTGAAGAAGGAAGACGTTTCGAAAACAGCATTTCAAACCAGGTACAGGCATTATGAGTTTACAGTAATGCCTTTTGGATTGGCTAATGCACCCTCTGTCTTCATATATCTAATGAAAAGAGTTTTCATGGAATATCTCGATGATTTTTTAGTCTTATTTATTGATGATATCTTGGTATACTCCAAAAGCTATTAAGATCTTAAAAATCACTTTCACATTATCCTGAAAACTCTTCGAATACATGAATTATATAAGAATTTTAGCTACTGTGAATTCTGGCTTTAAGAGATTTCATTTCTTTGAAATATTATCTCTAAGGATGGAATTATAGTTTATCCTACGAAGATAATGGCTATCCATGATTGGTCCACACCAAAAAACCTAACTGAGGTACATAGTTTTATTGGCTTAGCAGGTTATTATCGGTGTTTTGTGCAGTATTTTGCCCGACTGGCTAACACGCTAACGAAGGTCACACGTAAAGGGGTTAAATTTTTTTGGAAAAAAGATTGTGAAGAATGTTTTGAAGAACTGAATAGAATATTATTCAATGATTTTATATTGACTCTACCATCATGGAATGACAGGTTTGTTATTTATAGTTATGCTTCAAAGAAAGGAGTTGGATGTGTCCTTATGCAGAATGATAGGGTTATTTCTTATTCATCATGACAGCTAAAAATTCATGAGCAAAACTATCCTACTCAAGATCCTAAGTTAGCTATTGTAATATTTTCTTTGAAGATATGGATACATTATCTCTATGGTTAAAAATGTGCGATTTATACTGATCACAAGAGTTTGAAATATATTTTCTCATAGAAAGAACTCAACATGAGGAAAAGGAGATGGCTTGAACGACTCAAGGATTATGATTGCATGATACACTACCACCCGGGGAAGGAAAATAAGGTGGCAGATATTTTGAACAGAAAGGATCATGGAGTTTTGAACAAGATAAGAGTTGAAAGGGATCCTATTTTACTGGATCTAGTAAAGATAGATATAGGAATAACCATGGAAGGTGAAACATAATTGTTTTTTCAAATTGTTTCCAAACCATCTTTACTAGAATGGATAAAAAGTTCTCAGGCTATTGATGAGGAGTTTAAAAAGAAGATTAATGCTGTTAATGATGGGAGATTGAGTGACTTCATATATGAAGATGGAATTTTAAAATTTGGGAAGACTTTGTGTTGCTGATATACCTAATCTAAAAAGGGAATTGTTGGATGATGCTCAAAGTTCCAATTTCTTTATACACCTTGGTAGCACTAAGATGTATATATATTTGAAGGAACATTTTTGGTGGGACAACATGAAGAGGGAGATTGTTGATTTTGTGTCAAGATGTATAGTTTTTCAACAAGTGAAAGCTAGAAGGAAACAGCCTGGAGGAGTATTGCAACCTCTTCCCATACCTGGTTGGAAATGGGATAGTATCACGATGGAAATTGTCATGGGACTACCAAGTATTATTAGAAGGAAGGATGCAATATGGGTCATTGTTGATCGTCGTACCAAGTCAGCACATTTTCTTGCTATAAGAGAAGATCTACCACTTGAGCTTCTAGAAAGACTATATATTAATGAAGATTTGAAACTTCATGGAGTACCCCTATCAATTTTTTCTGATCATGATCCACGTTTTACATCAAGATTCTGGAAAAGTCATCAGATGCCCCTAGATACTAATCATTGTTTGAGCACTGTCTACCCCCCAAAAACTGATGGATAATAAGAACGGTCTATTCAAACATTGGAAGACATGTTTTGGTCTTGTTCACTTGATTTTGAAGGCATGTTGGATCAATATTTACCTCTTGTATAATTTTACTACAATAATAGCTTCTATTCAAGTATTTAGATCGCACCATATGAAGCATTATATGGGAAGATATGTCGTACAACAACATGTTGGGATGATGTTGGTGAAAGAAATCTCATGGGCCCAGAACTTGTTGAATAAACAATGGAGAAGGTGATGATTATCCAGAACCATATCAAAATATATCAATGTAGGAAAAAGAGCTATGCAGATAACCGGAGGAAGTATTTGGAGTTTAAAGAAGGTGATCACATTTTCTTAAAGTTATTTCCATGGAAGGGTATTATATGATTCATTAAGAAGGGAAAATTAAGTCTCAGGTACATCGGACCTTTTGCAAATCTAGACCGAATTAGAGCCATAACTTACTGTTTGGCAATGCCGCGAAGTCTCTCCAAGGTTCACAATGTGTTCCATGTGTCAATGTTAATAAAGTACATTCCAGACCCAACACACATACTCACTTATGAAGAAGTAAAACTTGATCCCGATATATGTAATTATGAAGTGCCTATCAAGATTCTTGATACTAGAGAAAAAGTATTGAGAAATCAGATGACTCGACTAGTAAAGGTTCTTTGGAGGAACCATAAGATGGAAGAAGCAACATGGGAGCCTGAGGATATTATGTTAAGGACATACCCAAATATTTTTAGGTAATATTCTGTGAATTTTGAGGATGGAATTTTTGTAATGAGGGGAGAATGTAACACCCCAAGGTTTTGAAAATAAATATAGAATGAAATTATATAATCTATCCATTAAACACAACTTTGCCTCTTCTATGTTTTGAATTTCGAAAAATAGTCATCTAGAGTTGTGTTCAGTAAGTCATTTGGAGTCTGATAGAACAAATATGTTTTTTGGTGAATAGTAACCCACCCTTTTGAATAGTAATATGAATAGTAATATGACACTTATGAATAGTAAATAATAATATGAGTTTATTTTCTTAAGGAAATAATATAATGAGATCTTAATTAGTTTTTTAATGAGAAATAAAACTAATTGCACTTAAAGATTGTTATTTTTAAAATTAACTATAAACTTATTTAAATATTAAATTAATAATATGTAGAAAATTATTTTTGAAAACGGGATTTCACTTTTAAATTCTACACGATGAAAAATGGTAGGGGTGAATTTTTGGGATTTTTCGGAAATTCTAGAATTTTTGATGAATAGTGAAATACGATAAAATACCGTAGATACAAATTATCAGTTAAATACACTATTCATGACATCACAAGTGATGAAAAGGCACATGGTTAGAACTAACATGAACTTATTACTATTATAGGTCACATAAAACAACACTATTAGTTATCTTGAGGGAAATAGTAAAATAATTAATTAAATATTGAAAATTTACCCCTCTCCTCCACTATAAAAACCCCTCACCACTCCCTCTTCTCTTCACTCCTATAAGCCTTGAGGCTCCTAATAGTTCTGCCCAATTACCCTTCCCTAGTCTCTTTCCACGTCCAAGAAGCTTCTGGTCCTTCTAAAAGACCAAAACCCCTTCCCTTATGGAGTTTCTCAAGGAGGTTATTTCAAGAGGTAAAGCACCCTTCTTTTTCATTTGGTTTCATTTCAATTTATCTTCTTTTGCTATCCTCTCCTCACCTCCTCTGTAAAGATTATCATGATAACTCCAATATCATATATATAGTTTAATTATATCATGTTAATGGAATTACCATCATAAATATTCTTACTCACTCCCTTTTATTTTTATAAACTAAATCAACATCCATAAGGTTCTAATTTATAGCCTTCGTGGATGATGAAGTTTCGTTCTTCAATTTCTTCCTCATTGCTGGACACAAAACCATATTTATGGTTGAAACAGACTATAATATATCTTTTACAACCTAATTAATATTCAGGAACCAGAATATGTATATATAATTAAGTTATATGACAAAACTAGTAAATAATATTCCAAATACCGATGAATAATCGAAGTGGTTATCATCTAATGATTCATCCTCATTCCATGTAACAAAATGATATAAATGACCATTAACAATTATTTATGTTAATAAATAATATTTAATTCCAATCTTGGATATTTATAACCCATCCACATGAACTTCATTACTTAAAAACAAGTTAACCAAATATGAAAATAAAGGAAATGAACACTCTAGAACGACGAAATTTAATACAATAACTTATCAATAAATACATAAATGAACTAACCAGATTAATGGTAAACTAAATACATTTATAATAGGTTCTGAAATAATTTATTAACAAGTATAATTTCATATTCTAGGAGCTTAAGTACAAGATCAGAACATGTTTGGAGTTAAGGTAAGGGTTTTTCCACCCGAACTTCCATTTTCATTGGGGATACTTTCATTGTATAAATACCTCAATGAAATTCTTTTTTATTGTTATGTACTCCTCATATATTCTGTGTGAGTATCATATATATGTTTAAAAACCATAATCCTTCCTATTTTATGGATAGTTACACATTTTAAATGGAACTTTCAACTTCGTTTCCAAAATACAAGCCCGATTCTAAGGGATTTCTCTAATTCATATCTATTTACAAGGGAACTCTATAATAAGTTTTTGGAAACCATTATATTTCTAAACATACTCATTTTATTATAAAAATACTATCTTACTTCACTTCTGGTTTTATACAATGATTTTCCAAAAGAACTCTTCTTTTCAAAATAAAAGAGTATTTATCTCAAAATTGCTTAATGATTTTATAATAGTATTTTCGTTTGATTCAATGCTCTTGTTGATTCCATTGTATTATTGGGTTTAATAATTTATTAAGTAATATACCATATTTTATTTAATGGTTTATGACTATCTCTATTGTGGTTTATCTATCCTAAAATCATTCACCATATTACTCGGAAGGGTTAGGGTTTTATGTTTAATGATTGGGGAAGGTTAGCTACATTTCATATGATAATTTAAATATGAATGTATGTGTTGTTTATATTGATCCCCACTCATATGAGGTATTCATTGGACTTATTATGTGATGTATGGGGCCCACTATAGCCCCTTGATGCATCAGTAGGTCTCATGAGACAAACAATGGTCTTGGTACAAGGCCTTGACAAAATGATTATTTTATGGTCCTAGCACGAGTCTTGGATGGTATGGTTATGATGTCCAAATTATGAACTTCCATCATTATGAATCTAGTAATTGAAAGTTCATGTGGTTATTCTACTCGTAGAATACCCATTATTATGTTTTATTATGGAATTATTTACTCATCTCATATTCCTTCCATAATGTGTTTCATGTTTATTATTAAAGGCATGTGTTTTCAATTATTCACAATTTCTAATGTTTATATTATCTTCTGCTATGTTGATTACTCTTACTGAGTGTTTGAGCTCACCCCTTTATTAAGTTTCATTTTCTCAGGACATGAAGAAGTAATTTATGAATGACTTTCAAGCATAATCTAGGAGACTTGAGGTTTCTAGTGGAATAGAATAGTGTTTTGTTTCCCTTCATGTTGTAAAGTTAAACTTTTTTATATAACTTGTTTCCAATAATACTAAACTACTCGGTCATTCAGATTCATATTACTTGTTTGTATGCCAATGAAATCAAATAAGGCACCAGCTCCGAGCAACTGGGGTCGGGTTCTTACATACGATGTTTCTAAGGTATAACGACCCTTTACCATAAATAACTTTCACAAGATGGTTTAGCATATCAGGTAAAAACCCATCTAAGGCTATCCTACTAACTTCACCCATGATTATATCGATGCATTTAGGGGATATATTTTACCAAACACCACCAAGGTACTACTTACCCAAATCATTCCATATATATTTAATAATCAATTTAGTAATGTGCCTTATCAAATATCTATATGGTGTAGAATATAAGGATTCATCAATATCTCCCATGTTAATCAAATAACCTTAAATAAAATACTATATGTAAAAATGGGATATTATTTAGGACATAATTATATCCATGATAAAATATATATATATATATTTAGGAGAAACATAATGTTCAATGATCACTAGATATTGAATACTTCAAGGGAACATAAAATGAAAAAAGGAAGTGAATATGAATACAATACTTAGAAAAATAAATATAAACCATAAATAGGAATAATAATCATGGTATAAATACATAATATCTTTATTAGATTACTAATAAAGGGTTGTATTCATTGATTAATAGAAATACTATAAAATGATCTTTAAAAAAATTATTGAGGAAAATATCATTTTTATTTAGATTTTTTAAAATATCCACCTTTAAAATCACTTTTGAAAACCTTTTCTGTATATATTAACCATTTAAAAATTAAAATTAAGCTTCAATGAAATGATGGAATGTGAATCATTACTTATCGTACAAGGTAAAAAGAACATTTCTTTTTCAAGATAAAGCTGTTAGCAAAATTATTTGTTTGGAATGAGATAAGAATATTCTATTCAAAAACATGTGTAAGATGGAGATGGAAAAATTTTCATCAATAAAACATTTTTGAAAACCTTTTTCCAAATCATTGTTTTTAAAATTGAACTGGTTCTTAGACTAAAAATATAAATAAAGATTGTTTTTCTTAAAAAAATTCTAAAATATTTTGAGTATCAAAGAATAGAAAATAGTAAAATTACCTGAAAATTGTTATTGAAAAATAGAGGATAATAAAATTTATGGTTTATTATATAATTATACTATCATTCCTCTAATGGAAATTCAAGTGCAAACAATCCCAAACAAGATGATATTGTGATGTAAACACTTGAATATACCATAATGTTGATGTGAGAATCAATCAATAAATAGATTATGTGTGTAAAATGTAAATAAACACAAAATTATTGAAAATAAATTATATAGTAAAAAGTTATTACACACAAAATATAATAATATAAATATGAACAAGGAAGTAATACATCATAATAAAAAGGAATCAGGTTATGAAATTATTTACCGCATGGTATCTTTTATGTCAAATCCCATAAGAAGATAGTATTGAAATTGAAACTCAAATTCACATAATATAAAGCAATTAATGATATAATATATAAAAATTGACATTTTATAAACCATATAAAATAAGTATGTATTGAATATAACATTTACCCAATGAATGTAAAAAGTGAGATGAAAATCTGTTTCCTTTCATTTTATTTTGGGTGAAATCATTTTAAATTATTTTATAATTGTTTTAAATATGTTAATAACTTATTGAGTAACAATATTAATATTTTTTTATATCATATATAATCTTCTTGTTATATATATTTACCCATTTTTAGATTCAACAGCCAGAAGGCCTTCATTTTTTATTCATTTTTTATAATCTCCATTTTAATGTTTGAAGGGAAACACATACATGGTCCATAAGCTTTATGAAATTAAAGAACATGAAGGTATTAAAGTAATTCATCCCATATAGTGACCACTTGAAACTGTCCCTCCCCAGCATCTGCATTGTGGTTAACACTCCTCCTTCACATGGCTGGTTGGATAGTTTTCTTATGCTGACATGCACATGCCTGGTACCGATGGAAAACCCATACCCTCTCATTCCTCGATGTCCAATTAGCTCTATTCTAGTGAACGTTCCAACTATGAATCCTCGTCTAGTAAATTAAATGAGTTGTTCATGGAGATGGTAGGCCATACGTACGCATAAACAATAATTGTATTTATTTGATGTATTTTAAACAATGAAAATTAAATCATATATATGTATTAGTATATTATAGTTACAATTTTATATTTATGTTATATATGTCACATATAGTTATTTAAACCACCCTTTATACGTTTCATGTATAATGTGAATGAGAAACATAGCTTTGAGGTGGCCGTAATCCACACTTCCACAAACGATGTTATCATATTTACACAAAATAAAAATAATTAAGGTATAGATTTTATAAGAATTAAAGAATACTAAAGGAATTATAAATATAATATATATCATAAATAACCATTTTTGCCCTCATATTTCTAAACCATTTGAGGTGGTGAAGGAAAAAAGAATGATACCATTTTGTGAAGCGGTAACTCACTATAAATATAAACAGTAAGTTTGTTACCCATTAGATGAAAGTGTGTGTATGTGTAAGTAGAAAATAAAAAATAAAAAAATTAGTATATTTATGTTATTGTTATTATTATATAATAATCTAATAATACTATTTTATGGGGTGGAAAATGAAAATAAAACAAACGATCTTGAGGAAGGATGTTGCCTCTTCTTAGGGTTACTCTATTTGGTTTGAACCAAAGTGATTCCATTGAAATATTTCTTCCCAATGTAAGACTATTATTTTTAGGGGAGGAATGTTGAGAATATATTTGTGTAGATACTGGTTGATCCAAATTGTCTTGAGAGATATCAATATGTGGGAGGTTTGACTGCCATTTTATATTGGAGGAGTGGCATTCTTCTAAAGATTTGAAAAGGGGATTACACCCACATTTTTTCTATCACAATTGGATCTAATAATGAAAAAAATTAGATCCATGTGAGTATAGAGTATAAATATGTCTATTAAATGGATTTTGAACAATTTTCTAGGTCAGTTGGTCCCATAAGATTAATGTTTATCCCCTTGTTAGGCAATTTTTTCTCTTAGTCATTATAATTATGTTTAATTACTCTCATTAATATTTTGGGTAAATAAATAATTTTACCTTATTTGAAATTATAAATTATTCTAATCCTATATTTATAATATAATTTTAAAAATTAAAATCACATCAATGGAAAAAATTAATTTAAATTTAATCATGTAGATGGGATGACAAAGCAGATTTTAAGTAATCATATTCCATCTTTTAATAAGTATTTATATCCAATTTCAATGTGAAATTGATTATAATGAACTAAATTATATTAATTTATGTATATTTAATTTAATTTTACTTTGAAATAAATAAAAATCATAACTCATCCTTATAAATAAATTATACGATAATGCATTTTTAATTAAAATTTATAATTTTTCAATATTCATCAAAAAATAAATCATCATAGAAAACTAAAAAAAATCACCCTAACTAAATTTGGATGTCTCTATTTCAAATATGTAACACCCAAAGCTTCAATGGTATGCTTCCCTTTGAATAATATTGTAGCGTGTGTTGTACGCAACTTCGTGTTCTAACACACACCACAACCAATCAAACTACCTTTATGAATAGTAATACCCAGTTTTTGAAATTTTATAAATTTTATCTTTCAAAATGGACATTATTATTGGATTCAAGAATTTAAAATTTATCCTGGGGTGAATTTTTTGAATTTTTTATAAAACATTCAAATTTTGATGAATAGTGAAAAATACTAAACATTAATTAAAAACCACTTTTTTAATACAAATAATTTGTAGTGATAAATTATACAATTGTGAGGTTTTAAAAAAATAATTAGAATATATTTTTACCATTTAATACAATATTGGTAATTGGATGTAATTTCACATTTAAACAAGACATAAACAAGTGTCAATCTTTTCATTGTTATTATTTCTTAAAAAACACGCTCTTTGTTTTGACAACGAGAATTAATTTTAAACTAACTTCTGCCACTTGTGTGTTATGAATTTATAAAAATGGATTCCATATTTAGAATCAGGAGGTCTAAATTTTGTAAATAGTTAACTTTTATTTTTAAACATTTTGAATAATTACTTCGATAAATATTTTATTTACCATGGTTAAAGGGTAAATCTAGTAATTAAGGGTAAAAAATAATATTATAATAATATTAAATTACCCTAAAACGATTTATAACCCTATTTGGTGATACATTTCCAACCATGTTCATCTTTGGGTAGATTTTGGGACCCCATGGAGCCACCTTTATGTGATAATGAAACTTTATATTAATTAAGTTAGAGTAAATACAAAAATGACAAAAGCATATATCTTTTTGAAAAACAATTTTTACAAAGGATTATATATGTTTGATTTTCGACTATAGATAGTCATTATAAAGATAAAACTATTTCCTACATAATGGTATTTTATTAATAATTTTTAGACATTAAATAATTATAAATATTTATGACACAATAATGATGTAGTATTTTCTTTATTAATGAAAGAATCAAATAATTGGTATCATAAATGTTAAAATAAATATAATTTGAAAGTTTTAATGACATACACAAATTTTATTTTTTAATATGAAATTTTATAATTGCTTAAATTAATTTGGTTCGAATTAATAATTTTTTTATGACTTTAACAAAAATCAATTATTAAATAGTGTCAAAATTGACCTAAATGATTTTTTAAAACAAATATTATATTATTAATTGATATTATATTCCTAAAAATCTACAGATTGGAAAGAAGAGAACTTATATGATGATAGGTGTATAATTAATGGACCACTTTGGGGTCACTTGGAAGTATATAGTAATTTTATTAACTATATAATATAAAAATACAAAAAGACATGGTAAATGTCAAACTATTTAACTAAGAGTTAAATCAAAAAGATAAAGTTAATATAGGGATCCAAACCTATCCAAAACCTATTGGATGAGTGGATTTCAACCTATACAAACCTTAACCTTTAAATAATAAACTTTATATCCATTAGATACCTGATATTAATTTATTATAAATTAATATTTCAAGCTTTTCCTAAGGTTCACCTCACCCTTCTTATGAAAGGGCACTCCCTCTACTCACTAATTCAAACCTTAAAAGACTTTTGGATCAGAAAATACCTGGCCCAATATTCTATAAACTTACCTCACTTTATCCTAGAGTCCCTCATTTGGTCATAAATCTATCTTATGGATCCGTTTTGATCAAATCAAAAGGAAGAACTGGAAGAAGAGGTAAAAATTTCACCACCCTCTTTCAATTTATTTTCTTCTTCTACTTCTTCTTTTTTGTTGTTTACATTATAAAATAATAACTCCAGTATCATCTATATATTGTGAAGTTAATATAAATAGGTTACAACCATCTTCATTATTTTATCCATCCTTTAAATGACATGTCACCACACGTGCGTACGTATGGATTACCGTCTCCACGTCGTGGTGTAATTGTTATTCAATACTTTCTTATTTGTATGGGTCTAATAATGATGTTTAATTCATGTAAATAATAAATATAACATGATAATTACTATTTATATATGATATACTATCCAATTATATATTTTTTTAATATCAAAAGAGTGATATTGTCGCTCGTACGTACGTACGGATTACCGTCTCCATGAACGCAATGAGATTTATTCCACATCGTATCTATTCAAGAATAAATTTCATTTTATGATTATAAAATGTTTAGAGACATGATATCAATCTGTATATGAACAATATACATCCCATACATAACAAATATGGCTCACATAATAAATAATATAAAGTAAAATGAATCTGTTAACACCCAAAACAACGATAATACTAAGATATTATTAACAAATTGATGTTAAAAGATCATATATGATATCATATTAATGTATATAATTATTATATAATACAATAAAAATTATTTCACCATTATACAAGAGGTTAACCTACCCTAGACCAAGGAAGAAATACAAAGTAAGGAGTTTTTATCTCACCTTTAATTATGTGAGATTTCCATTGTTCACCACTTATTTATTGCATGGGGTGTGTGTACTGCCCATGATTGTATTCATTGTATAATATACTTTAATTTATGGATACATAAATCATCAATTAATGATCCTTATTTCATGGGTGTATGATTCTTAAGTTACCAAATCGATAAGGAAATTAGAAATTTCAATTTCCTCTCATTCAGTATTACGAATACTTCATTGATTATTTTTCTCCAAGATTATGTTTGGAATCACTATCTATTGATTATGTCATAATTTACACTCCAATTTCTATGTATATACTTTTCATAGACCTAATAACTCCATTTATAAATTCTCTATTCATAAATATGAACTTGATACGAGTAATTTTAACTCAACATCCATTTATTGAGTTAAACATTTAATTCATTGGTGTTGTTTTTACAAGAATATGTGTGAATGTCCTCTGATTGTTTTACACTGAATATCCAATCACACTGAGTTTATTTATATTTTCCACACATAATTATTTCATTGATTTATCCTTAACCTAAGGATATAGTATTTATAAGATATTTCATCTCAATTTACATTTTGAGACTCCTTTGTTGTTATACACCAAATCACTTTTATGTGGTATATATAATGTACTTTGACATAGTATAACATGAATCTCTTTATTTTCATGATATTACAAAGTTTTTATTACCTCTATTATTTTCATTAAAGTGTCTCTCTTTTGTTTAGGAACTCTAGATAATATATCATTTTAAATGTTTTCATGATTTATTGTTCTAAATCTATCTCATTAAGGTCCATGTTTTAAAAATGGGTTTAAGGATTTATTTATATGGACATTAAAGTTTTAAAATTAAAATTCCTTTTAAAAGTTTCAAAGTGGTATGGGAAACATTGATTCAAAAATCTATTTTTAAACGGCATCTTGGCAAATAGTGTGACTTTTAAATGATTTCATGAAAAAGGGGGATATTTCTCTCTAATAGTTTTGATGATTATTTACATCTATGTCAACATCCTTCATTATTCTCGATTGAGGTTAATCTGATACAATATAATCTTTCATATTGTATCGAATGAGTTATGTTTGATTGTGGAATTTATATTTTATACCATTTATGGTTTGTAAATAACATATTGACATTTCGTATGCTAGTTTTAATACGAATTTTTACATTATGTTTAAACCTATTCATATGAGGAATGCATTGGACTTAGTAAGTGATAGGTGGAGCCCGCTATAACTCATCGATGCCTCGGTAGGTCTCATGAGACAAACTAGTTTATTTTCACAAGGCCTTGACAATATATTATTTGTAGTCTCGGCACAAGGCCTTGACTATGTGGTTATGATAGTTTGGAATTATGCATTCCATCATTAATGAAGAGGTAATTGATATTGCATGTGATCAATCGACTGGTAGAATATCCATGTGAATAAGTAAATGGAATTGTTTGATTTTACCTTGGCCATAATATGCTAAAGTTTAGGTTTAAAATGCTTTTTTATTTAGTCTTATACACTGCCTTAAATGGTTATGCTTATTTATGAATGTTTCCGCTATAATGTTATCCTTACTGAGCATCTGAGCTCACCCCTTTCTATGTTTTATTTCTCCAGGATGCAAAGAAGTATATTATGACTGACCTCCAGGATAGTCTATGGGATCTTAGTGTTGTCTATGGAGACAATATTGTTGTAGTTTTCCATTTTATGATGTAATTTAAACCTTATTAATGTATATAGTACTTTCAAGGCTACTACACTAATCATTCTTTTGAGACTTGATCTTTTATGATCATGTCAATGATACATAATAATGCACCAACTCTGGGCTTTTGGGTTTGGGGCGTTATAGTTGATATCAGAGGAAGTTTAGTACAAGCCTTGGAATCTATATTTAGATAAACTCTGATTAGAGCACATAGATATAAGATAGACTTTGAGGATTAGTATAGAAGAACTTCCCAGAATTTTGGTATTGTAGAGATTTTATGATTTTTCTAAGAAATAAATCTCTGTCTAGATATGATCAGGTAGAGGAGGCTCTGGTACAGATGTACCTAGGAATAAAACCCGAAAACACGGATTTGTGCTAGACTCGAACAGGAACAGGTGAATGAAAATGGGACTTGTTGCACTCTTGGTTACGACACTCATGGAGGATATTCTTAGGATAATTTAAATTTTCTTTACAAACCGATTTGAATTATTTTAATATAAGATGAGAATAAATGACATTAGTTAATCATAAGGTGATTAAAATTGAGAATATGGTTTCATGATATTCTCTAAATGATTTTATGACTACTATTACTCACACAATGATTTCTGGTTTTAGTAAATGTCTGAATTCCAAAGAAGTCATAGTAACTTTGAGAATGATGCACAAGGTGGGAACGGTGGTAGAAATGAGCAAAAAATGGAATGTTGATATACGTAAAAGATATCATGTTCACGCAAAATAATTTTTCCAAAAATATGGTCAATAACATATATATTAACGAGCTCCTGGACTCAATAAAGAAAATAAAGGGGATGAATGATAAGAGCTCCAGCAATGTAGACCATGGAGAGAAGAATACTCAATTTTCATCATGTAAGAAATGTGGAAGGAGACACCCAGAAAAGTTTCTCAATGGAACAAAGAAATGATTTAAGTGTGGGAAAGAAGGACATAAAGTGATGAATTACCGAGGAAAAATGAATATTACTATGGAAGAAAATAAAAATGGTCCCAAGAATCTATTTACAGTCACTTTCCATAAATGTATGGGACCTGGCCACTACCTGAGTGAATGATCTATTCTATAGGATATTTTCATGGTCAAAGAAGAAGCTATGTGGAAATAAATGGTTGGTGAAATTTTTAGAAGTACTAGTACTCCTTGTTGATGGGATTACTTTGAATAATTTTCTCTTGTATTTGTGACCCTGCAGTTTTTCATGTGAAAATGATATTTGAGGAAGACTTATCTTTTCTCTTGTGGATATACTTATAAATAACCATTTGGTTTTATATAATCATTGGGTTTGAGGCAATTACAAGTTATTATATTTTTGGATGAAAATGCTAGGTATGAGATAACATTTGTGGTTAAATTATGTTATGGTTATTTTGAGGAATTTATCTCATTTTGGTAATGTTATAAAATATAGTTTTTAAAAAGGAAAACACGTAGACTGTGTGACAACACATCACGTCGGACAAATATATGGTAATCGAACCCACAACTAAAGTTTGATTGAGATTTATCACCTACCACTGGACAACGTGAAGTCCCTGGTTAGTGTGACTAATTTGTTTTAGTTAAATGATTTTATTAATCAATAATAAGTTGATTTGGGATCTTATGTCTTATTAAATGAATACCCTTAGTGTGTGAAAATGATTTGGTGATTAAGTGATAAATGTTATTTTGGAAGATGTTCTCTTTGTTGGGAACACTAAATACACTAGGAAAATAAAATACTATGGGATTTCATTTGAGGAGTAATGGTGGATTTTTATCTATGTTTTTATTGTGGATTTATAGTGATTTCGGCTATTTATTGAAACGATTAACCAATAATAGATAATATGTGATTAGGTTAATTACTTTTATTTATGTGACTTTAATAGTAGTTGATGTTATTTGGATATTCAATTTAACGTGGAAGACTATATAACCAAATTATTCTAAGTTTTGGGTTTCAATATCATCTTGGATTATATTGAAGGATTTTAACGAAATTTTTTTATTGAATGATATTTATTTAACTTTGGGGTATTGTTGGTTTAGTTTTATAAATTAATATTACTGTTTCTTTCTCTAATGGAATATCCTTTTGGGGGATCATCAGATCTTACACTAACAATTTTGGTTTTGATTAATCTCTAAAGATGATGTAAATACATATTTTATCCTTCGTGGATCATGTGATTCTATTGAATTTTATTTTAGCTCTTCCAGTGTGACCATGTCTGCTTGAATACTAATTGTTTAAAAAATGAGTTAGTGGTAGAAATTTATTAAAGAATTAAACTCTACATAAAAAGTAAGTAACTCTCTTTATATTCTTAGTCAATATCATAAATGAATTCCTCATCTTTATGTAATGTAACTTAAAACAAAAAAAATGATGTCTATTTACTTTTCCTACTGGGAGACCAATGGCTATTTGTCCCATCACATGTTTATGGTTTTCTTGTTGTAAAATTTCTCCTGATCATGTTTTCTATCCCTCTCTATTAGAACACGACACTTAGTTTATCATCAATATCCTTGTTCTCCTACATGGAATCCTATCATGGGTTATCTTGGGTGACCTTTGTACTTATCTTTATTTCTTTTAAAATGATAGTTTTATTGACTCTTTTTCCGATGTAGGACTTTCCATTATATTCACAAGCCCAATTTTAAAAAAAAAATTGAGTACAGAATTTTTTGAATGAGGGGAGAATGGAACACCACAAGCTTCCATGGTACGCTTCCCTTTGAATAATACATTAGTGTTTTCTGTACGCAACTTTAAGTTCTAACACACACCACAACCAATCAAACTAGCCGTTATGAATAGTAATACAAGCTTTTTGAAATTTTATAAATTTTAACTTTCAAAATGGACATCATTTTTAGATTTAGAATATTTAAATTAGCCTAGGGTAAATTTTTGTTATTTTTAAGAAAACATTCAAATTTTGATGAATAGTGAAAAATACTAAACATTAATTAAAAACATCTTTTTTAATCAAAATAATTTAAAGTGATAAATTATACTATTGTGAGGTTTTAAAGTATAATTAGAATATATTTTTACCATTTAATATAATATTGGTAATTGGATTTAATTTTACATTTAAACTAGACATAAACAAGTGTCAATCTTTTGATAGTTATTATTTCTTAAAAAACACGCTCTTTGTTTTGACAATGATAATTAATTTTAAATTAATTTCTGCCACTTATATGTTTTGAATTTAGAAAAAATTAGTTCCATATTTATAATCAGGAGTTCTAAATTGTGTAAATAGTTAACTTTTATTCATAGACATTTTGAATAATTACTTCGGTAAATATTTTATTTACCATGGTTAAAGGAAAAATCCAGTAAATAAGGGTATAAAATAATATTATAATAATATTAAATTACCCTAAAATGTGTCCTAACCATATTTGTTGACACATGTCTGACCATGGGCATCTTTGGATCGATTTTGGGACACCATGGAGCCACTTGTAAATGATAATGACACTTTATATTAATTAAGTTAAAGTAAATACCAAAATGACATAAGAATATATCTTTTAGAAAAATAGTTTTTAAAAAGGGTTATATATGTTATAGTTTCAACTATAAATATTCATTATAAATCTACAAATACTTCCTATATAATGGTATTTTATTTATAATTTTTAGACATTGAATAATTAAAATTATTTATGACACAATAATGATGCAGTTTTTTTCTTATTAATGATTGAATAAAATAATTGGTATTATAAATGTTAAAATAATATAATTTGAATGTTTTGATGACATACAAGAATTTTATTAGTTAATATGACATGTTATTATTTCTTAAATGGATTTGGTTAGAATTAATAATGTTTTTAAGACTTTAACAAAAATCAATTATTAAATAGTTTCAAAATTGACATAAATGTGTTTTTAAAACAAATATTTATTATTAATTGATATTTTATTCCTAAAAATGTATGGTTTGGCCAAGAAAATATATAATGACAGGTGTATCATTAATGGACCACTTGTGGGTCTCTTGGAAGTATATAGTAATTTTATTAACTATATAGTATAAAAATACAAAGAGACATGGTAAATGTCAAAGTAATTAACTAAGAGTTAAATAAAAAAGATAAAGTTTATATAGTGACCCAAACCTGTCTAAAACCTACTGGTTGAGAGGTTATCAACTAACACCCACATTACCATTTAAATAATCCACTTTGGATCTATTATAATTGAATATGAATTTATTATAAAATAATATTTCAAGCCTTTCCTATGGTGCCCCTCACCCCTCTTATAAAAGGGCACTCCCCCTACTCCCTAATTCACACCTTCAAGGCATTTTGGCTCAGCAAAACCCTATCCAAATATCCTCTAAACTTTCCTCACTTCATCCTAGAGTCCCTCATTTTTTTATAAATCCAACATAAGGATCCCTTTTGTTCAAATCAAAAGGAAGAACTCGAAAAAGAGGTAATAATTTCACCACCCTCTTTCGAGTTCTTTTCTTCTTCAACTTTTTTTTGTTATTTCCATTCTAAAATAAAAAATCCATTATAATATAAATGCTGTGAAGTTATTATAAATATGGCACATCTATATTCATTATTCTATCCATCCTTTGAATGACTTGTCACCATACGTGCGTACGTATGGATTACCGTCTCCACGTCGTGGTGTAATTGTTATTCAATACATTATTATTTGGATGGGTATAATAATGATGTGTAATTCATTAAAATAATAATTATAACATGATAATGATTCTGTATATATGATATACCATCCAATTATATTTTATTTTAATATCAAAATAGTGATATTGTAGCTCGTACGTACGTACGGATTACCGTCTCCACAATCGCGAAGAGATTCATTCCCCATCGTATCCATTCAAGACTAAATTTCATTTTATGATTAAAAATAATGTTTAGAGACATGATATAATTATGGATATGAATAATATTCATCCCATCCATAACAAATATGGCTCACATAACAAAGAATATAATGGAAAATGAATCCGTTAACACCCAAAACAACGATAATACTAAGACATTATTAACAAATCAATGTTAAAAGATCATACATGATATCATATTAATGTATATAATTATTGTATAATTCAATAACAATTATTTCACCACTATAAAGGAGGTTAACCGACCCTCCACCAAAGAAAAAGTACAAAGTAAAGGGTTTCTTATCTCACTTTTAATTCCACGAGATTTCCATTGTTCACCACTTATTTATTGCATGTGGTGTGTGTACTTCCCATGATTGTATTAGTTGTTTAATATAATTTAATTTATGTATATTTATATAATCATTGTATGATCCTTATTTCATAGGTGTATGTTTTGTAAATTACCAAATTCATAAGAGAATTAGAAATTTCAATTTCCACTCATTCAGCTTTACGCATACTTCATTGATTATTTTACTCCAAGATTATGTGTGGATTCACTATTTATTTCATTATGTCATAATTTACACTCCCATTTCTATGGATATACTTTTGATACACATAATCACTCCATTGATAAATTCTCAAGTCATCAATATGAACTTGATATGAGTAATTTTAACTCAATCTCCATTTATTGAGTTAATCATCTAATTCATTGGTGTTTTTTTACAAGAATATGTTTGAATGTCCTCTGATTATTTTACACTGAATATCCCATCACATTGGTCTTGTATCGAATGAGTTATGTTTGATTGTGAATGTGCTATTTTTATACCTTTCATGGTTTTTGGATAAAGTATTGAAATTTCCTATGCTAG
This sequence comes from Viscum album, assembly GCA_963277665.1. Classification (NCBI taxonomy): domain Eukaryota; kingdom Viridiplantae; phylum Streptophyta; class Magnoliopsida; order Santalales; family Viscaceae; genus Viscum; species Viscum album. The sequence goes on from OY728140.1 coordinate 1,145,749,132, forward strand.
TATTAATATGAATGTATATGTTATGTTTAAACCTGTTTATATGAGGAATGCATTGGACTTAGTATGTGATGGGTGGAGCCTGCTATAGCTCCTCGATGTATCAGTAGGTATCATGAGACAAACTAGTGTCTTGGCACAAGGCCTTGAAAAAATCTTATTTCTAGTCTTCGCACTAGGCCTTGACTATGTGGTTATAATAGCCTGGGATTATGCATTCCATCATTATTAAAGTGGTTATTGATATTTCATGTGATCATTTGACTAGTAGAATATCCATGTAAGTAAGTAAATGGAATTATTTGATTTTACCTTTGCCATATTATGCTGAAGTTCATGTTTAAAAGGATTTTTTTTCTATTCTTATACACTGCCTTAAATGTTTATTCTTATTTATGAATGTTTGTTCTATAGTGTTATCCTTACCGAGCATCTGAGCTCACCCCTTTCTACGTTTTATTTCTCCATGATACAAAGAATCATATTATGACTACCATCTAGGGATAGTCTATGGGATCTCAGTGTTGTCTATGGAGACAATATTATTGTAGTTTTCCATTTTATGATGTAATGTAAACCTTATGAATATATCTCATACTTCCAATAATACTGAACTAATCGGTCTTTCGGGACATGATCTTTTAGGATAATGACAATGATAGATAATAATTTACTAACTTTGGGCTTTTGGAGTCAGGGCGTTACAGTTGGTATCAGAGGAAGTTTAGTACAAACCTTGGAATCTAGATTTAGATAAACTCTGATTAGATCACATAGACCTAAGATACACATTGAGGACTAGTATAGAAGAACCTCCCAGAAATCTAGTATTGTAGTGATTTTATGAATTTTCAAAACATTACATCCCTATTTATATATGAGCAGGTAGAGGCGGCTTTGGCACATATGTACCTAGGGGTAAAACCTGAAAACACTGCTTTGATCTAGACTCAAATAAGAACTGGTGCACGACAATGGTCCTTGTTGTACTCTTGGTTACGACACTCCTAGGGGATATGCTTTGGATAGTTTACATTTTCTTTACAAACCGATTTGAATTATTTTAATATAAGATGAGAATAAATTACCTTGGTTAATCATAAGGTGTTTCAAATTGAGAATATGGTGTCATGATATTCTTTAAATTATTTTATAACAACACTTACTCGCAAAATTCTTTCTAGTTTTAGTCAATGGATGGATTCCAAGGAAGTCGTTGTAACATTGAGAATGATGTTCAGGGTGGGAATTGTGGTGGAAATTAGCAACAAAATTGAATGTTGATAGGCGTTAAAGATATCGTGTTCATGCCAAATCAGTGTTCCAAAAATATGATCAATAACATATATATTAACCAGCTTCTGGACTCAACAAAGAAGATAAAGGTGATGAATCATAAGAGCTCCAGTAGTGGAGACCATAGAGGAAAGAATCCTCAATTTCCATCATGCATGAAATGTGGAAGGAGAAACCCAAGAAAGTGTCCCAATGGAACAATGAAAATCTTTAAATGTGGGAAAGAAGGACATAATGTGAAGAATTGCCAAAGAAAAATGAAGATTACTATGGAAGAAAATAAAAATGTTCCAAAGAATTAATTTACAGTCATATTCTATAAATGTAGGGGACCTGGCCATTACCCAAGTGAATTCCCTATTCTATAGGATATTTTCTTGGTCAAAGAAGAAGATATGTGGAAATAAATGATTAGAGAAAATTTTTAAAAGTACTAGCACTCCTTGTTGATGGGATTACTTTGGAATAATTTTCTCTTGTATTTGTAACCCAGTAGTTTTTCATTTAAAAATGATATTTGAGGAAGACTTCTCTTTTCTCTTATAGATATAATTTTAAATAACTATTTGGTTTTATATACTCATTGGGTTTGTGGTAATTACAAGTTATTATATTTTGGGATGAAAATGCAATGTATGAGATATAATTTGTGGTTAAATTATGGTATGGTTATTTTGAGGAATTTATCTCATTTTGGTAATGTTATAAAATATAGTTTTTGAAAAAGGACAACACACATACTGTGTGACAACCCGTCGCGTCGGACAAAGCTGTGGGAATCAAACCCACAACCAATGTGCATTTGGGATTTATCGCCTACCACTGAACTACGTGAAGTACCTAGTTAGTGTGACTAATTATATTTAGTTAAATGATTTTATTGATCCATAATAATTTGATTTGGTATCTTATGTCTTATCAAATGAATACCCTTAGTATAGGAAAATGATTCGGTGATTAAGTGATAAATGTTATTTTGGAAGATGTTCGCTTTGTTGGGAACACTATATGCCCAAGGAAAATAGAATACTGTGGGATTTCATTTGAGGAGTAATGGTATATTTTTATCTATGTATTTATTGTGGATTTATAGTGATTTGAGTTATTTATGGAAATGATTAACCAATAATATAGATTATGTGATTAGGTTAATTACTTTGAAGTATGTGACTTTAAGAGTAGTTGATGTCATTTGGAGATACAATTTAACGTGGAAGACTGCATAACCAAATTCTTATATGTTTTGGGTTTAAATATTAGTTTGTATTATATTGAAGGGTTTTAAGGACAATTTTTATTGAATGGTATTTATTTAACTTTGGAGTGTTGTTGGTTTAGTTTTAGAAATTAAGATTAGTGTTTCTTTCTCTAATGGAATATCCTTATGGGGGATCATAAGATCTTATACTAATCATTTTGGTTTTGATTATTATCTAAAGAATAGGTAAATATATAGTTTATCCTTACTAGGTCATGTGATTCTATAGATGTTTATTCTAGCTCTTCCAGTGTGACCATGTCTTCTTGAATACCCATTGTTTAAAAAATGAGTTAGTGGTAGAAATTTTTTAAATAATGAAACTATACTTAAAAAGTAAGTAAATTTCTTTATGTTCTTAGTCAATCTCATAAATTAATTCCTCTTCTTTATGTAATGTAACTTAAAACAAAATAAATGTTGTCCGTTTACTTTTCCTACTGGGAGACTAATGATAGTTTGTACGATCACAAGTTTATGGTTTTCTTATTGTTAACTTTCTCCTGATCATATTTTCTATCCCTCTAAATCAGAATTTGACACTTAGTTTATCATCTATATCCATGTTTTCATGCATTGAATCCTAATATGGGTTATCTAGGGTGAGCTTTGTACTTCTCTTTCTTTCATTTAAAGTGATAGTTTTATTGACTCTTTTTCCGGTGTGGGACTTTCCATTATATTCCAAAGACCCATTTAAAAAAAATCGAGGGAAAATTTATTTGATGGAGGGGAGAATATAACACGCCAAGCTTCCACGGTACACTTCCCTTGGAATAATATAGTAGAGTGTTGTACGCAACTTCGAGTTATAACACACACCACAACCAATCAAACAAGCCGTTATGAATATTATTACCCAATTTTTAAAATTTTAAAAATTTTATCTTTCAAAATGGACATCATTTTTGGATTTGGAATATTGAAATTATCCTAGGGTGATTTTTTGGTATTTTTTAGAGAACATTCAAATTTTGATGAATAGTGAAAAATACTAAACATTAATTAAAAACAACTTTATTTAATCCAAAAAATTTATAGTGTAAATTATACTACTGTGAGGTTTTAAATTATAATTATAATATATTTTTACTATTTAATCATATATTGGTAATTGGATGTAATTTCACATTTAAACTAGACATAAAAAAGTGTCAATCTTTTGATATTTATTATTTCATAAAAAACATGTTCTTTGTTTGGGCAACAGGAATTAATTTTAAATTAATTTAAGCCACTTCTATGTTTTGAATTTAGAAAAAATGGGTTTCATATTTGGAATAATTAGGTTTAAATTTTGTAAATAGGTAACTTTTATTTTTAGACATTTTGAATAATTACTTCGGTAAATATTTTATTTACGATGGTTAAAGGGTAAATCAGATAAATAAGGTTAAAAAATAATATTATAATAATATTAAATTACCATAAAACGTGTCCTAACCCTATTGGTTGATACATGTCTACCCATGGGAATCTTTGGGTCGATTTTGGGACCCCATGGAGCCACTTGTAAGTGATAATGACACTTTATATTAATTAAGTTAAAGTAAATACAAAAATGATATAAGCATATATCTTTTAGCAAAACAATTTTTACATAGGGTTATATATGTTATATTTTAAAATATAAGTATTAATTATAAATATAGAAAGATTTAATATATAATTGTATTTTATTTATAATTTTTATAAATTTAATAATTAAATTTATTTGTGACACAATAATGATGCCGTATTTTCCTTATTAATTATGGAATCAAATAATTGGAATTAAAAATTTTAAAATAAATATAATTTGAATGTTTTGATGAAATCCACGAACTTTATTGGATAATATTACATGTTATAATTCCTTAAATTAATTTGGTTAGAATTAATAAATTTTTTAAGACTTTAACAATAATAAATTGTTAAATAGTGTCAAAGTTGACATAAATGAGTTTTAAAACAAATATTATATTTTTAATTTATATTCTATTCATAAAAATCAAAGGTTTGTCCAAAGGACTTATATAATGACATTTGTATCTTTAATGGATCACTTGGGGGTCTCTTGAAAGTATATAGTAAGTTTATTAACTATATAATATAAAAATACAAAGAGACATGGTAAATGTCAAACTATTTAACAAAGAGTTAAATAAAAAAGATAAATTAATATAGTGACCCAAACCTATATAAAACCTATTGGATGAGTGGTTTTCAATCTATCTCAACCTTAAACTTTTAATAATACACTTTGGAGCCTTTATAAATCGAATATGAATTTATTATAAAATAATATTTCTAGCTTTTCCTAAGGTGCCCCTCACCCCTCTTATAAAATGGATCTCCCCCTACTCACTAATTTACACCTTCAAAGCCTTTTGTCTCGGCCAACCCCAATAAAAATATCCTCTCAGCTTCCCCAAATTCATCCTATAGGCCCTCCTTTGGTCATAAATCCAACTTAAGGAGCCCTTTTTATCAAATCCAAATGAAGAACCCGATGAAGAGGTAACAATTTCACCACCCACTTTCATGTTATTTTCTTATTCCACTTATTCTTTTTTGTTATTTCCATTATAAAATAATAACACCAGTATCATATAGATACTGTGAAGTTATCATAAATTTGTTACAACCATCTTCATTATTTTATCCATCCTTTTAATGACATGTCACCATACGTGCGCACGTACGAATTACAGTATCCATGTCGTGGTGTAATTGTTATTCAATACTTTATTATTTATATGGGTATAATAATGATGTGTAATTCATGTAAATAATAAATATAACATGATAATTATTATGTATATATGATATACCATCCAATTATATATTATTTTAATATCAAAATAGTTATATTGTCGCTCGTACGTACTTACAGATTACCGTCTCCAAGAACGCGATGAGATTCATTCCCCATCGTATCCATTCAAGCCTAAATTTCATTTTATGATTAAAAATAATGTTTAGAGACATAATATAACTCTTTATATGAATAAGATACATCTCATCCATAACAAATATGGCTCACATAACAAATAATATAAATGAAAATGAATTCGTTAACACCCGAAAAGACGATAATAATAAGATATTATTAACAAATCTATGTTAAAAGATCATATATGATATCATATTAATGTATATAATTCTTTTATAATTAAATAAAACTTATTTCACCATTATACAGGAGTTTAACCTGCCCTTTACCAAGGAAAAAGTACAAAGAAAGGGGTTTCTTATCTCACTTTTAATTCCGTGAGATTTCCATTGTTCACCACTTATTTATTGCATGTGGTGTGGGTACTACCCATGATTGTATTCATTATGTAATATACTTTAATTTATGGATATTTACATCATACTTGTATGATCCTTATTTAATGGGAGTATGTTTCGTAAGTTACCAAATCGATAAGGAAATTTGAAGTTTCAATTTCCACTTATTCAGCTTTACACATTTTTCATTGATTATTTTACTCCAAGATTATGTATGGAAACACTATTTATTTGATTATGTAATAATTTACACTCCCATTTCTGTGGATATACTTTTGATACACATAATCACTCCATTGATTAATTTTCAAGTCATCGATATGAACTTGATAAGAGTAATTTTAACTCAATCTCCATTTATTGAGTTAAACATCTAATTAATTAGTGTTGTTTTTACAATAATATGTTTGAATGTCCTATGATTGTTTTACACTGAATATAATATCACATTGAGTGTATTTAAATTTTTCACACATAATTATGTCGTTGAATTATCCTTAACCTAAGGATACAGTCTTAATAAGAGATTTAATCTCAATTTACATTCTATTGAGACTCCTTTGTTGTTATACACCAAATCACTTTTATATGGTCTATAAAATGTACTTTGACATTGTATATCATGAATCCCTTTATTCTCATGATATTACAAATTATTTATTACCTCGATTATTTGTATTCAAGTATCGCTCTTTTGGTTAGGAACTCTAACTAAAATATCATTTTAAATGTTTTAAAGATTTATTATTCTAAATCTATCTCATTAATGACCATGTTTTAAAAATGGTTTTAAGGATTTATTTATTTTGACATTAAAGTTTTAAAATTTAAATTCCTTTTAAATATTTTAATGTGGAATGGGACACATTGATTCAAAAATCTTTTTTTATTTGGCTTCTTGAAAAATAGTGTGACTTTTAAATGATTTCAAGAAAAAGGGGGGATATTCCTCTCTAATAGTTTTGATGATTAATTTCATCTATGTCAATATCATCCATTATTCTCGATTGTAGTTAATCTGATAAAATATAATCTTCTATATTGTATCTCATTAGTTATGTTTGATTGTGGATGTACTATTTTTATACTATTCATGTTTTGTGGATAAAGTATTGGCATTTCGTATGTTAGTTTTAATACGAATGTTTATGGTATGTTTAAAACTATTCATATGAGGAATGAATTGGACTTATTAAGTGATGGTTTGAGCCTGATATTGCTCCTCGATGCATCGTTAGGTCTCATGAGACAAACTAGTGTCTTGGCATAAGGCCTTTACAAAATCGTATTTGTAGTCTTGGCACAAGGCCTTGATTATGTGGCTTTGATAGTCTAGCATAATGCATTCCATCATTATGAAAGTTGTTATTGATATTGCAAGTGATCATTCGACTAGTAGAATATTCATGTGAATAAGTAAATGACATTATTTGATTTTACCTTTTCCATATTATGTGGAAGTTCATGTTTAAAAGGCTTTTGTTATATCTTTATACTTTACCTTAAATGTTTATGCTTATTTATGAATGTTTCTGCTATAATGTTATCCTTACCGAGTATCTGAGCTCACCCCTTTCTATTTTTTATTTCGTGAAGTTGTAAAGAACTATATTATAACTGAACTCTAGGGATAGTCTATGGGATATCAATGTTGTCTATGGAGACAATATTTTTGTGTTTTTCCATTTTATGATGCAATGTAACCCTTTAGAGTGAATCTAGTACATCCAAGTCTACTAAACCAATCGGTGAGACATGATATTTTATGATCAGAAAAATGATACGTAATAATGCACTGACTCTAGGATTATGGGTTCGAGGCCTTACAAAATATAAAATTTATTTTTACATATAAAATTTTAAAATTTCTGAATATTAGATTTATATAGGTTCTCCATTAAAAGATGAAAAAATTGTCATTATAAAAATATAGGTTTTGTGTGTGTAAAATTTTGTTTATTCTTATATTATGCCTTCAAAATATATTAGATTAATGTCATAAATATTTTCTTGAATATATAAAATAAATATTTCATTAATATCAATCTCTAATTTTAATTCATTTAAATTATTAGTATAAGACACCTTTGTGAGCATAAAATAGTTTTCTATAAAATATTATATTTATATTCCATTGGTTATTTTATTCATTTCTAATAAACTTTAATAAATGAATTCATTTTATATTTGTGTAAACCATATATTTTAAAAGGATAGTCAATAATATTTCTAACTACTAATATAATGTCTATGTTATATAATATAATACTAAAAAATAATGTTTTATTAATATATTGTAGTTCGGTAGAACTCGGTCTTGTGTGGAATGCACGCCATTGAAGAAACTAGTTTTAATGCGTGACACAAGATAAATCAGTGTTGTTTGCATTATAGGATATTAAATTTATTTAAAATTGTAATTATGTTGTAAATTATAAGAATATTAGAATCCCTTATGTGCTTTGTGTTTCGTGTCATTCATGTTATCAATTACAATTTTCTTATTTTATAATTTTGTGGTGTTACATTCTCCCCATCTTAAATAAATTTAGTCCCCATAATTTAAAATCTCTCATGTTAATATATTTTTCGATATTTACTCTGTTGAAATCCAACGATGAGATAAGGGTTAAAAAAATCCTCTAGAAAAGAGAGATTGGGAAGAAGAAAATTCATGTTGACTAATATATAAGTAGGTCTCTAAATAGGAGAATATTAGTGGAAAGATGATATATGTACATGAAGAAACATCATAAATATTTATACGGAGTGATTGAGGTCATCAATCACAAACTAGTGAATGATTAAAGGAATGTTGAGGGCTTCAAATCCCTAAATCTATGATCATTTTGAAGATAGTTGGTTCAACAAAAAATAAGTTATTCTAACAGCATTTTTTCTAATCATTTTCATAATATTAATTAATTCTTAAATTATATATGAATATAAGGATATATACTTACAGAACATAAATTTGGAGAAAAATAGCTTTTTGTTGGAGTTTATTTTTGACGGGTCAGCATCCCATCACAAATAACCCATTGATGGAGTCTATTTGCTATGGGAATCATATCTCATCACATATTGTCATTTAAAAAGTATTTGGGACGAAATGATATTCTTGTCACAAAAACCTTTGGTGCATGACGCGTGCCAAATCATAGAAATACTATTTTCCAAAGGAATACACTCCCATCACATATATTATATTTCCTTTTTTATTATTTGCGAGGGGATATTACTCCCATTACAAATGATATGTCTGCGGGACAGTATTTATGAAGATACCTATCACAAATAATTTCAGTCATTTTTTAGTATTTGCGATGGGATTTTATCCCATCGCAAATAAACTATTAGAAGTGAGTATTTGTGACAGAACCCATCATAAACACTTTTTTAACCACTATCGTAATTTATACTAGTATCCCTATTTGCGATGGGAATCCTATCACAAATACTCTTATGGGAAATTATCTAACCTACAAATACCCACCCCCCATTTTTTTCCATTTCATTCTTCTCTAAACTCTTCTCTCCTTCTCTTCTCCCATTTTCCTCTCTTTACTTTTTTCAATGTTTTAAATTTTTTAGTGGTGAAATATTTATGATTTACATCCACCAAAAGTTTCAGTTTTAGGGTATTTATTTAATGTTTTTATTTTTTATTTACTTTATTTTATTTTATATTAGTATAATTATAATTAAATAAAAGTAATTTGATCAAATTAGAATTAGTTAGTTTTAGTTTTCATTAATTATATTTAGAAAATTTTTGTTTTAATTATCAACAATATTTTTAATTAAACGTAAATAGTTTTAATTTATAATAATTTGGTTCAATTATGGGTAATTAGTTATAATTATTCATAATTAGTATTAATTAGTGGTAATTAGTACTAATTAGTGGTAATTAGTAATAATTGGTATTAATTAGTGATAATTAGTATTAATTAGTATTAATTAATACTAATTAGTAATAATTAGTATCAATTAATAGTAATTAGAATTAATTATTAATAATCTGTATTAATTAGTATTTATTTGTAATAACTATTATTAGTTTTTAATAATTAGTAATCATTAGTTGTAATTACTAATAATTACCAATAATTAGTAATAATTGGTATTAATTATTACCAATTAGTTTTAATAATTAATAATTACTGTTAATTAGTTGTAATAAGTATTAATTAGTAATAATTTGTATTAATTAGTAATAATTATTAATAATTAGTATTAATTAATAATAATTAGTATTATTTAGTAATAATTATTATTAATTTGTAAAACTCAATAATAATTAGTAATAAATTATTATAAATGAAAAAAATAGTTTTGATTCATGGTGATTAGTAATAATTTTCAAAAATAAGTCAAAATTGTTAGAAATTAACAAAATTAATACCTTGATCAATTTACAAGAAATTGATATAAAGTAGTATAAATTATTATAAATTATTATAAATTAATAAAAAAATAAAATAAAATAAATTAGTAATAAAATCAAAAAATTTGTTATAAAATAATAATAAAATATTAAAAATTATTTATAATTTATTTTAAACTAATAAAAATTAGTAATAATTTGTGGTAATTAGTAACAATTAGCTTAAATTCATAGAAAATATATATAAGGTAATAAAAATAATAAATTGATAAAATTTGTTATATATTGATAGTAAATAGTATAAATTATTATAAATTATTATAAGTTGATAAAAAAATTATTAGCAAAGCTTAAATTGTATGGCATGAGTTCTTCTTCAGGAAACTAGTACTCAATTTAGGTGAGAAATAGCATTGATGGTCATGCAATGGAAGGTCAAAAAACTGACAAAGAAGACACTGACTGTGAAAACATGGTCTGTGTGGAGGAGCCCAACGGAATAGGTAAAATATTATTTGTAGGGGAAATAAGCTCGAGATATATCAGGAGTAACAAGTGGAGGAATGGTATGAAGGATTTATCCACTTTTCCACCTCCCTTGGAGACTCATTCAGCGAAAAAGAAAAAATGAGAAGATGGACAGTGAGGCCATGTGTCAACCGAAATTAAGTGGTCTGTGTGAAACACAATTGGATTTACTTGTGATTCCTGAAGATGAGGTGACAAAACATGTTCTGTTACTCAATTCTTCAAAAGAGGAAGTGGCCAAAATGATAAAGTGTTCTATGGAAGTGATCATTAATACGGAGAAATATACATTGATTAAATAGTAGGACATGATCCTAGTTGGGGGATTCAACTTGGGGAATATCATCCTCGAAGAGTATACACATACCTGTGATAATCTAGACTTTTGATTTGAAGATCAGATAAGAGATGAACCAAGCACTCAGGTAACTGCTATCACTTGGAACTTGTTTAGGGAAAGTGATTCTAGTAGAATTATGTTTTTTTCAGTGACTCTGCTTTATCATTAGGCAGCTGATGCTTTGTTTCTTCATTTTCCTTTAAAGTTTTTCAATTAAAAATTTTAATTTTCAATGAGTAATAATTAGTATAATTTGGTAACAATTTGTTATAAATTAAAAAAACTAAAAAATTGATAGACTTTATAATAAATTGATATAAAATAGTTTTAATTATATTAAAGTATTATAAATTAATAAAAAAATTATTAACTAAATTAAATTATTACTGAATAATAAATGTACTAATAAACTACTAAAATTATAATAAATTAGTAATAAATTAGTAATAAATGGTTTTATGCTAAAAAAAATGATTCCTCATTAATAAAAAATTGTTATAAATTAATAAAAATTACAAAATATATAAAATTTATAATAAATTCATATAAAACAGTCTAAATTATTTTAAATTGCTAAAAATTAATAAAAATAAGCAGTAATTAGTAATAATTATGGGTAAAACAAAATAATTTGTACAAATTAATGAAAATAAGTTGATGTTAGTAAAAGATATTAGACATTATTTTTAATGACTAAAAATTAGTAAAAATAGAGATGATATGTAAAAATCATTAATAACTATAATAATTTATTGGCTATTAGTATAAATTAGAAAAATTAAGTGGTAATTAGTAATACTTATCAGAAAAACCCCATACTTAGTAAAAAATCATAAAAATAGGTGGTAGTTAATAAATATTAGGAAACATTATTGATAATTACATAAAATTATTAAAAATATTATTGATTATTAAATTTTAGTAAACACTAGTATAAAACTAGAATAATTTTCAATAATTAGAAGTATTTTGTTAAAATTAACTCTAAATCACTATAATTATTAAATATTGGAGGTAATTATTAAAAATTAATGTTAAATTACATTAATTATTAAAAATTGATACTAATTATTATTACTCAGCAATGATAGGTATTTTTTAGTATAAATTACTAGAAAAATAAATATAAATTAGGTATCCAATTTAAAGGTGATGAGAAATGAAAAATTTAGATATAGTTGGTATAAACTGGTATAATGAAAAATTTAGATATGGTTGACATAAATTGGTTTTATCACATGAAGATTAAAAAATAGATGATTTACTTTTTTTAGTAATTTATAATAAATTTTATTACTTTATATTAATTTATAAAAAAATCAGCATTAATTTGTGGTAATTATTTATAATTATCAATAATTACCAATGATGTTTTGTATAATTTAATATAAAGTAATATAATATATTAAAAATTAATAATTATGTTTAAATTATATAATTTAAACTATTCAGGTGATTAATGTTGACTAATTTCTACTCACCCTTTCTAATTTTGTCATTGGGTCTCCAAAACTAGGGCATGTAGGATGTGATGCATCAGTTTCCGAAACATAAGTAGCTAGAATAGAAGATTCATTGATGAGAGGACATGTTTGGCATAAATTTTTTCAATGAATAATTTAGTCATTTTTAGATTAAATTGGATTCATCGCCTGAAGAGTGTAAAATGTATGATTTACACCTTTTTAGTATATCTATAGTTTTTAGACTTTAGAAGATTATAAATGAAAAATATGCCCCAACCACATCCAAACTTTTCATTAGGTCACCATAACCAGGGCAGGTAGGATGTGAGGCATTGTTGGAATCAATATCAAGAGGTTGAGGATATGTGTCGTTGACAGGAGAAAAATCATGAGCAGATGATGGAGTACATGTAATAGTTTTTGTAAATTAGAAATATTAAGTTCTAATTAGTTAAAATTTGCAAAAAAATTGTAAACATTAGAATAAAATTAGTAAACATTAATGGTAAATCGCTATATTAAAAAAAATAGTGGTAATTAGAAAAAAATTAGTAAAAATTAGCTTTAATTAGTAGAGATTAGTAAAAATGAACATTAAATCACTATAATTTTTAAAACGTAATGGTCATAATTAAAAATAATTGGTAATTAGTAAAAATATTAAGTAATTTAATATAATTTACCATATTTACAAGTAAATTATAATTTTCAAATTTCTCTTTTTTTATCATTGTTTTCTTATATTAATCTAATCATAAAAAAAAATTATTTTATATTTCTAGATAAAAAAGAGAAGAGAAGTCAAGAACTGTACTTGTTACAAGATCATGATTGGAAAATTCATCATTGGAATCCAAATGATTCTGGTATAAATATTATATACATTTAGGATGTTGAATCCTTGTCATCATTTGAGTCATCAAAAGCATATGTAGTTTTAGAAGGGATAATTAAGTGCCCATGTCAGAAATGTAATCTAAGGAGGCTTGACACATTTGACAATAATAGGGGACATCTATTGTGTTTTGGTTTTTGAAAACATTGTGTTTTGTTTTATCAACATGGTTAACCCATTTATAATGAATATATAAATAATTTAATTCTTAATCAATAAATGTTTCAAAACCTGGTACATGATGTGGATGGCCTGTCTTTCTAAAAAACTGAAACACATGAGGATATTGATTTATCTACGGAGTTGAAACTATCTCAATTTTATGAGTATTTGATGTCCACTAAGGATGCCTTATGTCTGGGTCACAACATAAAAAACGTTGAAGCGGTTGAAAAATTTATGGATGTTAAATTAGATAATGAAATTTCAAATAGCGGTTTTGATCATATATTATCTCTAGTTAAATCACTATTATAAGAAGTAAATGTGTTTCTTATAAATTTCTATGAGAGAAAGAATCTGGTTTTTAATTTGGTTCTTGGTTATTAAACGATTCATACATATTCAAAAGAATCCATCTTATATTAAGGTAAAAATGTTTTATTAGATAATTTTCTTACATATGGACAATTCATATTTAAAGAGTTTAAACTAGGTATGGGTATATTGATTCCTGTAAAAACTTTGATGTATTTCCAACTTTCTCCAAGATTATAGTGTTTATATTTTTCTCAGAACAAAAATTAATTGATTTCATAAAACTAATAAAATATTTAAAATGGTGAATGATTTAATGAAGCTTCTTATGGTGATTTATGGATACATTTCGACAAAGTAGACTTTTCTTTTACTTTAGAATCTCAGAACGTGTTATTGGGTTTTTCTATTGACAGTTTCTATCCATTAGGTTCTTATGGTAGTCAATACTCTTGTTGGATCATCTTTATAAATCATTATAATTTACCTCCTTAGATGTTGATAAATATGTCATACATATTTTTGAACTTATTAATTTCAGGACATTCAAAAATTAATATCATTGTTTATTTAAATCCATTAATTTACCAGTTAAATTTTTTTTGTGGATTAATGGTGTCAGTATATATGATGTTATTGGGAAACAAAATTTCAATATGAATGTTGTAATTACGTGGAATATTAGTGAATTCCTAGAAAATTTCATTTTATCTGGTTAGATTACACATGGTCAAAAATCATTAATGTATTGTACAACTAAGGGTTTTTTTCTTGATAATTGTATAAATCCTTGATTCTTCAACTATCATCGAATATTTCTTCCTAAAGATCATCCTTTTTTGGAGGAATGGATATCATTTTATAAAATAGTTAAATTGAAAGTGGTAGACCTCCAACAATGATCTCAAGTATTGAGTAAAAATATATTGTCTCTTAATTACCTTACATTACCTTTGGACTAGATATGAACAAACGAAAAATAGATGGCTTGGGGGAAGAAAAATATTTCAAAAAAACAAATCATTTTCTATGATCATTCATATTAGTTTTATTTTTTTGGTTTTTCACATGTTGTATGTCATCCATATTGAGAAGAAATATTTTGATATTATATTTTAGTTACTTTTAGACACACATGGTAAGACCAAAGTTTATATAACAACATGATTAGATCATTCCAAAATTTGCATGAGACCATAAAATGAAATATTTTTAAAATGAAATATCATAGAATTTAATTAATCCCAAAGTGGTTTATACAGTTTCAATAGAAAACAATTTATTATTTTGTCTTAGGATTTCATATTTGTGGCTTTTAGATGGTTATGTTTAAAATTTTCATAGATGTGTTAGAAATAGTCATATTACCTGATTAAAAAGTAAAGAATTTTCATGTTTCAATGGAACAAATCATACCGAATGGATTCTGAGATTTGTTGTATTATATGATTTCAGATTCACTAATAGAAATAACATATTTCTTCTGTTATATTTTTGTGGTGACAACAGACATTGATGCACTAAGTAGAATATAAGAAGTTTTGGTTTTTAATTTTTCTTTTATTGGAAAAAAATATTACCATCATCTTTATGTGATTCAATGGATCATTTGATATTACATATACATGAATGAAGAAACATGTAGATGTCTGGTATAGTTATGATGAATGTCCCCATTTGAGAGACGCATTTAGAAATTAAAGAAAATGGTATGTAACAATGAATCATTTGAAGGATCAACAAAAAAATCTTATTTTTAGGAGAAAATTTATTTCTTTTCCCCTCATTATTTTCAATCAGAATATCACTGAAAACAAAAAACGCATCATCCATAAAGAGGGAAGTTTTTATTATGTAAAGAACAATAAATTAACATTTTTTAATCAGTGAAAACTTGTATTTGGTGGACTTGATGAATGATGAATTTTAGATGATGAACATCACAAGGCTCATACTTATGTTCTACTTTACTGTATATAAATGAAACCACGTGTACTATTTGTGCTCTTCTCACTTATTTTATAATTATTTAAAATAAAATAATATTATTTTATTTTTATATTATATAATAATAATATCAAGAAATGGTTTCAAAAAACTACTGTAGCTTCTCGGGAAAAACATTGGAAAAATAATTTTCTCTACCAGTTTTAAAAACTCGTATAGTTAATTGTTTATTTTTTAACATATAAAATAAATTTATTACTAGTTATATTGATAATTAAATTTCAAATTTTTAGGTATCTTAACAAGATGATAAAATTGATAATAGATTTTCGTTTTGGGTAACCCACCATCCAAAATGGGTAATTATTATAATACATATATATTGAATGTTTTTGATTTTATACACATGCATATGTAGAATAAAAAAATGAATGGTGGTGTTTTCTTGAGAGGATATCATTGTAGAGAAAGTTAATATGAATTTTATGGAATGATGGAATAAATAATTCAACAATGTAATCTAGGAAATAATTACATAATGATGTATAAATGTCAATGTTTGGATACTGATTGGGGCTTGTATGTTCATCTATGCCATGGAATCATTTATATTTAATATAAAATCCTTATTATAGTAAATTAAATATTTTTATATGCATATCGGGAACATTAAATTTATCATGAAAATTGTTGTGTTTCTTCAAGAGATTTAGGTGACTAGTGGAGCATAATAAATATTAAATCTCATGAAAATCTGTTTCTCCAAAGAGAAACTGGTTCCGTTGAAGTGCAAGAATTGAATTTTTTAAGAGGTTAATTCAAGTCCATATTTTCTACAAAGATATAAGAATATCGATGAGAAACCCCATTAATTATGTGATGATGGTGATAATGATGATATTGATGTATAAAATTAATTTAAAACAGGAAGTGATGATGAATTTCAGACTCCTATAGATATTGGTGATAATGAGGAGGAATATAGAGACATTAACACTACCATATATGAAGATGAAAATGGATATGAAGATTGACATAGTTACATTCATGTTATAATTGTATAATATATATATATATATAATAATTTTTCCATCTATTTTATAACAACATCCATTTCGTGTTTCAAATGATTGATGAGCATTTATCGGATTTATTTCCAGAGTTGGAGGAGGCTTCCCTACCTATTGACGAGTATGATGTTATATCGTATGACCCAAATACTACTGGTGGATTAGAATTTACTCATAGAGGTAGTGGTCTTGAGATATTGTTTATTACTAACCCTATCTTTGAGCATTGTCCATGTCTTGAGTTCAATCCATGCATGCATATGTACGATTAATTGTGTATTTTATTTAGTTTTCGTTAGTTTTCATTAATTTATTTATATAATAAATGTTTGATTATTTTCTATATTTTTTCCCAACATTTCACATATAGTTATTTGATAGGGTAGTGCTTTATAGTGGAATTATTTATCAACATCATTGGTTTCATGGTATCAGATTCCTCTTCATGTTCAACACTGTATGTTTGAACATTGGATTATATATAAGGAAATAATTGTTATCTTGGAATTTATATAATTAGTGACTCAATATTATTAATTATTTTTTGGGTTTATGATATTATTTCAATTATAGAATATTTCGTATATCTATAAGGTATGGGAGGTATTTATTGGTGATTGTTTCTTCCTGTTTCTCAAAATCTGAGGAGGATACCCATGAGGAAAGTGAGAGTCTCAAATTTTGACAAGTCTTGTTGCAACCACCAACCAGATTACAACTCATCTCAGGTTTCAGATGGATTATTTTCCTGTTGTATGGGAGATACTTTTCAATGGATATCATCATTAGTTTATCAGAATTAGTGGAGGCATTAGGTGATGCATAAATCTTGTAGTCGTACATTTGGTATCCATGACAATATATGTTATGAGCTTTTTTTATTATTTTATATAACATTAAATATTAGATGTTTATTTTATTCTCATATAGGCTGTCAAATAGCCCAATATAACTGAGTTCAATTTTTATAAGAGTATGTACAATGATCCTATAAATATAGATATTAAAAGTAGTATCAAGTGGAATATTGTGGTTAGAATAATTTTTCTAATTTTTAGAATTAAATGCAAATAATATTTTTACAATTTAAATTTTTAATTGTCATTGAAGGATTCATATGAAGTTGTGACTTCCAAGAAATAGGATAAGAGTCAGGCCAATATTGAAAACCAAACCACCAGGGTAGCAACATTTTATGATGCAACATGGATGTAGGCTACTCAGTGTGCCTTCAATAAATGATGAGTTATTGATATCAGCTCTTAATTGATTCCTGGGATTTATTATAGTACTATTACGATGTAAGAATAATACCTAAGGGGAGATTTTGGAGACTCATAATCATCTACTATACAGTATAAGGAATAACATTGAGCTTAGGGTGAGCATATAGAGACCATACATACATAGTTGGCTGAGCTATGTCGAAAAAAGTATCAGCAGGATAAAGAGATTTATTGATTCCAAAAGCAGTAGCAAGAGAAGATGATAGAATACATGTGACTTCTGACTCATGGATTAGGGATGGAGTTCCCTACACAACCTCTCCTAGATGACTCACACCCCCTTAGAGATTTATGTTTTTTATGAAAGTTTTAATGTACAAATTGTTTATACTTTTATTAATTCATATATTTTCAGTTCTTTGTTGTGTGTATTTTATATTATTATGAATATTTTATATTTATTTTATATTTTATTTTCATAATTATTTGATTAATTATTAATTATCTTATTATAATTATTATTATCTAACTTATTTTTGATGGTTGGGCCTTCACATCGCAAATAAGGTTTTTTAAAAATTGGATCAGATTATTTGAGATGGGATTGTATCCCCTCACAAATAATATTTTTTCCAATGGGTCATCATAAAAAATACTATTTGTGAAATAAGTTTTTGAAATGGGTTATTTTTTATGGTACCCCATCACAAATGACTCTTTTCAAAGAGATCCCATCACAAATAACCTATTGCAAATAGTTTAAAGTTTTGTAGTGATATTTCTATAAACCTAATTTTCATAATTCTTTCTATGATTTGAGTAATTTATAATTCATAAAATACATCCTGAAATTGATATCCAAAAATTAACTTCAATTCCTGAAGCACTAAAATAAACTTGTAACAGATCATAAGGCCCATAAAAGAGTGACAAGTCTAACTACTTTTCTATTACTATTATTAAAAACCAAGATGGTTAATAAATTAATCTCTAAACCAAAAAAGTGATGTTATTAGTTCATCATTAATATTTATTCATTACATTTTTAAACTAGAAACAATGACATATTAATAAGTACATTGTGTTGATTAGGAGTCGGTGTTAAACCATCATCATCCTTTGGTCATGGGATTAAGTCTTGAAGACTTTATAGATTTTTTTGGTTGTCACCTGGAATACATGTTTCCTTTTTCAAAAATCATGTTAATAAATATAATGAGAATCCTTGAAATTTAGTCATTAAATTTCCTTTTAACAGTGTTTTTCAATACAACATCAATACATTATTACTTCATCAATTTATTTCCACATTTTTTCTACCATAGTACAGTTTTTATCCATAATATCATTTGTAGAATTTCTAAACAACAACATGTTGTCTTAAATATAAAACACCAAAGGTTTATCCTAGTCCATTAATTTTAATTATCTATTCAAATACTCCATAATTGTTTTTAAATAAAATTTTAGTAATCCTAATTGTATCCCATTAGAGTTTCAAAATAGGTGCATAGTTAGAACAATTCTTGTGCACCAGCTTACACTGACTCAGACCAAATACACATTTTCAGAGTTGTTACTTCTATGTGTATCTATTCCTAAACCATTACACTTATATTATCTAGACAAGGATGTAATTATTAGAATACCCACATAATCTATATCATATCAATGTTCTAGGATTTTATTTTATACTTATCCATAATATCTGGGGATATGTTCTCAAATTTATGTTTTCCTAAAACAAGTTCCCCAATTTTTTACTAAAAATCCATTAATACTAACTATAGACACTAGAACCTAGAAATATAGAAGTTGATGTCATTTTATTGTTAAATTATCTTGATTACAAGGAATCAAATCCCAATGGACCGATCAGTTTAGTAGTCATGGTAAACTAGATACATACTTGAGTATTGTATTAAAATTGGATACACTAATTACAACATAATTTTTTTTCAAAGATAATAATATCATTATTCCTTATATTTTATCTTATCATATATTTCTTTT
The DNA here is from genome assembly GCA_963277665.1 of Viscum album. Lineage (NCBI taxonomy): Eukaryota > Viridiplantae > Streptophyta > Magnoliopsida > Santalales > Viscaceae > Viscum > Viscum album. The sequence continues at coordinate 1,145,769,308 of OY728140.1, forward strand.
TACACTTATTTAATTCTTAAGAAAAGGAAAAAATAAGGTTGATCTCAAATTCTTTTTAAGGGTCATGTATAGATGATGCAATAATGAATCAATGAGAATATGCAAAATAGAAACGTAATAACTAAAGATGCATGCCATGTAATAAATAAACTAAGAATGAATTTCATAAAAAATATGTAAAGTTAAATATTTGAAAAAACATGACATTCAAAATAAAAGGATATGGCATAATCAATATTGCAAAATAATAAACTAAAACACATTCCATTTGATCAATGAATTGAGAATAAAATGCATCGATAGATATGTCAATGAAAAATTAGATGGATAAATTATACATAAATCTAAATAAAGTAAATTATTAAAATTTGGACTCTATATTTCCTAGTTACATGATACCTTTAACGTCACGACCTCTCACAAGATGGTTTAGCATGTCCAGTAAATACCCAACTAAGGATATCAAACTACATCATCCCATGAAACTATCGATTCATCGAGGGGATATCTATAACTAGGCCTCACCCATGTTGTTCATCTCTAAGTCATTAATCATATATCAAAAAATCAATTTTACAATATACCTTATCAAATATCCATATGGAGTAGAAGATATAAATTTATCAATATTTCCCTAGTTAATCAAAGAATTGTAAATTACATACCATATTAAAAATGGTATATGTTTTAGGAAATAATCATATCCATAATAATTTATATGGATATTTAGGGGAAAGTTAATGTTCAATTATCCCTAGAGATTGAATATTTCAAGAGGACTACCAAAGGAATCAAGGAAGTAAATGTTAATATTATCATTGGTGAAATCAATCATAAACCATGCAATGGAATAATAACGATGATATAAATAAAACATATCCCAATTGTAATAAAAATAAATGGTTTTGTCCATGGTGAATAGAAATACTATAAAATTAACTTTTAAAAAAACATCCCTAAGGAAAATATAATTTTTATTTTGAAAAAAATTTTAAAAAAACTTTTATTTGAAAATAAATTTTTAGAACATTTTCTTTAAAAATTATCCCTTAAAATATGAAATGAATGACTCGGAAAATTTTGGCAGAAAATTCCATACATGTATTACAATAAAAAAATGATTCTCATTAAAGGACACAACATCCTCCTGCTTAAAATCATTGAAATAAATCAAATGAGATGGTTTTGGGTGATACTGGTGATGGTGTGAAACATGAAAAACACATTGAATACAGAAATACCATTTTGGAAGAGCCTATCGGTATGCCACAAGTTTGATCCTCTACAAATTCTCAAACAGACCAACATACCTAGGTGTCAATATACCCTGTTTTCAAATTTGATGATGACCCAACCATGGAGACTCCCAAAGAAACACACGATCACCCATCTTAAACTAAGGATGTAGAAGATTCTGATCTACATATTACTTATTCCTTCTTTGATAAGGGCCATGAATTACCAAATCAACTTGATCTACATAGGAATATCATTCATGATACTTGGTCATATCAATTTTGTTTCCCCTACCTCCATCTATCAAAATTGATATCTATATGATCTACCAAATTGTGCTTCAAATGGTTTTATATAAATCGTATCCTTGTAACTATTTTTCAGTAAAACTCAACCATTTATAGATGATATTACCATGATTGAAAAATGTATAGGACACAAGCCCTCATCATTTTCTCAAGTACTTGAATACTACACTCAGATTTCCCATCCATCTATTGGTGAAATTTCATACTAAAATATATCTGGGTATTAAGCACCTCCAACAGTCCCTACCATAAGAATGAAGTGAAATGAGGATAATGATCTAATCTATTGTTCATAGAACCCTTTGAAACTACAAAATATATCTATCATAAAACTCACCCAACTAATACACAATGAAAGTCTCTAAATTTGGAAAGAAATGAGCCACCTTAGTCAATTGATCTACAACTACTGAGATTTCATAATTCTTATGAAGTTTCTTTGGGAGATCCCCCATAAAATATATTGTCACATCATCCCATTTAGACTCTAGAATGGGAAATGGTAGCAAAAAACCACCCAGTCGATAATGCTAAGCCTTCACATGCTGACAGGAAAGGAATCATTCCATGAAACCTACAACCTCTTTATTCATCTATGTACACCAATACAACTGGAAAAGATCATGATACATTTAGGTCCATCCATGATGAACTTCCCACTTTAATTCCTAAAACTCATGCATAAAATCTTCCCAGAAAACATTTACACCAAAATATTTCCATGAACAAAAATGATCCCATCATCAACCATAGTCCAACTGAATTATGAATCCCCACCTTTAAGAAATTCCCTTAAATCCAAACATTCAGGATCCTCAAACTGCCTCTCCTTAATCTATCTTAAAAGCATGTAATCAACTTCCATGGGTGAAAGGGTAATCTGTACATGCACATCATTTTCCTCTAAATTCATCCCATCAAACATCACCACCATTGTCTACTCAAAACTGGATTCCTCAACCGCCCGATTTGGAGTATTCGGAGTCAAAGCATCTACAACATTATTTCCCTTTCCAAGTAAGTATTTCAAATAAAAAAAATTACTCTATTTAATTAACCCACCTTCATTGATGATGATTCATATCATGTTAAGAGAAAATGTACTTAGGATTTTAAGATCGGTATACATTGTAAAACACTCTTATAAAAACAAGTGTCGCCAACACTTCAAGGAGTATACCACTAGGGATAACTCAAGATCATGGATAGGAAAATCTATTTCATGGGGCCTCAACTATCTTGAACCATATTCCAACACCATATGATCATGAATTAACACTACCCAAATACCATCATCGGATGCATCAAAAAACATGGTATACCCCTTATTTAGCATGGATAAAATCAGAATCGGTGTGGTAGTCAACCACATCTTTAACTATTGAAAACTATAATCACATTTGTTAGACCATTAAAACTTTGTTTTATTCATGGTTAGACCTATAATTGGTGCTTTCAAATGGTAATTTTTTTAATTAATATTTGGTAATTTCTGGCCAATCCCAAATAACACCATACATCATAAACATTCTTGGGATTTTCCCAGGACACAACCACCTTAACTTTCTCTTGGTCCACTAACATGCCTTCCACTAAGATGATTTGACCCAATAAATCAACTTTATCAATCCAAAAATGGAATTTATATAGATTGAAATATATCTTATTTTGTATTAGTTTACTCAAGATGATGTGATGTTGGTTGACAAGATCATCATGAGACTTCAAGTACACCAAGATGTCATCAACAACTAAAACATCAAAAAATATAGTTAAGGGTGAATAAACCAGTATAATCTGTGTATAAAAACTTTTGGTTCATTGGTCAACATGAATAGTATCAACACAAACTCGTATAACCAATACCTACTCCTAAAGCTCGTTTGTGTCACATTAGAAGGACTCACCATCAAATAATTATATCTCAAACTCAAAAAAATCTTATAGAAAACAGAATAACCTCTCATCTGTTCAAAAAGATAATTGATTCACGGAAGAGGGTATCTATTCTTAACTACCATATAATTCAACTACGTATAATTGATACATAATCATAGAGATCCATCAAAAATCTTGGAAAACTACACTAGATACCCCCAAGGTGACATACTAGGAATAATGATCCCCTAGTTCTCTTGTACCTCAAACTAAGTTTTAAGATCCTGTAGTTCCACTAGTGACATCCTATATGGTGGAATTGAAACTATCTCAGTTCTTAACAACAACTCTATTATGAAATCAAAATATCTCTTGGGTGGTATCCCCAATATGTCCTTCAAAACATCCTAGAACTGGTCCACTATCATAATAAAGAATAATTTGTCATAATCTCCCATCATTAATTATATGAAAATCCACTAGGGCTGGGAGTCCACCCATATGAAAAAAAACTAGCCCTCTACGACCTTCCTGGATATCCCAATCCCCATGAAGAATATACATATTCCCTAATAGGGACATAAATGCCACCCTAAATTAATAACATTCAATATGGACTTTGTTCTAGGCTATCCAATCCATTCCAAAAATAAGATCAAAACCTGAAATCTCAAGAACAAACAAGTCCCATAGAAAATGGTTCCCACCAACCTTGAGTGGGAACCCCTTAAATTGTTGGATATTTTCTATTCACACCCCTACAGGTGTATCAATCGACATGACCTCACACATAATTTTCACTACTGGTCCCAACACAACCACAAACTAGGAAGATATAAAAGGGTTGTGGAACCTGTATCAAATAAATCACTTTAAAGTGAGGAATCCACAATAATCACACCTCAAAATATCAATGGCCCATCCTCACAACTTTAAGGGGTAGACTAAAATACCTAGAGTTGACCTTCCCTTATACCCTTGGCCCCATTCTGAATCTCGTGTGTTTCACTTCCCTGTTCGTGTAAATTCTCTCTTCTGAGAGCACTATGCCTGGAACCTCTACTGGTGTGGTTGGTATATCTCTAACTACCTTCTTGATATGAGGTAATTGACCCCCTTCAAAAACTCATCATAAACCTTAAACCTCCATCAATTCCCATCAATCAAGGGTTCCTTATATCTCAAAAAATTCCCCATTATTCTTCACACTCAACACTCAACTGGTCGATGGGGGTCACTGACCCCACATGTGTCCAAGAATTCCATACTAATATAAAAAGACATTTTTGGAACCATGAGAGGATAATACTCTCTACCAAATACTCTGCACACAACCACCCTGGTGAATATTTCTAAAACGATGCTTCCTAACCTCAGATGCTACACCACCATTCTCTCTAACTGGAACCACATATCCACCACCCTAAGCCTCCCTCGTGTTCTCTTATAAAAAATGGGCTAGATAAATGACTTCCACAAACCAATTTAAATTGATGATGGTCATCTGGGACTTAATATCATGTCTAAGTCCATCCTGATAACGTCTTATCATAGCATCCTCATCACCTTCTAATTCTGGGACAAATCATTACAATTCTGTGAAGCATCCTACATAATACATCACTAAAATCGTTCCCTACGTCAACCTCATAAACTCTATAGGCCGCTTATATCACAAAAACTCTATATAGAATCGTTCTAAAAAAATATCTCAAAATTGCATCCATAACATACAAACATACTGCTAATTCTGAATTGAGATATCCCACCAATGCTTTTATAGTCCCCAGAATTTATATTATATAAACTTAAATCTCTTCCCTATGTGAGTATCCACATGATCAAAATTCATCTTTTGGACTCTATCCAGAACTATGTAGCCCTCATCCCACCCTCTCCAGTAAATGTTGAAGTGTTTTTCAACTAAAAATATTTGTTTATATCAAAAATGTAGTTACAATCTTCCATGGGTCAGGTTTCATCATCTATATAAAATGAAAACATTTCTCACGAAACTTATCCTCTCAACATTTTTCCAAGATCACTAAGTTCCCTTGCTTCCTTTTTAGTGGTTATTTCTAAAAAACATCCTATTATTACCAAACCATAACACGTAATCATGTTGTCATTCCTTGAAAATTCCGATCAAAAGTTTAAGAACACATAACCTAAAACTCCCACAATTTACATTGAATAATTCTCTTCACTATACATAAACAACCCATTTCACAGAAACTATACCCACATAAATCATAAAATCTAAAACACTACCCTCCACCATCCATACCATATGTCATAGATAACATGGGTTAAACCAACAATCATAGTCACAAGACATTCATTAAGAACCATTTTATAACCATTTCCATGCTCACAATGTAAATCTTTCCTCCTAAGAACAATTCCCATTTCATGACTTATTTTAACATCATGTCCCACATAGCCATCTCATGTGTTCCTATCTAGAGGTAATCCACCTATATCTCTAAGTTCTTATAATGATGCATTAATTAAAAACATTATGACGTTCTTCCCCTGAGAAAAATTTCATAAAATAGTCTCATCAAACAATAATTTCATCACCCAATGGTGAAACATCATTCAACTGTACGAACACATAATAATAATAATAACAATCCCCACCCTAGGTACTTGGGTTTTCCCTTATACATGGGATAGCTACTCCCATCCACGAGCTTATTGGCCAGGCCCAACACTTCGTAATTTGTGGTCTACCATTACCTATTAGTAAGTCACTGAAAATACTATGATTTGATACCACATTGTATCATCCCCAGTCTGGAAGGCCCTAAACGAGTTCTCTAAGTTGTGTTCCCACATAACCACAATCATGCCACCCCATACACCAAGGGTTTCTAAATAATATCACGGGTATAATGGATCAAATAGAGAGATTGATCCCTCTTTACCAAAGTACACCACAATGGATAAAATATGAAATAACGGAAAAACAATAAGACATAAATATGCATTAATAATAATTTCCCAAATTGAGTACAAACCACAACCAATAATATATATCCCATGACATTCTAACAGTTCCAAAAGTTAAGAAAAACCAAAAAAATATAATTTTTGAATCCCCAAAATGGGTCCTAACTCCAAATCAAAATCATCATCCATCCACATCCCATCCCCTAATAAACTCCCTATCATAAGGCCTTTTCCATTATCACGATCTACATCCATGAAATATTATCGAGTAACCAATGTCGGACCAAGAAGGGTGTTAGTACAACTCATTAGTCTACCACTAATGATGTCTACAAAATATTAAGTCTAAAATGATAGCACATGAAATAGATAAATAAATGACAATGTAAACCAAAGAAAACATGGGTTCCATTAGTTAACAATATTCACTTTAAACATTTTAATCAATTAGTCTATATTCTCTACTTGTTCCATGTGTTAGGCATTTGCATCATCTACACAACAGCAGAAGATGTTCAATTACTATGACTATGGTAATAAGTCAAGTTCCATATCACTCTAGAGATAATCATTTCACAAACCAACGCATTACTCTTACCTTGGATCCTTATTCCAAGTAGTCTCATCAAATTAATCCATTAGGGACCTAGATTCTCAGTCTAACACCGTAACACATGCATTATAGGTGTGGGGTTTAGAGCCTCAGTCTAACCCGACATGTGGGAGGAGCCTCATTCCATTATACAACACCACAAATCAATGTGAACAAGATTATTTATCCAATTTACCACATATACCCTATCAAAAATCATACATAATCAATGCACATAATGTTCACAATTTAAATTACATTCAATACATGAATCATCAACTAGACTTAACCATTCAGCATGTTTACCACTTACTTAGCACAACCCATTTAATTTGTTTCCATTTTTATACCTTAAATAACTTATCTTATTAAAACATATCCCTGAATTATCCCATTTCACATAATTCAATAATTCACATGCATTATCCCATTTACGAAATTCAATTACAAACTCATAAGTCATTTGGCCAATTCACTTTACTCTACATAAAACATTTTAACATTTTTAGATACAATACCTTTTTTCATTTCCAATTATTAGATATAAATACCATTTGATCCTTTTTATACTTCAAACTATCATGTAAACATATTTATCATGAGCTCTATTTCATTACAAATGAACTTGAGGCTTACCATTAAAAGTTTACATGTTTGGGAATATTGGCACACCACATGGGTGGACCTGAATGGTGAAATCAATATTGAATCATACCTCAGGTATCATGAGGGGTCTAAATCATCATTTACCCAACCATTTTACACAATAATTCCAAATGAAAAAAATTCACCTCAATTGGGAAGCAATATCATAACCACACATTCACAATTATACAATAAAACTATGTGATATTACTTTTAGACCACCTACATTGAATGTTTAGATGAAATCAATCTTAAATTTGGACATATATATAAATATTCAATCACCCTTTATAGACCCAACCATAGATACACTAGAAGATGATGGTTTTAGGGATTCAAAAGAATAATAATAAAATCACATACCCTAATCTGGAGTGGAGAAGGAAGAGAAGCGTTTGACTAACATGAATAATTGATTTTCATCCAAAGGCATTATGACCGGCCTATTAGTTAACTATCTTGACCCTTTAGAAGATTTGAGAGATTTTGTTCATCACTATGGTTTCTATAGAATAAATTTGGGGATAAATCGAGTATAAAAATTAAAATCTCTAGGGGAAAAAGTGTTAAATCCCAATTTTAATGAGGTGCACAGTTTGGCCGCATGATTTTCCAAACCGTGCACCAACCCTGCAGCATATTTCTTCCAATATGGGTCCAGGTCACATGGTTACCTAATAATTATGATTTTTTTTTGAAAAACCATGCAAAATAACTTATTTCATGGTCAAATAGTTTGGATTTCTGCCTTTCATGGTTTACACTAACTATGCGCCAACCATGCGACATGCATATGGTGACCTAATATCCCTTTATTTCATATCTTGAACCCATGGAAACCCATTTAGCTTCCATATACACTCGGTAAAACATTTAATTATCCATATTTATTGGATTAAAACATAAATTTTAATATGAACATACATCTATGATGACTGGGATCTTACATCCTCCGTACACATGACTGGAATTGTCATATTCCCAAAAAGTTGAATTCATAAAGGTGTGTATGATATAATAACTAAATATCATAATAATTAAATAAATATCATATATTAACAATATTTAAATTATTATGTCCAATATTTATAGGTATTAATGGAAAAAATGACATCAATTCATGAGGCGGTAGTCTGCCATAAACACAAATAATGATTTCATAACCCATTTAATAGAAGTGGAGAAGGTTTTAGATAATTCCATAATTATAAAAAATCCAAATATATGGGATATTATATTGTTTTAATATCATAATGTTTTAAATATAATTTAATTTCATGGATAAATAAATAAAAAAAAGATGCTTGTTGAAGAAAATTACCTCTTCTTTAGGTATTATCCATAGTTTTGCACATAAGCCTTCCTAAGATGGATTTATGTCCAAAATAAGGCCTCTAGGATGAAATGAGTGAATTTGGGAAGTTATTTTGGTATTTATATTCCCAATAAAATATATTTTATGGTGTGAATAAGAGAGGGTAGGGGTGGCCTTTTATAAGTGGGGGAGAGGATAGACATTGTATTTTCGAAAATAATTTAGTGATCCCACATTTTTAATATGTAAAAAGGGTCAAAATGGAATATTTTCGAATGATATATGTTTAATTGCAGATTTGTGTCTATAAAATAGTTTTTATACATGTTCATAGGTCATTTCTACCCTAATCGTCTTATTTTAACCCCTGGTAAACCAATTTTATCCTTTACTATGGTAATTAAATTTTTACTACATTCACTATTTGTTTGGATAAAAAACAAGTTGAAATTATTAGATAATATAAAGTATTATGGTTGAAAATATTTAATAAATTTTTTAAAATTCGATTCAAAAAGTAGAAATTTTTTATTTAATATTAATCCTGATGACATGCTTAGAAAGCAAGGTTTTTAAAGGGAAAAAGATTCAAAATTTACCAGAGTTTTAATATAAAAATTAAACAAGAAATTAATTCCAACATCCAAAATTGGATCAATTTATATATAATTGAAATAATTTATCTTTAAAAAAAATTAATTTTTAATTTAACTTTATAAATATGTTAGTTGAAAAGTTTGTTTTCAATAAAAATTTACTATTTGTCAATGTTCAACAAAAAATGAAACTTTTCAGAGAAATACCAAATATTATCCCAAATATATTTTTGAAATAATTATTTCCAAATTTAAATTTAAATTATCATATTTATTTTATAAAAGAATAAAAAATGAATTATATTATTAGTTCACAAAAGGTGAAAATGTTATTTTAGAAAAATACAATTTTAAGTATAAAATGGGATTTATTATTTCTTGTCTAGAAAATACATAAGATGAATGTTAAAATTATGGTTAAATAAATAATATTTAAATTTCATTATATTAATTCTCCAAAATTTATTTTTTAAATTTATTGATATAAAACACAGTTGTGCACATAAAAAATAGTTTTGGAGCAAACTATTTTAATTTTCTTTCAGAAGTATTTTATTTTAATTTATAATTAATTGGTCCCCAAACATCTCATTTTATATATATTTTTAAACCATATTTTCATAATTTAGTTAATCTTATTCATAACTATCATTCCAATGACTTGATGATAACTATCATAATAATATTTTAATGATATGTCACTTTTCAATTAAACTCGGTGTTGTGTGTAAAGAAATATAAGATCGGTGTTACATTTAATGAAATATAAACATAGTATTTCATGTAAATAAAAAAATACTAAATATTAAATTAATTTGAAAAAAGACAATTCACAAAATCTCCGGGAGATACAATGTGTAATTTAACACCCCATTATTTGTATAGTGACCCATAATATTAATGTAGTGACCCCATCCATAGTAGCATAGAGACTATGTTTTCTTTCTTACATTATTATAAGATACAAGGAATCACACCCCAAAGTACTAAATAGTTTAGTAGTCATAGTGAACTGGATATATAAATGATTCCAAAATAACATTTGATAATAGCAGTTAAAATATAATGTCTTTCTAGAATAACTTTATTCCCTAAAACATATCCCTATATATCAATCATATTACACTTTAGGGATTCCTCGGTAAAGGAAACACAATAATGTTGAGCAAAAATTTCGAGTAATGGTTATGTTCATTGGAAGCTATCATGTATAAATAAAAAATAACAAATATGGAATGATAAATAACTGCACTCACATTCAATTTCATCAATAACTTGGATATAATAATTACATAAGGCATAATCAACATAGAAAGGTAAATAAAAAAATTACCATTTAATCAATTAACTGAGAATGAAATGAATCCAGATATAATATCATTAAAACATCAAATAGATAACATTATAAGGCATAACAAATTTGGAATTTTGAATAAATTAAAACACATTCCATTTAATCAATTAAAAAATAATTAAATGCATCTAGAGATAATATCATTGAAAAAATCTCATAGAAGATAAAAAAATATTAATAAAGGAGATAATTAATTATTTGATATTCTGATCTCTGGATTCATGATACCTCTGTCATCATGATATTTGAAATGTTGGTTTATGTCATGACCCGTCCTCGGGGCCCATGCCGTGACTACCCCATGCCCACCTTCCATAGGCCAGGGGATGGTGACTAGCACTAAAGGCCTAAATACCAAAATAAGGGAATACATTTCCTTATATGAAGTAATATACACAACTGAGTATGCAAGTGAAGTAAGAACTAAGTATAACTAGGTAAAAGGTAAGCGCTGAAAAGTAAATGGGCCAGTATACAAACACAACTTTAAGTATAGTAAAACTGAATGGAAAGTACAACATGAGTAAGTAAAATAGCAACACCAAGTCTTCCTCCAGGAATCCCACCTGAATGGTGGGTACAGATAGTCTCCCCAGCTCTTCAGGTCTGGTCATCCGCTCCGTGTACGTCCCGCCAAGTGGTCCACCTTCAGGTACTGTCTATCTCCACAAGCCTCCACCTCGATCAGTGATGTCTATAGTCTGTAACCAACACAATGTATTTCGGGCATAGCCCGTGCAGGGGTGAGGATACGATACTCAGTAGGGGCCCCGAGACCCCCGAGGGTCTCTCAGAATCCACGAAGAATAAACCACAAAAGTAAGATACGAACATTAAGTATTAAACAACTCTAATTAGGTATGTGCCCATACATATACCTAAGTCATCAGTTATAGTTCGTCTCCAACTCTCGAGCCCATGCACAATCTAATCCACACAGGAAAACACAACCCAATCCACACCAGAAAGCAAGACAATCACATCGATGATAATGATTGAGATCAAGACTCAACTCACACAGGTATACACTTCGTAATTCTACAGAGATGATTAGATGAAGCCACCGATTCATCTAAGATGTCAAACCCACATAGGATACAAGAGCAGCTAAGCTTTTAGACCCACAAAGGATACAGGACCAGCTACTCTGTCGGACCCACTAAGGATTCAAGTACAGAGGTCATACTGCCGTACCCACATAGGATACAAGAACAATAGTCATCATCGTCAAACCCAAAAAGGATCCCAGTATGGTCATCGTCACTACCGAAACCATGGAGGATCCAAGTACAGTCATCATCGCTGCTGAACCCACATAGGATCCAAGTATAGTTGTCCTCGCTGCCAAACCCATGTAGGATTCAAGTGCAGTCATCATCATCGCAGTCGAAGCCAGCTCTAGGGTTCCTGCTCATAGAATGCTCGATTCCGAGAGGGTCCTCTCATTGAAAAATGAGAGAGTCGATACATCAAATGTCACGAAGTCTAGAGTTGATGTATCCCAGAGTTCTGTCTCATCAAAAAAAACCCAACGCGACAGACGTTGCATCAATCAGATGCCCAGTCTGAGAGTTATTAGTTTTTCCGTCCCAGGGGCCCGGTTGGTTTTTAAGCTAAAACCAATCTGACTGTACTCCATCTGCGTCCAAACCTCAATCGGAGTAAGAAAAAAGGACCTTATCATCAAGAGGAATTCAATGCAGTTGACAGCACATCAAATGGATGTCCGGTCCTTAAGTTATAAGTGTTTCCGGTCCAAGGGCACAGTTGGTTTCGGGTTCAAACCAACCTGGATGTACACAAACCTTTCCGAAACTAGGAGTTTAATATACCGAAATGAACGACTCAGTCAAAGGATTCCTATCAAACTGACAGTGCGTCGATCGCAGGTCTTTAGCTCATGTTATGGGAAAAAGACGAAAAAAACGGTCTGTAGTGGGGGATCTGGGCCCGGCCCGACCCAGCCCAACCCCCCATGGGTCTGCCCGATCCGTGCAACCCGCCCCGGCCCAGCCGGGGGGGGGGGTGCGCTGGCTCGGCCAGCGAGCCGAGCAGGGGAGACGAGTCCCCCCTTCTGTTCTGCTGATGCAGCGCCTGGCACCGAGTCTCCCCTGGATCCCGCGCGGCTATGGGATCCAACTCTCACCGCTGCGGCTAAAGACGCGGTGGGCTTCTTTCGGCGGCATGCCGGGGCGTCGCTGCCTCTAGGCAGCTGGCCGCCGACGACCCGCACCTCTGGGAGCTTCCGCTGGCCACCGGAGTCATTCTGGTGGTCCGATTTTTCTCCTGTCTGTGCCTGTGGCCATCTCGGGAACTGTACATCACTGCGAATGCATCAAATTACCATTTCGGTCCAGCTTCGTCATAGTCAATTATTCTCAGATCATGAACAAATTAGCGGCGGGTTTAGATTTGTTCGTTATTCCTCACCTACCGCGTTAGTGGTTCTAATCATCATCAAACAATTTGCACGCCATGTCGGGGGTATAAAATCACATAATGAAATATATACAATTTCCCCTACTTCAATAGTTGATGTTGGACGTCGGCGTCGCGGGGAAAGGAATCTTAGGCGACATCAGAGTGCGCCTAAGAGGAAGTGACGTCTCCTCTCTTGTCGTGGAGAAGAGAATGGGTGGCACGTCGTCGATCTACGAGGAACCGACGTTCTTCGTCATTCTTCATCGGAGACCGGCGTTCTTCAAAAATCTCCAAGCTCTCTCTATATCCCGCACAATGAAATATTTTCCTCACATTAAATAATTGGTTCCTCCTATTATTTAATTAGACACACAAAGAAACTCCCAGAATTAAATCACCACATTTAATAAAAAGTGATGACAATTCATTTAAAGTAAGGGGGAGGGAAGGTCCCCATTAATTACTCACATTGGAAATTAAACGGGAGGTTTTACAATTTAATGAGGGGTTACTAATGGGTTTGGTGGAAATTAAATGGTGGGTGTTGTGTGGGACACACCTCTCTAAAATCTACACTTGGGTAGTTAAGTTGTTGTGGTCCCCATACTTAACTACCCATGGGAGGGAATAACAACCTTGTAAAAAAATTGTTCCGAAATTTTTTATTTATTTGTTAAATAAACCCCCAAAATCATCTCCTCCTCCTTTACAAACTCAACTACAGTAAGTGTCACCTTAAGCAATTGTCTTTGTTTCGAGTTCCTCAGTGCCCTCAGATTTTAATTCCGAGCACCAGATGAAAATTTAGAAAAACCAACTCATTCGTTCACTAAACGTACCTGAGCTAAACTTCGAAAATTGATTTTGGGGACACTGGGCCTCAGAATCAAGTGTCGTCAGAAGCTACAAACTCGAAAAATTACAAATTATTTAAAAAAATCCTTGAAATTTTTGGGTCTTTAAATTACTCCCACCTCAGGTCTTTGTGTTCCTGTAAAGATATAACATAAAATAGGGAAACAAAAGAGGGTATTGTGCATGCATCTGAGCCTCCTGCTCCCATGTTCTCTCCTGGAGGTTCCCGTGCTGCCAAAGAAATGTGCACCAGAGGTATCGACCATCCATATTGGACCCACTCCTGTTGATCCTCAATCCCCACCGAGACCACCATAAAAGTCGCCTCGTCATCGCTGTCTAGCTCCCTGTGGTCGATGATATGCGTCGGGTCGTGCACGTATCTCCTCAGATGAGATATGTGGAAGACGTCGTGCACCTGATGCAAATGAGGTGGAAGGTCTAGGTGGTAATCCACATCGTCTACCCTGTTGAGGACCTGAAAAGGCCCGATGAATCCCAGAGGTAACTTGCCACCCTATCCAAATCTCCGCAATCCACATCGAGGTGAGACCCATAGGAAAACGCGATCACCGTCCTCGAACTACAGTGGTCTCTGCCTCCTATCATCATAGGACTTCTGTCTGCTCTGTGCAGTCCTCATCCACTCCTGGAGGACCTGGACCTTCTCCGTCGTAGCCCGAACCATCTTTGGTCCTACAAGTGCTGACTCCCCGGGGTCAGTCCAGCACAGAGGTGATCTGCATGGCCGGCCGTACAGTGCCTCGTAATGTGCCATCCCGATGGTGGAGTGGTAGATGTTATTGTACACAAACTCAAAAAAGGGTCGGTGATCCTCCCAGCTGCGACCAAAGTCAAGGACACATGCACGAAGCATGTCCTCGAGTATCTGAATGGTCCTCTCTTTCTGGCCATCTGTCTGCGGGTGAATGGTAGTTCTCAGGCGTAGCTGCGTCCTGAAAGCCTCCTGTTACCCCTTACAAAGTTGGTATGTAAAGCGAGCGTCTCGATCAGAGATGATAGATGATGGCACACCATGAAGTCATATTATCTCCTAAATGTAGAGGCGTCCCAAGCTCTCTACTAAGCCCTACTATCTAATCGGTAGGAAGTGGGCCGACTTGGTGAGTCTGTCTACGATCACCCAGATGGTGTCATGTCCTCTAGAAGTACGTTGAAGCCCTGTCATGAAATCCATAGATATCCCATCCTACTTCCACTCTAGGACCTCTAAGGGGTGTACCAAGCCTGCAAGTACTTGGTGCTCTACCTTCACATACTGACAAGTGAGGCATCTAGAAACGAACTCTGCCACAACCTTCTTCATACCCGGCCACTAGTACTATCTTCTGAGGTCCTGGTACATCTCCTCTACTCCTGGATGCACTGCTAGAGGGGAAGTGTGGAACTCCCTCAACACATCCTTTTGCAGAGCAATTGGTACCATGGTATGTACCCAGAAGTGGATGACGTGCTCCCCGCCTTCAGAAAATCCATCAGGTGCCAGCCCTGAGGATATCTAAGCACATTGCACCTCACAGTCAACATCCCCACGTTGTGCCTCTTTGACCCACTGAACTAGAGGAGGAGTGACTGCGAGGGACTAAAGATTGGTTGTTCCATCTCTATCCATGAAGGATATCTGCAAAGCGACTAACTGCTCTGTCGCCTCTCCAAGTAGCTGAATTCCCGATATCCTGCTGAGAGCATCAACCACAACGTTCCCCTTCACTGGTGTATAGACAATCTCAAAGTCATAATCCTGGTGGAACTCAAGCCATCACTGCGGTCTTAGGTTCAGGTCCTTCTGTGAGAAAATGTACCAAAGAATATGGTGTTCAGAGTTGAATATAAAGTGCTCGCCCATGAGATAGTGCCTCCATATCTTCAGGGGGAAGACCACTGCTGCTAACTCCAGGTCATGGGTAGCGTAGTTCTACTAATTCTGCCTCAACTTCCTTGAACCGTAAGTGATCACTGCTCTCTCCTTCATCAGGACACACCCAAGCCCAGTCCCAGATGAGTCTCAGTAAACTACGTACCCTATACCCTCCTCCGGTAGCCTCAAGATGGGAGAACTGGTCAATTTTCGCCTCAGCTATTGGAAGCTCTGCTGACATTAGTCTAACCACATGAAGTGTTTCCCCTTCTTCATAAAATATGTAAGCATTGCTGCAAATCTAGATAAGTCTGGCACAAATATCCGATAATACCCAGCCAGACCTAGGAAACTCTTCACCTCCATCATGCTCCTGGGTGGCTCCCAAGCAAGTACAGCCTCGACCTTCATGGGATCCACTGCAACTCCCGCCTTTGAGATGACGTTCCCCAAGAAGTGAACCTCTCAAAGACAAAAATGGCACTTCGATAGCTTACCATAAAGCTGGTGCTCTCAATGTGTATCCAGTACAATCCTTAAGTGGTAGGTATGCTCCTCCTTGGTCATCGACTAAATCAGTATGTCATCAATGAAGACTCTGACAAACCGATCAAGGTAGGTCTAGAAGATCATGTTCATGATACTCATGAACCCTGCTATAGCGTTGGTCAAACTGAAGGGCATGACCAAGTACTCATAGTGGTCATACCGACAACTGAAGGTCATCTTCTGCACATCCTCATCCCGAAATCGGAGCTGATGATAGCCTGACCTGATGTCTATCTTTGAGAACCAACGTGCTCCCTTGAGCTGATCAAAGAGGTCATCAATCCTCAGAAGTTGATACTTGTTCCTCAAGGTCACCTGGTTCAGGTGACGGTAGTCAACACACAGCCGTAAGCCCCGATCCGCCTTCTTGGTGAATGGAACCAGAGAAGCCCAGGGTGAAACACTAGGTCGGATGAAACCTTTCCCCTATAAGTCCTCCAACTATACCCACATCTCACGAATCTTGGCGGGAGACATCCGATATGATGGAGTAGATATCGGTGATGTCCTGGTGTACATGTCTATATAGAAATCTACCTTCCTGCGAGGATGTAGTCCTAGAACATCATCAGGAAAAACGTCTGCATTTTGATCCACCACTATAGGAAAACTCGGACTCCGCATATCAACAGATCCGAGGATGAGACTATCCAACTGATGTGTGATCGGTTTCTCTCTCTTCTGCGTGAGTCCATCCTGTGCTGCGAAGGTTCCCTTCTCACCGGTGAAGGTGAACCTGGTCCCATCCGTGCGGACACGCCACACCCTGTGTCTAATACAGTCGATCTGAGCATGGATTGTAGATAACTAGTCTATACCCAATATGATGTCGTAAGGTCTCGATGCTGCTACAAGAAGATCCCAGCTGAAGCTCTCTCCTCCTAGTGTAAGCTCACACTTCCCGCACCAGTGCGTAATCGTCATGTTTGATCCCGTAGGAGTCTCCAGTTGCAAGGATTGAGGCAACAGATCCGTCGGAATCTCCATGATCCGAACATGGGAAGAGGAAATGAAAGAATTACTCGCACATGAGTCTATAAGAACTACAACAAGGGTGGAGTAGACATAGATAGTAGCTCAAATCACTTGAGGTGCACCGTGGTCATCAGCCTCTACTGCCAGGAGATGAGCCTGCCTATGCCTTCCAGCTTCTTGTGGTCGGGGTGGACATCCTGGGGGTGGTGGTGGTAGAGCCTCGAAGTGTCGTCCAACACCTGCTCCTCGTCCAGCTCCTATTCCTCGTCTGCTTGCTCCATGCAGACCGCCATGGTCGAACCTCTACCTCAACCTGGGAGACCCCTCCACTATCTTCTACTCGTCTGCATGGCAGGTCAGGCAGTCATGAGCCATGTGGCCCTGCATGATGCATGCATATCACTATCTTCTCCTCGTAAGGCTGGCTATGCACCGCGTGCCCTACACAGCGGAACCTTTATCTTGAGGTCGCCCACCTGTCGGCCTGGTCTGCTTGGACCCCTGCGTCGTCTGTCGACTGCCGGCTACATAAGAATCTGCTCCATGTCGTCCTGCATGTGCGTCTCGCTGTTGATGGATGCTGGGTGAGAAAGATCCCCACTAACAGGGATCCCTCCATCACCACCGCCTACGTCGGGATGCTGAGGGGAATCTTTGTAGCTATGATCTCATGCCTCAGTCCCTACTCAATGGTCTGGGCCTGGAAGAATGGGTCTCGTACCATGTCTGTGGAGTATCATGAGAGATCGGTAAATCTCTTCGAGTACTGGGCTACTGACATGCTGCCCTGCCGCAGTTGTAGTAACTTCTGGATGCACACCGCACGGGGGGTGGCTAGAACGAACTCCGAGCAGACGAAGCTCTCGAAGACTGTCTAAAGTAGAGATGCCTCATCGTGCACCTAGAGCATCAGGCTCCACCATCTACCTGCTACTGTGTGCATGAGACTCGCGGCAAAGATCACCATAAGATCTGCTGGTGTCCCTAATAGTCTGAAGACTCTGATGATGGCCTACAGCCAATCCTCGGCTGCCTGAGGATCCGTCTCTCCGCAGAACCTGGGTGGCCTCTGTCTCTGAAACTTGTACAATGCGCTTAGGCGGCGTGCACTCTCCGCCACTGGGGCGGGTAGCATCGATGGCTCATTGGGTAGAGGTACCACTGGTGCCTCCGCTGTAATGGGGCCCTGCACCGAGGCCTCGTCGCTCGGTGGGCTACAATCCCACACGTAACTAGGAACCCTGGCTGGCTACCTTTGTGGGGCCATCCTGAAAAGAAACTAGTGCGCCATGGTTAAACAGTATACCTGGTGAGCTGACACAAAGTAATCATAAAGAAAAACTTTGAATGGAAACACACACACAGTCAGTTTTTTCGTGCACTGAGTCAGAAATTAGAAGTCAGGGTCTTGGTGTATGGATACGTCGGCCGCCGCACCAACACTGGACTCCCTAGACTGAAAACCACACTCAATAATCTTAACACTATTAATTCATAGAAAGGAAAGAATAGAGTCTCGCGTTCTGCAGTAGAACCGACTCCTCTGATAGCAATTTTTCACGACCCATCCTCGGGGCCCATTTCGCGTCTACCCGAAGCTTGCCTTCCATAGTCCAGGGGATGGTGACTACCACCAAAGGCGAAAATCCAAAAAGAAGGGAAGGAATTTCCATTTATGAAGTAATATACACAATAGAGTACGCAAGTGAAGTAAGAACTAAGTAAAACTGGGTACAAGGTAAGTGCTGAAAATTAAATGGGCTAGTATACAAACCCAACTGAAAGTACAGTAAAATTGAAAGGAAAGTACAACGGGAGTATGTAAAATAGAAAAACCAAGTCATACTCCAATAATCCCACCTAAAGGGTGGGTACATATAGTCTCCTCAGCTGCCCGGGTCTGGCTGTCCACTCCGTGTACGTCCCGACAAGTGGTGCACCTCCGGGTACCGTCCAGCTCCAAAAGCCTCCACCTCGATCAGTGTTTTCCATCGTCTGCAACCAACACAATGTCATGCAGGAATAGCCTGTGCAGGGGTGAGTATACGATACTCAGTAGGTACCCCGAGACCCCCGAGGGTCTCTCAGAATCCACGAAGGATAAACCAAAAAGGTAAGATAAAAACATGATGTATCAAACAACTCTACTTAGGTATATCCCCATACATATACCTAAGTCATCAGTTACAGTTCGTCTCCAACTCTCGATCCCAAGCACAATTCAGTCCACATAGGAAAACACAACCCAGTCCACACAGGAATGCAAGACAATCACATTGTTGATAATGATTGAGAACAAGACTCAGCTCATACATGCATACACTTCATAAGGTGATAGAGATGATTAGATAATGCCACTGATTCGTCTAAGATATTGGACCCACATAGGATACAAGAACAGCTAATCTGTCGGACCCACAAAGGATACAAGACCAACAAATTTTCCAGACCCACTCAGGATACAAGTACAGAGGTCATACTGTCGGACCCACATAGGATACAAGAACAGTAGCCATCGACGTCGAACCCAAAGAGGATCCTAGTATGGTCTTTGTCACTACCGAACCCATAGAGGATCCATGTACAGTCTTCATCGCTGTCGAACCCACGGAGGATCCATGTACAGTCGTCCTCACTACCGAACCCATAGAGGATCCAAGTACAGTCGTCATCGTCGCAGTCGCAGCCAGCTCTAGTGTTCCCACACGCAGCATGCTCGATTCCGGAAGGGTCTGCTCCTCGAGTAAGAGATATTTGATACATGAACTATCACGAATTCCAGAGATGATGTATCCCAAAGTTCCGTCTCTTCAAAAGAAACCCAACGCGACAGACGGTGCGTCAATCAGACGCCCAGTTTGAGAGTTATTGGCTTTTCCGTCCCAGGGGCCCAGTTGGTTTTTAAGATAAAACCAACCCGACCATACTCCAAATACATACAAACCTCAAGAGGAGTAATCCAAATGGATCGTCTCATTAAGAGTAATTCAACGCAGTTGACGTCACGTCAAACGGACATCCGATCCTTAAGTTATAAGCATTTTTTCTCCAAGGCCCAGTTGGTTTCATGTTCGAACCAACCTGGCCATACACAAACCTTGCCGAAACCTCGAGTGTTATATACCAAAATCACTGTCTCGGTCCAAGGATTCCTATGCAACTGAATGTGCGTCGATCGTAGGTCCATAGTTCATGTTATTGGAAAAAGACCGAAAACGGTCCGAAGTGGGGGGTCTGGGCCCGGCCCGACCCGACACAACCCCCCCTGGGTCGACCCAACCTGGGTCCGGGTTTGGCCCGGTAGGGCACGGCTCGGCCCAGGGGGGGCACGGTCCGGCCCGGTCCGCGAGACCCGCCCTAGCCCGGCCGGGGGGGGGGGGGGTGCTGGCTCAGCCAGCGATTCGAGCAGGGGGGACGCGACCCCCACTCTGTTCTGCGGATGCAGCCCCTGGCGCCGCGTCTCCCCCGGATCTCGCACAGCCGTGAGATCCAGGTCTCATCGTCGCAGCTTTAGTCGTGACAGGCTTCTACCGCCATCATGCTGGGGCACTTCCGCCTCAGGCGACCCACGCCGCCAGGAGCTTCTGACGGGCCCCCAGAGTCATTCTGGTGGTCCGATTTTGCTCCCGTCTGCACCTGCGGCCGTCTCAGGACCCATACATCACTATGATGGCCTCCAATCACAATTTCGGTCCCACTTCATCATCGCCAATTATTCCGCACATCAAGAACAAAGTATATGTGGGTTTGGACTTGTTCGTTAGTCCGCACCCACCGTGTTAGTGGTTCTAAACATCACCAAACAATTTGCACACCATGCCGAGGCTAAAAAATCACCTAATGAAACATATAAAATTTACCCTACCTCAATAGTTGATATTGGACGTCGGTATTGTGGGGAAAGGAATCGTAGGTGACGTCGGAGTGTGCTGAGGAGGAAGCAGTGTCTCCTCTCTTGTCACGGAGAAGAGGATGGGTGGCGTGTTGTCTATCTTCAAGGAACAAGCGTTCTTCTTCGATCTTCATCGGAGACCGGCGTTCCTCCAAAACCTCCAAGCTCTCTCGATCTCTCACACAAAGAAGTTTTTCACCAAATTAAATAATAGGTTCCTCCTATTATTTAATTACACACGTAAAGAAACTCCCAGAATTAAATCACCACATTTTATAAAATGTGGAGACAATTGATTTAAAGTAAGGGAGAGGGAAGGTCCCCATCAATTAAACACATTGACAATTAAAAGGGATGTTTTCCAATTTAGTGAGGGGTTACTAATGAGTTTGGTGGAAATTAAATGGTGGTGGTCATGTAGGCCCCACATCTCTAACATCCACACTTGCGTAGTTAATTGATTGTGGGCCCCATACTTAACTACCCATGGGAGGGAATAACCACCTTGTAAAATAAAAATTGTTCCGACAATTTTTATTTACTTTTTAAATAAACCCCCCAAATTATCTCCTCCTCCTTTGCGAATACAACTACGGTAAGTGTCCCCTTAAGAAATAATCAGTGCTGGGAGTTCATCGGTGCCCTCAGATTTTAATTCCGAGCAACGGTTCAAAAGTTAGAAGAACTCGCTCGTTCGTTCACTGAACGTACCTGAGGTAAACTTCGAATATTGATTCCAGGAACCCAGGACCTCAAAATCAAGTGTCGTCAGAAGCTACAGACTTGTAAAATTTCAAAGTATTTAAAAAAAATTCCTTTAAATTTATAGGACTTTACAGTTTAAAACTATAGGTTAAAGACCTTTTAATTATGGAATACTAATTTTCCTCAACATACTATTGATGAATAAGAGGTATATATAATTCTTGGACCTACCCATTCCTACAAGTCAAAAACATTACTCATATATGAAATAATTAATACAATTCACGAACAATGTGTCTTATCATTAAATATCTATATTGAGGAAAGAATACTAATTTTTCAATATTTCCCACTTAAATATTTTTCAATGAAAAAACCATTTGTAAAATCAGAATATGTAATAGTAAATAATCATATCCATTATAAAAGTTATATGGATATTTAAGAGAAATGCATTCTACAATGATAATAAGAAAGTTAATGATTCAAAGGAATGTTAATGAATAAAAAATAAATGAATAGTGCGAATTTTAATACATTCCATGGTCATAATGATCATAAAAAATCCATAAAATGAATATTGATGGTATCAAAACAATATATACCCAGTGGATACTAAGTTAAATAAAGGCTTTTTTACATTGACAAATAAAAATACTAAAAAAATATATTTAAAAACATTCTCGAGGAAAATATACTTTTCATTTGGAAAATTACCCTCTAAAACAAAAAGTTCATAGAATATTTTAAAAATATATCTATATAAATAACCTTTTATAATGACAAACAAAATTTTAAAACATTTTTTTAATGATGGAAATAAATTCCATACATGTTGAGTAAGTTAAAACAAGGATTCTATTTTATTTTCAGTAAAATACAATATGGATTTTTTCTGAAAAAATTGAATATTCTATTAAAAAAAATTAATAAGTCAAAATGGAAATTTTTTTAATAAATAATTTTTAAAAGGTTAAAAATATTTTCAGAAACATTTTATAAATAATTGTTTTGGAATAAAAATGTTTTCTGATCGAAGAGATAAATGTATTTGGATATTATTAAAAACAAATTATCAATCATTTTAAGTGCCAAAGTGTTTAAAAAAATATAATAATAATAAAATTAAATGTTTTTATTATCCAATGGTAAAATAATTTCTTTAAATATAAATTCAAATGTAAAAAATATTAATTAAAACGATATTGTGGATTAAACCCTTACAAAGGTCATAACGTTGAACTGAGGATTAATAAATGAACTGATCATGTGCATCAATTGAAAATCCACATAATAAAAGTGGAAATAAAACATTATATATTCAAAATTAATTACACACATAATCATATAATATTAAAGAAAACAATAGAGTATTATAAACCATTGAAAATATGTTGTTATGAAATTATTTACCACTTGGTAACTTCTAATTAAAATTTCAATAGATTAAATAATTACAAGTGTAACTTAAAATATCATTAATTATGAATTATTCATGATATTATATAAAAAAATGGGTAGTATATACACCAAATTAAATAAATTATATGTATATAATTACAATATTCCTCAATGAAATTACATTGAGACGAAATCCCTCACAAAGATCATATCATTGAAATAGGGATTAATCAGTGAATTGATTAGGTGTATAAAATATAACTCCACATAAAAAATTTCAAATAAAACATAAAATAATAATAAGGTAATTACACACATAATATTTTAATGACATAATCAATCATGTATATGTTTAACCTGAGGAAGGAAAATTATATTAAGAAATTCTTTACCTCATGCATCCTTTTGGTTGAACATGGTTTAACCTCAACTATAGTTGTTTAATACTTGTTATTAAATTATATTAAAACCCTTTTAATATTTATAATTTCATAAATTATCTTTTTATAACATCTTTTCATCCATTTTTTAATAATATTTCATAAATTTCATTATTTTGGGAGTTAATTTCCTTGTTTTCCAATTCATTATTTTTTTATTAAAGTTAAGGGTCTTATGAATGATATATTGATCTATAATATCTATAAAAATAATAATGAAATAATTATAATCTTTTAAATCAATTATTATTTTAATATTATTCATAAAATAACTTTCATAAATGAAGTATTTTACGGTCATAATGATGGTAGGTCGTGTGTACACATGAATAACATTTCCATTATTTAGTGATCATTATAGACTAGTGGTAGGAAATATTTTTTCTTTAAATAATGATCATAATATAATAAATAATAAATTATTTATTTAATACAAATATATATATATATATTATATATCATACATGTGGTGTGATGATGAAAATAGTGTCACACTACCTCTTGATGATTTAAGTCCACATATACATGAATGATGTTATCATCTTTTAGTGAGTGAAAAATGATAGAAATAAAATGATATATAATGTTTTAATAATGATAAATATGTAATCATTATCATAATTATGTCATTTTCAAAAAAATATATTTATTAAATTTATCCACATTACCTTACATGTAAAGTATTTGTCAAAAATGAATCACAACACTTTGTGAGGCTGTAGTCCACCAAACACACGAGTGATGTTATCATATCCAATACGGAAAGGAAAGTTTAAAAGAGGATATATGATATAATTAATAAATATTTATAATTATGTTGTTAATATTATATATATATATACATCCATCATCATAACATATCATGGGAGGTAGTAATGAAAAAATGACATCGACTCATGTGGTGGTAATCTTCCGTACACACGAATAATGATTTTGTTACCATTTTGATGGAAGGGGGGATACTTCTGGTAAATTACATTATTATAATAACATATTAGTATATATAAAATAACTATAATATTATATTTTCATGGTTTAATGGTAATATAAGTATGTGGGGGAAAGAATAAAAGAAAAACGCATAGCTGGTTATTTTACCTCTTTTGGGACCACCATTTTAGGATTATACCTAATATAATCCTATAGTTTCTTTATGATCAAAAAAATAATTCTATTATGAGGTTGTGGAAGTTAATATCTTATTTGGTTAGTTCTTTTCCAAAAAAAATATATTTAAGGTGTAAATAATGGAGGATAATGGGTGGTCTTTTATATGTATATTGAGTGGAATGATTCCATGTTTTGAAAAAAAAGATCTACCCATGTTTTTCACATTAAAATATGATATAAAATTGATTATTATATATAATTGTATATTATAATATATATATATATGTCAATTTAATATATTTTATACAAATTTTACGTCATTTTAACTCTTATATTTTTAGATTAACCCCTAGTAATTCCATTTTTACCTTAACCACTGTAAATAGTTTTTATTTTTTTTCAGTCTTCTTTTTGGTCAAAAATTGTGTTTAATTTTTCAAAATAATTAATATTATTATGATTCATAATATCCAATCGATATTAAAAAATTTAAATCGTAGAAGTGTAAAATATAATTTAAAAGTAATCTCGTAGAAACGAGGAGAAATCAGGTTTTGAAAGAGAAAATGTTCCAAAATTTACTATCTTTTTATAAACATTTTCAACATGAAAATGATTAAAATGAAAAAATTGGATGAATAGAGATATAAATGAACAAATTTTACATGAGAAAAAATTAAAAATATAATATTACATTATAAATAATATAAAGGAAAAGATCATTTTTAAATCAAATTCAAAATTTTTCACTATTCGTCTAGAAATTAAATATTTCATAAAAATAACAAAAATTCACCATAAGATAATTTTGATATTTTTGTATCAAAAATAAATTAAATTTTATTAGATAAAATTTTTAAATGTGCTAAATTTTAATGTTAAATTATGTGCTCAAGGAGAAACTAGACAAACTTTCTGAAAAAATATTGTTTTTTTTCAGAAAACATTTTTCAAAATTTTAAATTATTCTTATTTTATTTCTAGTATATATATATCTATAATTTTCATGATTTATTTGGTACTATTCATACATTCCCAATTAAATTTTAGTTTATAATGGAATACTATTTTATGGTTAATTTATAATTCAGGTAATTTGTTCTACATGTTATCTAAGAGATTAAATTTAAAGGAAATATATTTCATGGGTTATTTAAGATCAGTGTTCCATGTCACAAATTCAATGAAAAAATGTTATTAATTTAAAAAATTGTGGTGTTACATTCTTATCAAAATTAATAAATTATTTCCTCTCATTTTAAACTTTTTTATGGTAATCAAGAGTTATGAATTTAGAAAAACCATTGTTGAAAAAAAAACACATCATAGATTGATTAATAAAACATCCTATTAATAAGAGAGAATGGAAAGTAAGAAATTCATATAGAATAACAATTCCGTAGGCTTCTATGTAGGAGAAAATTGGAGTAAATTGATGATATGTACATGGAAGCAAAGTGTAAATAAATATAGAGAGTGATAGAGGTCATTGTTCACAAGAAATCAAATGATCATTAGAAACTTAATGACCTCAAAATGATAAATCTATGATGATTTAAAATAACATCTAATTCATCATAAATGAAGGTAATATGAAAACATGTTTATTTCAATATCATTTTTCTAGATATGAGGAATTTTTTTAATATAAAATCATATAAGTAAATTTACATGGTATGTTTCTATAAGAATAATTTCATCTTTTGGTTGTGCTTCAACCAATATAGAATTCATCTGTTAATCCAATAAATTAAGATCCAAAAATGAATTATTTTTCTGTTAGAGCACTAAATTTCACATTAAAAAAATTGTAACATCCATAATAGAATGATAATTTATTCCTTCAGTCTCTATTTATCCTTATAAAAATTGTTAATACATGTTATCCAATTTTCATAAAGCTTATTTTGGTGAAGCAATACATTAATCTTTAAAACCTCATCAAAATTTAAATATAAACTATTTCATAAATGGTCAAAACTTTTAACCTTCGAATGACTAACATCTAAAAAAATATAATTAATTTCTCTAAAATTCCAAAATTAACTTCAAATATTTAATTCATTAATACCAAAACATAAGTACTTCATCTAATTTATTTCCACATGTGTCCTTCCTTGGCATTGGGTATAACCTTTTGAAGAGGTAATTGACTCAGATAATTCCTAGGTTCTACACATTTAAGACAAATAACTATAAATTTATCCCTATGATGATATTTACTTCCTTCCAACACCCTCTTCATTATTCTTACAATATTCATTTCTTCATTCCATTATTTTTCAAACATAAAACCTTTTACTAGTCCAATATAAAAAATTATTTTCAATATATGACACATTACGTTTAAAATTGGTCATTCATTTTTATCATATATTCAATTTTTTCATAATTATTTGTAATCAAAATTTAAATTATCCAAATCCTATCCCCTATGAGTGTCAATATAGCTGCACAATAATGATCATTTTCGTGCACCAGGTGATGATCGGGTCAATCCCATTGCACCTTTTTTTGAGTTATTATCCTTAGATACTACTATTATATAACTATATCCACTTGTAGCAGCATGATAAGGATTTATTCTTAGGAAACCCACATAATATCTACCTTAAAAATATATTAGTATGTTCCTCTATAGATATCTTAAAATTCAATCATAAGGTTACCATCCCAAATATAGTTCCCAATATTTCTATTAAAATTCCTTGTATACCAAGTTTAGTGACACCGACACCAATTTTTTGGAGCTAATGTCATTTTTATTACATTATAATAAGATACAAGTAATTTCATCCCATAGAACTGAATAGTTCAGAAGTCCTGGTAAACAAGATAAATACATGATTATAAATTTATATTTGATAACACAAATTATAACATAATTTTTTTCAGGAATAAAATTATTCCCTTTATTATATCCTTTTATATCAATCACATTCCACATAATGGAATCCCATATAAAGTAAAAAGAGTATGGGTGACATAAAATTATCAGTAATGATTATGTATATAAATAGTTTTCATGAATCAAAAAAGGATAATCAATATGGAAAGGTCAATAAATGAACACACATTTAATTTAATCTATAACATGGATATGATAATTAAATAAGGAATAATAACAATGGAAAGGTAAATAATTATAAACACATACCACTTGATCAATAAACTAACAGTGTAATGCATCCTCATATAATATCAATATTAAATTCTCATAGATAATAAGATATGGAATAAATAATACTTCATAGGTAATATCTAAAAACACATGTTATTTTAGTCAATAAACATAGATTGAAATGAATACAATGAAAATATAATTGTCAAAATATTATACATGATAATAAATAGATTCTTAATGAATTGAATTCTTAATTATTGGACATCATGATCTTAGGAATCATGATACCTCTATCGTCAATACCTTTCACAAGATGGTTTAAAACTATAGGTAGAAATTAATTTAATGCTTTCTTACTGATTGTCCTCATTAGACTAATGATTTGTTGAGGGGTATATAATTTTATTCCCCACCCATCAAATAATTTCAATATCATTACTCATATTTCAAATAATTTAATTAATTCATAATCATTGTTCATTATCATCAAATATCTATATTGAATAAAGAATATGGATTTTTCAATATTTTCCAGTAACCAAATAAATTTTAATGTCGACAGTGTATTTAAAAATTGTATAAAGATTAGGAAATCATCATATCCATGATATAAATAATATGCATATTTTTTAAAAATGAATTTTATAATGATCATAAGAAATTGAATGTTTCAAAGGAAAGTTAATGAATAAAAAAATGACTCAACAAAGTTAATATCGATACTTTACATGGACAAAAGTATTATAAACCATCAATACAGATAATAAGGATGGTATCAACCAAATATATTCCTGATGGAATATAAATAAAATAAAGGGTTTTTATATTGATACACTACAAAAAAAATGACCACTATATAAGGGGTTAGTTTTGACATTATATGGGTTTATAACCGCTTCTAAAGACATTAGATGTGGTTATGAGGAACCGCCGCTAATGTGGACAAATATTATTAGTAGAGGTAGTTTTGAGGAAGCCTTGGTAAATGTGTGTTGAATTTAGCGGCAGTTACATTTGAGGGTGTTTAAAACCCCTCTAATGTTGTTTAAAATTTACCAGAATTGAATGTTCAGAGGTGGTTATAACCTCAACCTCCTCTAATAAATGGATTAGGGGCAGTTAAAACTGCCCATAATTGTTGATTAAATTAGGGGAAGTTGTGTGAACCACCCCTAATGCTTCTATTTTTTTAAAGAATAAATCTCCAATCCCCCCTATGTTGTGCGTCCGCCTAGTCTCCGCCCCCTGCGTGTGTCTTTGTCTCCTGTGTTTGTGTCTCTCCCCCCACCCCCGATCTCTTATGTCTGTCCCCAGGTAGTCCCTCCTATGTCTGTGTCACTTCCTGGTCTTACTGTGTGTCTTGGTCCCCTGTTTACTTATTTCCCCCTGGGGTCCCGGTCTCGATGTGTCTGTCCGAAGATCCCCCTGTGTCCCCCGTGATCCCCTGATCATCCCTATGTCTATCCCCCCGATCAGTCTACCATGTCTGTATCCCCAAGGTTGTCCCCTAGTATGTCTCATGTGTCTATCCCACAGTCATCCCTTCCTGTCTGTGTTTGTCCCCTTGGTCGTCCCCTCCTGTCTGTATCACATCCCCATGTTTGTCTCCGCGTGCGAGTCCCTATCCAGCACCACCCCTAGTCTCCCCAGTGAGTTGTCCCAGCCCATCCCCAATCTCCACTTTGTCTGCTAATTGAGATTGATTTTAAAATATTTATCATGGAAATATTCGAGACACGTTTCTCTTATCCATACCTCCTGCGCCTAAGCCACTACACCAACATGTTTTTGTTTATATATTTCAAATATTATTGTATTTATATATATTGATAAGTTTATTAAAATAAACCTTATTTTCATAATATATTTCAATACATATAATATGATTATTATAATTTGAATAAAAATTAATAAATATAAATATATATATAAACAAATTTACACATGTAAATTATAAATTATTGTATTTAAATACATATAATAAGTTTATTAAAATAAGCATATATATTAAAAAACATATATATATATACAAATTTACACATATAATTTATGTTTTATTGTATTTATATATATTAATATGCTTAATAAATAAACATTATTAAAACAATATATTTAAATACATATAATATATTTATTAAAATATGCATATATATTAATAAACATATATATATATTAATAAATTTACACATATAATTTATATATTATTGTATTTATATATATTAATAAGTTTATTAAGATAAACATTATAGGTGTAATAAATTAAATAAATAACATGTATCTATACTTAAATATATATGTATATATATATATTTTATGAACACCTCTATAAATTATATATTTACATATATTTAAAAAAAAATTATGTATGTATGTATTTATAAATACAGTTATATCATACACATAAAAACGCAACTGTGTATCTATATATTTATTTGTAATTGCTTATATTTATTTGAATACAAATATATATGTATATATATTTGTATTTATATTTTACCCAAATATATTTTTCAAATATATATATATTAATTTTATATTTATATTTACACAGTTTATATATATATATATATTACATATTTATATGAATATAACATATTATACATTTTATAAATACATTTATATATGTATACAATATATAATTTATATATTGTGTTTTTTATGAAAATGGTAGGGGTTCACAACCCCTCTGATCTGTTAAATTAAAGGGGGTTGTGAACCCCCTCTAATGTAAGAAAATAGTGGGGCTTCAAGAGGGGTTTCGACCCCCCACTAATGTATTACATTAGAGGGGGTTTTGAACCCCTACTAATGTCTAGCATTAGATGGGGCAGTAAACCCCCAATATTTTCTTAAAAAACAAATTCCATACAACAGACACACACAACACCTTTAAAATCCAACTGAATATATATATATATATATATATATATATATTTGTGTGTGTGTGTGTTTGTGTGTATGTATATATATATCACCTCTAAAGAAATATATAGTGCATGTAACTAAATATATAACACCACTAATTATTAAATTATCGATAGTTTTAAAATTATCGTCTCTAAATCCAACTATATATTAAACAAGTGCTAAAACTTTTAGATGGGGTTGTGAACACCCTCTAAATTTGATGATTAGAAGAGGTTGTGAAGAACCCCCACTAATGATATAGAAAAAGAATTTATAAGGGGTCGTGTAGAACCACCTCAAAATAACCCCCTCTAATGTATTGTTTTTTATAGTGATATATAGAAATAAAATAACTATATTTTTAAAAACGTTCTTGAGGAAACAATATTTTTCATTTTGAAAAGAACCTTTTAAAACTAAATGTTCATGAAACATTTGGAAAATATTTTATTTCAAAATAAAAATTGAAACTTATAAATTAGTAATTAAAAAATGGGTTTTTCATGATGTTAATAAATTCCATACATTTTATGTATGTTAAAAAACATTCAGTTAATATTTTTTTGGTTAAGACCAAACTGTGCTTACTTTAGAAACGACAAAAATATTCCTTTAAAAAATTAAAAAATAATAAATGGGTAAAATTTTCTATAATAAATCATTGGTAAAAGTTTTAATAAATTATTAAAACATTTTTAGAAAACATGATTTTGGACGAAAATGGGTTTCATACTGAAGATAGAAACAAAGCCATGTTTTATTAAAATGTATTCTCAACAATTTTATGTACAAATGTGTGGATAAATAGTAACATTACTTGAAAAAAAACAATGATTAAAAATAGTAAAATTGATGAAAATGTGTATTATATACACCATATAAAATAAATCGCCTATATAACATTTCAATATGTCTCAATGAATTGAAATTGTGATAAAATCCCCTATAAAGATAAACTCATTTATGTGGGGATTAATAAATCAAATTATAATATGAATCAAATGTAAATCAATATAACATAAGTTAAAATAAAACATTAAATAATAAAATTCCTTTACAAACATAATCTTATCATGATATAATCAATGAAGATGAAGCTTTACCCCATGGATGGATATTGAGTTAAGAAATCCCTTACCTCACACTTCATTTTTTAACATTTCTTGAAAACCAATATAGTGATTTTAATCATATTATTCACATATAAAATAATCATATTAATATATATATATATATATGTAATATCATATATGATCTTTTAATAAAATATTTTCACTAATTAGTTAAAAATCACTCATCATTTTAATTATTTTTGCGTGAAATTTGAAGTATTTTGTCATTCATTATTTGTTATGAATATTTTGATTCATAGTATTATTATATAGTTACATTATCTTAAGAATAATAATAATGACATAGTTATCATATTTATACATCAATTATAATTTTACGTCCAATCATTGAATATGGTTATGAGAAATGAAGTATGTTGCATTCATGGAGATGGTTGGTCGTACGTACACATCTATAACGTTTCCATTATTCAATGATCATTATAGAAAAGTGGTAAGTCATATTTAATTTTCCCAAAATGATAATAATATCATAAATACAAAATTATTTCTTTAAATATACATATATATCATCATCAATTTAGTGAGGTGATGAAAAGAGAGTCATATCACTTTGTGAAGGTAGTAGTCCACACATACACGAACAATGTTATCTTCTTTCAATGAGTGAAAAGGTAAGAAAAAAATGATATATTTTTGCTTAGGAATGATTAATATTCCATTAATATCAATATTATTTCATTTAAATCACATAAATTTATAAAACATAACCTTATTACCTTCTATAAAAAACATTAGTTAAAAATGAATCACATCACTTAATTAGGTGGTAATCAGTCATACACACAAGCGAAATTATCATATCCATTATAGAATTGAATGCAAAAGATATATATATATATATATATTATATAATGACTCAATAGGTATAATTATTTTAAAAATATAATATATATTTTTATATCTGTCTTCATTCCCCGCTATTATAGGTGGTAATGAAAAAAATGAATGGCATCGATTCACAAGGCAGTAATCCACTATAATGACGAATTATGATTTTATAACCCCTATGAAGTAAGTGGTCATATTATTTGGTCTTTAACTTAACTTAAAAACATATAACTATATGTATGATACTTATTATATTATTTCATCCTGTTTTAAGAAGAATTTAAGGATTCAATGGAAGAAATTAAAAAAAATCATAGTTAGAAATTTTACCTCTTCTTGTACCACCACTTTATGATTATACCAAAAGTGTGATGTGAATGTATTTATGAAGCAAAAAATTCCTATATGAATTGGGTTTAATTTTGGGAAGTTATTTTTTAGGTATTTGAGGAATCAAAGGTATAATAAGGTGAGGATAATAGAGAAGGGGTGGTGGCCTTTTATTAGTGAGGTGAGTGTCACACTTTTTTATTTTTGAAATGAAACATTTTCACCCATGTTTTCACATTCCAAAATTATTCATAATGGATTATTATCTAGAATAATAAACTCTAACATATAAATAATTCCATAAAATATATTTTATATATGTTTTTAGTTTATTTTAACCCTTATCTTTTTAGTTTAACCCCCATTAAATCCATTTTTAGCTTAACCATGGTAAATTATGTTTTTTGTTCTCATTATTCATTTCTGTAAAAAAATATATTTAAATTAATAGATATTACAAATAAATATGATTAAAAATAAGAAATTCATTTTTTATAATTTCATTCATAGAATTATAAAATTTCATTTAAAAATTAATCCCACAGACATGATGAAAAAGAGCGCTTTCAAAGAGAAAATGTTTAAAATTTTACAATGTTTTGTATAAAAATTAAATATTTAAATGATTAAAATGATATAAATTTGATTTATAGATATATATTTAAAATAATTTAACTTTAAAAACAATTTCAAAAATAGATTAACTTTATAAATAATTTAAAAGAAAGTAAATTTTTAGATTAAAATACAATTATTTTAATAAATCTCCAAAAAATGAAACATTTCAAAAATATAAAAAAATTAACTCTAAGATAACTTCTTTATAATAATTTAAAAAATTATGTTCATACTATAAACTAATTTTCTAAATGTGGTAAATAAATAATTAAAATTATGTGTATAAATATTGAATAAATAGTATTTGAGATCAAAATACAATTTTTCATAAAACATTTATTTTTAATTTTAATTATACTTATTTTATTTCTAGTGAATAGATATCCATAATTTTCATAATTAATTTATTATTATTAATAAAATACAATTTAACAATTATTTTACAATGTTATATTATATTATAGTTTATTTTGACTTAGGGTTGCATGTTCATCGAGCTATCAAAGTGATTAAATTTAAATAAATATATTTTATGGATTGTTTGAGCTTGGTGTTGTTTGTCACATACTCTATAAAATAATTATTATTTGAATGTCTTGGTCACTACATTTCTCATAAAAATAGTATATATTATATGTTTAATATTGATTACATAACATTACAATCCACCTAGGAACCCAACAGGTTTAGTATCTTTCGAAACATGGATTCATAAACAACTGTTTCATAAAATGTCTATAAAATTTCCCAATTATTTCTATATAACTAGCACCCTTATTAGACCCAACATACTTAAAAAAATTCTTTATATCTTAGGAAAAAATAAAACATAGTAAAGGGTGAGATAAAATACTCAGTAAGGGTAATCATGAGAGATATCAAGGATCAATTAAACATAACTGAGCATAATGGGAATGAGAACATGAAATTAGGATTTTAAAATATTTCCTAGTAATTTTTATATCATAAACACAAGACATGGAATAAATTATGGATTGTAATAAGACATGAATCATAAAGGTATCAATGAACTTGAGCCATGAAAACATAACATTGGAAAAATAGTAGGTCATAAAAGTGTGTCATAATCATAATTATAGAAATATTTTTCTGAGGTTACCCAAAAAACTTTAATAAATTGTTATACATAAACTAAGTTCCCATATAAATTTTTGGGATTAGGATAAAATATCATGTACCCACTTTCTGGGATGGGATAAACTACTATATACCCTTGTTCTTCGAGATTGGGATAAATTCATTTGTAACCTTTAATCTCATAGAACATTGATCCTTAGAAAATTAATTATAGAGCTATATAATTCTTGTCCCACCCATCACATAATCATAAATCCACCATATTAATGCCACAACATCATAAAAACATTCATTCTAACAAAAACTATGGAAAATAAATTAGGTTACATCAATAATTCATCATCATTTCCATAAATAATCCCAAGAAATAATAATTATGTAATAATTTGATAATATCCCCAAAAATTTATAAACATTATCAATGGATTTTATCATAGATGAAAAAATCCACTAAAATATCACTGTAATATTTACTGGGGATACCCCATTTTTTATTTTTAAATCAAATATAAAAATGTAAAAAATCACCAAATATTAAAGAAACATTATCCTTGAAAATAAAATTTGAAAATTATAATGTAAGATTCAAATAATTTTTAGTTCATGATAGATGATTATTTTTTCATATCGGGTACCTTAAAACAATCATTCCCTTTACATTTTCATTAAAAATAAAAAGTACCTCATCCAAGAAAAGACCAGAATAATTATTTTAAACAATTTTTTGAAAAGAAAATCTTGGATACAATTTCCTTAAATAATTAAATGATAATAGTAAAAATATTCTTGAAAAAATGTAAAATAAATGGATATGGAAGAAAAGGTATTTTTGAAAGATGATATAAATATAGTTAGTCTTCCTTAAAATTTTTATTCTCATCTCTTGAGTGCATAAATTGGGTGGAATTAAGTTAAAGCAAGTATTCTCAAGAAATAAAAAGATGATAATAAATTTTAAAAGATTATTGGGAAATGTGTGTGGAAATTTTTATTATAAAAAATATGTATAAATAATATGATTTTAACACCAATCCCTTACCACTTTGATAACTTTTGAATCATATTCCCAAAGAATTAATAACATCATATAGAAACTTAAATATCATGATCAAAATTATATTCATGATATAATATGTAAAAATATTTTTATATACAACTCATAAAGGAATATAAGTTTATAACATTACAAATGTCCCAAATAAGATTATTTTATATGATAAACCCTTACCTCAAGTTTCACTTTCTTTAAACAACTTCTAACCTATTGTATAATAAATTTAAATATATTATAAATCAATAATATAATAATTTAAATAATTATAATATCATATATGATCCACTTATAATATTTCAAAATCAATTATTTAAAAATTCTTTATTAAAATCATTATTTACAGAGGTTAACTATTTCAATTTTCATGAGAATTCCAATTCGGTAGTTATGATCCTTGTACCATGGTCATGATAAAATCATATCCAAAATTTTATTTATGAATTAATATCATTTATATTAATTATATATATTTATAATCATCTATTAAATCTAGTTAAAGAAAAATTAATTATAGGGTTCTTGGAGATGGTAGGTTTTAGGTACACATGAATGTTATGTTCACTATTTGATAAATTTAGTAAAATAAATGTTATTAATATTTCACATTTAATGAAATTAATATATAATATATTTCATATATATTAATTATATTCATCTTTATTAACATCCTTGTAAGGAGTAAATGAGAAATGGAACACATTGATCTGTGGAGGTGTTAGTCTACACGTACACATGAGCTACGTTATCATTTTCGAAAATATATAAAGGTAAGAAGGAAGATATGATACTATAATTCCATAATAAATATATTTTCATAATTATCATGTATAAAAATTAAACACATCATAGTTATCATCCCTAAAATATGGTAATAAAAAATAAATCATATCACTATGTGGAGGTTGTAGTCTACACATAAACATGGGTGATACATTAACTTATCATATGTTGGAAATATGGGTGGATAATGGGGGTTTCAAGATCATATTCCATTCAAGTATATTTAGAATTTAGAATTTATTATTTAATAATGAATACTATATTTTTAGAGGAGGTATTAGAATAAATAATTTCAAAGAGGTTTGGTTAGATGATTACATATTCTTTAGGAAAACTCTTTTATCTGATTTCATAATGTCCCCAGGAATAGTATTTTAAGAGGACTAGAACCTCTAATTTGTGTCTATGGAGTTTTAAAAGGTAATTGGATAGGGTTTTCTTAATAAATATGGCTCAATGTGGTGTAAATAAAAGAGATAACAAGTATCCTTTTATAAGGGATGTAATGGAAACTCTTAGAAGTATAAATAACTATTAAAATATAATTAATTAGTTATAAATGAAAATTCTTATGATGGATTAGAGAATCAGATAAAAAGATTCTAGGGTTGAATTTTAACAAATTTTAATCTGAAAATTAGAAATCAAATTTTTAATAATAAACGGTTATAAATTTACTAATAGGTTACCAATTTTCTCATAAATGGACATGTGATGAAATTTGTAACCATTTCTTATCCTACTTATCCTCTTATAATATTTTTATTATTTCTAGTAAAAATATTTAATAATTCATTAAATATAACATGATAGTAAAAGAATTAAAATCTAACACATTCGCACATTCATATCATGTTATATATATCAAAAAAATAAAGTAACATAATAATTCTTCGAAATTATATTACTTTTATTATTTTAAAAAACATTTATTTTTTTCTAGTAATTGAATAAATATTTTACTGAAATTATTTAAGTATTAAAGGTAATTACTCAGCCACTAAATAATAAAAAATTACCTTGATAAAAAAATTATTTCATTATTAAAATAAACATTTGTAACCAAACTTATCATTTTTTATTCTTGTAATAAAAAAAATATTTAAGAAATTCAAGATAATGAGATTTTTTATTTATTGTTTTATTAAAATAATATAATATAATCAATGAAAAATGGGACAATGTGGTAATTTTATCATGTCTCGGATAATACTGTCTAGGTTCTAATCATATAATTGGATAGAGGCCTGTTTTGGAGGAATTGTAAATATTTATCCCAATGTTTTAGACCCTTTTTTTACCTATTTGAACCTTACTAAGGTGACAATAATTTAGTATGATTTCTATTAATAATTACTGAAAATAAAATGGAATTAATTGATAATTTTGAATCATAAGGTCACAAATATAGGGTCAATTTTCCATGATTTAATTTCTATAAGTGAAAAAAAATCATTTTAGAATAAGTTCATTAATGTGAGGAAAGCAATTTTTTAGAAAAATAAATTTCTAACCATAAAACATAATTTAATATTATTCTATTCTTAGAAAAAACATTAGATAAGTGTTATAACAGTTTATTGAATATATAATATATAAATGTCATTGAATTCATTTACTTATAGTAATTAATTTAATTTATTAAGATAAAAACACATTGCATGAATAAGAATTTATTTTCTAAAAAATACCTCTTTAAATATCAAATGATATTTATTTTCATTTATAAAAAAATTAAATCCAATAAATTCATTATATAAAGGTGTAAACCATAGATGATGCATAATTTACTTAGTAATACATATATCTTCCATCCCAATAGATATGTGATAATTACAATAACAAATAAAATTATTTCAATAGTATATTACAGTTCATTTAAACTCAATGTTTAGTGTTAAAAAATATATCAGTGAAATTTAATTTATTTATAGATAAATATATCGTAAAATCACAGGGTCTCAAAATTTTACAATTTATTTCCCTTTACATAAGAATTGTGTCGGATAGCTTGATGCACTTTCCAAACCAAAATATGACTAATTATTTTACATATTATAGAAATAAAATATTATAATAAAAGATAAAAATTATTATATTATAAGAGTATAATATGAAACTGAACGAAAAAACTACATGATTAATAAAACCACAATTATAAAAAATACAATGAACATTAAATCATTATCCTTATGGTTTTCTATAATGATGGTAACCATGATACAACTATTGAAAGAGGGATGATCATTAAAAATATATTACACTTGTTCATAGATAATTAAATGAATTTGATTTATGATTTTCGTAATTTATTTAAGAATATATATATATATATGGTAACTTAATATGTCGATTTATATATGGTTTTTGGAAATATAGTCATTGGATATATGGTCATTGAAAAAGTTTCCATTAAAAATATGATCATTGGAAACAAGATAATTGAATATATGGTAATCGGGTAAGCATTTATACAATAGGTATGTTAAACTTAAATAATTTTTATTAACAAAATTAGAATAATATAATTCAAAAATAATAAATAATTAAACAAAATATTAATATTTTAATAAAGTATTTTGTATAATATTATTGATTATTATTATGAAATAATGATTTCATATATTTATAAAATTTAAATAAATATTTTAACATCAATTATTGATTAGATTTCAATTAAAACAGATAAATATTTTATTTTGATAGGATATGGTTTAAAACATATTAAGTCAAAAAAGTGATATTTTTTAGACCACTATCTTTTTAAGTGTTTGGTATTTTTATATTAAAAAAAATTCAATTATTTAATTTAAATGATTAAGATAATTAAATTTTCAATATATAAAAATTATATTAACACTAATTTAACTAATAATTAAAAAAACATAAGTTTAAGAGCACATAATATTTAGAAATTAATTTTTCTATAAAAAGAGTTATATATATATATATTTTGTTTTCATTTAGAAATTAAATTCTATATATCTAGAAATTGAATTGAATTAAATTATTTATTAATTTTTAATAATAACAACCAAATTATAAAATTAGTTCAATTTCATATTTTATAAAAATAGTTAGCAAGGTAAAAACGGAGTTATCACGGTAAAGATAAAATGTGTTAAAGGGTTTAACAAAGTGATAAATAATTTAAATATCTATAAAATTATATAAATTTTTTTAAGCATATTAATGATCCAACTATATTATTTTCTACTTCTAATCCACTTTCAATATTAAAATGACAACCTTGCACATCTGGGAATGATTATTTACAGAAATGTCACTCAAAAAATCATCGATAAATAGACCTCTCATCTACTGCTTCCAAGACAATATTATACTTTCCAAATACCATTTACACTATATTAATTTTCATATTATAAATCATTAATACCTTTTTGGTATCCTCTTGATCTATGATGGAAGCCTTAATACTTCAATTTTAAGGAATCTGTATCGAAAGAGGGAATTTTTCGAAGTACACAGTGATTTACAATATTTTTCAATTAACCTCACTTATTTAATCTTTTAAAATATCAATATAAATATAATTTTGTTATATTAAAATAATTATGGTTCTGATTACATGATATTACTATTTGATAATACTACACTCTTTCTCATTTGATAGTTTAATCTGTTCTTGTTCTTGTTGGTTTATTCACTTACATAAACAATGAAATAAAATATTCATTATTTTTAAAAAGAATGAGATTAATGAGATTACTACTTTTAATATATGATAATAAAGTGTAATTTTTGTATTAAATATTGTTTTATAATGGTGACGTAAAAAATAATGATAAATATAATGTAACTATTTTTTTGGTAAAGTACCTAATACATGATCTTCATAGATTCCATTCTGGTGAACTATACCAATAACATTCATAAAGTTACATTTTAACTATATAAATAATTTAAAAAAATAATTTCTCTAAAATTAATAATATATTAATGATGAAATTGGTATATTAATGAGGGCCAATATTTCCATTGTTATACTTGTACGAATTATTCAAAATTAAATATATTTGATATTGAAATAAAGAATAACTAGATAATATATGTGTAATTAATGAATGTAAATAACAAGTATAAAAGCTAATATATATAAATATGATTATAAAATAAGTTACTAATATTAATTTTTTTATTATGCATGATTTCAAAATTATTTTTAGGATTTCTAGAGAAAAGGTTGTTTTTTCTTTACCGATCTCACATTAAAATAAAGATCATTATTGAATAAATTTCCAATAGGATCAATTATATGTTATTTCTCTCTAAAAAACCATATAATTTCTTATTCTGAATTAATTCATGGGATTTTTTTGGATTATTACCATTTCACATATATTCCAGTTCTCAGTTCACCCAAAATACTGCTTGCAAATGAGACTTCCTTATCTCTTCTTTTCGGTTGGGAAAACTTCTCCATCCTAATTGTATTCATTATATTGATTTATGTATGTCCATATATATACTTATATTGTTTCTTAAGTTCATTTTTTAATAAATGTTTCATTATTTATGAGTTTTTTTGAAAAATATTTTTAAACATTTTCTTTGTGAGTCATTTTCTGTAGATTTATCATTGTTTACAAAAGTGTGAAAAGAATATTGTTTTTTAAGATTTATGAATGAAAAAATTTCCCCAAAATTGTATATTTTTTGGTTTATTATGTTTACCACCAATGTTTTTATAGTTTTATAAATGGAATTATATTTTAAATTTTTTATAAATTACATTCTTTAAAAATTTCTAAATTAAAGGATATTTAATCATTTTTTTAAAACAATTGTCTAATGATATTATAACTCTATTTTTCATCTATGTAAATTTATTTTAATGTTTTTTTATGAATAATATGGAATATTAATGAATGATTCCTTACACTTTCATCCTCTATATGACTTATCCTAATTTATTATTTATGTTTTAGGGTTTCTATTTCGTTCCTATGTGTTAATTATACTTTTCTGGAGTTATAAATATTTTCATGTCATATTGCACACATATTTATATTATACATCTATGTTATGCGTGGGTATATTATAGAACTACCATGCATTGAGTAAATTTTAAATCTCATGTGGCACTTTTGAAATAGTAGTGAACATGAACCCTTAAGGGACAATGTCCACTAAGTTATACGTGGAAACTTTATTTACCTCCAATGCATTAAGTAGAGACTTATATATCATGATCTAATATGTCATGGATTGAAAAGAAAACCAAATACTTTAAGGTACTTTATTCACTATGTGATTATGTTCTTGGAGTTCATTATTAACATATGGGATGATTTTCTATGTTAATGTATACCACACATTTTTATTCCTATGCTAAGTTTTCCAGGATCATGGTTATTTACTAATAATTCCACTTTCATACATCTCATCTCTAACATTATTCTAATATCCATAGTTCATGGATAATGAATCACTATCTACGTTTTATTTAGTACAGATCTATTATGTTATGGCCATATACACTCATTTTAATCTCATGACCACATGATCAACATATCTCACTTATGAATTTTGATTCATAACTATTATGTTTATCCATAATGAGTATCTAAGATCCCCCTTTCTTGTGTTTCCATTACCAAGGTTATAAAAAACAATATTTTATTAGATTTTTCTAAAAGGGTATTCTGTGAGAAGACTACTTTTGGGAGATGTTGATAATTTTGTTGAATAAGTTTTTTATCTATCTAATCTCTAAAGAAACTATACATATATTATATAGGGTGTATTTTTATGAAATGTAAGGGATATTGATGTAAAATGATGCAATATGTGTGTTTGTTATTCTGAAGTTGAATCACCAAGACACTTCCATTATACTCATGAGAGTTTAAGAGAAACATTTCTCTTAAAATATATGGTTCATCACACATATGTTCTGAAACTATATATCACATGATATATAAACACAACACACAACTTTAGGGAGATGTTAAGGGAGAACCTACTTCATTCCGAGTTACTCTATTTAATAATGCATGACCTCCATTTTATACTCTCTTCCATGAAATGTTAAAGTGAATACCAACACCTGAGCTCATATATCATTCCATAAGATTCGAATTAATTAATCGTGAAAATTTATAATTACTTATTTAATTTAATTCAATCATATGTAATCACCTAAAATATATTC
Source organism: Viscum album (assembly GCA_963277665.1). Classification (NCBI taxonomy): domain Eukaryota; kingdom Viridiplantae; phylum Streptophyta; class Magnoliopsida; order Santalales; family Viscaceae; genus Viscum; species Viscum album. The sequence goes on from OY728140.1 coordinate 1,145,812,464, forward strand.
ATAAATTTTCCACACGCTAAAACCCTCAAGAAACAACGTGACCGAATCATGTGGTATGATTCCTGTATATCTATGAACAAAATCCATATGACACTACACCCAATCACTCTCTAATTACATTCAATTTAATTAAACACCTTAAACTAATAAGGGAATAAAATTAATTCCAAAAATATAGAGATATATAATGTAATTTCCCTCTTGGGAGATCCTCCACCCACAATATGATAACCCCTCATTATAATATCCTAATTAAATCATTATCCTATTTAATTGGTCCAAACCTTGTCCCAAATCATTCCAAATAAGAATGAGATGAAGGGAAACCAAAATCAAGGAACAAAAGGGAATAATATACCTTGAATTCCCCATATAAAACCTCCAAATCACACATTATTATGGGTGAATCTAGAGGTAATGAAAATGGAGAGGATTTGGTTTAAATAATATTATCACGATGCCTCCTTATTCTAAATCTGGATGGGGTGACCCCAAAAATATAGATATAACCCCTTTTAAAAAAAGGGGATATGGTCTCATTACATCATGAACTATATGGGTCATGGTTTGAATCCCTCTTGAGGTCAATTGACATAGTGTGGCCCCTTATTTCAAAGAATGACACACCATTCCTAAACAAAATCAAAATTTTGGGCCCCAACCATCATATCAAGAACTCATTCTCGACAATGTGCTATTCTAATTATATATACATTCTCATTGTTCTCCATGTAATGAAACTTCCCATTTTACTGTCTTTCACGATAGGGCCCAGGGGTAACATCAAGATTTTCATCGTCCTGAGAAATATCAAAAAATATATACATGGGGGTCCTAAATGAGGAATTACCATGACACAAATAATAAATACATTTGAAAAGTACCTAGAAATAGCCAAGTTGCTATACTTGGGGTCATATTAGGGAGTCAATGTGTTAAAACATATTATTCATAAAAAAATCAATTTTGTTTTTTGTTATAAAGCAAAATAGCAATAAAAATGATTAAAACACGCGTAATAATGAATTAAAAATAAAAGAAAAATATTTAATAAAATGATAAATAAGGTTTAGAGAGTAAAAAATACTATACCCAAGTTGTTTCACATTTTTATTTCCTACAATTTACCTATTAAAATAATAATATCATCAACCATCAACCTAAATCAATGAATAAAAGTGATATCAACTTTATTCACCTCTACCTCCATAAATAATAAATACACATCCATAAATTTCTAACAATTTATTTGGTATTATCCCATTATATAATAATATTCAAGCAATAAATCACTCTAATAAAGATTTATCATAAGATAGAATGATTTCTAGATTCCACCAAATCACACACCCATATCGATAATACAAAATTAAGAATAAATATTGATGAAGAGGGGAATGTAAAGGGTTATGAGAGTAATAAATAGTTATATTAGTGTATATATTTTCACATCCCCACATCACCATCACTCTTGGTTAAAATACGGGAAGAAATAATTGATAACATAGTATTCAAGTCTTAAGGAAGTATAAATATTCACTTCTTATAACTGTTTAGAAGGTTTTACCTCAAAATATATAAGTTTAAGAACATAAAATAAGAAAAAAGAAACTTTATTTACAAAAATAATTTAAAGACATATTTAACGGTAGGGTAATGATTCATAATCCTATAATATAAATTGATTAATGTATTTATAACTAATTTAGTTCCTATTTTTTGATGAAAAAGTAAAAAATTCAGAAAACTATGCAATATGAAGAATAAACCAAATTGTGTAACCCTATTTATCCCATTTAAATCCAAATTTGATATATCTTTATTTGAGATTGAAGGAACACCATGTCTGTTTCCTCAAAGTCTGTTATCCTCATCTTCTTCCCTAAATTGGACATTAAGAGACAATAACTCTTCATCATATTCATCATCTTACTCAAGAATAATTCCCTTAAAATATATATATATATAATACCACATGGGTTCTTTGTCTTTCAGTCCAAGTCCTCCATGACAAGAATTGAAGATTATATCATTGTATTCATCTTCTTCCAAACCTCATCTTTAACCCCCTCCCCCCATCTGATTTTAAATTTTCTTTTATAGTGATACCTTTCAATAAATAGGTATATCATTAAATCTCATCAAGTGGTGTTGAGTGATGTTTATGTAACCCTATACTAGAAAGGGAAACCATTAAAAAATATCATTACACTAAAGCTACAATTGTACAAGTTGAAACCATATGGTAACATTTTTATAAGAATTTGATAGGGGTGGTATCCTTACATGTGTATTAATAACCTATAAATATCCCTACAAAATGTGGCATTACACTTATATAGGTCCTAGACCATGTGTGGCTTCAAATGAAATGATACACTACAGTGATAGTGAGGAACCTTTTGTTGATTGTGGAGTTTTATTTTTAAATATCAACATGTATAAAAGCATATAAAAAATTAATTATTTTTTTTTCAAAATAAGGAATTAAAAATTCCTTAAAACTTCCAAACCAAATATAAATATAAAATTAGAAACCTCAAAATAAAAAAATCCATCAAATTTATATTGAAAATAAAATCATGTAACTTTTAGAATTCTAAACCTAACAATCATCACAAAACAATCACTTGAAATCATTATTTCAATTAATATTACATAAATCGACCAAAAATTTGTTCATAAAATATATTAAAATTAAGGAAAACACATTTTATCAGTTTATCACAAAAAACAATATTCAACCAAATATTTTTAGAGTTATTGTTTACAAAATAATGATGACAATTATATATATTTATAATTAAAGAAAATCTCACCATAAGGATATTAGTGATTTGAAAAAATATATTTCAAAAATTATTATTGAAAATAATCCATATTAGGACCATGTATCTCCTAAGTTAGGTTTCTTGACTTTGTGAAAAATATAACATGAAAGAGTCACCATAGAATAACACCCTTCATCATCGACTGAAATGCCCAAGTAAGGGTCTTCACCCAATATATAAAATTGATTATTATAGAATAAATCCCCTCTCCGAAACATGACTATAAATATATTTTTTATATTAGACAGAAACCCACAAAAAATTCCCCATGACATGACACCCATTGGTCAGAGTGTGGCACTATTTCTCACAACTATCCTATTATCTTTCACACCATCACCACTTCATGAATCCCATTAGTCATGATATTACCTACTACCTTCACAATGTAGAATATTTCTAGAAATTTTGTGATTCCTTTACGATATCCTCATCATGGCGTGATATTCACCTATCATATCATGATGATCCTTGTGCAATAAAATACATATATAGTGCCACTTAGACCCATCATTGACCTTCATCTGTGAACTTGAAACACCTTTCAAACATCCAAACACATCAAAAAAATATCCAAGAGATGTTTTAAACATTATAAAACTAATATGATATCAAATCCAAATAATTATTTAGGATCTAAAAACATAAATTTAAATTCAATCTGAATTTTAAAACTCATAAAGATGTGGGTCCTTAAAAACATCCCACAATAATTCTTTTCCTCCTTAAGATGTCTCAATCTTGATCCACCTTTATCTTAAATTAACAATTAATCTACCGCCTTCTACCCCAGAACACATCATGAGTTTAAACTATACATCTCCAAACTCCACGACACATTGTTCTTCAAATAAGAAGCTACCCACACATAACTATTACCAACACCAAGAGAGTTCTAATCCACGCCCTTATATCCCGAGCTATCTATGCACAATTGAAAAATTAATTCACAGTATTAGGGTGATCCCCATTATAAGGAATCTCTAACAAATACCAGTTACAGGTTATGGTGATCCACGCCATAAGAATTTCCTAATAAAAACTCATTCCCAATGATCCATCAACATGGTCAATTTTGTTTCCACATTCACACAACTAATTAAATGTAAAAATCAAATATGGTCTCCCTGGAAGACCATTCCTAAAAATATTCAAAATTACTCACTAATTATCCCTCAAAAATCTCAATCACAGTTCCTTAATTCACGTAGGTGTCAAATAATCAACCAAACATTCATACTAACGTACTAACCAGATACTCGGTGTAATTCCATGGTTGGGTGATCTACTGAAAACACTAATTTTCATACTCTCTCTATGAGAATTGAAGTATTTATGATATGATCCACTCTTAAATAAAAAAATTCCTTATTAATCCTGATTTCAACACACAAACTCTATCTAATCCACAATTGAATCCCAAATCTGTTACCTAAAAAGTAACTATATAAAATTTGATCCATCTACACACTAGTATCTCAGTTCCATCTTGACTATACTACAACCAGAATTTCAATATACATGACTCTTAAAACATGAAATTCATACATAGACAACTGATATGATGCTCCCCATCAAAAAATTATCCTTATTATCACTCTATAGAACAATAATTCCCAAGATACATAACCCATATCCTTTCCATTTCCACATGCATTAACTGTATTCTACTGACCCGATCCCACTCGAGTGGTAATATAATACAAAAAATTCAATCTCTTCTAATTTCAATAGTAATTTCAACATCAATATCCACTAAATTTCATCCGTAATGGGGGAACACCCTCAAATAGAAAATGTTGAACTCCCGACCATATTGATTCACTTATAATTCTCCTTGATAAGAAAACTCGATGAGTTTTTACATCACATGTGTGTTATTCCTCCCAATCCATATTTATATTTTCCCTAAAAAATCATGTTAGTGACTAATATCAAATCAATTGTTCCATGATAGGTTATTCCATTTTTGATATATTCACTTACCGAAAATGAAAAAAAACCATTCTTATCCAAACCTCAAGTCACCATTCCCACAAGTGCCTCATTGTTCACATAGATTTTTTTTCTCCTACCTAATAAAAAGGTAACACATCATTTATAGTCACAGCCCAAATTATATCACATATTTAACCCTACTATGATTGTGTTACCCTATTTTATAAATTTGGGAACTAGAGGATATTTCCATCACAACAGCCCTCGGGTTCCCCTCAAACCCAATAAAATCCAAACTGACCACACATATCTTTTTCACTAATCCAAAAAAATGTAAATGTGTGTAACATATTACCTCATTCCCTAAAACTTCAATTCGTTTCAATAAAAATACATGATAACACATGCTATCCTAATTCAAGGAATAATGAATCTTTAAGAACCATCTCACTAGTTATTTAATACAAACCATCTCAATTTTATCTTAACCCAACAGGTGTGCTCTCTTATATCACTTGATCACACAACCTAACTCACACTCCCTTGAGTGGTGTGGTATCAAACCTTGGATCACACTCTTAAACAACTAACCATGCCCCACATTTTTTCAATATCATCTAGATGAATGAAAGTATCAATTATTTATATCCAATAATCCAAAAACATATGACTTATATTAAGGAAAACCAAACTATCACTATCTAACCAGGCATTGAGATAACCTAACCATAACGTATGATCATATTAAATCATTTTATATAAATATTTATTATATATCATAACTATAATAAAAACCTTTATAGGTTTAGTTTCATTGAAGATTAGATACATAACCAACTTATTTAACAATAAATTAAATATATCCCATAAATAGTCTTCTCACATGATGCCCTTTTAGAAATATCATAAATAATATTCTCCTTCATTACATGGGAATAGAAACATGAAAATGGGTGATCTCAGATGCTCAATAAGGGTAAATATGATAGAAATAAAATATCATATGTGTTCATAAGATACATGTGGGTATGAGAAAATAATCAATGTGAATGGATATAGTATAATATAATCATAACTAGTAAATCATATTCATAAATCCATGGCTCTGGAACAATGCTTTTGGCATAATAGAATACTTGACTAATAGGAGTATAGAAAGAAGAGTCAATAACCATTAACTATAAAAAATTATCATAGGCATAAAATTATAGAACATATATAAGTATAGAAAACAATTTAATAATTATAGGTTCACTAACATTACCAACATTCTATAGTGGACAGAGTATGATAATGGATTTGGTTTACACATTATTCCCATAAACATTGTGGATATAGGACCGTAGTGGATTGGGTTCACTCCCCAATCTCATATATGTTATCTCTTGAGATATGAATAATTGACCAATGTATTATAAGGTTATATAATTATACTATAAATCATCACTTAATATTAGATTATATATATATATATATATTCTTCATGAATATAAAAACATTCAAATTTCAATTTTATCTTAATTAATCGATAAAAAATAAATGGGTTTCATGAGGATTTGTATAACACACAATCATTGGTAATCTATATAAATAATCTGTACAGAATTATAAGATAATTTCCGTAGTTAAGCATAAAAACATGATAAGATATTGAAATATATTGGAAACACTTTCAAACAGTATTAGAAAATTACTTTAAAAAATAAGAGGAAATACCCGTTATATTTTTATAACATTAATTTAAAAAGAAAATTATTTATAAAAAAAGGAATATAAATTAATGTTTAAAACCATTAAAATATTTATAGAAATACTCATATAAAAAACAAAAAATTTAGAATTTTTTTTAATGCTAAATATTTTAAAAATAGATTCTATTAACAACATTGTAAGAAATTTATGGACAGTAAAAATGAATTCTGTAGAATGTGTTAAAAATAGATTCCATTAATTATTTTTTATTTAAAGTAAGTTATAATAGAAAATAACTTGAAGGAATCATATAATTATATAGAAAAATATTTATCAAACAGATTAAAAAATATGAACATGAAGGAGAAACAATTCCAGCTAAAAAATAAGAGATAAGGTCGGGTCTGTTTATAAGAATCCTTTCAATAGATTTTGTAAACAAAATGGATTTGAAATGGTAAAGAAACATAAAAAACTTAAAAATAACCACATTAGAATAAATATAATTTTTTTTAGAGTGAAATAAAATAAAATTTCATAAAATAGGTATTTAAAAATAGAAAATCTCAATTTTAAAGTGAGATTAGAAAAAAAAAACCTTGACTTCAATCTTAACTTCCACAAAATAAATTTAACCTCATGTATAATAATAAAAATCAAAATAAATTATTTTATAAATGTATTTTAATCTATTTAATTTGGAAATATTAAATTATAATCATTCACTACACATATATTAGTTAGATATTTTTTATTTTCATCGTCGTATATTATTGATTTTAATTATTTTAATCATGTTTTATAACGATAATGGCAATCATAGTTCTTTGATACCCTGTAAATAATTCCAAAATCCTTAAAGATAGTGAAAAATTATTTTTCAATTATTTATTTATTCTTATTTTAATTTTTTATAATTTATGGGTATGGTTTTTTATAGTGGAATCCATGATAAATATGTTTCTGGTAGTATTTTGATTACAATGATTTCATTTATAATTATAGTTAATTTTTATATTACATGACTCCATAACCATATCAATAAAAAAAGGTCTATCTTTAAAATTATGTATTCCCATTATTAATTCCTTTGTACTCATTCATTTTCCAAATGGTGGAGATAGTATAGAAATTTTCAGGTATATCGTTGAATGACCCAAACAATAACATAGTTTACTTATAAATGAGTAAGTTTATATATATATATAATAGTAACCCCATTTAATCGTAATAAAAATAATGTTAATATAACATAATTATAATGTATGATGATATTTATAAAGATTTTATATAAAAATTCAATTGAAAATGATGAAGAATAACTATGTACTTTAATAAATTATCTTATTTTTTAAAATGATTTCTTTTGAATGAAACATTTTGGCTTCCTTATTCGGCCAAATGATATAAAAATATAAGAATTAATTATTTGATGAAAAAATATTTGGCATTCAAGATATGAGATAATTTTAAAAAAAATGGAAGGGGTGGTAGTGAGGTCCTTTATAGGTTATTTTGAGTTATATTTTTTCAATTTCTCATTTCTTAATGGATATTAAAGGTCATTTTGAAATCGAAAGTGTCCACATAAGTTAAAAACATGGTGTTTCTTAATATTTACACCATTATACACTTTTATTTTTATTTTTTAAATTTTTATAGAACATTTTAAATATTTACTGTATTTCAATGGTTTTACGGTTTATCGATGTCATACATTATTCACCCATATAACTTATTTTTTTACTAAAACTCAAATTGACCCTTTTTGATATTATTATTTCATAATTAAAAATATTAACAACATTTAATATCATTCAATTTTTTATTATTATAAATTTTACTTTTAAAAGAAAATATAAAATATATAAGAACTTTTTATTATAGAAAAATCGCTTAAAATTTATGTGTTCTTCATCCTATTTCATCTCAATTACTAATTAAATGATTGTTAATATATTTTTTTATATGTTGAGATATTTTATTAAAATATTATTTTAAAAATGAAGAAATTAATTTTTTATGATAAAAAACAATAATTTAAAGTACAATTCATCGAAAAATATCCCATTTTAATGTTGAATGATTTTCATCACATCCCCTTAAAATTATTTTTGTTTCTTATAACCACTAAATATTATCAATCCATATTTATTTTAATTTTATAGACACCTAAAATGATTATTTTTTAAAATAATAATAATAATATATAAATAAGGAAAATAATAAAATATTTTAATTAAATATTATCTTCTTATTTCATTCGAGAATTATTTATTATTTTGAATTATATTAACTTTAATATATTTATATTAATTAAACAAATTAAACATTTCTATTGGGTATCTATATTCCCAAGGACCACATCTCCAATTATAATATTTCATATGACAATAAATCTAAAAAACATATTTATAACAATTGTATTTCATTCATATATGTGGCCTCACATAAATATCTAAAATCATTCATCTTATCCATTTACATTATTATCAAAATTTATATTTTTTTTAATGTTTTTTTAATTTTAAAGTTATAATCATCGGAATTATCTATAGTTAAAACCTTAAGAATATATATTTCATGTTCATTGTCTTTTTATTTACTTGTGATTTTATTTCACTTTTAGTTTTCTTAATGATGTTTTATATTTTATTCTCATAATGTATTAATTTTATAATTTATTCTCATATTTTATCCAAAAAAATATCACGGTTGATTTTAGTTTAGATTATCAGGTGAACTAAGATATTTGAGAGTGTATTTAAAGGAATATATATATTAAAATCTTAAGGTGTTGCATTATAACCCATTATAATTATTTCTCCCTCTAAATTTTATTATTTTTAGGGAAACATATGAGGTTACTTCTACCACAATTCATATTTTGGTTTCCATGTGGCTTCCTCAAACTTCTGATCCAAACATATAACATTCTCCAGGTGATCCATATTTTTTCATTGTACTTTATCTCTATAATATAATATTTCTACCATCTGTGCTTTAGAAGAAAGATATTGTTCCAGTGATACTACCTCTAAGTTTCTTTAATGTGAATGGATAGTAATATTCTTCATCAAAAGTTATACATGGAAGATATCAAGAACTTTGGATTGGTTTGGAGGTAGTGTAAGATGATAATTGTAAGTTCCCATGTCTATATGGGTAGAAAATGTTCTTGATGATTTTTAATTCAAGTTTTTGGATGGGTAAAATCTTGGGTTAGGAATCAGAATGATATTTTGATAGTAGAAATGACCCAAAAGGTTTTTTTTGAGAAAAGGAATGTGACTCAAGAGGTATCTTGGGATATCGAATGAGATTTGGAGGATTCATGTAATGTTTTTGGGTTTTTTGAGTTGAATGGAAAGGGTGCATGGTTTAGGAGAAACCGTGAAGCACCATAATGCTAAGGAGTATTTTAGTTCATTTTGAACCTCGCATTGTTGGTTTTCTTGGTTTTTTCATGGTTAAGGGAAAACCATATACAGTCTATGGAAAAACGCATGAGTTTGAGGAGGCTCAGTGGCATGGTTCAAGAGTGGTCCATGGTATCATAAAAACTATGTACCTAGCTATAGGAGGTAAGAGTTTTGAGAGCATGATTGGCATAAGGTTTTTCAAACAGTGCATCCAAACTCTTTGGGTTTGTGATGTTGGATATAAAGGGGGCACACGGTTGGTGCACATTTTGGAAAATTATGCAAAAAAAAACCATTAGGATGCCTAGTTTTTAATAAATAATTTTTTTTCACCATTTTACCCTATGAAGTTTTAGGTTACCCTCCCCCTTTATTCCCCTCATGTGCACGTGAACCAAAGGAGGCCACTCTTTTCTTACTCTCTTCTTAAAGATTCTCGTAAGAGGTGATTTGGTGGTGGTGTTTTTTGTTTTGATGTAATTTTTCTTCTTCTAGTGACCCCCCTTCATCCCATTCCTGTTTCAACATAAATGTGGTGTCCTTTGGTTTGGGTTTTGTTAATGATTCCATTGAAACATCATGGAATAATCTATTTCGCATGGGGGTTTTGGTCTACATGGGTAGAAGGGATCTTTAGATGTATTCCGCTCACTATTTTGTGGTGTTTCATGAATGTATGTGAGCATGGTGAATTTTCATTGTTTTCAATAATGATTTAATTGAATTAGGGGTTCAATTGGTATCACCTCTTAGGGATTTTTCTAGTATTTGGTCGGGGTTATGCCATGATTATGCGATGTGTGGTTAGTTTCAATTTTAGAATGTAATGATGACTTGGTGAGATTTATTGAATTTTTCCTTGTTGGATTTTTGTTAATTAATTAATTATAATAACTATAAATAATTAATTGTTTCTTTGTCTAAGACTATAGCTTGGGTGATCGTGACATGCTCAGTTCAGTACCAGGGGGTTTGGTGATGTATTTCCTGGCCTTGTAAAGGCCTCTATACATTGGAAATGATTCAAAAATATTCATTGGTGTGGAAGGAGGCCTAATAACTTGACCCATAATCTTGTTAATTTATTTTTATGTGTATACAGTGTGTTCCATATAGCCCATTAGTGGAATGTTATTTAATTAGTTTAAATAAATTAGTTGAATGATATACATAACTCTATTAATCATAATGGTTAATGTTATAAAATAGTAAAAAGGGTGTAATGTGTAGAACATTGACATAAAGGGGTCACAACTCTTATGGGGATAATATGTGGTGAATTATGGGATGAGTTTTGTGAACTTCCTATGGGGATTTGAAATATTTTTAAATATATTTTTTTCATTTGTGTCATGTTTTTGGGTGTCAAAGGAGAAAATCCATGTTTTGAAATTATACTTGTATTCAAATGAGGTGTTGACCTCCAAGTGTTTTATGAAAAAATGATTTAAAATTGGTTTTAAAATGTTCATCTAAAATTGGTAAGAGGTGGAATCACTGGTGAAAATGACTTATTTGATTATGTGATGTTTTTAATGTAAAATTCATGCATTGGGCATTATTTTTTTTCAAGGAGAAATATATGTTTTTGGAAAAAGGGTTTCAATTTTTGAACTAGGGTGTTTGGTTTAGTTTATTTTTGGATTGTGAAAATTGTTAGGTTTTATTTGTGTTATGTGATGATTTAATGGCCTATTAGGTCCATTATTAAGGTTTTTATTAAAGAAATGGTGAAATGGTTTAATTGTGAATTTGGTTTATATGATTAATATAATGGACCTTTATTGGGATTATTTATGAAGTCATTGGGATGGTCAGACATGACATGATAAATCCTATATGGATTCATGGATTGATGATACACGTCTTATAACTTATTACAAATGGTTTAGATGTTGGACTCATGCCTTGAGAATAAATTTTTATGAAACGATGGAATGTTTTAGGTAGTGTACTGATGATTTGGGCACTAGTATTAGACTACAAACATGGTGTCAGACTAAGGATTTGGACATTTATAGTAGACTCAGGGTTAGAATTCCATACTAAGGCACCCGATGATGATGTTATACCAAGTAGAGTTGGATTTTGGATTGATGATCCCATTCCTTGGATTTGGACATACTAATTATCTAGGCACAACCGATGTTAGGTATAGATGGATGCTGGAATTAGGCTCTGGGTATGACTATTATGATTTATTATGATTATTGATAAACTTGATGTTTAGTGTTGGTATTGATAGTATGGTTTGGTTTGGTTTTTAACAGAGGTTATATCCATGATTTATTACTAACATAGAGATTTGATTTAGATTCCAGACTGACATACTAGTCAGTAGTGGCATAGAAACACGAGTTGGGTGTTGTGGATGTTTATCTGTGCTCCCCTAATTTTAATGAAATGGAAACAACCCTTTTTTGGTTTAGATTTGATGGTCCAATTGGTTAGGATTTAGAGTATTGGGTAAGGTTATTTTATGTTTGGTTGGATTGGGTGTCACAGTGGAACCCTTGGGTCTAGTTGATACATGAAGAGTTGTCATGATTATTAACTTTTATTAAGTTTTCTGGATTGTTTATTTATTTCATTTTTTTCTATGTATGTTATTCTATAAATAGGTATTTAATTTATACACCATCAGTATTGGTCTACTGGGTTTTACTCACATCCTACTTATCCCTCCATTACACTTGGGTACCTGAGAATCTCTCGCATGTTGGTTGCAGGTTGGTCGGGGTGGATTTCTTAAGTTGTTCCAGGTGACTATATGGATTTGTCTTATAGAGGAAATTGATCCTTTTATTTGTTTCTTTTTTATTTTGTTATGTTACGTAACTGACCCAGTGGAAGGTTGGTTGTATTTATTACATGTTCTCTCAGGCCTTGAGTACATTTCATTTTATTATATCTTTTTTCGGTATATTTATTCTTTGTGGTTGCTCAAATTTGTATGATTAGTGGTTATTAGATTGTATTTTCGCACTCTGATATTGGTGTATAGTCTCATCACAGTTCCATTTGGACCCCAGCTTCTAGTCAGAAGCCTCTTGTGTACAAGGAGTCATCCTTTAGGTCTTTGAGTGAGCTGACGCAGAGCTTCCATTTTGTGTAATCTAGTTATGGATATTATAATAAGAAATTGTACCCTCATGGTAAATTATTTGAAAATGGATTATGTGTCTAATGATTAAAATTCCTTATTCCATGAATCTAATAATATGTTTCTTGCGATGAAATTTACCAGAATACCTTATCTCTTACTTAAAAATCCAAATATCATTGATGATTATTAACATAGATTTTTTTCTAATTTGTGTAGTTTTAATTTTTTAACAAATGGATTGAATCTTCAACGAAATATCATGAGAAATATTTGGTCCTAGTATCTTATTATCTCCAGCTTCAACCGAAAATGTTGTATTGAGGAACATATTCCCATTCAAATCCTCATACAATGACATTTTAATTCTAGAATGGAAACTATTATAATATGAGAAAACTACCTAGGAAATGTGTTGATCCCAACCCCCATTGAGAAAATATTGAATATTAATCTAAATATATCAACCATATTTTGAATGTTCCTTCAAGATTAACCATTATTACAAGGATAAAATTTTTTGCAGAAATTCATCTTTTTTATCGAATTGTTGTCTATGACTTCTTCAGACCTTGAAATAAACCTTAGATACTAATAAAATAAAATGTTAATTGGTACTACATGAAGCCACACCACTTCCATTATGTGTTTGAAGGAAATTTGATCAAGTAAAATATATTTAAAAATTGAAATTAAAATCACTAATTTTATAAGGCAATCAACTATAACCGAAATGGAATTATAGCCTTTGGATGTATCGAGAATTTTTATAATGATATCCATGGTGATTTTTCCCATTTACCTACAGGTATCCCTTTAGACATATATACTTCTTCTATAAAATGATATCATATTGAGCATCGAGGAATATGATTTATAATGCATCTCTTCATATTTTCCCACTGTAAGTGATGCTTAACATCTATTTATATCTTTTTATCCAAGGATAAATATAGAAGTATGAGCTATGTGTATCATCCAATTGCTCCTTTAATTCTTGTATGAGGGGGACACATAATTGGGTTATAAATCTTATTACCCTATTATTTTCATGGTTGAGCTCTATAATATCTTCTACTTACTTTTATATCAATATTTCCCCTATTCTGATTATTATAACTACATATAGATTTATAGTTGAGAATTCTTTTTGGAAATATAATATTTCTTCCCTCCCCTTATGATATTAAAGGCAATATTTTTGAAATTCCTTACTATTAGGTTTATTTCAATCATCATTATGGATATTTTTTCATGATCTATCCCACTCATATCATCATTCACGTTGTTCACCTTCCCATGGTCATAATGAATTGAGCAGTTATAGTCCTTGATCAAATCCTACCATCTCCATTAGTGTATGTTTAACACCTTATATCTAAATATATAATTTACACTCTTATGATCAGTATATATGTATCACACTGTTCACTATAGATATAATTCCTCGATATATTTAATGTTAATATTACTGTATCTATCTATAAATCATGTGTTGAATAATTTATTTCATGTCCCATTAATTAACATGAGCAATAATATTCCAATATATAATTTTTCAATATGAAAAATCATAATCACTCCTTTGATTCATCACATAATATTACAATCCATTTTCAAGTATAAGGTAGTGTGAGTCTATGGTGAAAAACCTTCTCTTTATATTATTCAAATTTTATTCATATTCCTCTATCTAGGAGAACTTTTATCCATTCTATGTTAACTTGGATAGTGTATTTTATAGTCTTTATAAATTTAATTCATTTTATTGATAATATTTATACCATATTTCATGATTATATGACCAAACAAAGATACTTCTATCTTCTAAAATTCATACGTGATAAATTTGACATATAGTTTCTCTTTTATCAATGTTTTTATCACAATACTCAAATAATATTCATGATATTCCTTAGTATTGGAATATAAAAGTATATCATATATATAGACAACAAGAAACTTACTAAGGTGATCTATAAGGAATATATTCATCATATACGTGAGTATAAAAAAAGGAATTTAAGTATAAATTGAATCACTGTGAATTCATAGTGTCCATTTTTGGAATGAAAGGTTGCATTTGGTACATCCTCTCTTTTCACCCCTAATTGAAGATTTCCAGATCAAAGGTAAATCATTGAGAAATACCGATTTTCTTTTATTTTATTGAACAAGTCATAAATATAGGGTATAAGATACTTATTATTTCTCATAATCTTACTAGGTTCACGGTAATCAATACAAAGGTACATTGATCCATATTTCTTCTTAAGCAAAATAATTGTTACACCCCACAATGAATAATTTAGGTTTATAAAATGCTTATCACCATTATGTTAGATTTTATTCCTCAATTCATTTCACTAAATCAGGGGAATTATATAAGTGGTAATTTTATATTATTATAGCACCAAATATGGGTTCTATTAAAAACATAACATCATTATTTGGAGAAATACTTAGAAAATGTATTATAAATGCAATGACATATTTCTGTTTGATAGGTATATATTCAATATCATTTTTCCCCAACCATTTCATCAACATATCCTTCATGATTCAGTATTGAGACCCACATATTTGATTTCATTTCTATAGTGATTTTATGGTCACCCTTACACTGATAGACAATTCAGGGGTAGATTTGGGATATGAAATGTGAATTATATACCCCAAAAAATAATATGGGATCTATGTAGAGAGAGTCAATACATGATCAAAATCACATCAAATCCCACTAAAGATAGTATAATTTGATTTCAATATAGAATACTCTAATAAGACTCTATCAGAGAAGAGTTATATAATTTTTATGTAATCATCTCTCCAGTAGGATTTTTCACATATAATTAAATACCTAATCATTAATGAATATAAATTAATAGTATTATAAACTTTAAAGGTAGAAAAAAAATTATATTACAGTGTTTGAATAAGATTTTTCAATGCTTAGTGTACCTGTCACTACCCCAACATCATGATTCTTTCTATAGTCCTTTGATAAAACCATAATTACTATTAATATTATAAGTAATAATAATATGAGTAGAGAATCAAATGATAAGAAAAATCAACTCTAATATGTATTAAATTTTGATACGTTCATTTCAATCTTTGTAATTTTAGGTATATCATACATCACATTTGGTTAATAATATATTGTTTTAGGTTCCATCCTCTTATTCATTATATCATAATCCAAAAAAACTAAATGTTTCCTTAATACCAACCAATATGACTCAACCATAACATTAATACATATTAAATAATTTTTAATGAATATTAATTACACTTCATAGTAAATCACACCCTAGAGCATATATTTTAATGTTAGTCACCCCAACCCTAATAAAATTTAGTTAATGTATGCATTATTAAGTTATTATAAGATATAAGGAATCACGTCTAAAATTACTGAATAGGATTGCAGTCTTGTTAAATTAAATACACACTTTAGTATTAAATTCCATTTGAAAACAAATATTAAAACATATTTTTTCCAGAATAATATTATTCACTCATGGAAACACATACTTATCATTCATAGTATGCTACATTGATTCCTAGGAAGGTAAACAAAAAATGGTGAGGTCAAATTCTTAGGATGGGTAAACTATAGAAAAACTATTGAGGAATCCATAAGCATAATAAAAATGTATTAGTAAATAACCAAATACAGATTACATTTAAAAAAAATGAAAAACATGTTATGATAAGGGATAGTAAATATGGAAAGGTAAATAACTGAAAAAAAATAAATTTAATTAATAAAATAAGAATAACCGAATAATAATAACTGGATTCTTAAACAAAAAAAATCTCAATTATTGGATTTCAGGATCTAAAGAATCATGATACCACTACCATAAATATAATTCTTCATTATGGTTTAAATCTTATGGGTAGAAACACATTTAAATAAGGTAAGAAAATTGATTTATCTCATGAGAATAGTGATGCTTCAATGTGATATCGATAACTATGACTCATCCATTCCTGAATGTACAAATAATTTATCATATATCAAATGATCGATTTAATTAATAAAAAAATTTCCCTATCAGTAAATATCCATATTGATTAATGAATACAAATTAATCAATATCTTACCAGATAAAAAACATACTTTCATAAAAAAACAATGTATGTAGATGTTTTATATGGTTTAATAAATAAACATATCCATCATAAATAATATGGTTATTTATAGGAAATTCAATGTCCAATTATCACAGGTAATTGAATATTTAAAGGGAATTTTAATGTCTACAAAAATTAATAGAAAAATTTAGTGTCAATACATTCCTTGTTCAAAATTATCATAAATCATCCATATAAAGAGTAATGATAGTTTCAATCAACCATATACCAATTGGATTAAGAATAAGAGGTTATTTTTATTAATGATTTTAAATATTATAAAAAGATCCTCAGAAACATTCTTGAGAAAAATATACCATTCATTTTGAAAATCACTTTTTTGAACAAAAAGGTCAAAATATTTAAAAATTATGCTATTTTAATTTTTTTCGAAACTAAAAAATTATGTTTTATAAATTTTGAGTAGTTATGATGGATGGATATTCTTTTCATGTTGTACATGATAAATCAAAGTTTCCTTTCATTTTTTCAATAATAACCAAATATTTTTTGTTTTAAAAATGACAAGAATATTATTTTAAAAACATTTTGTAAAAATTAAAAATGGGTAAAAATGTATTTAATAAATCATTTATAAAAGAATAAAAAATTTAAAAATATTTTCAGAAAAAAATTTTAGGAAAGAAAATGGATTTCCAATTAACGATATATATGGAGTTCGATTTTCTAAAAAAATCATGGTTATTTTTAGTGAAAAAGAGTAGAAAAATGACAATATTACATCAAAAATTCATTAATAACCATGGGAGGAAAAAATTAAATAGTTTATCAAACAATGATAAAATAATATCCTTTAATGTAAATTCAAGTTTAAATAATATTGATTAAATTGATATTGTAAAATAAACCCTTCAAAATATCATAATGTTGAAGTGAGGATTAACCAATTAATCATTTATATGTATAAAATTTATCTCTGTATAAAAAAAAATTGGAGATAAAAAATATTATAATAAAAAATAATTACACACATATTCTAAGTCTATTTATGACAATGAAGAAGTAATATATCTAAATGAAAAGTAATTTAGTTATGAAATTATTTACCACTGGGTAACTTTTAAGTAAAATTTCCATCAGTAAAATAATAAAAATTTAAAATTAGAATACCATGAATTATTAATAAATCATGATATTATATTTCAAATTCGTAGTATATACACATTATAAAAAAATAGGAGCAACACATTACAATCCACCTCAATGAGAGAAATTGAGAAGAAGCCCATTACCAAGATCATATCATTGAAGTAGAGATTAATTGATTAATTAATTATGTATTTCTAATGTAAATTCAAATAAAAAAAGTGGAAATGAAACAAAAAATTATCAAGGTTCCTTACACACATAATCTTCACATGACATAATCAATTAAGTAGAAGTTCAAACCAATGAATGGAGATTTAGTTTAAAAAAACCCTTACCTCATACTTCTTTGGCGGAATATGATTTAAGCTCCCATATAATGGTTCTAATAATGTTATTAAAATTTAACAGAAGAATAATCATATTTATAATATCATATATGGCCCAATTATAACATTTTATGAGACATTGTTTTATAATATTCTGTTATTTTCACAATTTTGTGTGTTAAATGCCTTGTTTTCACATGTGTGTTTTATAATGAATGTTCTCATTATCATACATAGGATATAAGTAATTAATCTCCAGAATGATAATAACAGTATAAATATTATATATAATTATTATAAATATTTTTATAACCACTCTTAAAATTTATTAATGGAAAATGTATCACATCACTTTGTGGAGATGATAGGATGTACGTATGCACAAGTGATCATATAATTCCTTAAATAGATGAAAGGGTTATAAATTAGGTGATACATTTATTATATATAATAAATATAATACCATATATATATTATATATTCATTAATTTTTTCCTTAATACATTTTATATAAAGTTTATGTGTAAAACGAATCACATCGATTTGTGGGGCAGTGGTCCTCCATAACCACGAGTGTCGTTATCGTATTTAAAACAGAATGTAACATAAAAATGTATGTTTGATATTAAAAATAAAGAAGTATAATAATGTCATAAATATCCTATAAATTTTATAAATCCATCATTATATCCATCTTTTAAATGAGGTGGTGGGAAACAACCTACATCGGTGTGCTAGGTGGCAGTCAATCGCATACACGATCGATGATTTAGTTTCTCTTTTAATAGAAGTTGGGAAGGATAATTATTATTCCATTAATAGAATTAAATATAATTATATTTTAGATAATTTTTTATTATATTTAAAATGAATAAAATTAATTTAAGCTGGAAAAATAAGAAATAAAATGAAGTTTATTTTTTAAGATAATTACCTTCTCTAAGAGAAACCTCTTTTGGATGTCGTGCTTAAGACACTTGAGATGGTCTATTGGGAGAACCAATAACTCTAGAATGTGACTATGGATTTTGGGGAGATATTTTATCATGTTTATATGGATCTAAAATCCTTGTGAGTGGTGAATATTTTAGGAGAGGCATGTCCCTTTTATAAGTGGGAAAGGGGCCCTCCTTGGAAACTACATGGAAATTTCCCAAAAGAATCCAAAATGATAGAGTCATTCACATTCCAAAATCATCCAAATGCACCTAGATTCAAAATTTAGTTATATAAAGTGGATATATGCCCAAAAAATAATATTTAGAACAATTATTAGGTAATTTTAACACTTATCTTATTCCTTGGCCACATGAAAAATCAATTTCCACCTTTACCATGGAAAATATGTTTTAGTTTTATCACTATTTTTTTTAGTGTAAAATTATGTTTAACATAATAGAAAAAATAAAAAATTATGATTCCAAATATATAATCCATTTTTTATAATTCCACTATAATGACCCAAATTTTAATAAATAGAATTCCATTCTAATAATAATTCCATATAATCACATGAAATCACATCATAATGAACTACTATGTACTATGTGACATTTAAAAATAATATTGTTACTTCTGTGATTTGAATTCTGAAATTCTGACATACACTGCTGCAACTAGTAAGATGTTTAGACTCCGATAATAAAAACATAATTTTTGAGGAATATTAACTGACCCTTATAAATAGTAATGTTACACATAGGAATAGTAATATGACCCTTATGAATAGTAAATCCGCCAAGTAAATAGTAACCTAACCAATGAAATTATAAATTAAATTTATCCATCTAATAAGTGATAATATAAGAGTGTTGTTATTTTTATAAGACATAAATATTTAATTAAAAAATTATGAGTAATTTAGTAATAAAAAAATTATTTTCATAACATGTATTTTCATAAAATGTATTCATAAATTTCTGTTTTAATGTATTATAATTATTGGATAATTTTATAAAAGATTTTGTAATTTTTGAAAACATTATAAAATCTATTATAGGTTTAAAATATATATGTTCCATATAAATTGTGATTCTAAATAAAAAATTTAATCATGTTTAAAAATTTATTTTTGAAAATGTATTTCATTTTTGGATTTTATATGATGAAAAATGGTTATGGTGAATATTTGGGATTTTTTTGAAGTTCTTCAATTTTTATAAATAGTAAAATACAATAATTTACGATAAGTTCTAAATCCTAAATTTAGGAATCTTTCTTGAGTCATGAATGAACTAAATGGCTAGTGTTTTAAACTTACATTTACTTACTACTATTTTTTGTCCTTTACCCATCATTATTTCTTGTCTTATGGAAAAATAATAAACTAATTATCAAAATATTAAGAAACCCCTCCTCCCCTCCACTGTAAAAACCACCCACACTCCCCTCTTCTCTCCCCTCCCCTAAAGCCTCGTTCCTTGCCTGAATTCTACTCAATTCTCTCCCTAATATCCTACCCGAAATCCAAAATACATTTTTTTCCCCAAAATACCAAATCCTCTCCCTTTAAGAGGCTCTCAGGGAAGGTTAATTCAAGAGTTAAATTACTCTTTTAAATTATTATACATTCTTTTCAAGTTCCTTTGTTTTCCATTCTATCATTATCTCTCCTCATCCAAATATTATGAAAAATACAGTACCATACATGTACTGTAATGTTGTTATGATAATGGAATATGTTATTTTTATCTATCTTTTACCCTTCTTTTATACCAGAAACGAAAACAGCATACGAGATGTATTAATTTATCACATTCAAGGATAACTGGTTTTAAACTTCTTTTATCATCTTCAGTTCTGGTAAAGAAACCATTTTTATGGTTGAAACAAACTATAATATATTTATTATGTGTTATATATGGTCCTTCAATCTTTTTCTACACATGGTTTTGATTTATAAATCAAAATGTGTTCATTGTGATCAAAACCCGCTAATTAACCCCAAAGGTTATCACTAATGTTTTATATAATGATTAAACATCACACCAAGTAACCAAATTAAATTTACAACCATGTTACTTTTTGGTTGTTAAATAATAAAATATAACTCCAATTCAGGAAAACCGTCCACATTTTACATGATTATCTATTCATGTATATAAGTAAACCGGTCATGAAACAAACAGACATGAATAATGAAATTGAACCTCTTAACCAATAAAACTTTCCATGAATGAACTTAAAAATGTTTTACTAAATCATTTACATATAAAATATTTTATGGAATCATTAAATAATAAACCTAATTTGATTATTCTTGTCATCAATATCAAGTGGGGAACACCATTGGACTTAATGTGAGGGATTCTACCAAAACCACCATTATTCTTTCGAGTTGTTCTTAATCCTTTTTAACCAAATGAATTCATATATTCTATTTATGTAAATCTTATAATTTTCCTTCATATTTCCAAACTCATGTACCGAGATCTATTATCCATTCTCTTTCAGGGATATGCATTCTTTTAAGTGATTCCATCATCAATACTTCCGGATAAGCAAACTCGTTTTAATGGAACTTCCCAAATTCATACCCAATTTTAAGTGCACTATACCATATCTTTAAATCTACCCTTTTTTATAAAACTAGTGGTTTTATTAAGAAAACTTTCTTGTATCAATTCTGGTTTTATATAAAATATTATTACATTTTCTATTTTAAATTCTTTTTAGTATTTTTCTTAAAACCGCACTAAGATGTTTCAATGATAAATATTCATAAATACCCTTTTTACATGTAATCACTTATATTTGACATCACATTCTATTATATAATACTATTTTCACTTATGAATGTCCATGCATGTTCTAATTCCTTTTTTCATGGACACTTGTATGATATGCCCATTCAATATTATTTATGGAATGATTATGATACCCATTACTTTCCATGGGTACCCTTTTGTTTATGATTAATTATGTATTATTATATAAGTGGAATAAATATTCATTAACATGTTATGATGGGTGGTCCTAAATAGTTCTCTAATGTATTGGTAAAAGTTGCATCTCATGGAACATTATATGAAACTGTCTTGGAAGGTAGCCTTAACTTGTGCTACCATGTGCAATGGTCTTGGTGGTTATCCTTAAATTGTTCTCCTCTATGTGAAGTGAGACATGAATCATGCTAAATTTATGTTTTATGTTACTTCCATTTTACTATGAATCCATGTTTATGTTTTATGATTCAATATGTTCCATTCCTTTTATTTTCATTACGTTATGTCTTCTGGACCATGTTTTAAAGCAATATATTTATTCTTATTCTCTTACTTGACTGTTTATGTCACCTATTTGTTAATGTTATCCTTAGGTTATCCTATGATGATGTATGAGCACAATGAATATTAGGAGAACAGTATGAATAAAAAATAAAGAAACGTTTTAATTTTTTAGATTTATGAACCTAGTCTTCAAAGACACTAGACATTAAGATACTTATCTTGAAATTTGATGATTAATTATGCTTAAAATCATGTAATGTTATGTGTAAAGGGATAGGGTCTCTATAGTTTGTATCATAGAATGGTCTAGTTAATTTTTGAGGTTAGTAATAAATCACTTTTTAAGAACCATAGGAATAAGACTAATTATAAGAAAACTTTCCTAAATTTTTGTAAGTATATATTAAGTGGTTTATCACGAAAATATATCTCTATCTTGATACAAATAGGTAGAGGTGTCTCTGGAACATATGTATCTCGGGGTAAAACCCAATAACACTACATTGATCAAGACTTGAAAAGGAACTGGTGCATGAAAATGGGCTTTGCTGCACTCTTTGTTTGACACTCTCAGGGGGTATACTTTAGTAAATTCTTAAGCTTAGTAAGAACCATTATTAAGGGAACAAAAAAAGGAAATAAGAATATATGTTAGGAAAAAGATCCTTGATAAACTGGATTGAATCCTAGGGAATCAAAAGTTAGGATATACATTTCTTTTAAGTGTTTATCATTTTATGTTTAAAGATTCCTTTTTTTGATTATTAGATAAGTATTCGAGCCCCCTAGTTATCAGTTATTTTTCATAGCTAATGGACGTAAATAAAAGTAAGCGTGCCACCAATAAATGAGATATTAAATGTGATGATTTCTCTAATGATATTCTTGATATGATGGGAATGGGTTCTCAAAACATCATGATAGTACTATCTAAGTTGTCTCAAGTTATGAATAGTAACTTGACTCGAGTGGAATTACCTCCTCCTCCAAGGAAAGATAATGTTTCTATAGAATCCTCTATGTGAAAAAGATCTCCCATGTTTAGTGGATCTTCTAATCTCCTCCTTTAGGGAATATTGGATTAACTCAACTGAAAAGATATTCTTTATCCTTCAGTTCTCAGAAGAAGATAAAGTTATACTGGATGTCTATCATTTTGATGAGGAAGCTAATCAGTGGTGGAAACTGATCAAAAATATGAATTCTAATGATGAAATTTATTCCATGAAGTGGGATGAATTCAAGAGAATATTTTTTTGACCAATATTCTCCCTGAACCCTCTATCAAAAGATGAAAATGGAGTTCCTCTAACTCATGCATAAGGAATATGAGTACATTTGTGTCTATGAA
This sequence comes from Viscum album, assembly GCA_963277665.1. Lineage (NCBI taxonomy): Eukaryota > Viridiplantae > Streptophyta > Magnoliopsida > Santalales > Viscaceae > Viscum > Viscum album. The sequence goes on from OY728140.1 coordinate 1,145,836,609, forward strand.
GAAAACATTACAATGAATTCAAGGTAAGCCTCTGGATTTTTCATGAACACCAAATTAAGGTGGATCACTTATTTATAGGACTAAAATATATTATATGAAAAAAATTGGTGATTCAAGACTTTGACATTTATGAGAAGATTTTTTTTGAGCCCTCATGGATGAAATGGAAATTAGAGACTCACAATGGTCTCATGGACCTAGTGAGAAGAAGCAGAAAATGGAGTCTAATATGGGTGGTTTGGAAAATAAATCCCATGATGAAAATAATATATAACATCACACATGTCAAAATTGTTGGAAGAATTATCATGGGAATTGTCTAAAAAGAACTCAGAATTGCTTCAAATGTGGAAGAATGGGACATCTAGCTAAAAACTGATGAAGGGATATGAAGAATCCCAAAAATGTGGAAAAATAAAGGAAGGTTCAGATAAAATATTTTATAGCTGCTTAGTGTTAAAACTAGAAGGAACATCGGCATTATGCGAACAATTTACCAAAGCCAAGGGTTATTGGAGGAAATCAAAAACTACCTCCATGAAAATAATGAAGGGCTTATACTACCACTACTACTTTGTTGGACCCGGAAAATGATATGGTGACAGGTATTGTAGTTAATCATTCAGGTATAGTGAATCTACTATTTGATTCTAGTTCAATGCATTCTTTCCTATCTTTCATGTTTAGAAGAACTATTCAAATACCACCTCAAAATTTGGAGGTTATGATATCTGTAAGAATAGGGAATGGCGAAGTTATTGTGTCCATGTTTTACAAATACTCTTTATTAAATGTTTGTAGAATAATCCTCCAGCAAATCATGTCATGATTCCTTTAGTAGAGTATTGTGTTATCTTGGGCATAGATGGGATATCTTTATAGAAATCCAATATCAACTATCTGGAAAGGGAGATCACTCTTCACATCCCCAAGAATCCTCTAATTCATTACAAGTGTAATGTGGAATATGAATCTCTTTTAGAAAAACTTCTCAAGTGTGGATATTACCATCTTATGAGCTAGTATGTCTAGCTCAAATTATTGAGATAAAGTAGATGATACTTCTCGAGGACATGCCTATCGTGAGGGATTACACACATGTATTTCATGAAGTGTTTCTTGGAATTTCTCCTGATTGAGAGGATGAGTTCTCAACTAAACTTATTTCAGGATCTCCGCTAATATCAAAGACACTTTATAGAATTGACACTGAAGAACTAGAAGAGTGTAAAAATCAATTGCAAGAGAATCTGGATACGGGTTTTATATGCCCGAGTGCTTCACCATGGGGTGTGCCGGTCCTCTTAATCATGTTGAACGGTGGATTAATGTGAAGTTTCTTTGATTATCATGATCTCAAAAAAAATGATAAATAACATGTATCCCCTACAACAGATAAATGAATTGTTCAATTATCTTTGTGGGGCCATTTATTTCTATAATGTATACCTTCGATGGAGATATCACCAATTAAAGGTGAGGAAGAAGGATGTTTCCAAGACTACCTTTCGAATAGGGTATAGACACTATGAGTTCATAGTAATGCCTTTAAGACACTCTAATGCTCCATCAATTTTTATGGATTTAATGAATATAGTATTTAGTGAATACCTTGACAAATTTGCAGTAGTCTTTATTAATGATATTTTAATATACTCTAAGAGCAAGGAAGAACTTTAGGAGCTTTGAATACTGTTCTAAGGACATTGTGAAGGGAGAAACTATATGCAACGTATAGTAAATGAGAGTTATAGATGGAGGAAGTTTCATTTTTGGGGCATGTTATTAATAGTAAAGGGATATATATGGACCCTTACAAAAAAAAGGGAATTGAAGAGTGGCCTAGGCCAACATCTGTAATAGAGATTCATAGATTCCTTGGTCTAGCTGGGTATTACTGACAATTTGTTGAGAAATTTTCATGATTGAAAAACCCAATGACCATGCTGACATAAAAGGGGTTTAAGTTTGTATGGACCCATGAATGTGATGACTACTTTAAGGATTTTAAAAATAGGCTTATCACTGCGCCAATACTCAATCTCCCAACAAGTGGAGAAAACTCTTTGGGGTACAGTGATGCTTCAAATAAGGGATTGTGATGTGCACTCATGAAAAATAATTAAGTGATATCCTACATCTCAAGGAAGCTGAAGATCCTTGAGAAAAACAATCATACACTTGATTTGGTGTTGGTTGTGGTGATATTTGCATTGAAAATCTAGCAACATTATCTTTATGGGGTGTAATTTGAGATATATTCTGATCAAAAGAGTCTCAAAAATATATTCATATTGAATGATCATAATATGCACCACAAAATATTTTGAGACCTCATCAAGGATTATGATTGATCCATCAACTACCGTTCCATTAAGGTAAACAAGGTTGAAGATTCTCTTTATAGAAATGATCCTACATCTTTATCAATGATTAGAATTGAAAATGATCTCATATCGATATATTTGAAGAGGATGGACATGAGAATAATTAATGGAGGAAAATCATCAATTCTTTCTCATAATATTGGTCAACCATCCCTTAGGGAGAAAATATACGATTCTCAATGAAAAGATGTTGAAATTATAAAAATGGTGGAAGCTATTAGAAATGGAAAATACTATGAGTTCAAGAATGATGAGGAAGGGGTTTGATGATTTGGGTCACGATTATGTGTATCATCCAATTAAGAGATAATGAATGATCTTCTAAATGTTTCACATAGATCAGCCTTCTCTATTCACCCAGGGAGCGTACAAATGTATTGAGATCTCTAAAAGAACTTTTGATGGGACAATATGAAGAGGGAGATTGTTGAGTACCCATCAATGTGCCTCGTATGTCATCAAGTAAAGGCTGAAAGGAAAACGTCTAAGGTAATGATGAAACTGCTACCCATAACAACATGTAAGTGGGAGACCATCACCATGGACTTTATCATTGGACATCCAAGGACACCCATTGGAAACAATGTTATATATGTTATTATTGGTCATCTTACAAAGACAATTCATTTTATAATAATTTGAGTTCACTTCTTGTTGGATAAACATTCATGGATATATATTAAAGTGTTGGTAAGGCTTCATGGAGTACCATTATATTTGTATTCGATAGAGATCATACATTCACCTTGAAGTTCAAGAATAGTCTCCAACATGCTCTATGAATTGAACTGAACACTAATACAACCATTCATCCTCAAGCTGACAGCTAATCTGAGAAAACTATTTAGACACTTGAAGACATGTGGACAGCATGTTATATGGAATTTAAAGTAGGGTGGTACCAACATTATCCACTAGTTCAATTCTCCTACAACGACTATTTACACTCCAATATATGAATCACACCTTATGAACCCCTTTATGGGAAAAGATACAGAACACCAGTGTGTTGGGATGATGTCAGTGAGAGTATTCTATTAGGACTGGAAATGGTCTATGAAATTGCAAAGAAGGTGAAAACCATTTAGTAGCACATCAAGGTATCCCAAAGATAACAAAATGAAAACCATTCAGCAGCACATAAAGGTATCCCAAATCTAAAAAAATAGTTATTAAGACAATCATTGATGGGACCTTCAGTTCAAAGTTGGAGATATGATATTTTTTGGTTTATCTCTAGGGAAGAAGGCCATGACATTTTGGAATAAAGGAAAGATAAGTCCTAGGTACATCGGACCCTTCGATATTCTTAATCATGTTGTATCTATGGCCTATCGAATAACACTTCCTCCTACCATGTAAAAAGTACAATATTTCTACCATATATCCCTCTTAAGAATGTATATACCATATCCTTCACATATACTATCTTTGGAGGTGGTATAGTGGTAGAATAATATTTCTTATGGAGAGCATCCAGAAAAGATCTCGGATCATAGAAATAAAGTACTAAGTAAAAATATTACTCACCAGGTCAAATCACTATGGTGGAACCATAAGTACAAAGAGGCAACATGAGAACTGGAGGATGAAATGAAAGAAAAGTACCTACACATGTTTATGGAAAATAATGTAAAATGAAATTTCGAGGGGGGAATTTCATTAGGGGGAAGAATGTAGTGACCTAAAGTTTAATCAATGGAATTCCCTTATTATAATTATGTCATATAATCACATCAAATACCAATATAATGAACTACTAATTACTATTTTACCATTAAAAATAATTTTTTCACTTCTCTGATTTGAATTTTGAATGTCTGACACAAACGATTACGATCAGTTTGATGTTTGGAGTCCGGTAAGACAAACTTAATTTTTGTTGAATAGTAAATGACCCTTAGTAATAGTAATGGTACCCTTATGAATAGAAATATGACCCTTAGGAATAATAAATTGTCCATGTAAATAGTAACCATACTAAGAAAAGTATAAATTAAAATTGTCCATCTTTTAAGTGACATTTTGATAGTGTGGGTATTTTTATAAGTCATAAATTTTTAATTTATAATTTATAATTAATTTAATAATTAAAGAAGTTTTTTTCTTCATAAATTGTATTCATAAACTATTTTTTTGATATATTATTATTTTAAGATAATTTTATAAGACCTTGTGTATGTTTTGAAAATATTAGAAAATTAGTTATAGCTTTAAAATCTGAATTTTTGAAGTAAATAATGATTTTGATTGAAAATTAAATTAATAAAATTTTGAAAGTTATTTTTGAAAAATAAATATTATTTTTGTAATCTAAATGTTGAAAAATATATATGTTGAATTTTTGGTATTTTTTTTAAATACTTGAATTTTTTATGAATAATAAAATATTATAATTTACAGTAAGTGCTAAAACATGAATTTCAACATCATTCATGAGTCATGAATTATGTAAATGGCCATTATTTCGAACTCACAAGCACTTATTACTATTTTGTTTCATGTATTAATCACTATTTCTTTTCTTATGAAAAAATAATAAACAAATGATTAAAATATTAAGAAACCCTTCCACCCCTCCACTATAAAAACTGCCCACACTCACCTCTTCTCTTTACTCCCATAAAACCTTTAGTATTTCCTAAATTATAATAATATATATCCCCAATATCCTCCCCCACTTCCATTATCCCTTTCTTTACTCAAAATACTAAATCCTCTCCCCTTAAGAGGCTTTTAAGTACGATTAATTCAAGATTTAAACTCCACTTCTCAATTCTTTTACATTCTTTTCAATTTCCTATATTTTCCATTTTATCTTAACCTCCCCTCGTCAAAATATTATAAAAAATCACATACCTTACATGTACTGGAATTTTTTTATGATAACATAATATGTTATTATCATCTCTTCTTTACCCTTATTTTATACTAAAAATGAAAACACCTTCCGATATGTGCTAATTTATCACATTCAAGGACAATGAGTTTTAAATATCTTTTACCATCTTCAGTTTTAGTCATGAAATCATTTTTATGGTTGATCCAAACAACCATATATGTATTACGTCTCACATATGGTTTTGGAATCTTTTTTACATAGGTTTTTGATTTATAAATAAATATGTGTTTGTTTTGATCATAACCCACCAACTAACCCAAAAAGTTATAACCAATGTTTTATATAATGATTCAAATTCACTCTTAGTAACCAAAATAAATTTACAACCATGTAAAATTATAGATGTTAAAAAATAAAATATAACTCCTACTCTATACAACCATCTTCATTTTACATGATTATCTGTTCATGTATATAAGTATATCGATCATGAAACAAAAAAAACCCAAAAAAGGAAATTGAACCTCTTAACCAATCAAAAAAGATATTAATGAACTTAAAATGTTTATACTAAATAAATTACATATAAAAAAGGTTCTATAATTATTATTTAATTAACTTAATTTAATTATTTTGGTCATTAATATCGAGTGTATAACACCATCATACATAAGGTAATCCATTCTACTCGAACCTTCATTATTCTATCAGGTTATTCTTACATTTTTTTACCAAAATTAAATCCTATATTCTATATATGTAAATCTTATAATTTATTTTATGTGTCAACAATCATGTATCTAGATCCATTATTCATTCTCTTTCATGGATATACATTATTTTAAGTGATTCCCTCCTCAATACTTCCTAATAAGCAAACCCATTTTAAGGGAACGTTCAGAATTCATACCCAATTTCTAGTGAACTCCGCCATATGATTTAATACACCATTGATTTTATAAAACTAGTTTTTTATTATGAAAAACTTCTTGTTTCACTTCTAGTTTTAAATAAAATATTATTCACTTTTTTATGTTAAATTTTTGTTAGTATTTCCCTTAAAACCGCACTAAAATATTTTTATGCTACAAATTCATAAATACTCTTTCTACATGTTATCACTTCTGTTTGAAATCACTTAACATGAAATATTCCTATTTTCACTTATTAATTTACAAGTATTTTCTAATTCCATTCTTTTATGGACACTTTTATGATACACCAAAACAATATGCTTTGTTGACATGATTATGATACCCATTTATTTCCATGGGTACCCTTATGTTTATGATTGATTATGTATGATTCTATATGTGGACATAATATTCATGAACATGTTAATATGGTTGTTCCCATATATCACTCCAATGTATTGGGTAATTTTGAGTATCATGAGATGTTATGTGCAATGGCCTTGGCAGTTAGACTTGACTCATGCTATCATGTGCAATGGTCATAGTGGTTAACCTTGAACTGTTCTCCTCTATGTGTAATGAGCCTTGAATCTTGATAAAGTCATGTTTTCTTTTTCTTCCACAGTACTATGAATCCATGTTTATTTGAACCCATGTATATATATTATGATTCCATATGTTACATACATTTTACTTTCATTATGTCATGTCTTTTAACCCATGGGCTAAAGCTCTATTCTTATGCTTATTCCATTACTTGTATTTTAAGCTCACCCCTTAATTCATATTATCCCAAAGTTATCCTATGCCAATGTATAAGAAAAATAAAATTTAGGAGATCTATATGAATATTAAATAAATAAATGTGTCATGTTTTTAGTTTTATGTATCCAGTCTTTAATGACACTAGACTTTTCGATCCTTGGATTGTAATTTGACAATTAATTTTGGTCAAAATAATGTAATACTATGTGTAGAGGGATATTTCCTCTATATCCACTCACATATGTTTCAAAATTTAATTTTAAATTAATCCCTCATATGTGATGAGAAAGTGGTTTTTCAAGGATAAAATGTTTAAAAGTATACAAAGTTGTTATATCAAAATTCAATATTAAATGATTAGACTTACTTAAATTGAATTAATAAATATATAATTTTACTAATTTTAATTTAAAACTAATTAATATTATTTAAATTTATAAATTATTTAATATAAATGGCGGGTTTCAATTAAAATTCAATATTTTCATTATTCATCAAAAAATAAACATTTCAGGAAAATACAAAAAATCAACCTGAGATAATTTTTATAAGATGATGTCAAAAAATGAATTTCATAATATCGAATAAATTTTCTAAAATTTGTAAAAATTAATTTTAAATTATCGGATGAAAGGGTGACTAAACCATCTTTTAGAAAAAATACAGTCTTCCAAAAAACATTTTTTTATTTTAAATTATTCTAATTTTATATATAATCTATAAATATCCAATAAATTGGTTTTTATATGAGTAAAAAGTTACAATTTTAATAATTTAGTTATATCTATTCATAACTATCAATTTAAGGACTATGTTATAACAGTATACAATATTACTTCTCATTTAGACTTAGGGTTGCATGTTCCACAAGTTATCTAAGAGATTAAATCTAAGGAAATATATTTCATGGATTTATAATGATCAGTGTTTCATGTCACATAAGAAATCGAAAAATAATTTTCTTCTTTTATAATTTAAGGGTGTTTTATTCTCCCCAACTAAATTAAATTGAGTCCTCACAACTGAATCTTGATATCGATAATTATGTCTTTAATAATTGAAATCTCTTTTATTGGAAACCCACATCATTAAAATTTTCAATCAAATATCATTTTAATTAGAGAGAAAGGTAAGTAAAAAAGGTTACATAACATGGTTTCTAATTCAAAGGACATTTGTTTCAAGTGAATATATGGATGAAAATCATAAATAATTATATATAATGAAATATGTGATTAATCATAAGAAATTGAATGATCAATGGAATGTTAAAGATCTTAAAACCATAAATCTATGATGATTTAAAATGCCATCTGATTAATCATATTTTAATGTAATTGGATAATAAAATTTAATATCATTTTCATAATATTGAGGAATTATTTTACTATATACTATATAATTAAATATACTAACTCGATATGTTTCTATTTTTTATGAACTATTTAGTTTTTTGGTTGTGCTTCAATCAATTTATAATTCTTCACTTACTCCAAGAAATATATATAAAAAATGAATATTTTACTCATGAAGCCCTTAAATTTATTTTTAATGGATTGTAATATCCACAAAAGAGTGAAAAGTTTTTATTTATGTATCAAACTATTTTCCCAATCCAATATAGTTATCCCAAGTTATCAAATATAATACGTTAATATCTAAAAAACATTATCAAAACCATAGGATCATCATTAATATTTATTTTTAAGACATTTAAATAATGACATATTAACTAGGATATCACGTGGGCCATTGGTTGGCATTAAACCCATATCGACCATCACATGGTGGCTTAGGCCCCACAGACTTGCAGGATGTGGTAGGTTGTCACTATTGGAAAAGAAGCCTATACCAATGGTTTGGAACCATTGGTTGGTGTCCCAAAAATTGTTGGTAAAGCCTATACCAATGGTTTGGGTGGCTGTTGGCATGTCTAGTGTCAGTATATAACAATACCGGTGGTTTTGGAAATGGTTGGTATAGGTAGAATATACTAGTAGTTTCTAAACTATTAGTATAGGTAATTCAAGAAAACCTTTGCCGGTTTTGAACCCTAGACCTCCGAATTATATGTCAACGACCACATAATTAAGATACAAATTTTTTTAAAGATAATATAATATATCTGTATATGTACATTTATATGTAAACTAATTCTTGATGAATTAAATATTATTTGTTAAAATAATTTATTAAATTCAAAAATATCTATAATAATGGTTTTCTAAACCATTGGTATAGGTATTTTGAGTTTTGGGACATATATCAATGGTTTTGGAATAACTATTGGTAGAGGGTCATTAAATAGAGGATATACCAGTAGTTTTATCAAAACCATTGGTATAGAAATCACCTATAACAATGTTTTTTGGAAAAACTATTTGTATAGGGTAATTTTATTGAAGTTATACCAATGGATTTTCCAAATTGTTTGTTTAGGGTCATCTTATGGTACCTATACCAAAATTTGGGCTAAAACAATCAGTATAGGTCCATTTTCTAGTACTGTTTCAACCACCATGAGGGTTTTCCATTTTCTAAAAAGATATAAATATAATTTCTAAAAATTTACAAAAAAATATTATTGAAATACTTGAAAAAAGTTAACCCTTAAATAACCTTTTTAATAATGTTATCAATACAACATAATTTTTCTAAATGATATATTAATCTTGTGTGACTACTATTACAATGTCACTAATGATAATTTCAAACCAAAAGGATATTAATAAATTTAAAATTATGTCTATAAAATTTAAAGGCATCATTCTTGACATAAATTTTTCACTAAAACATATACTAATACAATGGGTTGTATTGACGTAAATTTATCCCAAAATATCTTAAATCGTGGTAGAATCCCATCACATAAAACCTAAAATGGGGTTTTTAATAATCTGAACTAATTATCCATATTGAAATTATAAACCAAATATTATATCCATAACTATTATGTTAATGAAGAAACATATGCATCTAAACCATAACATAATCCTTTGATGTTTCATGATTCTTATAACCAAAATACAATTGGTAAAATACTTCTACAATTTAATTTTTGAATCATAATAAAAAAATAAATCATCTTTCCATTTCAAAACAAATTCACCCTTGGTCAAGGTATTAACCATTAGAAGATCTCATTTACTTGGATAATTATTAGGTTCACTACATTTAATACAAAAAACATAAATGGATCCATGGGATGAGATTTATTTCCTTCCATCATACTCTACATTTTTTATCAAAAATTCATTACATTATGTCTTAAATTTACACACATAAAATATTTTACAATTCTATTTTGACACTTTTATGGGTGTCTCTTTCCATATTTTAGACATTATGGGAATTTATCCTTTTTCCTACATGGTCTCCATCAATCGATCTCTTAGAAAACTATATCATTATCTTTATTGGAGAGTTTGGGAGTTGGTTATGGTATAGGTTGTTAATAATATTTTAGGATAACTAATTAGTAATAAATATAATATATTTCACTCCAATCATCATCCCATCTAGATTCTGATAGTAATTAATATATCCTTCATATTCAATGTTAACATGATTCCTTTAGGTTCTAGATAATGGCTAAAACAAAAAAAATCATATTTTGAGTATCAATAATCATATTGGGAAAAAAATTATCTATAGGATTTATAAATCCAGACACATCATTTTCAATATAGGACCCCTTAGGATAACCTAGGTCATTAATTTTCATATACTATTTGAATCCTCAAAATTGGTTGTAAATTAAGTTTTAATTTTAATAAGAATCTCCCTAGAGAGTTTCAAACTAGGTGCACAATAATATTTTATTTCAATCACAGGGTGATTATTCCATCAAGACCAATGCACTTTTTTTTATATTATTACCCCTATATAAAATTTTTCAAGAACCATGTCCACTTGTAGTATCCATATGGGGATGTATTTCAATTAGAAACCATATAATCTATTCTTTAATAAAATTTTAGGATGTTCCTCTATAATTTTCCACAAAGTCTATCATCGAGTTATGATCTTTAATATATTATTTCCTAAATCTATTTCCCATGGTTTCTATTAAACATCCCCTGATACAAACATTATAAATCCTAAACTGTATAATAAAGAGTCGATTTTTTCATTATTATATTATTAAAAGATACAAGGAATCACATCTAGATGGACCGAATAGTTAATAAATCTGTAGAAACTATATACGTACATGATTCATGAATTGGTTTTTAAATCATAAATTACAATATAATTTTCTTTCTATAATAACATTATTCCATCTAAGATATCCTTTCATATCATTCCTAGTACACATCATAGAATCTTAGAAAAGGAAAATAAATATGTGTTTGCTGAAATGATCAGTAAGGGTTATGTATAAAGTAAGCTATCATGAATAAATAATAATAATCAATATGGAAGGTTAAATAACTAAACTCAATTTCCATTTAAATAACTTTATTATCATGATAATATAAGTCATAATCAATATGGTAATGTAAATACTAAAAAAATATTTAATCAATAAGTAGTAAATAAAGTTCATCTAGATATAAAATCAATGTGAAAATATCTAGGATAATAGTCACAACATTCTTAATGATGGAAATTAATAATTATTGGATGTTGTGATTGTAGGAATAATGATACCTCTACCACTATGATCATTCCTAATTAAAGTTTAAAACATATGTGTTTAAATCCATTTAAATAGAACTATCCAACTAATTTATCTGGTGATAATATCGATGTATCAAGGCTCTACCAATAACTACTCCCAATCCATATCTATATTTCCAAATAATTCCTCGTATATCAAATTATTTATTTAATTCATGATCAATTTACCTTATCATAAAATATCCTTATTAAGAATAGAATACTTATTTATCAGTAGTTACCCAGACAAAATATAACATTCAAGGTATAACACAGTATATTTAATTGATATATGGATTGAGAAATAAACATATCCATGATAAATAATATGGATATTTATGGGAAATTTAATTTTCAATAATCACAAATAAGTGAATATTTATGGAATTTTAATTACTACGAAATTGAAGCATTAAGTGTGTATCAATACATTACATGATGAAAATGATCATTAAACATACATATAAATAATAAGGATATTATCATTCAAAAATACACCCATTAGAGTAATAATAAATGGTTTTTACCATTGATTAATATAATTAGCATAAAAATATATTTAATAACATTCTTGAGGAAAATATCTTTTCCATTTTGAAAATAAATTTTCAAAACTAATAGTAAAAAATCATCTTGAAAATAAATTTTTTGAAAAAAAAATATTTTAATCTTCTGAAATATGTTTTAAAACATTTTAGTGGTGATTATGGTTGTAAATTCCATTCATATTTTACATGGTAAAACAAAGATTCGTTTCACTTTTTTGATAAAAGATAAACATGTATTGTTTACCAAATTTGATGAAGCTTCCATTTAATTTTTTTAAAGTAAAATATTGTTAAAAATTTAATTAATAAATCATTCAAAAAATGAAGAAAATATTTTTAAAGAATTTTTAGAAAACATGGTTTTAGAAGAAATTGGATTTTTGATTTGAAGATAAAAATTAAGTCATATTTTATTAAAAACATTTTATCAATTATTTTAGACACCAAAGAGTGAAAATGGTATTATTAATTTATAAATCCATGAATTAGAATAGGAGAATAAAATAATTTTTTTTTTAAATAATGATCAAATAAACTCCTTCTATCTGAATTAAAGTATTAACACTCCTAATTAAAATGTGATTTTTGAATGAACCCTTGCACAGATCAATAATTTTGAAGTGAGAATTGACCAATAAATAAATAATGTCTGTAAAATTAAATACACATAAAAAATTGGTAATAAAATATAATGTAATCAAAATTCATTACACACATATTCTCTGTAACGCCCCGACCCCAGCTACCCAGAGTCGGTGCATTACTTCGTAATATTGGCATGATCACAAAAGATCATGTCTCGAAAGACCGATTAGTTTAGTAGCCTTGGAAACACTAGATACATTCATAAGTCTTTCATTACATCAAAAGTAAACAAACTACAATAACATGGTCTTCATAGTCCACACTCATATCTTCACTGACTATTCTCGCAAGTCAGTCATAATACACTTCTTCACATCCCGGAAAATATTTAAACATTGAAAGGGGTGAGCTCAGATGCTCAGTAAGGATAACAATATTGCGGAAGCTTTTATAAGAAAACATAAGCATTTAAGGCAATGTATAACTAAAACAAAATCCTTATTGAACTTGAACTTCAGCATAATATGGCAAAAGTAAAATAAAATAATGCCATTACTTTCTCACATGGATATTCTACTAGACGAATAATCACATGAAATATCAATAACCACTTTCATAATGTTGGAATGCATAATGCCAGACTATCATAACCACATATCCAAGGCCTCGTGCCAAGACTACAAATAAGATTTTGTCAAGGCCTTGTTCCAAGACACTAGTTTGTCTCATGAGACCTACCGATGCATCGAGGAGCTATAGCGGGCTCCACCCGTCACATATTAAGTCCAATGCATTCCCATATGAAAAGGTTTAAACATAACATAAACATTCGTATTAAAACTAGCATACGAAATGTCAATAATTTCACCATAAACTATGAATGGTATAAAATATCACATCCACAGTCAAACATATCAGAAAACCTTCAATAAAATATAGAAGTTTTGTATTATAATAAATCAACTTCAAATAAGCGTAAAATCCATCAAAGGATGTTGACATAGATGAAATCAAAACACTTTTTAAAGAAATATCTCTTTCTATTTTTGAAATAATTTAAGAGCCATATAAAACGAAACATTTTCTTGAAAATATTCTTATAAGATTGTAAGGAAAACTTTGAAGATTTTATAACGGCGAAAAATAACCGCACCCGCCGTATAAGTTAAAAAAAGACATTCTTACCTCAATTTTGTCGAAAAGGTTAAAAAGGACCTTGTTTTGAAAACGACGGAAAGATTACTCTTATAAAAAGTCAAAAAGGGTATAAATGACTTTAACCCATATTCTTGTAAATAATAAAAATGTTTTGAAATACATTTTGAAGAAACATGGATGTGGATGATAACGAGGTCCTAGTAGATAATTATGTATAAACAACCTTGGATAATGAAGAGGTTGTGAAGTAAACCCTTACCTTGTACTTTTCCTTGGTTGGGGTAGGTTAACCTCTTGTATAATGGTGAAATAATTGTTATTAAATTATACAAGAATCATATACATTCATATGATATCATATATGATCTTTTAACATTGCTTTGTTAACAATATCTTAGATTTATCGTTGTTTCGGGTGTTAACTTACTCATTTTCTTATATGTTTTGTTACGTAAGTCATGTTTTTCATGGATAGGTTGTATCTTATTCATATACAGAATGATATCATGTCCCTAAACATTATTTTTAAATCATCATGTGATAATTATACTTGAATGGATACGACGGAGAATGAATCTCATCGCGTTCGTCGAGACGGTAGTCCGTACGTACGCACGAGTGACAATATCATTATTTTGATATTAAAATAATATATAATTGGATAGTATATCATATATAAAGAATCATTATCATGTTATATTTATTATTTACATGAATTATATATCATTATTATACCCATCTAAATAATAATATATTGAATAACAATTACACCACGACGTGGAGACGGTAAGCCGTACGTACGCACGTATGGTGACATGTCATTCAAATGATGGGTAGAATACTAATATATGGTTGTTCCATATTTATAATAACATCACAGTATATAGAAGATACTGGAGTTATAATTTTAGAATTGAAATAATAAACAAAGAGGGAGTGGAAGAAGGAAGAAACATGAAAGAGGGTGATGAAAATGTTACCTCTTCTTTGGGTTCTTCCTTTTGATTTGATCAAAATGACTCGTTAGGATGGCTTTCTGACTAAAGTAAAGCTTCTAGGATGAAGGGAGAGAAGTTGGGAGAGTATGTGGGCAGAGGTTGGACGAACCAAAAGGCTTGAAAGTGTGAATAAGGTGGTAGAGGTGGGGTCCTTTTATGAGAGGAGAGGAGGGGCTCTTTTGGAAAGATTGAAATCTTACATTATTATAAAATTCGTTTCGGATTCTAAAGGTCCCACACTTATATAATTAGTGGCGAAGGTGATAAGGGTTCGCAATCTCTTCATCCAATAGGCTTTGGACAAGTGTAAGCCTTGAATATTGCATTATCTTCTCATTTTAACTAAATCTTTAAATAATGAGGTCATCGCCACATCATAATTATGTCATAAATAATTTAATTTATTTAATGTCCAACAATTATAAAAAAAATACTATAATGTAGGAAATCTTTTTATCTTTCTAATGAATATTTATAATCAAAATTTGGACTTGTGTAACCCCACGTAAAAATTCTTTTAGTAAAACATTTTATGTTTGTGTCAATTTTTTACTTTAACATTAAATAAAAGGTGTTAATGTCATTTTCTAACTAAAGTGGCTCCATGGGGTCCCCAAGTTGACCCATGGGTTGTCTTGGTCGGCCATGACTCATCCAATAGGAGTAGGACAAGTGTCATGCTCATCTCATATTATGAAAACATTATTTGTACCTTAAACTACACTAATTACCTCTAATCGCGATTAAGAACTTAAAAGTTACTATTCACCAAAAATTTATTTTAATCTCATTGAACCACATTTTACTTATTAATGACAACCATGTATGTCAGATTTTTGAAAATCAAATCGCAGAAGTGGTAATATTTCATTTAAATGAAAAATCAGTTATTTAACTACCACTTAGTGGTTTCACTATTCATCAAAAATTGAAGTTTTTCAGAACAAAGCCAAAATTTCACCCTAAGCTATAATTAATATTCTGAATTCAAAAATGATATCTATTTTACAAAATTCCAAACATATAGGTTTCATTAATTAATTTTATAATTAATTCCCGCTGTTACAAAAAATGGCGTGTTTCTAAGAAACAATTTATATCAAAAGATTGACAATTGTTTATGTCTGATTTTAATGTTAAATTAATTCTAATGACCACCATTGGTTAAAATGGTAAAAATATATTCTAATTATACTTTAAAACCACTAAATAGTATAATTTTTCACTATAAATTATTTTGATTTAAAAAGTTGTTTTTAAGTATTTTTCACTATTCATAAAAAAATAGAAGTTCTCAGGAAAATACCAAAAATTCAACATAGGCTAATTTCGATATTCCAAATCCAAAGATGAAGTCTATTTTGATAAATAAAATTTATAAAATTTCAAAAAGTAGGTATTACTATTCACAATGGCTAGTTTAATTAGTTGTGGTGTGTGTTAGAGCTCGAGGTTGCGTACAACACACTCTATTGCATTATTCGAAAGGAAACGTACCGTGGAAGCTTGGGGTGTTACATTCTCCCCTCCTTCAAATAATTGCGTCCTCGCAATTTCTAGTGTATTACTGCATAAAAAGACTCGGGTGGTTCTTCATCATAAGTTCCTCAGGTTCCCACGTTGCCTCTTCCATTTTATGATTTCTCCACAAGACCTTTACCAGACGATTCGTCCGGTTTCTCAGCACCTGCTCCCTCTCATCAAGAATCCTGACGGGCTCTTCACAATAGGAAAGATCGGGTTCCAGTTCTAATTCCTCATAGGTGAGTACATGCGTTGGGTCAGGCATGTATTTCCTCAATAGAGATACGTGGAAAACATCGTGAACTTTGGAGAGATTTCGCGGCATCGCCAAACGATATGCTACAGCCCCAATACGATCTAGAATTTCGAAAGGTTCGATGTACCTGGGACTCAACTTACCCTTCTTACCAAAACGTATAACTCCCTTCCATGGAGATACCTTTAGGAAAACATGATCTCCCACCTGAAATTCCAAAACCTTTCTTCTGTTATCGGCATAGCTCTTCTGCCTACTTTGAGCTGATTTGATGTGGTTTTGGATTACCTTCACCTTTTCCATTGTTTCTTCTACCAGTTCTGGTCCCACAAGTTTTCTTTCACCAACGTCATCCCAACAGGTTGGTGTACGACATCTATTTCCGTATAACGCTTCATAAGGTGCCATCTGAATACTTGAATGGAAGCTATTGTTATAGGAAAATTCTACTAGTGGTAAGTATTGATCCCACATACCCTGAAAGTCAAGAGAGCATGATCTCAACATGACTTCTAAGGTTTGAATAGTCCGTTCTGATTGTCCATCTGTTTGAGGGTGATAGGCAGTGCTCAAACAAAGTTCAGTATCCAAGGCCTTTTGAAGACTTTTCCAGAATCTTGAAGTAAAACAAGGATCACGATCAGAAACAATCGATAGGGGTACTCCATGAAGTCTTACAACTTCATTAATATATAATCTTGCTAGACGTTCAAGTGGTAGATCCTCCCGTATAGCCAGAAAATGTGCTGACTTAGTAATACGATCAACAATGACCCATATTGCATCATTCCTTCTAGGAGTCTTTGGTAGTCCCATGACAAAATCCATCGTAATATTATCCCATTTCCACTCAGGTATGGGAAGAGGTTGCAATACTTCACCAGGATGTTGCCTTCCAGCTTTCACTTGTTGACAAACCATACACCTCGACACAAAATCAGAAATCTCCCTCTTCATATTGTCCCACCAAAAATGTTCCTTCAAATCTCTATACATTTTGGTGCTCCCAGGGTGTATAGAGAAATTGGAACTATGAGCATCATCTAGCAATTCCCTTTTTAGATCAGTTATATCGGGAACACAAAGTCTCTTCCTGAATTTCAAAATTCCATCTTTATACACAAAGTCCCTCAATCTTCCATCATTCACATCTTTAATCTTCTTCTGAAATTCTTCATCATTGGTCTGAGAACTCTTAATCCTTTCTAGTAATGATGGTTTGGCACCCATTTGAAAAAGCATTGATGTTTCACCTTCCCTAGTTATTCCCATGTCCATATTCACTAGATCCAAGAAAATTGGATCCCTTTCAATTATCATCACATTCAAAACTCCATGGTCTTTTCTACTCAAAGCATCTGCCACCTTGTTTGCCTTCCCAGGGTGGTAATGTATCGTGCAATCATAATCCTTGAGTAGTTCAAGCCATCGCCTTTTCCTCATGTTGAGTTCTTTTTGTGTGAAAATATACTTCAAACTCTTGTGATCAGTATAAATCTCACATTTTTCACCATAGAGGTAATGTCTCCATATCTTTAAAGCAAAGATCACAGCTGCTAACTCAAGATCATGAGTAGGATAGTTTTGCTCATGAATTTTTAGCTGTCGTGATGCATAGGCAATGACCTTATCATTCTGCATAAGGACACAACCAAGTCCTTTCTTCGATGCATCACTATAAATAACAAACCCATCATTCCCCGATGGTAGAGTCAATACAGGGGCATTGACTAATCTTCTCTTTAGTTCTTCAAAACATTCTTCACACTCTTTTGTACAGGAAAATTTAATCCCTTTACGTGTGAGCTTTGTCAATGGGTTAGCCAATCTGGAAAAATTCTGGACGAAACGTCGATAATAACCTGCTAAACCAATAAAACTGCGTACCTCAGTTATACTTGTCGGTGCTGGCCATTCTTGGATTTCCTTGGTTTTAGAAGGATCAACGGAAATTCCATCCTTAGAGACAATATGGCCAATAAAAGAAATCTCATGAAGCCAGAATTCACACTTGCTAAATTTCCCATATAATTCATGTCTTCTAAGAGTCTTCAGGATAATGCGTAAGTGATTTTCATGATATTCATGGATTTTGGAGTATACCAAGATATCATCAATAAATACCACTACAAAGTCATCAAGATATTCCTTGAAAACTCTATTCATCATATCCATGAAAACAGAGGGTGCATTAGTCAATCCAAAAGGCATTACTGTAAACTCGTAATGACTGTACCTTGTTCGAAATGCTGTCTTTGGAACGTCTTCCTTCTTCACACACAACTGATGGTATCCAGACCGAAGGTCAATCTTTGAAAAGTATTGAGCTCCATGCAGTTGGTCAAACAAATCATCAATGTGAGGTAGGGGATACTTGTTCTTTATTGTTATAGCATTGATCTCCCTATAGTCAATGCACAACCTCAATGATCCATCTTTCTTCTTAACAAAAAGAACAGGGGCTCCCCAAGGAGAAACACTAGGGCAAATAAATCCCTTATTACTCAATTCCTCTAGTTGTTTCTTTAGTTCAACTAATTCCACAGTGGCCATTCTATAAGGGTTCTTCGATATGGGCCTTGAACCAGGAATTAAATCAATGGAAAACTCAACTTCTCGTTCTGGAGGATGTCCAGGTAAATCTTCCGGAAACACATCAACATAATCTCTCACAATAGGTACATCCTCTATTTGAATCTTCCCTTCCTCACCCTCGGTAATGTCCTTCTCTTCCTCCCCAATAATTGAATTTAGTTGAGCTACTGGGGGTGGTTCTAGATAAGAATTATGTGGCGACGATTCGGCTCTAAAGATAAGGTGTTCCTTATCATCATCATCAAGAATCGTAACCTCTTTCCTCTTACAATAAATTTTTGCATCATGGTCCGAAATCCAATCCATACCGAGGATTATATCAAATTCAATCATGGGTATGATGATGAGATCAGCAGGTAAAGAACATTTAGGTTCTCTAATGGGAACTAATCGACAAAACTTTGTTGCAACAATACTTCCCTTAGAGGTTTTGACCGACAACTCCCTTGTTAAATCAAATTGGAAATATCTAATTTTCTTAGAAAACTGGGAAGATATGAAACAATTCGATGATCCAGAATCAAATAATGCATTTGCTAAACTTGAGGAAACCATTAAATTACCTGCCACCACGTCTTTCGGAGCTTCTACCTCAGCAGTAGTGATAGCATAAGCCTGGCCTTGATCCCTTGTCCTTTTCTGAGGTAAGTTCTCCTGACGCTTAGGACATTCATTTGCATAATGCCCCATCTCCCTGCAATTGTAGAACCAAACGTTGGTAGCTTCCTTCTTCCCCTTGCAATCATGAGCTTGGTGGCCTTTTTCACCACACTTGTAACAGACTCCCATTCCCTTCAAGCAAGTACCAGGATGTTTCTTCCCGCATTTACCACAAGATGGATATTCAAACATTCCATTCTTCACTTTATTTCCATTCCCAGATTGATCAACAGGTCTCTTCTTCTCTTGCTTTGCTTTAAAGTCATAAGACTTAGAGAATTCCTTTTCCGTCTTGATAGCGCACGAGACAATACCTTCGTATGAAGAGAAGGTTTGTGATACTAAAGCTCGATGGAGAAATGGTTTCAACCCATCAAAGAAACGATCAGTCTTACTTCTTGGGTTACGTATGTAATCTGCAGCATACCTTGCTAACCTTGTAATGTTAGCCTCATACTTTGCGATATTCTCATCATCCTTCTGCCTCAGACTCAGAAATTGCCTTTCCATATCCGCTCGATGGTCTCGAGGAAAGTATTTTTCTAAGAACAGCTCTTTGAACTCCTGCCATTCCATGTTTGTTAATTCATCATCTTACTTTGTGTTTTGAATTAGTGACCACCATTGATCGGCATCTCCAGTGAGGCGGTAAACTGCCATGGTAACTTTTTCCCTTTCACTGCTCCCCAAAGCCTGAAATATTTTCTCTAGGGAATTTATCCATTTCTCGGCTACTAAGGGATTTGTACTCCCATTGAACGTTGGTGGTTGTTGCCTCATGAATCGATATAACATTGATCCTCCACGCTGTGGATCAGGGTGCTCCATACGGGTAAGGTTATTATTCATAACCTGAGTAAGTTGTCCCTGTATGGTGATTAGCTGATCGGCACCAGTTTCATCACTAGCCCCACTATAATTATCTTGAGCAGGAGGGCAATCCCTACATGGAGTGCGTGCATTGATACGGTTTCCATTTCTTCCACTAGGCGCCATTTCTAAACAATGGCATAAACTAGATCAGTTTATGAATCAAAATACATAATCCCATACTTATAAAACACTTAACATAAATTGAACTATTTATGGATAATCCATAATCATAAAAATGTTTTCTTTGAGGAAGTATATACTCATAAACCCTTCATAATTATTTGTAAAGAAAATGAGAGTTATCCTAAGCATATCCCCCGGGAGTGTCGTAACCAAGAGTGCAGTTAGGCCCGTTGTTGTGCACCAGTTCCCGTTCGAGTCTAGCTCAAAGCAGTGTTTTCGAGTTTTACCCCTAGGTACATCTGTGCCAGAGCCGCCTCTACCTGCTCGTATCCAGACAGGGATGTATTTCTCGGAAAACACACAACATCTCTACAATACCAAAATTCTAGGAAGTTCTTCTATACTAATCCTCAAAGTTCATCTTAGGTCTATGTGCTCTAATCAGAGTTTATCTAAATCTAGCTTCCAAGGTTTGTACTAAACTTCCTCTGATACCAACTGTAACGCCCCGACCCCAGCTACCCAGAGTCGGTGCATTACTTCGTAACATTGGCATGATCACAAAAGATCAAGTCTCGAAAAACCGATTAGTTTAGTAGCCTAGGAAACACTAGATGCATTCATAAGTCTTTCATTACATCAAAAGTAAACAAACTACAATAAAATGGTCTTCATAGTACACACTCATATCTTCACTGACTATTCTCGCAAGTCAGTCATAATACACTTCTTCACATCCTGGAAAATATTTAAACATTGAAAGGGGTGAGCTCAGATGCTCAGTACGGATAACAATATTGCGGAAGCTTTTATAAGAAAACATAAGAATTTAAGGCAATGTATAACTAAAACAAAAGCCTTATTGAACTTGAACTTCAGCATAATATGGAAAAAGTAAAATAAAATAATGTCATTACTTACTCACATGGATATTCTACTAGACGAATAATCACATGAAATATCAATAACCACTTTCATAATGTTGGAATGCATAATGCCAGACTATCATAACCACATAGCCAAGGCCTCGTGCCAAGACTACAAATAAGATTTTGTCAAGGCCTTGTGCCAAGACACTAGTTTGTCTCATGATACCTACCGATGCATCGAGGAGCTATAGCGGGCTCCACCCGTCACATATTAAGTCCAATGCATTCCCATATGAAAAGGTTTAAACATAACATAAACATTCGTATTAAAACTAGCATACGAAATGTCAATAATTTCACCATAAACTATGAATGGTATAAAATATCACATCCACAGTCAAACATATCACAAAACCTTCAATACAATATAGAAGTTTTGTATTATAATAAATCAACTTCAAATAAGCGTAAAATCCATCAAAGGATGTTGACATAGATGAAATCAAAACACTTTTTAAAGAAATATCTCTTTCTATTTTTGAAATCATTTAAGAGCCATATAAAACGAAACATTTTCTTGAAAATATTCTTATAAGCTTGTAAGGAAAAGTTTTAAGATTTTATAACGGCGGAAAATAACCGCACCCGCCGTATAAGTTAAAAAAAGACATTCTTACCTCGATTTTGTCGAAAAGGTTAAAAAGGACCTTGTTTTGAAAACGACGGAAAGATTCCTCTTATAAAAAGTCAAAAAGGGTATAAATGACTTTAACCCATATTCTTGTAAATAATAAAAATGTTTTGAAATACATTTTGAAGAAACATGGATGTGGATGATAACGAGGTCCCAGTAGATAATTATGTATAAACAACCTTGGATAATGAAGAGGTTGTGAAGTAAACCCTTACCTTGTACTTTTCCTTGGTTGGGGTAGGTTAACCTCCTGTATAATGGTGAAATAATTGTTATTAAATTATACAAGAATCATATACATTCATATGATATCATATATGATCTTTTAACATTGCTTTGTTAACAATATCTTAGATTTATCGTTGTTTCGGGTGTTAACTTACTCGTTTTCTTATATGTTTTGTTACGTAAGTCATGTTTTTCATGGATAGGTTGTATCTTATTCATATACAGAATGATATCATGTCCTTAAACATTATTTTTAAATCATCAAGTGATAATTATACTTGAATGGATACGACGGAGAATGAATCTCATCACGTTCGTGGAGACGGTAGTCCGTACGTACGCACGAGCAACAATATCATTATTTTGATATTAAAATAATATATAATTGGATAGTATATCATATATAAAGAATCATTATCATGTTATATTTATTATTTACATGAATTACATATCATTATTATACCCATCTAAATAATAATATATTGAATAACAATTACACCACGACGTGGAGACGGTAAGCCGTACGTACGCACGTATGGTGACATGTCATTCAAATGATGGGTAGAATACTGAATATGGTTGTTCCATATTTATAATAACATCACAGTATATAGAAGATACTGGGGTTATAATTTTTAGAATTGAAATAATAAACAAAGAGGGAGTGGAAGAAGGAAGAAACATGAAAGAGGGTGATGAAAATGTTACCTCTTCTTCGGGTTCTTCCTTTTGATTTGATCAAAATGACTCCTTAGGATGACTTTCTGACTAAAGTAAAGCTTCTAGGATTAAGGGAGAGAAGTTGGGAGAGTATTTGGGCAGAGGTTGGCCGAACCAAAAGGCTTGAAAGTGTGAATAATGTGGTAGAGGTGGGGGCCTTTTATAAGAGGAGAGGAGGGGCTCTTTTGGAAAGATTGAAATCTTACATTATTATACAATGATTTTCGGATTCTAAAGGTCCCAAACTTATATAATTCGTGGATACGGTGATAAGGGTTCGCAATCTTTTCATCCAATAGGCTTTGGACAAGTGTAAGCCTTGGATATTGCATTATCTTCTCATTTTATCTAAATCGTTAAATAATGAGGTCATCGCCACATCATAATTATGTCATAAATAATTTAATTTATTTAATGTCTAAAAATTAAAAAAAAACTACTATAATGTAGGAAATCTTTTTATCTTTCTAAAGAATATTTATAATCAAAATTTGGACTTGTGTAACCCCACGTAAAAATTGTTTTAGTAAAACATTTTATGTTTGTGTCATTTTTTTACTTTAACATTAAATAAAAGGTGTTAATGTCATTTTCTAACTAAAGTGGCTCCATGGGGTCCCCAAGTTGACCCATGGGTTGTCTTCATCGGCCATGACTCATCCAATAGGAGTAGGACAAGTTTCATGCTCATCTCATATTATAAAAACATTATTTGTACCTTAAACTACACTAATTACCTCTAATCGCGATTAAGAACTTAAAAGTTACTATTCACAAAAATTTATTTTAATCTCATTGAACCACATTTTACTTCTTAATGACAACCATGTATGTAGGATTTTTGAAAATCAAATCGCAGAAGTGGTAATATTTCATTTAAATGAAAAATCAGTTATTTAACTACCACTTAGTGGTTTCACTATTCAACAAAAATTGAACTTTTTCAGAACAAAGCCAAAATTTCACCCTAAGCTATAATTGATATTCCGAATTCAAAAATGATATCTATTTTACAAAATTACAAACATATAAGTTGCATTAATTAATTTTATAATTAATTCCCGCTGTTACAAAAAATGGCGTGTTTCTAAGAAACAATTTATATCAAATGATTGACAATTGTTTATGTCTGATTTTAATGTTAAATTAATTCTAATGACCACCATTGGTTAAAATGGTAAAAATATATTCTAATTATACTTTAAAACCACTAAATAGTATAATTTTTCACTATAAATTATTTTGATTTAAAAAGTTGTTTTTAAGTATTTTTCACTATTCATAAAAAATTAGAAGTTCTCAGAAAAATACCAAAAATTCAACATAGGCTAATTTCGATATTCCAAATCCAAAGATGAAGTCTATTTTGATAAATAAAATTTATAAAATTTCAAAAAGTAGGTATTTCTATTCACAACGGCTAGTTTAATTAGTTGTGGTGTGTGTTAGAGCTCGAGGTTGCGTACAACACACGCTATTGCATTATTCGAAAGGAAACGTACCATGGAAGCTTGGGGTGTTACATTCTCATAATGTCAATGATAATGAAGGAGTAATATAACCCAATTAAATGAAATTTAGTTATAAAATTCATTACCACTTTGTAAATTTTTTGTATAATACCCTTGGATTAAATAATTAAAATTGAAACATAAAATACTTTTACTTATTATGTAATGATGATATAATGTGTTAAATGAGAATTATATAGACCATATAAAATAAAATTAGTGTATCACTTTACAATATACCTTAATGAAGTGAAATTTAGACGAACTCCATTATAAAGATCATATTATTGAAGTGGGGGTTATTAAATGAATTTATTATGTGTAACAGATATAAATCCACATAAAAAATTATATACAACAAAAAATAATCGACATTCATGACACAAATGGCCTTTTTGTTACATAATCAATGAAGTAGAAATTTAACCCAATTAATGTAATTTGAGTTGATAAATCTTTTGACTCACGCCTCCTTTTGGTTGACCAAGATTTAAAAATAATAATAATTGTTTTTGTCACGTTATTATTTTATAATTAACCATAATCATATTTATAATATTATACATTATCCTCTTATAACATTTTTTACACGTTTTTTAATAATATTATATTATTTTAATTACTTTGGGTGTTGATTTCCTTTTTCTCATGCGTGTTTTGTAATGAAACTTACGGTTATTGTACATATTTTATAATTAAATCATGTATATAATGATAAAAATTGTATAAATATCATATTTACTCATTAGATAAATTATTCTAACCACTCTTAAAAGTTGGTCATCAAAAATGAATTGCATCACTGTGTAGAGACTGTAGAGTATTCGTACACACGTGCAATTATAAAATTCCATTAACAAGTGAAAGGTTAAGTTAGTGGGTGAAATATGAATTTTTTATAATAATGTTAATCTTATATATCTCTCATATATTGGTTGATTTTATCTTTATTACAATCCATGTAAAGTGTTAGTGAAAAACGAATTGCATTGCTTCAGGAGGCGGTAGTATGTCATACACAATAACATCATTATCATGTTTTAAACAAAATGGAATGTGAAAAGTTATATGTGATATTAAAATTAAATAAGTATAATAATATTTTAATTATCATATTTTTCTAAATATGTCATTATATCCATCCTTGAAAGGTGTTGATTTAAAACGAACTATATAGTATTGTGAGGCGGTAATCCACCATACACATAATCGATGATTTTGTTTCCAATTTTATAGAAGTGGAGAAGGGTAATTTTTAATCCATAAACATAATAAAATATTATTATATGTTAGATATAATTTTTTTTATATTTTATTTCTTAATAAATTATTTAATGTGGAAAAAAAAGAAAATAAAATGAAAGAGATTTGTTAATATAATTATGTTATCTAAGAGAATACTATGTTCGTTCTCTTTTTAAGGACACTAAAGAGAGTCTTTTGTGATAATCATCAGTTATAGAATATGAGTACAGTTTTATGGGAGATAATTTTTCATTTTTTTGAGATAAAGTAATTTGGAGGTGCGATTAAGTGAGAATATGTTAATACATTTTATAAGTAGGGAAAGGGGACCTCCTGGGGAATTATTTTGAAATTTCAGAAGGCAATCCAAATTGATAAGGTCATTAACATGGAAAAAAACTTTAAAATGACTCTAGAATATAAATTGGGAAGTATAAGGCGGATATAGTTCCATAAAAAATATTTTTACAATTTGGTAGGGAATTTTAACCCTTATATTCTATGTTTAACCCCATGGTAAATCTATTTTAACCTTAACCAAAAGAAATAATTTTTTATATTTAAAATATTTTTTGGTGGAAAATTCATGTTGAAAATATTATTTAATATAAATTATTATTATTTCAAATAATGAATCCATTTTCAAAATTATATTCAATTAATATGAATATTTTAGTTTAAAATTGATCCCGCAAATGCAACATGAAAGAGTTATTTAAATGAGAAAATGTTCAAAATACATTCAACGTTATGATATATAAATTAATTATAAAAATTATTCTTATAACATAAATTGTATTAATATATATATAATGGGTCTAATTATACTTTAAAACCAATTAAAAATATAATTTTACTTTATAAATAATTTAAATGAAAATACATTTTTCAAATAAAATTCAGTATTTTCACTATTCATTGAAAAATTAAAAATTTTAGAAATGTACCAAAAATATTCCCAAATATAATTTTTATATGTTGATTTCAAAAATTATGTTCACCTTATCAGATAAAATTCCAAAATGTGGTAAAAATTAATTTTAAATTGTGTTCAAAAAGGGTGATTAAACCCTCTTTTAGAAAAAATATTGTTTTTCAAAAAAAATTTATTTTTCATTTAAATGATTATTATTTTATTTATAATAAATATATAACCCGTGAGTTTATTATTACATGGATAAATAATATAATTTTCATAATATATTTATTTCTATTCATTTCTTCTAAGTTAATAGCTATGTTTTAATGGTATACTATATTAATATTCATTTAGAATATGGGTTATGCGTTTCACAAGATATTGAGGAGATTAAAATTAATGAAATTTATTTGTATTGTATTTTAGTCTTGGTGTTTTGTGTCCCATATTAAAATAAAAAATGTTCTTATTTTATAATTTCCAGTTTTTACATTCTCTCCACCTTAAATTTCATCATCCTAATTTAAGTTTGATCTCAGTAATCAAGGGATAGATATTTGAAAACTCATCTTTTGAAAAACCAAATCGTAATATGAGATAATAAAATATACACTTAATAAGAGATAAAGGGAATTACAAAAGTTCATTTAACATGGTTTTTAATTCAAATAAAATTGGGGGAAGTGATGATGCAGAAGAAAAGTGTAAAAATTTATAGATAATGGAAGATGTCATTGATCAGTAGAAATTAAATGATTGATGGAATGTTAAGGACCTTAACACCATAAATCATTGATGATGTAAAAGGCCATAAAAATCATCAGATATGAATGTAATAGGATAAAATTTTGTTTCAAGATCATTTAAATAAAATTTAGAAATTATCTTACTATCTAAGAATATAAGGATATATACTTCATATTTTTATATTTCATAATCACAATTCTATTCTTTGGCTGTTCTTTGATCAATTTCCAATTCATAAATTACTCTATGAAATTTATATCCAAAAAATACTTTTTTGTCCCTAAATCACTAAAATTCACTTTTAATTAATTGCATGATCTAGAAAAGAGTGAACATTCTTTCTGTATGTATCTAACTATTTTCCAACTCCAATATTATTGCAACAAGTAATCAAACATAATACACTAATTTATAATCATCAACAGTTACACCACAATCTCATCATTAATATTTATTTCTCAAATATTTTAACTAATGAAATATTTACCAGGATATGATGTAGGCTAGTGGTAGGTGTTATACCCTTATAAACCTTTAGTTGCGTGTACAATATTTATGGTCTTTATGCCCTATTTTTTCCAATATAAAACATTTTCCCATTTCATTCTATCAGTTTCCAGTGTGTCTTTATCCACATTTATCACATGAATAAAATCACACCATCTTTCCAGGATTGTCTCCATCACTTTAGATTTTATCGAACTCATTCCTTTGCTTTATTGATGAGTCTGGTAGTTGTTTAAGGTATAGGATTTTAATAGAATTTCAGGAAAACTGATTAGGAATAATAAAAAAATCATTCACTCAAGTCATCATCCCATTTTTTACTCATAGTAACCACTATTTACTTCATACCTAATGTTTATATGATTAATTTGGGTTTAATATATTTACTAACCAAGAACATTGAGTGAAAAACAATAATCATAGTGGGAAAACCATAGAATCATTTATTGAATTTTTAAATCATGACACATTTTTTTCAATATAAGTCACCTTAGGTTAACCGAGGTCACTCATTGACATCATATTTTAAAATAAATCATATTTTTTTTGTAAGGAAATATTAATAATCTAAAAAATATCCCCCAACAGTTCCAAAATAGTTGTGTACTATGTCCTGTTTTCTTGCACCAGTTGATGATCAGATGAAGACAATTACACCCATTTAGATTCATTAACCCTGGGTACTACATTTATAGAACTACATCCAGTTGTAGTATCTTGAAATGGAAGTATTTATATGTAAAAACACATAATTACTCCCTTAGTATAACTATATGATGTTCTACAATACATATCCTCAAACTCTACCATACAATTAGGATTCAGAGTCTATATTTTTTAAAATCTATTTCTCATGGTTTCTACTAAACTTCTTCTGAAACCAACAGTAGTGACCTTAACCCTAGTAACCCCATATCTAATGTCTAATTTATTATATTGGAATAAGATATAAGGAATCACATAATTAAGGGGAAAATATTATAGTGGTCTTGGTAATCGAGATACATACTTGAGTATTTCATTATATTTATAAATAAAAATGAGCACATAATTTTATTCTAGAATAAAATTATTCCTAATAGAATATAATTGCCTATCATTTTAGCACATTTCATTGATTCAAAGGAAAGGAAAAAAGTTAAGGGTGAGAACAAATTCTCGATAAGTATTATATACAGTGGAAACTATCTTGAATCAGTAAGCATAATAAACTTTTAAAGGTAATTAACTTAACACACCTTCCATTTAACCTACTTGACTATCATGATAAGATAAGGAATAATCAATATAGAGAGGTAATTATGTGAAAACACATTTAATTTAATCAATAAACAGATAAATAATTTCAAGAAGAGATAATATCATTTTGAAAACATTATGGATAATAATAACAAAATTATTAATGAAAGATAATTCTTAATTATTGGATGTCATGATATTAGGTATCTTTATACCTTTAGTGTCATGATCTTTCTTGAAGAAAATTTAAAACTGATGCATATAGACCCACATAACTATGTCTATCCAACTTATTATTCTCATGAGAATACTTATGAATCTAGAGGATTTCTATAACGGGGCTCCACACAAGTTTACATGTCCAAATCATTCCGTATATATTAAATAATTGGTTCAAATCATGAACAATGAGAATTATCATCAAATATCTATATTGAAAAATGAATATATACTTAAAAAAATTTCCTAATATAAACAAATGACATTAAAAATTTAACACAGTATGTATACGGGATATTTAGTTTAAGAAAAAAACATCTCAGTGCCAAACAGTATGGATATTTTTGGATGATTTATTTTTCTATGATCATAGGTACAAGAATATTTCATGTAAAAGTTCATGACTATAAAAATGAATGAATAAAGTGAGTTCCAATACTTTCTTTGTTCAAAATGATCATACACCATCCATATAATGAATTATTACATTTTTAATCCCACATACACCCATTGTATTAAGAATAATATTTTTTCTTGTTGCTGATTAATATAATTCCTATAAAAAGATCTTCAAAAAAATTCATGAGGAAAATATTATTTTCATATTGAAAATCACTTTTCAAAATTAAAAGTTCAAAACACATTTTTAAAAATATTTTGTTTAAAAAATATTTTAATCATATAAAGAAATTTTTTAAACATTTTAGTGATCATAATATAAATAATTCTATTCATGTCATACATTTTACTAAAAATATTCCTTTAAATTTTTCAATAAAATACTAATGGTACAAGATTTATAAAATACAGGAATATTTCTTTCAAAAAAAATTAAAATGTAAAAATGGGTAAAAAAATTATTTTTTAAGTCATTTTTAAAAGTTTCAAAACATTTTTCAAAACCTATTCAGAAAACATGATTTCGGAAGAAAATAGATTTCCATCCAAAGATAGAAATTAAGTTTGATTTTATTTATAACATTTTTTCCGACCTTTTATGTACCAAAGAGTGAGAAAATGGGAAAATTACAATAAAAATAATTATTAAATGGAGGAAAATAAAATAAAATGGTCTACTAAACAATGGTCAAATAATCTCCTTCAATGGAAATTGTAATATAATGTCATGACCCATCCCCCAAGGCTCATGATGTGACAACCCCAAGACCACCTTCTATAGGACAAGGTATGGTGACTAGCATCGAAAAGGTGAATCCCGAAAAGGGAAGCCACTTCTTTTAAACCTGTACACACAAAGACTCAGTATACAATGAAAGAAAACCACAAAAAAAACTGCTGATAGTAAAAGTAAGTACTAAAATCATAGGGAGCTAGAATACAAGTCCAACTGAAAAGTAAATACAAAAAATAGGAAAATAGGTCCTAAAGTCATCCGCCAAGGATCCTACATGAAAGGTATGTACACCTCATCACTGTGGCTCTCCACATCAACCAGTCACCTCTGTACACCATCATGTCCTACCTCCCAAATCTCAGTCAAGGATGATCTTCTCCTGCACAAGACCCAACAAGGTGTGGTGATTCCCGTGAAGGGGTGAGTATAACAATACCTAGCATGGACCCCGAGACCCATGTAGATCTCCCAGAATCCCACAAAAGAAAAACCACACAGCATGATATCAATCACAAAGTACAAAGTAAAATAAATCTCACACCGAGTAAGCAACTTAAAGAATGAATAATGGTGATTAGTCATAAAGATAGATCATATTATTCATTCGATAGGACTTTACTCCTAGACCGCTCAAGGTTTCTAGGTGCTTACCCATAGAGGATTTCTAGGTGATGACTCATAGTGGATCATTAGGTGTTGGCCTATGAAGGATCACTACGTGCTCACCCACGGAGGATCGCTAAGTGATAACCAAGAAAAGGTCGCTAGGTGCTTACCCACATGGGATCTTGAACTTCTTACCCCCTTAGGATCACTATGTTCTAACCCACATAGGATTTCTAACTACTGACCCAGAGAGGATCACTAGGTGCTTCATCACGTCACATCCAACAACTAGATTCCCGCACTTAGCATGCTTGATTCTGAGAGGATCTGCTCCTCAAGCCATAATTTATAACTCAACTACCACGAAGTCCCAAGAAGAAGTAAGCCAATGAACCTCCATTTTATAAGGGATCCAATGCAACAGACGATGCAACAATCGAAAGCACAGTATATAAGTTATAATCATTTTAGTACCATGGTCTTGGTTGTATTTGTGTTTGATCCAACCCAGAAATACTACAACATTACCCAAAACCTAAGTGGACTATTCTATAAGTACGACCTCTAATTAAGTATTCTAGCACCATAGACGGTTCACAAAACGGATGTCTGGTTTAGATGATATGTCTCTTTAAGAGAAACTAGGTCAAAAAGGGTATCGGTCCCGCCTGAACCGGTCGGACTGACCCGGACCGGTCCGGTTTGACCTGACCCTGCACGACCTGATCTGACTACGCCCGGTTTGGGAGGCAGGGCAATGGGAATGACCCAGCCTACAGGCTGGGCATGGTCTGCAAGTTGTGCATGGTCCTCCTCCCAAAACGGACAAGTTCGTTTGGGCTCCTCAATCTGCGGCACCAGGTTGGTGCCGCTCCACCTAACCGGTCCACGTGGACAAGTCAACAATCAGGAACCACATGCATGTGCCAGCCCTCCGCATTGGATCAGATCTATAGCATGGCACCCAATGTTAATGCTGCTGGCTAAGGCCATATTCCCCTATTCGTTGCAGTTCATTAAGGCTTCTCCATCCTCTCGCGGACTGTGGGAGCCAGACTCCTCCAGAGTTTGCCTTCGCTGGTTTCCAACACCGTCGTACCGATGGTGCTACCATCGGCCACTAGTGAAGCTCCGGTTGTCCTATTTTCTTCCCATCTATGCCTATGGGCGTCCTTGGATGCCGCATACACTGTGCAACCCTATGTTTCACCTTACCACCTTATTTCTTGGATTCCCTAGAATAACACATCAAACTAAGATAGGTAGAGGGTCTAGGCCTTGTTCGGTTCGTCCCATGCCCTCCACTTTAGCGTTATAACATGAGAAGGAATTAAATAATCAACAAACTCTTAGTTTAACAACAAAACCCCTACCTTAAACATGTTGGAAGATGTTTCAGATGAGGAAGAAGGGTTTGTGTTCGAAGGTGTTCATCGGCGTTCATCGATCTCCGGATTGAATCCTAAATTCCGTCATCGAATCATCATTCTTCATTAGAGGAAGACATCATTAACACATCTTCAATATTCCTTCTATGGGTTCCCAAAACTGACGGCAAAAATTTGATTAAATAAAAGGAATGATAACCCCCATTGATGGTCCATTAATATGATTCATTAATGAATCATATTCAATGATCCTATTAAACCAGAATAATTGTCATTACATAATGAGAGGTTCAAATTATTTAAAAGACCCTCATTTAAATCCTAATGTTACACTACAGTCCCTCCATCTGCCGCTCATCTGTTTCAGAATGAATAAAATAACATATTTAGTTATTTTATTATTTTTTTAAAAAGGCTGAAAATTAAATTTTTTCATCTGACCCTTGTCGAATGAAGTTAAGCTCTGCCTACAAAAATCCTGGCACTGTGAATTCAATATTTCCCTCTGAATTTTTATTCATGCACTAGTTAAAAAGATAGATATCCCTAGTCGCACATTTACTAAACGCACCTTAAAAAATGTAAACCAAATTCGTTACGGGACCTCCGGGCCTCAGAATTATGTGCCATCAATTTTTGTTGACATGTAATAATTCCATATAATTAAAAAAATATGGAATTTTGGGGTCTTTAAATTCCCCCCACCATAGGTCTTTTTGTCCCCAAAATCCATAAAAAGATAAGAAAACAGATAAAGGTACTAAGCAGGAATCTGAGCTTCCCGCTCCAATGTGTTTCCTGGAGGTTCCTATACTACCACCAAACTCACACCCGAGGGATCGACCACCCCTGAAGGACCCACTCCTGTCGATGCTCTATCTCCCCCATGAACTCCATGGATGTGACCCCATAATCATTTACAACTCACCCCACTCGATAACATGTGATATATCATGAACCTACCTCTTCAATTGTGAAACATTGATAATATTATGCACTCGGTGTATTTGTGGGGGAAGTTCAAGGGGGTAATCCACCTTTCTAACTCTTCTAAGAATCTAGAATGGTTTGATGAACCTCAAAGATAAATTGCTCCCCCAGCCAAATCTCTACAATCCTCATTGGGGTGATACCCATAAGAAGGCATGGCCTCCCTTTTCTAATTCTAAGGGTCTTTGTCCCCTATCGGCATAATTATTATGCCAGATCTATGCAGTCTGCATCCTCTCCTGGATGATCTACTCATTCTTAGTAGTATCCTATACCAACTCTAGACCCATAAGCGTTGACTCCGCTGGGTTTTTCCATCATTAATGTGATCTACATGATCACCCAAACAATGCCTCAAAGTATGCCATGCTGATGGTGGAGTGATAACTGTTAGTGTATGAAAACTCTAACAATGTAAGGTGGTCCTTCCAACTGCATCCAAAATTGAGGATGTAAGAATAAATCATGTCCTCAATTGTTTGTATAATCCCATCCATCTGACCATCTTTCTGAGGGTGGAATGTGGTGCTCAAGCATAGCTGAGTCTCAAATGCCTCCTGGAATCTCTTCCTCAACTAATATGTAAAACGAGCATCACGATCTGAAATGATCATTGATGTCACCCCGTGAATCTGTATAGTCTATTGTACAATGTGGCATCCCACGCCCGATACTGATCCCTTCTCTCAAATGTGTAGGATGTGGGACGACTTGGTGAGTCACTCAACGATCACCCAAATTGAATTTTTTCCCCTAGATGTATGTGGTTATCCTATCACAAAGTCCATGGAGATACCACCCTACTTCCATTCAGGTACCTCTAGTGGTTGTGTTATGCCTTCTAGAACTAGATGCTCAGCCTTCACTTACTGGAAAGTGGGGAATCGTGAAACAAATTCTTCCACTTCTTCCTTCATCCCTAACCACCAGTTCTGACATCAAAGGTCCTGGTACATCTTTTCCACAACAGGATGTACCGCCAAAGGGGGTGTGTGGAACTCTCTCAACACCTCCTCTCATAGTGTCATTGGTACCATGGTGTGTCCCCTGAAAGTTATGACATGATCCCCACCTTCAGAAAATATATTAAGATCCCATCCTGAGGATATCTAAGCACGTTGGGCCTCACTATCAACATCCCCATGTTGTTCCTCCTTGAATCATTGAAGGAGTGGGGGAGTGACTATAATAGATTAGA
This sequence comes from Viscum album, assembly GCA_963277665.1. NCBI lineage: Eukaryota > Viridiplantae > Streptophyta > Magnoliopsida > Santalales > Viscaceae > Viscum > Viscum album. The sequence continues at coordinate 1,145,871,714 of OY728140.1, forward strand.
GGTAAGCTACTCTATCACTCTACATGAAATATATCTGCAACACAACGAGTTATTATGTCACCTCACTCAATATTTTTAAAGCAGACCTTCTACTGAGTGCGTCTATACTACATTACCCTTCCTAGGACTATAGACAATCTCAAATTCATAGTCCATGAGGAACTCTAACCATCACCTATGTCTCATATTTGGGTCTTCCTGTGAGAAGATATACTTGAGACTCTTATGATCAGATTAGATGGTAAACCGTTCAATCATCAAGTAGTCATGCCTCATTCTCAAGGCAAATACCACTTCTGCTAACTCTATATAAAGGGAAACAACGTTCTTCTTGTGTTTACTCATCTACCATGAGATGTAGGCAATCACTGCTTACTCCTCTATCAAGAGACATCATAGTATGGTTCTTGATGTGTCGCTGTGGACTAAATACCCAATTCGCTCTTCTGGTGGCCTCAAGATTGGGTAATTTATCAGTCTCCACCTTAGTTCTTGGAAACTCTACTGGAACCTCTCTTTCCACAAGAATGTTTTTCCCTTATTTTTCAAAGTTGACAAGGGTGATGTTACTCTGGAAAAGTCAGGTACGAATCCCTGGTAGTACCCAGCCATCCCCAAGATACTTTTCACCTTGGTCACACTCCTAGGTGGATCCCATGAAATCACTCCATCTATTTTTATGGATCCATTACTACTCCAGCATCTGAGATAACATGTCCCATAAAGTTGATCTCATGTATCGAGAATTGAAACATTGTGATATATCCATAAATTGTTTGATCTCAGAGTGTATCTAGAGATATCTGCAGATGTGTAGCATGCGCATCCTCTGACATCGAGTATATCAAGATGTCATCAATGAAAACCCCATGAAGGGATCGAGGTAAGGTAGGAAGATAAATTTCACGATCTCCACAAAAACTGATGGAGTATTGGAATTGCCAAAAGGAATCACTAAGAACTCGTAGTGGCCATACTGGCACCTGAAGGATATCTTCGGTACATCCTCATCCCGTACCATGAGGTGATGATAGCCTGATATGAGGTCTATCTTAGAAAACCATTGTGCTCCCTTCATCTGGTCGAAGAGATCATCAATCATCAGTAAAGGATACTTCTTCTTCACAACCACCTGATTTAGGCACCGATAGTCTATGCAAAGCCTCAAAATTCCATCTACCTTTTTGAAGAACAAAATTGGGGCTACCCATGGAGAGACGCTGGGTCTTACAGACCACTTTTTAAACAATTCCTCCAACTATACCCTCAACTCACAAAGCTCTATGGGATCCATCCTATATGCTGGTGTACATATCACACTCGTCACGGGGCACATGTTGATGTAAAATTATACCTCTTTACGAAGTGGTATCCCTGTAACATCATCAAGAAAGACATCAGCATACTGGTCCACCACAACATGATAGCTCAGACTCCTCTCATCCACTACAAAGAGGGTGGTGTTTTACAATATATGAGTGATTGGATACACCCTCCTACGACAAAGTACTTCCTTTGCTGCAACAGTTTCCTTCTCACCGGTGAATGAAAACTTGGTACCATCCTCACAAACACATTTCACTTTGTGCCTAAAACAGTCAATCTGAGCATTGAAATTGGATAGCCAGTCCATAACCAAGATGAAGTCGTAAGGCCATGACACTGCTACTAAAGGATCCCAGCTGAATCTCTCACCTCCTAGAGTGAGCTCACACTCATGAACCATTTCTTAATCGTCGAATCCTCTCTCATAAGAGTCTGTAATCATAAGGATAGAGCCAACATATTCATCATAATCTCCGAGATCCGAATGAGTGTCATGGAAATGAAAGGGTGATTAGAACATGTGTCTAAAATAACTGAATCTAGGGTAGTGTAGACATAGATCATACCTCAAATCATCTCTAGAGATCCGTAGTCAAAGGACACAACTACCTGTAGCTGATCTCATCCCTATCGACCTACTCCCAATGGTCAGGGTGGACTACCTGGGGGTTTTGGCAGTGAAACCTTAAATCATCACAGACCACCTACTATATGGCATGCTCTTATACCACAATTTCTACCCTACAGAACTCCTCACTCGAACCTCTATCATGGGATTAATGGTCCCTCGACTATCTGTTGATAGTTCATAAAGGGAGTTCGATAGTCACAATCTCTATTCCCCTATCCACCGCAAGTGTAACAGACTCTATTCCTCAGACGAACACCTCTACCTTGTGATCTCCTCACCTCCGACCCTACCTCCTAGGGTCATCCTCCAAAAGGTGTATCCAATTTGGGCCTCTGCCTCATCTGCCTACTGCCTACTGCAGATGACTTGGCTGCATGTTGTCTGATGCTAACTATCGCAATCAGTTCATACTCTGCATGGAATCTCTCCACCAATAGTGCTCGCTCCAGCACTCCACCCAACGTCAAGATGTTGAGAGATGTCATTGAAGATATGATATCCCTTCGAAGACCCATATCAAAGTTCTGTGCCTAAATGAATGGGTCTCATACCATGTGGGTGGAGTAGCAAGAGAGTTCATTGAATCTCATCGAGTATTGGACCACTGTCAGGCTACCCTGATGTAAGTGTAGTAGCACCTAAATACGCACTGAACGTAAATTCGCTGGTATGATCTCTGCCCTAAATAGGCCCTCAATGTCCAACCAAGATATTTTTGCATCCTTGTGTGTCTAGAGAATCAGGCTCCACCATGTTCCTATTGTTCCCTAGAAGAGGCTATCATCTAGGATCATCAACCGGTCTCCTGGTGTCTCAACCAAGTAGAAAACCCATGCCATAGCCTCCAGCTAGTCCTCAACTACATGGGGATCTGTCATCCCTCAAAACCAAGGAGGCCTCTTTCTTTGCAACTCGTGAAACACGCTCAAATATTCAGAATATAATGACAAATTAAAAATAAGGGGGGGGGGGTCCAGGAACCATAGACTGTATCATCATATATTGGTTATAATTAATTTAAGTAATTAACATGAATTACCTTGATTGAATTCTTTCTTCGTTGTTTTTTATAGTCATGATTAGGTGTGATCCATTTTTTCATCGTAGAATCCAAGTGTATGATTCCTTTAGAGGTGATCCACACATGCTCCACATATCTCTAGACGTCTCCTAAGGGATCTTCAGGTGCTAGCATGAAAGAGACTTTGCTTTCGATGTCCGCCTTCAATCGACTTGATCTAGTGGAGGGGGATCTTTCTCTTGTAGCATGAGAGTGTTCATGGAAGAAAATGATTCTCTCTTGGCTTGAGACCATTCTCTAGATCATTTGTGCACAACCACACAAAAATTTCTTGGCTAATGAGAAATATATAATAGGAATTTTTAATTACATAAAATAATAAAATTAATTAATTAATTGAAAGCATTTATTCATTTCATTTAATTCTTAGTTATACCCCATGTCTAATAATAACATTTGATGATAATTATTACCTGACATGTGCCCAACAAATTACATCAAATATTATTTAATTAAATAAAAAATAATATTTCTTATAAATTCTCAAAAAAATACACGATGTGTATATTTAATATACACAGTGTGTAATATTATTTCTCCATTTTTTCTTTATTTCCTCCACCACATTTTCTAGACATTGAATAATGGATATTTATTTATAAAATAAATATCACTGCATTACTTGATAATAAATTTATTATTTATCCCACAATATATTCTCTCAAGAACTACTGTTGAAATAAATGTGATCATACATCCATAAATAATTATTAAACCACAATTAGGAATAATCATGATTCAACTTGTTAAATTAATATTTAATTGAGATACGTGAACACACTTAGTGTGTTACGCTCTAGGCCTCTTTCTCAGTGGCATTAGGTGGAGCCTACCTAATTTCCATAGTTAAAATCTAGAAACATGCCAAGGCACCCATAGAGAATGATGTTAATGCCACAATGATGTGTCACCTCCTACAAATGATTACCATGTAATATAATCTCATTGTCTCGATTTCTCAAATCAAGCAAGTTTCATGCTAGTGACATCAACCCATGTGCTAGATTATTCTTTATTAGACTTTCTAGAATTGAATTTTTCCTTTCCCCACCATGGATATGGATTTATTTAGGCTATATCAATTCCATACAAGGGCATAAGATATCTATTTATATTATAAAACAGAAGGGGAAAATCCTTTCTCACATTATCTATTAATGTAGTATCACTCGTGACGCACCCAACATATTCTACCTCACTGTGAATAGTGTGTCATCACAATTTTTGTCAATAAATCAATATACATGAGGTGTAATACCCATTAATAATAATCTTAAATCCGGATGACCATTACACACATCCACAGATTGGGTCATCCAATGACACTATGAAATGTGGATTTCCAGCTGGAAGGTCTCATTCTCATAATATCCTCTTGGATATTGCCAAGGTCACCCACCATGAGAAGGTGCCTCAATGTTTTTTGAGTCCTCACCACTAACAGCATGTATTATTTTTGTCCCTCAAATAACATTATCTGGCCTTAGAACATATATTCAGTAAGAGTGTAATGGAACTTCTAGGTTCTCATTATACTAGGGATATGCTATGATCCTTTAATGCAATAGTTATCCATAGGACATTATCACATGCATTTTCATGCAGAAGAACAATCAAGACATGATAATTAATTTATTAATGAATAATGTAAAAAGTAATTGGTTCTAGGCAACCATCTCCAACCGATTCCCACATGGACTAGAGCCATGTGCTAAAAACTTTAAACCCTCTAACTCTCACACAATATTCATGCTTCTACTAAGATTGTACTTTAGTTATGAGGTCTTCCACACTATCTTCCATGAACAATCTTCTCACTTCAACATCAACCCTTTGATTGAAATCCCTCAAGAGGTGATACTTCTGAAGTATGTGATTTGTCTGTTGATGTGACCTTGGTTCTTTTGAAAGATCCACCACTGGAGTATTATCAAAATATAATGTGATAAGATCTTTACTTCTAGGAACCACATCAAGCTCCAAGACAATGTTCTGAATCCTGACGGATTCCTTCACTGCATCAGAAGCCGTAATATATTCTTACTCTTCTATAGAATTTGTGACACCTAGTTGCTTTGAACTCTTCCATCTCACAAGTCCTCCATTGAGGTAGAAAACATATCTAGATTATGACTTTAGATCATTCTGATCAATCTAAAAACTAGCATCAGCATACCCTCTGATGACAAGCTCCTCTTCTTTTCTATAGACCAGGAAAGTATCCTTAGTTCTTCATAGATACTTAAGGATAGTATTTACAGTGGTCCAATGTTGTTCTCCTGGATCTGCTTTATATCTACCTACCACACTTTTTTGCATAGCCAACATCAAGCTTGGTACATAACATGACACACATGATGGATCCTATAGCTGATGTGTATAGGGTCTTACTTATTCTATCTTTCTCTTTATTGTGTCTAAGGGAACATTTTCATAGAAAGATATCTGCTATGTGACACTAGAAAAAATCCCCTCTTGGATTGTTCCATTCTAAATCTCTTTAGTATCCGGTCTATGTATGTACCATGAATTTGTCCAAGCAGCCTCTTCGATATATCACAAATGACCTTGATTCCTATAATGTAGGCTGCTTCACCCAAGTCTTTTGTGGACAAACACTTGTCAAAATAGTATTTAACTACCTGTATAACGGGTACATCATTTCCAATAAGAAATAAGACATCAACATATACTACTAGGATAATGATTTCATTCCCATTAAACCACTTATAAACACATGGCTCACATTCATTCATAATGAAACCAAATTCCTTTATGGCTTCATCAAATTTAATGTTCTATGACATGGATGATTTCATTAATCCATAAATGGATTTCTGCAACTTGTAACCCATTTCCATTCACCTGGTGTCACAAACCCTTCTAGCTGTGTCATATGGACATATTCTTGAAGGTTCCCATTAAGGAATGTTGTTTTGACATCAATTTACCAAATATCATAGTCATGGTAAGATGTTATATCAAGAATGATTCTTGTCAATTAGCGATAAGGGTTCATCATAGTCAATTACTTGATGTTGATTGAATTCCTTAGCCACTATCCTTGATTTATATATGATAACTTGGCCTTTAATGTCCTGTTTTCTCTTGAATAACCATTTGCATCCAACATGCTTTACATAAACTAGATCATCATCCAGAACCCAGACTTGGTTCGGATACAAGGAATCCATCTCATAATTCATAGCTTCTAGCCATCTTGTGGCTTTTAATATTTCTACTTCTTCTTTGTAGGATAGGGGTTCATAATTTTATAAGAATAATGATTCACCCTCCTCGTTGACTAGAAAACCAAATCTCTCTGGTTCCCTTACCTCTCTTGAGCTCCTACGCAGTACTTGTGGTTTTTGAACCTCGTCCATGGGGACCTGTGGAACTTGTTCCTTTACCAACTCCGGTGTATCTTGACCATCAAGCTCGTTGAAGTCAATCTTTCTCCCACTATCCTTTTGGAGGATGTTCCCCCTATCAAGAAATATGACATGTATGGTGACAATCACTTTCCTGTATAAAGTGTTCTATATGTAATATCCTTTCGTATCCTTATGATATCTTATAATGATACCCCTCTTTCCCCAGGGTGTTATTTTGTTGCCTGATAATGCCTTAACAAATGTCTCACATCCCTATACACATTTTGTGGGACAAAATGGGTTTCTTTCCATTCCATAACTCGGAAAGAATTACATTTTCCACCTTAGTTAGTACTAAGTTTAATGTGTATACTGCAGTTTGTAATGTGTATCCCCAAAAGGATAATGGAATATCTTCATGACTCATCATCAACCTCACCATGTCCAACAAAGTTTGGTTCCTCCTTTCACTAACACCATTCCACTGTGGTGAATAAAGAGGAGTGAGCTAAGATATAACTCGAGACTCTCGTAGAAGATCAATGAACTCTTGGTTTAGATATTCTCGACCTCGATCCGATCAAAGTTTCTTTATCTTCATACCAAGCTTATTCTCTAATTCATTCTTATAATCCTTAAATTTCAATAAGGCTTCTAACTTATACCTCATTATGTATACAATGTCATATATACTCAAATCATTAGTAAAAGTAATGAAGTACGAATATTCACCTCTAGATTCTACTGGGAATGGTCCACCCACATCCGTGGGCACCAATCCTAGAAGCTATGTGGCCCTTTAACTCTATCCATCAAAAGGTGGCTTAGGCATTTTACCTTGTAAACAAGCATGACATCTATAAAGTGGTTTTAGCTCTATAGAGTCTAAATAGCCTCCTTCTCTGAGCTTTTTCTAGCACGTCTCATTTACATGACCGAGATGTTGATGCCACAGCTGGGTTATGTATGAGTCATGTGAGATTGTTTCATTATCAATTTCCAACACATGGTTTCCATAATTTAATACATACATACTGTTATTTAAATTATCCATACCATAATATATGTTGTTCTTATAAAAGAAACAAAACTTATTTCCAAATTTGAAAATAAATTCATCCACATCCAAACAAGATAGATAAATTTTGTTCTTGGTAAAACTAGGCACATAGTAATAGTTATGTAAAACCAAAATTATCCTTGTTGGAAACAAGAGATGGTAATCGAAAATGGCCAATGCAGCCAGCCTTGTGCCATTGTAAACTCAAAGATCCACCTCTCCCCTGGTAGTCTTTCTATATATAATTTGTTCCTGAATTTGAATACAGATGTGAGCCCCACAAGATGTATCTAATACCCAATGTGTAGAAATGGAAAGATTAAACTCGATAATGAATGCACCATTAGCATCCATATGCTTTTGGGTGAAATTCCTCTTCCAATGGACTTGAATTCTGCATGAAAAACATACCGCATCCCATTCCCTTACCTACCTCTTGATATTACCCTTCTTGGAGGGATGGTGCTCGGGGGCTTCAGACTATTTATTAGACTTTGTCCCATTTTCGTTGTCCTTCATTTTCTTATTCACCATAAGGACTGTGAGTTTGTCACACACCATGACCTTATCTACATAGTGAATTATGGTCAAATGTTTTGATAGACTCTTATCATTATTTCTAGTGTTACAATTGAAAATAAAACTAGAGAATATCTTGGGAAGTGATGATAGGATGAGAACCATATGCAACTCATTCAGGAATCTAATCCCTAAGATGTCATGGCGTTCAATGTAGCAAATATGTTTGACCACATGAGGCCTAGCTGACATAGACTCTCCAAGATTAGTTGTAAAAAAAGCATTGGAGATCTCATATCTTTCATGTCTCACTTTCTCTTGGTAGAGATCCTTAAGGTGAGAGATCATGTTATACACATACATGTTTTCATGTCGCTTAAAGAGATCATTAGACATGGATGATAGCATGAAACATTGGAAATATATTGCAACATCCATATGTTACATGTAGAGAGATATTTCCTCATCACATGCCTCTTTTCCAAGTGCAACTATAATTGGACCCTTTAACACATACTATTTTCTATCACGACGAAGGATGGCGCGTAAACGCCTCTTCCACTCTTAGAAATTTTTGACAGTGAGAAGGTTATCGTTATCGAGTTTGGTTTGCTATAATATGTTTCAAGTGTAACACCCCGAGATTTTATGAAAAATATTCTTTTAATTTCATTAATTTCTTGTGCTACACCAAGATTACCTTGCGCTATACGCAACACCGTATTAGCTTGCAGTATACGCAACACTATTTTTGGATCGTGTTACACACACTTTTGATAATAGTTATTCTACGCAACATTGAGTATATATATATATATATATATTCAATGTATAAATGAAATATGGTTGGATTCTGTTATATGAAACAACGAAGGATTCTTGAGAAACACGCAACCCGGACTTGGCTTGCATTACACGCAATCACGACCTTCCTCGATAGTGTGTGTTGTACGCAATACTGGGTTTTACTAAACAACGATATATTATTATAATATTGTTATTAACTATCCTTTATGAATAATGTTAAATAAATTTTGAATTTTATAACATTATTATTCATCTTACACATTTCAAGAACATGGTATATGAACAAAATAAAATTTTCGGGTAAAATAAGTATTTTTCAAAAAATGCAGTTTTGCCGCCTTTTGATGGCGCACCCACATTAAATCTAGTTTTTGACATGTTTATAAGTGTAATTTGACAAAATAAAATTCTTATTTTTATTCAAGATATAAAAATTTACATTAGATAAAGTTTTGTTATTTTTTCAATAACTTTCACATTTTAATGAATATTAAAAACACGCTATATTTTAATTAAAAACAACTTTTTTCATCGTAATATCTTATTTGGTTAAATTACAATATTGAATGGTTTTAAAGTATAAATAGAATATATTTTTATCATTTAATATAATGTATGTCATTAGCATTGATTTCTCTTTGAATTCGTAGGTTAAATCAATTCAATCTTTTGCAATGTTTTAAAGAAAAACCCGTTTTCTTTTGACAACGGGATTAATTTTAATTTAATTTCTGAAACATTTGAGTATTGAATTTGGAAAAATGGATTCCATATTTGGAATAATTGGATCCAAATTATGTTAATAAGCTACTTTTTATTTTTGGGCATTGTAAATAGTAACTACGGTAAATTTTATTGACTATAGTTAAAGGTAAATCCTGTAATTAAGGGTAAATATAAGATTATAAAATTACCCTAACACTTTGAAAAATCCTATTGGATGGATAAAGGTAGATCCATATAACCTAAGGGTCATATTAGATTCATTTTATGGACTTTTTTCCATGAAAATAATTTAATTATTATTAAAACCAAAGAATGTGACAACATGTCACTTTCTTAAATCTTATAAGTATAATAATTTTAATCTAGTGATAAACTTCATGAATCTTCGAACATGAATAGTCTTCAGAAAGATAATACAATTATATACATCATAGGAATTTATTTAGAATTTTTAGGGATTAAATAATTATCATTTATTATGACACAAAGATGATGCAGTAATTGTCTTATTAATGAAATATTGACATAATTGATGTTATAAATGCCCAAATAAATGTAATTTGAGACTTTTTATGACTTAAATTAATTTTATAGGTTAATATGACATGTTATTGTTGATATAAGTAACTTGGTTCTAACTTATCATTCGGTTATTAATTTCATAAAAATCATGTACCAAATAGTGTCAAAATTGACATAAATTAGTTTTTTAAAACAAATATTATATTATTAATTGTTATTTAATTCCTAAAAATCTAAGATTCATCCAAATGACTTAGATAATGATAGATATATTAATAATAAACAACTTTGGGTTCGTTTGGCATGTTATGGTATGTTTATTAACCATATAGTGTAAACAAACAAAAAGACATGGTAAAAGTTAAATTATTTAACTTAGAGTTAAATCTAATTGATAAGGTTAAAATAATAACCTAAACTTGTCTAAATCCTATTGGATGAGGGGATTGCGACCCATAACCACTTTATCTTAGAAATAAGACCCTTTTGAACCACTATAAACCGAATTTGTCCTTAATATAAAATAATATTTTGAGATTTTCCTAAGGTGCCCCTCTCCTCCCTTATAAAAGGGCACCTACTCCCTCTCTTCCTCACACAACTTTGATCCTTCAAGCTCGGACAAACCCTAAAAATATCTCCTCTCCACTTCCCTAGAATCATCCTAGAGGTTCTTGTCTTCTTCAAAGACCAACCCTAGTTCCCTAAGAGGAGGATAAGAAGAGGCGCGTCAAAAAGAGGTAATATCCATTACCGATCCTTTCCAAATTCTTTCTTCTTCAACTTCTTCTTCTTTAGTTGTTTCATTATGAAGTAATAACATAAGTATCACTCATATACTGATATGTTACTATAAGTATGAAACAACCCTATTTCAACATATATCCATCATACGGAAAACGAAATCATCGCGCATGCGTACGTACGGAATACCGTCTCCACGCCGTGGTGTAATCTATTTTCCACCACCACCTTACTTGGATGGGTATAATGGTGTAAATAATTACTATATATGATTATTATAAAGTGATATTGATTCTGAAATAGTATACATACACTCCCATACAATTCCACGATCATGGGAACGATATCATCGCTCGTGCGTACGTACGGAATACCGTCTCCACGATGTGATGTGATTCGTTCTACATGATATTCATTTCATAATGATTATATAAATGAAATGAATGAATAAATATGATATATAGTACATTAATACAATTATGGAAATAATGTATCTATAACCTAAAGAGAAGAATAAGAATTTATTCGACAAAACACGAATAAGAACAAAAAGTTATAAAAACCCGAATAACAAGTAGCAATGAAATATTACTACTAAGAAGCTAAGAAAATGACCATATATGATATCATAAAAACAAGTATGATTCTGGAATAAGTCAATAACATTATTTAAATCATTATACAGGAGGTTCAGATACTTACGAAGCAAAACGGACCTATGTTAAGGGATAATTTTGCAAATCTCATTTTTATCCGAGATTGCATATTTGTAAGTATTTACTGGGGTTATTTCAATCATCCATGTCCATGTTTTATAAAATTGTTTTCATGTATGTTTAAAGTCCTTTTTACTCATTTTTTGACTTTTACTACATGGTATGTAAGGAATCTTTAATTTGTTTACGTTACGAGGTACTTTTTGACTTTTCCGGCAAAAGTACGAAAAGAATGTTATTTTTAACTTATATGGCACGAAAAAATTTTTACGGTTTTATAAATCCTTGTTTTCATGAAGCTTCCTTCAAAATATTTCATGACTATTTTCAAAAAAATCTCTTTCTTTTAAAATTTCATGACATTTTGTGAAAAGAAATTGATTTTGAAGAAGAAAGGATATTTTCCTCAAGAATTCATTTCAAGTGTTTTATCAAAACCATTTTCCATATAAGATGAAATTATTTCATATGTGTATGTTTCATGTATAATGTCTCTATGATTTACATGGTTTCAATTTTCTTATGATGAAATATCCATTTGTTTTATATGGATTATGTGATGATGGGATGATGTTTATGAAACCCATTTTATTCATTGGGTTATGATGAATGTTTTAAGCTTATTTTGTGGCACAAGTAAGAATGAATTCATTATGTGATGGGTGGGACCTATATCTACCTCCAATGCATTGGGTAAAGATTTTATATCTCATGAGATAGACATGGCTAGAACGGTAGGTTATACCGGTTCAGTGAAACAGGACTGAAATGAGGGTGACTCGTTTCAGAAATGGACTTTGTCCACTAAGATAATATTGGAAATGAGTCTTTACTAATAAGATATGATTATCTATGATTATGTGTGTATGCCACAAAGTTTCATGTTTTAATTTATGATTATTGGGATTTCATTTCACTACTATGATTTATCCCATGTTATGAAATTTTGCTCTCTTTTGCAGGTTAAGATTTCCAAAATGTTATTTTCTTATGAATATGATGTGATTGATATTTTTTTTGTTTACCCTTACTGAGCATGTGAGCTCACCCTTTTATGTTTTCTTTTCCCCAGGATATAAAGAAAAGTTTTAGGTAAAAAAAATAAGGAAGATCTTTATGGGAGATGTTGAAGATCTTTCACCACGATTAGAAGATTATATTCCGAGTTTCCAACGACACTAAACTATTACGATCCTTGTGTGTGTGTTTTTGTTATGTACTATGTATTCCAAAAAAGTAATGTAATGTCCATGTACGTTAAGCTTCGGGTATCTACAGTTGGTATCAGAGGAAAGGATTAGTCAAACTTTGGAAACTAGGATGCGAAAATGTTAGTGAGATCCCTAGATATATTTCTAAGGTATGTCTATGGATGTCTCTAAGGATAAGTATACGTATAGGATACAGTCCTAGAACTACGGTAACGATCATAGAATTTAACCTATGAAGTTAGATATTGAGGATACTCCCCCTTTATAATGTTGTTTTCCCTAGAATTATTTTTTCCACTCACACTATTCTTTTTGGGTTTTAGACGATGGCTGGAACCCGAAAGAACCGTGTTGATAAATGCAATGGACAATGCAATGATTTTCCTCCTGAACAAACAAATGTTATGGGAGATGGAGTGAAAAATCTTATTTCTATACTTACACGAGCTATGAATCATTCTGGACTTCCAAATGAGCAGAGAAGGGAACGATATTCTATTGAGTCCTTCATGAGGCAACTTCCACCTTTTTTCAGTGGGTCTTCTGATCCACTTGTTGCTGAACAATGGATCAGTACTACTGAAAAGATATTTTCAGTTCCTCAATGTTCTGAAAATGATAAAGTCATCTTAGCATTATATTGTTTGGAAGGTGAAGCTGATCAATGGTGGAATCTTATCAAGAATACGAGGCAAAGAGATGAAATTGAGTCCATGGAATGGGACGAGTTCAAGAACTTATTTTTCAATAAGTACTTCCCTCGTATTCTTCGAACAAAGATGGAGAAGGAGTTTCTTGAACTGAAACAAAAGGATGATTAATCTGTTGGTACCTATGAAGAAAATTTTACAAGGCTTTCATGGTATGCATCTGGATTTATCATCCAACCTGAAAGTAAAGTTGATCAATTCTTCAGTGGCTTAAAACCAAATCTTTGATGAGAATTAGCTATAAGAGACTTCAGTAGCTATGAAGAAATTGTACGTTGTGCTATCAAGGTAGAAATGGAAGTTGGTGTTACTTATCCATCTCATAGTTTTGACAAGAAACGAAAGATGGAGTTCAACGAGAAATCTTAGAATAATGGTGAAAAGAATATGAATGTTTCCTTATGCTCAAAGTGTGGAAAGAAGCATGGTAGAGATTGTCTTAAAGGGACAAGTAAATGTTTCAAATGTGTAAAGGAAGGTCATCGGGCATTTGAATGCTGCAATGATGGGAAGAAGATTCCTAATGATGCAAACAAAGGAAGGGATACACAGAATGAACCTACTACACTTCAATGCTTCAAGTGCAAGGAAATGGGGCATTATGCTAATAAATGCCCTAATCCAAGGGTTAGTGATGATCGACATGAGCAACCACATAAGGCAAAGGATAATGGGAAGTCCCATGCGATCACCATTGGCGATGATGAATATGATAATGATGTGGTGGAATGATTATGTGTATATGTAATTGGATTACAAAATAATGTTGTATATAGTATCGTGGAATATTGGAATATTTATGTATTGGTCTACTGTGGTTTTCAATAATTTTATGGTACCCATAACCATGGAAAGTGATTGAGATATTTTTGGAAAAAAGATGATGTGCGCATAATGAAGGGAAAACGAGAAAATGAAATATTTGACAGTATTCATGAGCTCATGATTGATATAAGGACTAAGTGATATCATGGTTTGAGTATATAGAATTTTGAGGATTTTGGTATTTGGAAAGTGATAACTTTTAACTACATTCATGTTTTCACTAAGGTTCAACGGGTATTCAAGAGAGTACATGATTAAGGCCTTTGAATGTTTGGAATGTGACCAACAAGATATATCTTATGATATATGGGGATCAACGATGGTATTAAATCATTGGTAATCATTTTAACTATATTATGAGAATGGACTGCAGTATTATGGATAAGCCTAAAGATTGGAATGGATTATGTTGGACATAAGTTTGTATTATTTAAGGATAGAAGTTTTTTTCGATATTATTGATGGGATGTTATAGTAATATAGATTTAGAAAAAGGACAACCTGCAGGACGGGCGACAGCCCATCGCGTCAGACAAGGTTGTAGGAATCGAACCCACAACCGAAGTGCGACTGGCCTTTATCGCCTACCACTGGCCTATATGAAGTCCCTGGTTAGTATAAACTAGTTTTATTTTATTAAGCGGTATGATATATGAAGTACAAGTTCATTTTTGGAACCATATACGATTAATCTAACCATAAGATGGACTTATAACTTTTGCTAACCTTTTGTTTGAAAGAGATGAAATGACCCATCATTCTATCACATGATCTGCTAACACATAACGAATAACTAATTGAACTTCATTTCTTTAAGGGATGAAGTGAAAATTGTTCAATTCACGAACAACAGTGAGATTGTACCAAAATCATGCAAGTATTTATTTTAATTCATCAACTTTAGGGAAATGATCTTGAAAACCAAAAATGTTGTCCTTGTTCCCTTATATCTGATTAATCAGATGGTACCTTAGATCATCACAAATCAATAGCTTTGTGATTGTTGGCTTTTTCATAGCCATGTTCTCTACCACTCTCCATCAGAACTTGATGGTAAGATTTTTCTTCCATATCCATATTTTAACCTATGTTCTCCTACGTGGAAACCCCGTGATGAGTTAATTTGGGTAACCGTTACATTTCATTCTTTAGTTTTTAAAAGCCATGTTTTGGTATTCCTTTTTACTATGTGGGTTTCTATTAAACAAACTTTCAAGTAGTAAACCATTTATAACCCCGACGAATTTTGAGGGAGAAATTAATTTTACGGATGGTAGAATGTAACACCCATTGATTTTAAGAAAAATATTCTTTTAATTTCATTAATGTCTTGTGCTACACCAATATTACCTTGCACTATACGCAACACCGTATTAGCTTGTAGTATACCCAACACTATTTTTGGATCGTGTTACACACAATTTTGATAATAGTTATTCTATGCAACATTGAGTTTATATATATATATATATATTCAATGTATAAATGAAAAATGGTTGGATTCTGTTATATGAAACAATGAAGGATTCTTGTGCAATACGCAACCCTGACTTGGCTTGCATTACACGCAATCACGACCTTCCTCGATAATGTGTTGTACGCAATACTGGGTTTTACTAAACAACAATATATTATTATAATATTTTTATGAACTAGACGTTATGAATAGTGTTAACTAAATTTTGAATTTTATAACATTATTATTCATCTTACACATTTCTAGAACATGGTATAAGAACAAAATAAAGTTTTCGGGTAAAATAAGTATTTTTCAAAAAATGCAGTTTTGCCGCCTTTTGATGGCGCACCCACTTTAAATCCAGTTTTTGACATGTTTATAAGTTTAATTTGACAAAATAAAATTCTTCTTTTTAATCAGGATATAAAAATTTACATTAGATAATGTTTTGATATTATTTCGATAACTTTCATATTTTAATGAATAGTAAAAACACGCTATATTTAAATTAAAAACAACTTTTTTCATCGTAATATCTTATGTGGTTAAATTATAATATATAATGGTTTTAAAGTATAAATATAATATATTTTTACCACTTAATATAATGTATATCATTAGAATTGATTTTACCTTGATTTTGTAGGTTAAATCAATTCAATCTTTTGTAATGTTTTAAAGAAAAACCCGTTTTCTTTCGACAACGGGATTAATATTAATTTAATTTCTGCAACTTTTGTGTATTGAATTTGGAAAAATGGATTCCATATTTGGAATCAGTGGATCCAAATTATGTTAATAAGCTACTTTTTATTTTTGGGAATTGTGAATAGTAACTACGGTAAATTTTATTTACTATAGTTAAAGGTAAATCTGATAATTAAGGGTAAATATAAGATTATAAAATTACCCTAACACTTGTAAAAATCCTATTGGATGGCTAAAAGTATACCCATATAACCTAGGGGTCTGATTAGATTCATTTTATGTACTTTTGTCCATGAAAATAATTTAATTATTATTAAAACCAAAGAATGTGACAACATGTCACTTTCTTAAATATTATAAGTATAATAATTTTAATATAGTGATAAACTTCATGAAAATTTGAAAATTAATAGTATCCAGAAATATAATACAATTATCTACATCATAGGAATTTATTTAGAATTTTTAGGGATTAAATAATTATCATTTATTATGACACAAAGATGATGGAGTAATTGTCTTATTAATGAAATATTGACATAATTGATGTTATAAATAAGCAAATATATGTAATTTGAGACTTTTTATGACTTAAATTAATTTTATAGGTTAATATGACATGTTATTGTTGATATAATTAACTTGGTTTCAACTTATCATTCTGTTATGAATTTCATAAAAATCATGTACCAAATAGTGTCAAAATTGAGATAAATTAGTTTTTTAAAACAAATATTATATTATTAATTGTTATTTAATTCATAAAAATCTAAGGTTCGGCCAAATGACTTAGATAAGGATATATATATTAATAATAAACAATTTGGGGTTCTTTTGCCTTGTTATGGTTAGTTTATTTACCATATAGTGTAAACAATCAAAAGGACACGGTAAAAGTTAAATTATTTAACATAGAGTTAAATCTAATTGATAAGGTTAAAATAATAACCTAAACTTGTCTAAATCCTATTGTATGAGAGGATTGTGACCCATACCCACTTTATCTTCGAAATAAGACCCTTTGGAACCATTATAAACAGAATTTGACCTTAATATAAAATAATATTTTGAGATTTTCCTAAGGTGCCCCTCTCCTCCCTTATAAAAGGGCACCTCCTCCCTCTCTTCCTCACACAACTTTGAGCCTTAAAGCTCGGCCAACCCCTGCCAATATCTCCTCTACACTTCCCTAGAATAATCCAAGAGGTTCTTTTCTTCTTCAAAGACCAACCTTAGTGCCCTAAGAGGAGGATAAGAAGAGGCGCGTCAAAAAGAGGTAATATCCATTACCGATCCTTTCCAAATTCTTTCTTCTTAAACTTCTTCTTCTTTAGTTGTTTCATTATGAAGTAATAACATCAGTATCACTCATATACTGATATGTTATTATATGTATGAAACAACCCTATTTCAACATATATCCATCCTACAGAAAATGAAATCACCGCGCGTGTGTACGTACGGAATACCATCTCCACGCCGTCGTGTAATCTATTTTCCACCACCACCTTACTTGGATGGGTTTAATGGTGTAAATAATTACTATATATGATTATTATAAAGTGATATTGATTCTGAAATAGTATACATACACTCCAATACAATTCCACGATCATGGGAACGATATCATCGCTCGTGCGTACGTACGGAATACCGTCTCCACGATGTGATGTGATTTGTTCAACATGATCTTCATTGAATAATGATTATATAAATGAATTGAATGAATAAATATGATATATAGTATATTAATACCATTCTGGAAATGATTCATCTATATCCTAAAGAGAAGAATTAGAATTTATTCGACAAAACACGCATAAGAACAAAAAGTTATAAACACCCGAATAACAAGTAGCAATGAAATATTACTACTAAGAAGCTAAGAAAATGACCATATATGATATCATAAAAATACGTATGATTCTGGAATAATTCAATAACATTATTTAAATCATTATACAAGAGGTTTGGACACTTACGAAGAAAAATGGACCTAAGGTAAGGGATAATTTTGCAAATCTCATTTTTATCCGAGATTGCATATTTGTAAGTATTTACTGGGGTTATTTCAATCATCCATGTCCATGTTTTATAAAAGTGTTTTCATGTATGTTTAAATTCCTTTTACCCATTTTTGACTTTTACTACATGGTATGTAAGGAATCTTTCTTTTGTTTACATTACGAGGTACTTTTGGACTTTTCCGGCAAAAGTACGAAAATAATGATTTTTTTAACTTATACGGCACGAACGAATTTTTACGGTTTTATAAAGCCTTGATTTCATGAAGCTTACTCCAAAATATTTCATGACTATTTTCAACAAAATCTCCTTATTTTAAAATTGCATGATGTTTTGTGAAAAGAAATTGATTTTAAAGAAAAAAGGATATTTTCCTCAAGAATTCATTTCAAGTGTTTTATCAAAAACATTTTCCATATAAGATGAAATTATTTCATATGTGTATGTTTCAAGTATAATGTCTCTATGATTTACATGGTTTCAATTTTCTTATGATGAAATATCTATTTGTTTTATATGGATTATGTGATGATTGGATGATGTTTATGAAACCCATTTTATTCTTTGGGTTATGATGAATGTTTTAAGTTTATTTTGTGGCACAAGTAAGAATGATTTAATTATGAGATGGGTGGGACCGATATCTCCATCAAATGAATTGGGTAAAGATTTTATATCTCATGAGATAGACATGGCTGGAACGGTAGGTTGTACCGGTTCAGTGAAACAGGACTGAAACGAGGGTGACTTAGTTCAGAAATGGACATTGTCCACTAAGATAGTCTTGGTAATGAGTCTTGAATAATAAGATATGATTCTCTATGATTATGTGTGTATGACACAAAGTTTCATCTTTTATGTTATTATTATTGGGATTTCATTTCACTACTATGATTTATCCCATGTTATGAAATTATGCTCTCTTTTGCAGGTTAATATTTCCAAAATGTTATGTTCTTATGAATATGATGTGATTGATATTTTTTTTGTTTACCCTTACTGAGCATTTGAGCTCACCATTTTATGTTTTATTTTCCCTAGGATATAAAGAATGGTTTTAGGTAAAAAAAATAAGGAAGATCTTTATGGGAGATGTTGAAGATCTTTCACCACGATTAGAAGATTATATTCCGAGTTTCCAGAGACACTAAACTATTACGATCCTTGTGTGTGTGTTTTTGTTATGTACTAAGTATTCCACAAAATTAATGTAATTTCCATGTACGTTAAGCTTCAGGTCTCTACATGATGTCATTTTTTCTAGTCATTTCTCAAAATTAATATGAGGAAAGGATTAGTACATTATTTTGATAAAACTGAGAAAAATAAATAAATTAATACTTGTTATTCTCCCACTATTATATCGAAATACAATAACCCTCACCATTGCCTTCAGAATACTCTATTTCCTGAATATTCTAGTGGAAAGGATTCATATTTCCCTTCACATTACCCCATCTAGGGTTGGTCAAGAAACTTTAAGGGTTTTAGGTACACATTAAAAATTCTAACTGCATTAACTTACAGCTCCTTGATTTGTTGAATAGACTCCCTAATCTTTAAATATTTCTATTTTTTATTTCCTCAACCTTTGCCTCTTGGTCACACCAGGTCTTGTTGTGGAAGCCAACCCATGATGCAAAACAATGCAAGTCAACCCAAAACCATGAATTAGATTTCCCCGATAATTGAAGCACCCCAACTAGGGTTGGTCAAGCACTTAGAACTATGGTTCGATTACAACCAAGAATATGGAAGGCTATACCAACATGATATTTTCTATGAGGGATTTTATCCTTATATGTTAATTTACATTTTATTATCTTTGATTACATGCTTGTCAAGATTAAGTGGGATATACATAAGTGATTATCCATTTCTAAGAAAATATTTTATGCATAATCCAGTCTTATTTTAGCTCCATCTTGCATTCTTGTTTGATTCATTAATTGTGTGATCGTGACAACACACCCAAAATAGATAAACCCTACAAATAATAGAAATAAAATAAATGTTATGATCATGAGATTATTCTATTGGTTATCTTATCTAGTGGTTGATAATCTTACTAAAGACCGAGGGGAGAAACACCTTGAACCTTTTGGGTTCGTGTTTACAGCTTTCCACCGGTCCACCTTTGCATCTCCTTAGATTGGTCTCACCTTGGTCCCTAACTTGAGTCGCCCCCATTAGCTTGGGAGCTCCATCCATTACATATTCTTTTATCTCACACTTATATGTGGGGTAAAATGGGGTTTTACATAAAAGAAACCTTGGGCATGCAGGCCTTGCATATTAATGAGTAGAAGGCTCACAGGCCAACAAATTTAATTTAAATAAATAAATTAAAATAAACCATTCAAATATAAAGGTCTTGGTCTTTCTCATGATCATCCATGCATGAATCCATATTTAAGGATAAATAAATCTTGAATTCAATTCATTAATTGTTCTTTTTTAAGATAAATCATGCTTGAATCAATTAATTAACTTTAATTAATCAATCCTTTTATTATAAAACCTTTTTCTGAATTTCCTTGAGATTCTCATCTATAAAAATTTCAAACAATTGAATTAATTTAAAATTATCTTCAAATGTAACTTGTAACATGGAGGCAACCCAGGGAATTCCCATTTATAACTACCCAATCAGTAGAAATGAACATTACACATATGTTAAAATAAAAACATATTTATAAAACACCCATCTCGTGTTATACCTCAGCATTACGCCTGTACTACGGTACACGTCTCAAGGGTTTGTATAAAATGATAATAAATTTTAATAAATCTATGTAATTTGGATGAGTACAAGGAGTGTAGTTCCTACTACACAACATGTACTTTTGTTATCCATCCATCTGAAGTACACACCTGAGGACATGGCTTGTAGATGTACTTCAGAAATTTTTCGAAGTACACAACATGTTCAGTGGGACACACGCTGTGTAGTATCCATGTTACACGGTTTCCCTCTAGGAATTTCATGTAGGGGGGTACACGGTCCAATCCTAACCCGAAGGGACTACACAATATGATTAGTGGTCCACACAATGTGTAATCCGGAAACCGTGTTCCACCTGTTCCTGGTCAACACATGGTGTCATTTAAGACTTAAAAATACTCCTACACACGGACTGATTTGGCAGACCAGTTCGATGCATTGACCCTAGACTATACAGCATGTACTGCTGAATACATGATGAGTATTCTGGTGTTGTATGGACAGAAACCTTTGGAACCACCAGATGAGATCCTCTATTTTATTTTAATCAAAATTAAAAGAAATATTTGTTTATGTAAGGTGAACAAGAATTAAGAGAGGAGGAACAGATATCGAGATTCAAATATCAAGAACAATTAACTTGAATTAAAACAACTAAATTATTAAATGAGTAAATCACCAATTAAAAACTAAATAATTGTAATGAATGATGTAACCTCCCTTGGATAATACTTTTAGGTTCTGAGAGTAGCGGATGTGTGTTGGTGGGTGTACCCAACTTTAATTTTAGCGTTAACAACATTCAATACGAGAGCAGTCACGATAATAAAATATTGTATCATCGAAATAGAACGAAGAACAAAAAATAAAAGTGGGGGTCCTGGAACCATAAATAGGATCATCATATATAAGTTATAATTAATTTAATTAATTTACAAGAATATCCTTGATGGAATTCTTTCTTAGTTGATGTTTCCGGTCATGATCTGATGCGATCTGTCGTTGCGTTGTAGAATCCAAGTGTATTATTCCTCTATCAGTGATCCACATGTGTTCCACATATCTCTGGATATCGGCGAAGGGATCTCTGAGTGCTAGTATAGAAGAGGCTTCACTTGTGATGTCCGCATTCGATCACCTTGATCCGGTGGAAGAGGATCTCTATCTCGTTGCTTGAGAGAATTCTTAGAAGAAAATGATTATCTCTTGGCTTGATATCTTTCTCAAGATCCGTTGTACACAACCACACAAAAATGGACAGGTTAATGAGAAATATATTATTGGGATTTTTAATTGCGTAGAATAACAAAATGAATTAATTACCTAAAATCATTTATTCATTTCATTTAATTCTTAGTAGTACCCCATATTTAATAACAACAGTTCACTATTCATATTACCAGACATGCACCCAATGAATTACACCTAATATCATTTAATTAAATAAATAATATTATTTCTCATGAATTCCCAGAAACAAATACACAGCGTGTACTTTTGTTTTTCCATTTTTCTTTATTTCCTCTACCACATTTATTAGACCTTGAATAATGGATATTTATTTATAAAATAAATATCACTTCATTACTTGAAAATAAATATATTATTTCTCCCACAATATATTTTTTCAAATAACTAGTGTAGAAATAATTGAGATTAGTCATCCTTAAAAAATTATTAAACCACACTCTGGAATAATCATTATTCAACTTGTTAAAATAATATTTAACTGAGATACTTGGCCACACTTATTGTGTGCCCCTCTAGGCCTCTTTCTCAATGAAATGATGTGGATCCTCCCTAATGTCCATGTTAGTCATCTTAAAGCATGCCAAGGCAACCATTGAGAAAGAAGTTAATGCCACAATAACGTGTCACCTCCTATAAACGCTTACCGTGTAATATAATCCATTTGTATTGATAACTCAAATCAAGTGGTTTGAATGCTAGTTCCATCAACCCATGTGCTCGATTATTATTTCTTTGACTTTACAGAATTGAACTTTCCCATTCCTCACCATGTCCATGGATTTATTTAGGATATATCAATTCCATCAAATGGATTGATATATCTACTTCTATTATGGAACATATGGGACAAATCCTTTCTCACATTATCTATTAATGCAGTATCACTTGTGATGCACCAAACATATCCTACCTCACTATGAATAGTGTTTCATTATAATTTTCATCAATACATCTTTGTACGCAATTTTTAATTCCCATTAATAACAATATTAATGTATAAGGTCCAATATACAGATCCGCAGATAGGACCATCCAATGGAACTAGAAAATGTGGATTTCCTACTTGTGGGTATCTTTATCATAATATCCTCCTGTATATTACCAAGGGTGCACACCATGATAATGTGCCTCAATGTTTTATGAGTCCTCACCCCTAATGGCATGTATTATTTGTGTCCCTAAAATAACATCATCCAGCCATAGAAAATATATTCAAGAATAGTGTTATGGCACTTCTGGGTTCTCATCATACCAGGGATCTGCTATGACCCTTTAATTCAAGAGCTATCCTTAGTACATTATCACATGAATTGTCACAAATATGAACAATAAATATGTGATAAAGTATTTATTAATGAATAAAGTAAAAATTAGTTGGTTTTAGGACACCAACTCCAATAGTATGAGGGACCTGCACCGAAGCCTCATCACTCAGTGGTCCGTCATCGTGATCTCTCACTGGAATCCTAGAAGTAAGTCTATGCAGCGACATAGTATAAAGAAAAAGATGTTCCATAGTCAATAATTTATACATAGTGAGTTGACTCACAAGGATAAAAAGTAAAACAAAAATTTTAAAACACACGCAAATATTATTTTCTTGTACGGAGTATGAAATCAAAATTTAGGGTCCTGGTGTATGGATACGTCAACTGCCGCACTAACACTGGACTCCCTGAACTGAAATCCAAACTCAAGACACTTAACACTATTTCTCCTTTGAAAACATATACTCTTAGTTCTTCTAGTATAACTGACCTCCCTCTGATACCACTTTTTCACGACCCGTACCATATGGCCCATATCGTGACTACCCCATGAACGCCTTCCATAGGCCAGGGGCTGGTGACTATAACCAAAAAGGAAAAACCCAAAAAAATAAAGTCATTTACTTTAAACTTGTACACACACAGACTAGGTATACAATAATAATAAACTGGAAAAATAACTAAAATAAGTAAATGTATGTACTAAAATAAAAGGTGGGCCAAAATACAAGCCGAACTAAAATGTAAATATAGTAAAAATAAAAAATAGCTCCTAAGTTCATCCAACAAGGATCCCACATGAAGGGTTGGTACAACTTGTCACTACGGCTTTCCACGTCAACTAGTCATCTCTGTAAACCATCTAGTCATGTCTCCAAAATCTTGGTCAAGGCTACATGTCGTCTGCACAAGACACAACAAGGTGAGGGTGATACCCATGCAGGGGTAAGTATAACAATAGCCAGTAGGGACCTTGAGAACCCCGTAGGTCTCCCAGAATTCCAAAAAGGAAAAAACACAAAGAATATTTTTCAAAGGATGATGCCTTGGCCCAAAAATACCAAAGAACAATTATTATATAAAAAATGGGATTATAAGAGTCTAAAATACGTATTCATGTTACACTCTCTTTTATATAAGGGAATAACATCGGCAAGGAGGTATTTGAACCAGGTAATTTCATGGGTTAATCTCATGTTGGATAATCCATATGAAACTGTGTTCGATTCGTGATAAACATGTGTGATGATATTAATGAGATCGTTAAGTGAGTGAGTTAAATCCATCAAACAGGTAGTAACTAGTCAAGCAATAAGAGCTATGCCATACCAAATATCTTACAAGATGTTTTCTGAGTCACTTTTGATCCAAATTTAGTTCAATCATAGGGTTTTAGATAATGAAATAGTATGAATTAAACTCAACAACTCAGCTGCAAGAGAGGTGGTAATCCCACAACTTCTCATTAACCATCCAAGAATCTGACCAAGGTGATTTTTTTAAATACCCCACATCCCGCGAGACACAGATTGCCTTGGGGACATCATCAATATTGATTTTGATCTATCTAGGAAGATGAGATCTTCATAATAATTCCAGAGTGCACAGGGGTGGATTGAAATTTCCTTTAATCTAAAGACGTTGAAAAATACTGAATTCATGTACAGTGTTGTGAAAATGTCCCTTTTTAATTGAAGAGGCTTCATGTGGAGCAATAAAAGATCCACATTCAACCTGAATTTTTATTTGGGTGAGTAATTATTATGAATAATATCATTCTGATCATACCAGATCACATGATGAATCTCAGTAACTATAGTAAGGAAAAGATTCGTAATTTGCTGAGAGCCTTCCATTTCTATACATTTCTTTAGTTTATTATTGAGTGATTAAATAATTAACCATATTAAATAAAAAAAGTCAAGAATATAGATCCAAAGATAAGGAGTAGAAGAATAAGAAAGAAAGAGATGGTTATCATCTTCTCTATGTTGGTTACAGATTTTGCACTTAGAGCAGAGCTAGATTCTAAAAGATTGAAGGGAAGTCTCCTTGGGAACTCTATTGTGAACAAGACACCAAATGAGATAGAATCATGAAGGTTTAATCTAAGGCTTGTTGAAAATTTTTATCCAACTATAATCACTCTCATAGGTACAAAAATAATTATTGTAGAAATTTTTAGAATTAAAAATCCCATTGTGAGTAGGTTCCCAAATTAAGAAATTATTAGTGTTAGTGAAAAAGTAGTTATCAATTACAATTACAATAGTATGAAGGTGGTGATCATGTTGAGAGTTAAGAATTTCTCTAACATATTAGTTGATGTTCTTGGTGGATTCATATGGAAATATCACAGAAATTAAGGCCATGTCAGACGAGTTGTCCAACCATAATTTCATGTTGGAATCTCTCGAGACCATCCATTTGGAATTATTCATAATATTGTAGAAGGATTATTTGAGGGATGGGAAAATGGAGGAGCACATGAAATTCAATTTTCATATATTTAGTATGTCAAGAAATCTATTTTTGAGGAATGTAATAGCTTCTGATGTATTGTAAAAAAGGTTCCAAGTGAGACGAGATTGCAGGAATCCATTAAAAATATTTTATATTTTTATACCAATTCCACCTTTTTCAATAGTTTTGAAAAAAACTGACCAGGGGATAGTCACAAGATTTATTTTAAGAGTACTACCAGTCCAGATGAAGTTCTTTGTAGTGGTGTTTATTTTTTTATAAGAACAATGGGCCATTTTTAGTCCATCATGGAGTAGACCATCTTGGATACAATAGTGGATTTGACATGGAAAGTCTGACCTACCATAGATATATATTTACCTTTCCAAGATGAGAGCTGGTTTGGAATTTGTTCAAGAATCTTCTAATGGGTTACCAAAACCCACGCTAATGATTTGATTAAAAAAAATGAAATATACCCCCCCCCCCCACATTGGTTCATTAATGTGATTCATTAATAAATCGTAATTAATGAACCTATTAAACCAAAACTATTTCAGTTACACAATGAGAGGTTAAAGTTGTTTAAAATACCCTCATTTAAAGCCCAATGTTGCACTGTTGTCTTGTGATGTGCCACTCATCTATTTCTGAAAGAATAAAACAACTTATTTATTTATTTTATTAATTTTCCAAAAAGTCCAAAAAATAGCTTTTTCATCCGACCTTTGCCTATTGAAGTTATGCTTTGCCTATGAAAATCCCAGTGCTGCGAAATCTACATTTCCTGTAGATTTTAAATCTCATCACTAGTTCAGAAGATATAAATCCCCGCTCACACATTTACTGAACGTACCTTAAAAAAGTTAAAAATTTCATTCTGGGCTCTCCGAGACTCAGAATCCCATGTAGCCAATATTATCTGACACAAAATAATTCTATATAATTAAAAAATATATTATTACTTAATTTCTGAGTCTTTACATATAAAATCTCTCTATTAAAATGAGATTTTGACATATACACTTTCATAGATACTAACATTGAAGAGAGAATTAACCAATGAAATCATTGTGTGAACTGAATGTAAATCCACCTAAAAAATTATAAATAAAACATAAGATAATAAAAAATAATTACACACATAATATTTGAAAATTAAAGATAATGAAGAAGTAATATAACCTAATGAAAACTAATTCAGTTCTGAAATTATTTACCTCTTGGTATCTTTTAAATCAAATCACCGTTGATGAAATAATTAAAATTAAAACATAAAATAAAATGAATTATTTTTTAATCATGACATTACATGTCAAAGTGGATTAATTTACATCATATAAAATGAATTATGTTCATAACAATATAATATTCTTAATAAAGATAAATTGAGATGAAATCCTTTAGAGGTATTATATAATTGAAGTGAAAATTAATTAATGAAGTTATTATGTGTATCAAATGTAAATACAGATAAAAAAGTGTAAATAAAATATAAAATAATCAATGTTAATTTCAAGAAAAATCATATCATGACATAATATATGAAGTAGACTTTTACCCCAATGAATGGAAATTGAGTTAAGAAATCTCATACCTCATGATTCCTTTTGGTTGAACTTTCTTTAACACCATTCATAATGGTTTTATTCATTTTATTAATTTAAAATATATACATAATCAATTTTATAATAAAATATATTATCCTATTATAAAATTTTACCCCCAATCTATTAGTAAACTTCCATTATTTTCATTTTCTTGGGTGTTAATTACCATATTTTCTCATTCATGTTTAGTAATGAAAGGTACAATTCATGTAAATAAGTTATAAGTACATAATATCTAGAATAATATTAATTGAAAAAATATCATATTTACTTAGTAGATAAGTTATTATAACCACTATCAAATTTTGGTCATGTAAAATGAATTGCACTACTTCTTAGAGATGGTAGGTCATACGTCCGCATGGGTGATTATTTCATTCCATCAATGAGTGAAATAGTAAGGAAGTGTGTGATATATTAATTTTACATAATAAATATAATCTCATATATGTCAAATATATTCATTAATTTCTTCATTATTATTTTACATGTAAATAGAATGTGAAAAACAAATCACATCGTTTCACAAGATGGTCGTCGCTATACACACGAGTGTCATTATCATATTTGAATCAAAATAGAACATAAAAAGGTATATGAGATATTAAAATAAAATAAGATTAATAATATCATATATTTCATATATATGTGTTAAATCCATAATTATATCCATCTGTTATTTTATTTTATGGAAAATTAAATACATCGGTTTGTGACGTGGTAGTTCGCCAAAGATAAGATCAATTATTTCATTTCCTATTTAATGGATTCAGAGATGGATATTTATTATGAAATAAATATTATAAAATAAGATTATATAAAATATAATTTTTTATTATGTTTTATTTGTGAAGTAAATGATTAATGTGGAAAATTTAAAAAGAAAATGAATGAGCATTGTCAAGATAATTACCCTATTTAAGAGAAATCTCCTTTTGATCTCCACATAATGACCCTAGGGCTTCTCTTTTGGGAGGTCTAGAAGCTCTATAATTTGACTAGGTTTTCTAGGCATTGAATTTATCCTTTTTTGGTTGATCTAAATGTATTGGGAGTTATGAATTAGTGAAGGTATAGAGTTCCCTTTTATAAGTGGAGAAAGGGTACCTCCTTGGAAATTACATGGAAATTTCCCAAAAAAATATTGAATGATAAAGTCATTCACATAAAAAATTATAAATTACACAATATTTTAACATTTTATGGATAAGGTGGATTTATTTCAATAAAATTATATTTTCATAGGTTTCATGGAATTTTTTATCCTTATCTTCTCAGTTTAAACACACGATAAATGCATTTTTACCTTAACAGCTATAAATAATTTTTATTGTTTCGCTGTTCATTTTGGTCATAAATAATGTTTCCCTAGTTATATAACATTAATTAATATAATAAAAATATATGGAATCAATTTTTCGAAATTCCATTCCCAGAAGTTCAAAATCATAATTTAAAATATATTTCGCAAAGACCATGAGAATCCCGGTTTTGAAAGAAAAAATTTCCAATCGTTTAAAAGGTTTTTATATCAAAATTCAATAAAAATGATTAAAATACCTAAATTTAACTAATATATATATATATATAATTTAACTACTTTTACTTTAATAACTATTAAAAATCAATTTATCATAAAAAATAAATTAAATGAAAAGGAAATTCTCTATTAAAAATGTTTATTTTTCACTATTCATTGAAATGTGAATCATTTGATAAAAATAAAAAATAACCCTAATGTAATTTTTGTATTATGATTAAAAAAATTAATTTCATTTTATCAATTAAATCTTCAAAAATTAGAAAATAAATTAAATTATGTGCACAAAGAGTAGAAAAATCATCTTTTAGAATAAATACAGTTTTTCATAAAACATTTCTTTTTTATTTTAAATGATCTGAATTTTATTCATAATCAATATATAATACAAGAATATTTTTTTAAAAATATAAGTCATATAATTTTAATATTTAGTTACTACTATTTATAATTTCCAATTTAATGACTAAGATGTAACAATATACTATATTTTTGTTTATTTAGACTCAGGATTGTGTGTTCCGTAAGCTACCTAAGAGATAAAATTTAAAGAAATATACATTGTGGGATCTTTAAGATTGGTGTTTCGTGTTTCTTGTATCATACACTACCAAATAATTTTTTTTTATTTTAAAATTCAGTCTATTTACATTTAGCATATTTATAGATTAGATAAATAAAACACTCATTTTTTAATTTTTTTTACATCTATAACAGATATTCTTCTCACATGTTACCCATTTATACATCTTATAAATAGTATCAAAATTTATAACCTGAGGATTGGAAATAAGAGAAATGGTGAGCTTAGATGCTCAGTAAGGGTAATCATAAAAAAAAATCCAATATTATATGTGAGTATAAAATAAACATATAGGTATAATAACATACTCTAGGTGTGTGGATTTAAGATAAGAGAATCATAACCTATTAAAAATATATCATAAATAATTGGTTATAGAATAAGGTGTTTTAATAACATATAAATTGAGAAATATGAGTGTGTAATCCTTTGATAATAATCATGATCCATGATAACATAACTCGATCATAATAATTAAAAACATTGAAATGAATTAAAAATCATTTTATATATCAAGTATTATTTTCAATACCACCATCTCATAGTGGACAGAGTCCCATAGTGGATTGGGTTTACAATCCATTTTCATAGATAGTGGAAGAAGTCCCATTATAGATTAGGTTAACTCCCCAATACTATACAACTCATATCTTGGGATATAAATCTTTAATCAATGCATTGATGAGATATATAATTGTTTTACCACCTACAAAATTACAAAAAAAATATACATATGTGTTCCACTTGAACAAGAATACATTTTTAATTTCAATATATATTAATAAAGAAATTATAAGGAAAGGTTCTCAAAATATTTCAGAAATTCATAATCATAATTCATCTAAAGAAAGAAGGGAGATGGTATCATTAAAGAAAATATCTAGTGAATCCAAAAAAATATTAAAAGATAATCAAATAAATGAAAATTACCTTGAGAGATAATAAATAAATACCATTTAATGTTTTTTATAATGTTTTTTTAATTAAAATATTTAAAAAAAATTGAATAGAAAATACATAGGAAATATATGAAAATATATAAAGTAATATTTGTTGTGAAAAATTATTAATATGGGTAGAACAAATGTTCATGCATAAGAAGTTAAAAAAATATTTCATTCAAGCCTTTGTAAATAAATCCGAAGACAATAGAAAATGACCCTTCAAAAAAAATTAAAAGATATTCATTTAATTATTGTATAAATAAAATCATGGAAAATATAAAATTACCTTAAAATGTTATATAAGAATAGAAAATTACTTTTATAAAAAAATAAAGAATATGTACACGAAGGATGAATATTCTCAACTGAAAAATAAGAGATAAGGGTGGCTCCGTTTACAAGCATCCTTTCAATAGAATTTTGAACTAAAGGGAGGTTACATGGTAAGAAAACATTTAAACCCTATAAAAAACAATACAAGAAGAAAATATATGGGTTTATCAAGAGAAATAATGTATAATTTATTAATGAAAAATTTACACTTAGACAATGTCGATTTCAACGTGACATTGAAAAAGAACCACTTAGCTATACTATGGACATCCATGAAAGAACATTAACATATTGTATGATAATAATAACCATTTTAATAATATTTTTATGATAATTATTAATATATATTACCTTTTGAAATCATTAAATACTATCATTCGTTACCCATATGTTAGTTTGATATTGTTTATTTTTATTATTAGATGTTAGTAATTTGGATTTTTATATACAAGTTTCATGATCGTGATATTTATCCACATTCTGTAATTTAAAGTTATAAATTAATATAATATATATAAGTGTATTTTTTTTATTAAATATTATATATTACCATTTTCATTTCATGGAAGTTATGGGTATGGTTTGTGATAATCAAATCCCTAAGGAATTAGTTTTGTGCGATTTTCAAATAACAAGGAGTTATATTATAAAGCTCATTCATTTATTATTCCACCATTCATGAAAAATATTCATAACATAAATTAACACTTGTTATCATATATTACCATTATTAATTTATTCACACTCATTCATGTTGGAAACTATAGGGATAGAATATAATCATTTATGTAGGCTGTTGAACTGACTCAAACAAGAAAATTTTATACTAATGAATGAGTAGGAGTATAGATTCATAAAATAGTAATATAAATTTAACATAATAATAAATGTTTTAATACAATAACATTAATATGTATAATGATATTTTGAGACATTTCATATGATTTTAGAATTGAAAATTATAGTGAAGATATAGGTACTTAGTTTGATGAATTCTCACCTACT
Organism: Viscum album; assembly: GCA_963277665.1. Classification (NCBI taxonomy): domain Eukaryota; kingdom Viridiplantae; phylum Streptophyta; class Magnoliopsida; order Santalales; family Viscaceae; genus Viscum; species Viscum album. The sequence goes on from OY728140.1 coordinate 1,145,903,880, forward strand.
TGAAACGAGCTCCTTCAAAATGAAGTATTAGTGGTTCAATATTTGTAAAAAGGGTTCCAAACATCTAATAATGGATTAATAAACTCAAAATGTAACCTAATGTAATGGGTATTTTGGAGGGGATGATGGAGAGGTTATTTTATAGGTGACTTTGAGAGGCATTTTTTCAATTTCTCATTACTTAACGGTTAAAGAAAGTCATTTTAAAATTAAAATTCGCAACAATTTGGAATAAAGGATGATTGAGATAAAGTAAAAAATCAAAATTTTTTATTTGGATAATTTTTATACATCATTTTTAATATAATTTATTTTATGGTCTTTTTGCTTTACCTTTGTCATGATTTATTAACCTTGATAACTATTTTTAATACCTAAAATTAAATTGACCATATTAATTAATTTTTGCATCATGATTAAAAAAATTAATTTTAATTTATTAATATTAGAAATTTTAGATTTAAATGAGAATATAAAATATATTGAAACCAGTTTCTTATAATGTTTACTTTTAAAAATTTAAGTGTAATTAATGAAATTTAATTTCAATTAATAATTAAATTATTGTTAATAAATTTAATTTTACAATGAAATTTTTAATTATAATGATCCTTTAATGTTGTGAATTTAATTAATTAATATAAAAATACACAACAATTAAAAAAATTATTTGAAAAATATCTCCTTTTGATATTAAACTATTTTAATCAGATCCTCTTAAAATCGATTATTTATCTACTAAAAAATAAATAATATCAATCTATATTTGTTTTAATTTTATAATAATATAAAATAAATTCTTTTAAAAAAATATAATAATAATATGTAATGAATAAAAACTATAAATTATTTTAAATAGATATTAACTTGTTATTTCTTGATAGTTTTTTTTTGAATTATATTACCTTTAATTTATTATTAAAATTTATGCCAATTAAATATAACTATTGTGTAGATATATACCAAATTACCTAATATAAAATGATCACATATCTAATTATAAAATTTTATGTGGCCATTTATCCAATGACTATATGTACAATAGTGATATTTAATTCATATATATAGCCTCACAAACATGTCAAAAATCATTTATCTGATTTATTTACTTAATTCTCAAAATTTCTATTATTTTTATAGATTTTTATTTCTTTCTATATTTATATATTGAGGTATACTCTTAAATTAAAACCTTGAGGATTGTGATTTCATACTCATTTCCTTTTTAATTACTTGTGGGTTTATTCAACTTATTGTTTTCTTATTTATAAATCATGTTTTATTCCCTAAATTTATAATTGTTTAAACTTCATTTTAATATTTTACCTTATTAAAATATATCACATTTCATTTTAATTTGGTATTTTTTTGTGAAACAATATATTAAAATAAAATTAAAATAAAATATATGCCAAAACATGGGGGGTTATATGAATCATTCAAAAACCAAAAATGTCTACCCATGCCTATCCATCCTAGATCCAACCATCCTAGATAAAAATATCTTACATCATTAGGAACCACACTTGAAATCAATATTACCATCCATCCAATTGATCCTTCCCTCCAAAACCAACCTTGATACCAAATAAAACTAAGATATTTACATTAAAAAATTTCAAGAATCTCAATTGAATTTCATTTACCCTCAAAAGGGAAAATAAATCCTTAGGGAAGCCCAATCACATCTTTATATAACATATATCAGGATTATCTTGCCTGTATTAAACCATAAATAAGGAATCTAATGCTAGAACCAACTCACTAAGGGAATGTCACTACCGAATCTAGTGCCTATGTTTACCCACTAAGGGAAACTATGCATCCTATGCATAGAGGGATTGTATTTCCATAATTAGAGATCCCCTATGATGGGAAATACTTTACCTATATTTCATCCATCCAATGTAAAAAATATATAAAAAACAAATGAAAATATGGTCATGGAGGTATAAATTAATGCAAACCGAGAGAATCCATACAAAAAATATTTTCACAGTCGGGGGGGGGGGGGGTTCTAATCTGGGGAAAAAATAATTCCATGATTACCCTAATTTCACTTTAAATCCATGTAATAAATAATTTTTTAATTCATCCCAAGTGTTTTTAAGTAAGGCTTGATTAATGAAACCTTTACATTAACTGATCTTATTCATTCATGAAACAATTTAACCCTTATTTGATCTAGTTGTGCAACATATTATATATTTTTTGAAATCATGTGAATCACATTATATTAGTTCCTATTAATCATTATTTTAACCAGGAGAATATAGAACCATGTGAAAAAAATCCTATTTCATGTACAAAAAACCACTCCATGAACTGATCCTCCTTTGAGGAATCCATTACTTTATGAACAATCTTGTGTTCTGAATGAAACTTCTTCACGAACCAATTTTTTATTTTACTGAATTTCCACGACAATTATTCATTCTATTGATCTTCTCTATCCCAAAATAATTGATTTTGGATCCTTTATATCATCTAGAAATCCTGAAAAATACACTAATCATAATTATGTTTGATCCCTTCATGAATTGCTTCCATCACATACAATGCCTAATATTTGGTTTTTATATTGAATAAAATTATTTATAGTGGCCTAAAATTCACAATCATTATATCAAAAATTAATATCACCATTTAAAGATCACATATTAAATCTGTTCTGTCATCATAATTCATTTTCTGATTTTCTTTAACAGGTTTGTGTACATGATATGTGGTTCTCATTACGCACTTCTTATCTATTCCATTACCAAAATATTCTATGAAGAAAAAAAAATTAGTTGAAAAAATTCATGGAATATATTATATTACATATTAAAATATATCCATTTTAGGAAAAAACTCCTAAATATATTTCCCAAATATTTATAAACCACTAGGAAACTATGTTTCCTTCTAGCAACTAGTTTTGGAAAAACATTTCTAGAACATTGTCTAATGGATGTTTCGAAAAATTTTATGAACCCAAAAATCACTAAAACAACACTTTAAATTATTTTTTCCCATAAATATATTCCATTGGGTTTTTTACAACACTTCAATACCACATAGAAACTCTAATTTACAAAAACTTTTGAATCATCAGCAAGAATAAACACTCACACTCTACAACTCCAAAAAGTGATCAAATATTTACTCAATAGATACTTGAGGCCAAAATTATACAAGATAGGAATGATAAAAAAGAGTAACATGTATATTTAATTAGTTATCCACTTTATTATATATATCAATCATTAGAAAAATATTGAAATTCATTTAGAAATTCAATTCCATGTAGTGATTTAAGTTGGCAATCAATACCAACAATCACATTGTGAGTGGAATATGATAAGAGAACTTTTTTTAAACCCATTAGGTAACTAAATCCATCAATATTCCATAGGTTTTTATTTTTGATATATCTCAACTGAAATAATATGTTTATCATCATCATATTTAACCCCCCCCAATCACACACACACTAGTTTCCCTATCCCACTTATCTGTTTGTCCCCCATTGATGAAGATGAATTCTCCCCCTTTGTTGATAAACATAAAGGCCACTAATTTTTGGTTTTTAACATAGTAAATAAGACATTGTAGAATATATGAAAAATATAGTATACCTTGGGATCAATGTGTTCTACTTTTAGAATACTTAAGTTTAAGGTTTTACTAAATTCTTAAAGCTAGTCGACTTCTTTCATATTTTTCATTGGGTAAATCGTTTCTTAGGATTTCTTTGAATTTAAGTTCCTTAGGTTCGTACTCCAACTTCAAAAAAAGAAAACAAAAAAAAATTTATCTTTGATAAAATGATATTTTATTTCAGTGTTCTTATTCTTTGAGAGATAAACTGATTTTTTTCTAAGATTTATAGCACTTGAATTAAAATAATTTATCATGAAAAAAGACTTCCCCTCGATACTCTAGTCTTCAATATGATGCTTCATCCATAGTTACAACATTCCATATTTATCAGTTACAATATATTCATCTTCTATGGTTCTTTGGGAATTGTAATCTTGTTTCATACTCAAAAAATAAATTCAAAATCCACGAAGATAAAATAATCAACAAGAGGATGATTTATTATCCTATTATATAACTTAACAATATTAATACGGATATCCCAATAACTATTGAGGATATTTTTCATTGTATAGAAAATAGAAATCCAATATTCTGTTGAAAGACATGAGTATTAATTTCACAATGAGTAAGTGGTTTTCCTTGAGATTAATTTGATATCATGTCTTCTAACATGTTAAAAAATAATATTAGGTCATGTCTCTATAATGTATATAAATACTTTAATAATAAACCCATATTTGTAGACATTGATTGTTTTTTCTTCTTCATTTTATGGAAATTTAATTTGGTTAGAAAAAAAATATTTCATCTCCTTATAATTCTCTATTACAAATATTTTTAGAACCTAGTTGAAATATTTAGATAGAGAAATGAATCTATCATTCCTTCCTTGTATCACCTATAAACTAAGTAAAAAACATTATTTCAAAAATCATCACCATTTTGACTTCACATTTCATGTTCTTTTAAATATACATAAATTATACGTTATCTCCTCCACCAAGGATTATGTGATCCACAAAAATTGGAAAATCTATCCTTTTATTACTATCATTGTTCACATAGAGACTATAATCATCTCCATCACACTGAAAACCAAGATTCTTCAAGTCCTGATCAACTCCTAACCAACTTGCTATTTCAACCTACTTCAACCCATAAAAAGTATTATTTAGTGGAAAAAAATATTTTTTATCTTCCTATATAAGAAAAAAAATTTGTTATTCAATGTAAACCTCTTCATTTATATTTCCATTTTGATATAATGACACGATGACCGTTAAAAAAATTGAATTATCATTGAAAATTTATGGAAAAGAATAGTGGAATTATATATATTACTATAATAGGTGAAAACCTATCATTCACATCAATACCCTCAATCTGAGAGTACCCCGTGAACATGAGTCATTATTTGTTTCAAATATTCATGAAATATTCATTTTTCTGGTTATGAAATTCCCATTTTGTCACAATGAAATTCTTGTTTTTTAGCCTCATTAAAATCTCCCATATGTATTTATTTTTTATTTTTAAATATCTTCATTCATCACTTGAATAAAATTATCATCTCTAGAGGATTCTCCAATACATTTTGGATTAAAATGATTTATAAATTATAATTTTTTTAAGACTCTATTATTCTTTTTTGAAATGGTACTACTGGATCATTGATAATGCTCTATCCATAAATTTTAGTTTGAATATTATACTTCTATGAATATTAAGGTATAACATCATACTGGTTATCAATATTATCTTATTTTTTTAATTAGTATTTTCACTTATACTCCCAATGAGTTTTTTAACTCCTCATCCTAATAAAAAAAACTTATCACTATCTTTTTTGAGATTCTTTTCATTTTCAACTATAATTACATCATTGATTTTGATAAATTTTCCTAGCCACCTACTGAATAATTTATATGATTTTATTTTTCCTATTTAACCAAGTAATATACCTTCATCCCCCTGATAGATTCTTATATTTTTTACTTTTTGAGAATAAATTTCATAATTCTAAATACAATAATGTTTTTCAATATTGGAATATTTTGATACCATAGCTCATATTTAGTCTTCTACTCTTTCAGACATAAAAAAATCTATTAGATATATAGACTTATTTCCAGAAAATTTTCTTCCAAAACAACTATTGTAGGCCTTTTAAATGGGAAGTTTCCTATCAAAATTTTTTATGATCATATATCTCCCCTCACCCATTCTATTGTTTTCCAATGGGTTCTCACTACTAAAATTTTGCGTCTTATCCCAATTTTTTTTTATAATCATCCAACTAGATGTTCGTAATCTCTGGTAAATTATCAGTTTTCAATTTTAGAATTTTTTATTGAATCGTCTATTGAACATCCCTCTAATATTATATAACAATAATGAATACCTAGAAACTATGGTTGATGACTAAAATCCACATTATCCTATTGTAGTGATCAATAATAAAACATAAAATATCCTTTATTTATTTGACCATAGTGATATAGGTCCACACAAATTAATATGAACAATTTTAATAAATCTTATTAACCTTTTTTCCTTTCTCCTTGTATGTATTTAAAGTGATATTCCCATAATATATTGAAATTCATTTATAAGTATGATCACACAATATCATAGGGAGATCTCTATTAGCATCACATTTCACTGGATGTTCCAATGATAGTTAGCTCAATTAGAAAATTCACTTACGTAAAAAACTATTTTCATCCTACTTGGATAGAAATAACATATCTTCTTCTCTAATCATAAGGTATATATTACCATTCATTTGATTACCTTGTATCAAAACTAAACCATATTTTCCCATAATGATACACATCTTCTTGGTAAATCTTATTTCATTTTCTAAGTCACATAGTTGACTATCACTGAGCATTGTTTTCTGATACCTTCAATGAAAAATATATATTTTGTCTTATATATTTATCAATATACATGTTATTTTCTATAACATTAATCATTAGAGACTCATAATTTAAAATTTTATCAACACCTTCATTTTTGTACTTGATGGTTGTAACTATATCCTTATTTCTGATAATGTGGGAAGTGCATCCACTATCAAGGATCAATACATCAACATGATCTAATTATTTTAATGAAATATATACAACTACTTCCTTCACAACTCATTTTTATTTTCTTTATGTCCTCAAATTCATATTTTATGTTGACTACTATTCTTGATCTTCTTTATAGTATAACTCACCAACTTCATCCAGTTTAACTAGTCATTCTAAAAATTCTATATGAATAAACCACAAGGGGGTGGTATAACAAGTATACCCTCTCTAAGACAAAATATTTCATCCCTCTCACCAAACCTACCCACTAATCATTATGATGGTATCATGAATCAAATACACACACCTCCTCATCTATTTTATAGTGTTTAAGATATCTCATATTTCCACTTGGACTAACCCTTGGCTTACCATATCAAGTCTATCAACCTCACCTATAAGGGGAAGTACAAAGAAACATATCTGAAAATCTCTTATGTTCGTCCCTTTTTTTTAAACCACTAAGGGTTTATATATCTCGCACCAAAATTTTAAAATTTAACCCTTTCCCATCAATAATCAAGGAATCAAGTGAGACTTAAATGGTCACTCTTGGCCAAAGCCACTTTCTTTATACTCATGCAAGTTTAAGAGAAACATTTTATTTAAATATAATTCTAATCACACTCAATTGGTAAGATAATATAACACATCCTATATAAAATTTTATACATTACTATAGGGAAAGGATTAGGGAACAACTACTTATATGGAGTTATTCTACTTAAGAAATCTCGACCACCATTACCTATTCTATTTTAAGATCATACCAACACAAGTACTCAAATCAAAATATATCAAATTCAAAATAATTAATTTTAAAAATAATAATTAACATTTAATATAGTTTCACTAAGATTAATTTTATGAATAATCACTAGCTAGAGTCCACTTACCAAAACCTTGAGAATCATCATGCCAAAATCTCGTGGAATACTCTTTTAATGTATACATGAAAAATTTATACCACATAACACTCCTCCACTAGTTGATTTAATATAATTTAATTAAAAACACTAAATAGATAACAATATAAATATACTTATAATAAAAAAGAGGGAAACAACATGAAATTTCTCTTTTAGGACATCTTATATCAATTGGATGAAAAATCCCCATCATATTATCTATATTCCCCCATAATCTAGTGGGATCAGCATCATACCTTATCCCTGATCATCCCAAATCACAAGGAAATGGATGGAAACAAAAATAAATGAAACATAGGGAAAAAATTACCCTGAATCAACCAAGGAATTCCTCTAAATATCCCTTCACTATGATATATCCATGTAAGAATAAAAAGGGGATCCTGTAAAAAATTACCTTCTCTTAATTCTCCTTACCTTTAGATTCCTTGGGACAAAACCTAAAAATATGGTAATACAACTATATTAAATGTTTATATAGGGCCATGTTAGTGTGTGACATATATGGTTCATGGTGGGAATCCATCGTGAGGTCACCCATCAAAACATAACCCATTAGCTCATGGCATGATACCCCTCCCTCATCCAAAAAAATCGTGTGGCCTCGACATTCATAGTGTGGCCTCCTCATCCATAGTGTGGAATGGTCCCTCTTTGTTAAAGACCTGCATGGTCAACTCCATGACACATCCCTATGGACTAGCCTTCACATCATGGCCTAGGGTTCACAATGTCACTGCCTTCATCAGGAGTAATATAAAAAAGTCAATGTGTAAGTTTTTATAGATCCCCTACATATGGTTCCTTACTCTTAAGAAAAATAAATCACACAAGGTTCACCAAGGTGTGATTCCATTCAACAAGTATATGCATATATATTAATTTATTCAGCTAATATGTAAATTTTATTATCATGAAATAATTTCCCACTCCATGGAATGACCGTAAAAAAGATTTTCTTTATCCCAAAATATACACAAAATCTACCATGTCATGAAATCCATTGGTTATGGAATGATAAATTTGAACATGTTTTTTCTCTCATCTTTCACACAATCATCGCATTGTGTGACCCATCAGTTGCAAAAAGATCTACTAAATCTATGTCATGGAAACTTCCAATCCATTGTGTGATTTCTCAACCAGACCCTCAACATAGTTTGACCTTTACATATCAAGGCATGACCCATCAAAAGAAAAATTAAAATATAGAGACACCTTGGCCCTAATTCAATATTCCAATGAACCTAAAACACATGTTGGGCCTCCAATGATGTCTAAAAACATTCGTTCAGGATGTTCCAATCCTCATATTAAAAATATAAGTAAAATTCCTCAAAACAGTTCCTTCTAAAAAATCAAATTCCTTGTGATTTACATAACCTATAATGATGTATAATGTTATAGAATACATGTCACATCATGTCCTAGTTCACTCTATAAACAATAACTGGACTGGTAGGTAATAATTCCCCAAGAACACCTCCCCAATGTTAGAGGATTCCGACTTGTGTTGGGGGTCTATAGGTTGTACAGTGGGAAGATTATACCCTCTGGACATGTAACTTACATAGAAGAATCATAAATTAATTAATTTCTGTGGGATACTATAATTACTAATAATTAATAACAAATATAAAATTAGTAATGTGCCAAATAATTCACCATTATTGAACATGAAATTCCATAATAATAAAATCCAATTAAACATACAACAAAGTTATACTAGAAAATAATCAATAAATAAATAATACAAGTCCAAAATTCTTACCATGTAAATTAAGATATACTAATTCCATTCCAAATCCTAAATAAATAGTTTCAATAGCAAGGATCAAAAGATAATTCCTAACCTACATTTTAGAGATCTTTCACGGTACTAATCGGTATGCCGTCCAATCTATGAGTAAAACTCAATAGGCCACTGCCAGGTGAATCTCATAAAAGTCCATTCTATTGGTATAAAATGATTTAGTGTGCATGTATGATAAATAATTACATTAATCCAATGGTTTGTGAATGAACATGTCGGGCTCTAGCTGACCATACCTTATTCAACCTAAGTTGGAATGTGACTTAGTATTTCAAATTTTATATATAAAAAGACCCATGACCCATGTAAGGAAACAAAGTATCCATATTCAGAGAAAATTACATGGGGTGTCAAAATTAAATTATGGAATCATAATTAAATAATGGCCTCAACCCAAGTATCTAACCAAAGGAATGGGGAGAATCATGTCAAATAGTTTCAATGAGTAATGATAAGGAACCATTTTTCTAGTAATTAGGAATT